>JAHLJS010000003.1:100006336-101206336 GCA_038502445.1 Eremochloa ophiuroides
AGGAGCATGTCGTCGCGTAAGAAGTCATTGATCTCCTGTTCCTGCATGTTAGTGACTTGCATACGCGAAAGATGGTCGGCAACAGTGTTTTCTACTCCTTTTTTATCTTTTATTTCATTATCAAATTCTTGTAATAACAAGATCTAGCGGATCAAACAAGGTTTAGCATTTTTCTTGGTGAGCAGATATTTTAAAGCAGCATGATCAGTATAAATAATTATCTTTGCTCCTACCAAGTAAGATCTAAATTTATCAATAGCAAAGACTACTGCAAGGAGCTCCTTCTCGGTTGTGGCATAATTAAGCTGAGGTCCTGTTAGAGTCTTGCTAGCGTAGGCGATCGCATGATGCTTCTTATCTTTGGTTTGGCCCAGGACCGCACGAACAGCATAGTCACTAGCATCACACATGATCTCGAAGGATAGCGTCCAATCCGGAGATTGGATGATGGGCGCAGAGATGAGTGCTTTCTTGATGGTTTCAAAAGCTTTTAAACACTCATCCATGAACTCAAAAGGTACGTCTTTGCTAACAGGTTAGTTAAGGGTCTGGCGATTTGTTAAAAATCTTTGACAAAACGTCTGTAGAACCCCGCATGGCCTAGAAAGCTTCAGATCCCTTTGATGTTCACAGGGGGAGGTAGTTGCTCAATAACTTCTATTTTTGCCTTATCTACTTCTATTCCCCTTTCGTACACTAAATGTCCAAGAACAATGCCTTCACGGACCATGAAATGGCACTTTTCCCAGTTAAGTACCAGGTCCTTCTCTTGGCATCTTTACAAAACTTTGTCCAAATTCTCGAGGCAATGATCAAAAGTTTTTCCATAGACTGAAAAATCGTCCATGAAAACTTACATGATCTCCTCAATCATTTCTGAGAAAATAGACATCATGCAGCGCTGGAACGACGCGGGTGCATTGCAAAGTTCGAATGACATTCTCCTATATGCATACGTTCCATACGGGCATGTAAACGTTGTTTTGCTTTGGTCGTCGGGATGGATGGGGATTTGGTGATAGCCAAAATACCCATCGAGGAAACAAAAGAAAGAATGTTTTGCCAACCACTCCAACATCTCATCGATGAAGGGCAGTGGGAAATGATCCTTTCGTGTTGCCGCATTGAGATTTCTATAATCAATGCACATCCTCCATCCCGTGATGGTACGTTGTGCAATGAGCTCATTTTTAGCATTCTCAACTACCGTCATTTCTCCTTTCTTGGGAACCACTTGGACGGGACTAACCCAGTCACTGTGTGGTACGGGATAAATAATCCCGGCGTGAAGAAGTTTGAGGACTTCCTTCTTCATGACTTCCCTCATCGCATTATTGAGCCTACGCTGTGGTTCGCGTGAAGGAGTGCTGGCAGGGTCAATAGGGATGCGATGGGTACAGAGCGTTGGGCTAATCCCCTTAAGGTCTTGTAATGAATACCCGAAGACCGATCTATATTTTCTAAAACGGCAATAAGTCTTTTTGTCTCCTCGTCTGAAAGTTTATCGCTAATAATGACGGGAGTGCTTTTGTTGCCATTTAGAAAAACATAATGTAATCCTTCCAGCAAGGTTTTTAGCTCAACGGGAGGTGGAGTCGGCACTTCCTATTTAGGAAGGTCAAAAGTCTCCCCGGTGTCTTCCTCTTCTTCTATAAAGAAGTTAGCATCTTTTTCCAAGGATGACTCAGGGGGTTCAAAGGGGGAAACCGACATAACCTCCTCGGGCAAGGTAGGACAGGGGAGAGGGTCTGCATCGAGTTTTTAGCTCGATGAAAAGATATGGAATAATCATTCCTCCCCAGCTTACCATTCAATTCCCCTGTTCTTGTTGCATTGGAGAGAAATTTCTCCAGGGGATGCTCCATCAGCACGCTGAAGTCCACATCGTCAAAGATGTGAAAATCTAAAGTTAAGACAACATCACCGTGCTGAATTTTGACGTTGTGAACCAACCCTTGTCCTAGCTGACAAGTACGCGAGCTATTTCTCATGGACAGGGTCGTAGGAGCAAAATGTCTATCATTCAGATGAGTGTGTGCAAAGGTTGTGGACATCAGATTTGCTCCTACCGTGGGGTTGTACAACATCTCCACCCAATCATCCTGGATTTTGCAACGGATGGTTCGCGAAGGAGAGCGAATCTGAATTACTTCAGATGAAGACTCCCTTTCGTTTGTCCATTCGTCGCTCATGATACCCGTCAACTCCCTAATGGATTCCTTTAAAGAATCAAGGCAAGGTTTTCGAGTGACAAGGACATGGGTGCTTTTTCTGTATGCATACTTCGAGACATTCCCATAATCATCGAAGAAGTCATCATCGAAGTATGGAAGACCTGAAGGTTGGAGACCTTCCTTCGGATCTTCTGGTTCGGGTGAGGATGTCTCTATAGGTATTGACGGTTCAGCCTCGGCCGAAGAGACTTCCTCATGACACAGCTTTGGCTCTACATGGAGGGGTTCTAATGAAGGAGTATTCTCTAGAATGCGATCTAGAAGGGCCTCTCCTTCGGCCGTGGTTTTGTGTGTGAACGACCCTCCTGCGGCTATGTCAAGTTGTAGGGCAGATTCCTTACTAAGTCCTAACCAAAAGTGTTGTAGGAGCACGTGGTTGGGAATAGACAAGTCTGGGCCAGATTTTGTTAAAATTGTAAATCTTTCCCAAGCTGCACCTATGGATTCCTTCTCATTTTGTTGGAAGTTGAGAATCTCTTGACGTAGGGCAGCGATTCGGGTTGTAGGAAGAATGCTACACAAAACTTGTTTCGCAATTCCTCCCAATCACCAGCTACCTTCCCTACACTGAGGGCATACCATTGTTTCGCTCTCTCATCAAGCGAGAAAGGAAACAATTTCCACCGCATTGTTTCATGTGACATGCCGGCAATGGTTAGGCATGCACAGAGCTGCTCAAACTCCCTTAGGTGGTGATATGGATTTTCATAATCTAATCCTGAGAAGGTTTGTTCCCGAACCATGTCTATAAAAGCCGGGCGGAGTTCATAACTCGAAGCTATGATTGGCTTTGCGGATTGTGGAGGTTCAACGAACTCGCCCTTGGGAGTAGAAAGTTTGAAAATGGTGGGTTGCTCCATTGGAACAAAAGAGGTAAAAGAAAAGAAGGGTAAAAACAAAGGATACACGGGCAACTAGGTTCGGAGACTAAAAACGACAACCGTTCCCCGGCAACGGCGCCAGAAATGCTTGTTGGCGCTTCTTAACGACAGCAGAAAAATCCGCAAGCGCACGGAAGTACTGTTGTAGCACTTCACCTGGAAGTATTCAGGGTATCGTATTCTCCCAAAGGAACGGCTTATGTTAGAGGTCTCTAGCTAGTTTACCCTAGAAAAAGGTAGAAGGGATAACTTGGGTGGAGAGGATACACTAAGTCTGGAAACACTAAGTGAAAATGACTTTCCCACTACTTGCTTGCTTCAGGCCCACTGACGCAGATGGTCTGCCAGCCGATACCAGTATCAGCGCTATTCCGCGGCCGAACGTGGGGGACTTCAGATACGAGTGGACAGGGCTGTCACCACCTGCCACCTACCCCTCTGCCCGTGGGCGCGTGCAACATACGAAGGTAGACTCCGACTTAGACACCACGTCTACGAAGGCGACTACTACTCCAGCGATGGCCAGGAACTTCCATCTCTATCAAGAGTCCTCTAACTAGAGCACCCGTCCCAAGAACGAGCGACGATCCTACAAACAAGTAGCTTTATAAAAGTAACTCACTTAATGGATCAAAACTAAAATGTATCCCAAACCTCTTACTTCAAGTAGCAAGATGGTTGTAGAGGTACAAGTTGGATGTGAGAGCCGACAGGTCAGGCACTTCGTCCACCCGAGGGTAGAACTGCTTCGACCCCGCTATCACTTCTCAAGCTTCTATCTCTCTCTCTAACCCTATACTAGCCTAGCTAGAAGCTACACTAATGGAAAATGGTGATACTCCCCTCTTCTTCTCTATTGAATCATGTTCTTCTCATGGAGGGGGTGAGGGCCTCATTTTATAGCTCCACAAGTCGGTTTCGGCGTAGATAAATATGGAAGGAGATGAAACCGCCTTCAGGGAACCGCCATGAGCATTGTCACTGAAACTGGGCCCGGGAAGTGCCATATGGGGTCGGCCGCCCCCGGGGGGCGGTCGGTCCCTGGGAGGCGGCAACTGGCCACCGCCTTCGGGTGGTCGGTTGCTCCCTGGGCCTGGGCCTCCCCCGTGGTTACGGATGGATCCCGTTTGATGGTTTGATAGGCTTTTCTCTTTTATTTGATTTGCGCCTTTTTTGAATATGCTTTCTGAAAGTGCGCTTTCTGGTGATTTTTATGCATTTCCACGTGTTCGACCTGCAAGTCACATGTGCAACAAAACTTGTGGAAAGGTTAGATAAAAGCCCTACCGTCTATTTATTTTAGCATTAGAATGATGTTATATTTTGGTTGTTAAGGACCGCCAATAGAGGGGGACTCCTCCTTCGGCTCGCCGGCCTCCCGCTGGTGGTGGCGAAGCTGAGCGAGCCTCTGGGTCTCCTAAGCCTGCTTCCTCCTCTTCGTGGTCTTCTTCTCCTTCTCCACCCTCTGCCGCTTGCCCCGGAGACGGTTCTGGGCCCGCAGGATGGCATCCTAGAGACGGGGGGCAGAGAGGGCCTTCCCTCCCTCGAGAGGCCCTACGCCAAGAGAGGAACAAGCATCAGAAAAAGAAGAAAGGCGGATATTGACGGGAAGATAGATGCTCACCAGCGAGATGTACCCTGGGCGTGGGCGCATGGCCGCCCTCTTCAGCTCGTCCCAGGTGGGGTGACCGCCTACCGTGTATTTTACACGGCGCATGATCTCGTCGGAGTTGAGGGTTTGATTCAGCATTGCCGTGCCCTCCCTCGATGCTCCCTCCACCATCTCGTACAAGGCGAGCCGGCGCTCTATCAGGGGCAGCACTGTCCGCGTGTGGAAGTGCGCCACCACCCCGGCTGCCGTCGGGCCCCGGGCCCACAGCGTCTGCAACGCGGTGAGGTAGGGATCCAGGTGCCTGGCGTCCCGCGACGGACACCCCCACTTCCATCGTGGAATGGGGGCGGAGATCACCTTTCCTGTATACTCGGGAAAGGCGCCCTCGTCGTTGTGCAGGTAAAACCAGCCATCGTGTCACCCCTTGTTGGAGGACTGGGCCTTGCAGGGGATGTAGTCGGCAGAGCGCAGTGAGAAGTTGCTACCACTGGCGCTGACGATCTTCCGCGGGTTCCCCGCGCCGAATGACTTGGTATACGAGTCGGCGCGGAAGAGGTACCGCCAAAGATCCTAGTGTGGCATCACCCCGAGGTAGCCCTCGCAGACGGCGGCGAAGATCGCCGCCTGCGTGATGGAGTTCGGGGTGAGATTGTGCAGCTCCAACTTGTTGGAGAAGAGGAGCGCCTGGTAGAATCGGCTCAGCGGCAACCCGAGCCCCCGCTCGTGGAAAGCGACGAAGCTCACGACGTACCCCTCAAGGGGTCGCAGGCTCCTGGTGGTCGAGCGGCGGCACGATCCACTCCGGGCGCTGCGGGTCGGTGCGGCGGCGCAAGAGCCCCAGCGTCATGAGGTCCTCAAGATCCGCCTCCGTCACCGAAGAGGGGAGCCAAGGCTCCACCTCGAGCGCGACGGCGGCGGCGGCGGGGGCGTCAGAGGGCGCTGGAGCGGCCATTGCGAGAGGACAAGGGCACGAGAAGAAGAAAAGAACGCCGGCGGCGAGGGCGAGGAGCTAGCGAAGGGCTCTAGGACGACGAAGACGAAGAGGCAAAGGCAGGCGAATGCGGTGAATGGCTAAGGTAAAAAGAAAAAGGGAGCAGTTTTTCCTTATATACCTGATCAGCAAACCAAAGCGGATGCGGTGAATCCGCCGCATTAACTGCGTGGGGCCCTCCACGACTCTCCGCATCGCCGCCGCCTTCGCGCACGTAACCATCCCGTCCACCCCAAACCATCGTGTCCGTCAGGCTTCCCTCCTCAAAAGGTGTGTCGAATCATTACACTAACCTCCTCGATTTCGACGATTACTCTCCTTCTCGACGAAGTAATCCTGGGCTCGGGCGCCCGTTACGTTCCCAGGGGATCGAAGACTGGCCCTCTGAGGCTCGAACAGTCGCCCAGCGATACCGAGTTAGGAACAGCAAGTGGGTGGATCACTAAACGGTCAGTATCCCGACGCCCGAGCGTCAAAAGGGACACCCCACGCTGTGTCCAAGTCCCAGCAGCGAAGTCGATGATGTGAGATCCCCTCGGGGGAGGCATCAGGCCCTCGGGACCCATCGAAGGGACCGGAGACCCATAAATCGACTCTCAAGAAATATTTGGAGTGTGCTCAGGCCACTAGCCGACCCTCAACGAACGAGGCACGGACCTCCACTTGGACAAACCCGCTTGCAGCTCACCGGAAGTGCCGACTCGCACCCACCATAGGAAGTCGAGCATGACCAAACTTTCCTCTTCCCGAAGAAGAGCACGAAGGTCGAACTAAAAAGAACCTGATCGACCCCTGATATGAAAAAGGGGGCTCGGGGACTCTTTGTACCTTGGCAGGATAAAAGACACTCCTAGATCGGCCGTCTACCCGTGGCAGAGGATCGGGGGCTCCAGTGCCAGAAAACTCCTACCAAGGGACGAATCACCAAGCGAGCAAGAAGGCACCCGAGACTCCACACAAACCAGATTTCAAGACCTTGAAGGGATGCACCATCCCTCCAAGGCCTCGGGGGCTATACCCGGCGGGTGCGCTCGCGCGCACCCACCGGATAAAATAAACAAACCTTACTAACATGACAGGAGAAACTAACTTGAGCCTCTGGAGGAGTGCTTCCACTCCACCACAGGCTCGGGGGCTACTATCGGGTACCCAGCTATGGGGTACCCAACTTCGACGCAAAAACACACTTCCTGAATGAAGCCCGGCCCAAGAAGGCGCCAACCAAGGCCCATGCGGGAACGGCCCACGCGGCCTAAGACAGAGCCGCGCGGGAGCACATCACCTCCCCCGGGCGCGGGGACCCCTCGGGGGAAATCCTCCGATTCGCCCGAGCCCCCGCGACAGGGCTCAGGGAAAGCAGGGCCCTCGGGCGACACCTTCCGATTCACCCGAGCCTACCGGCGAATACCACGGCCTCAGGCAACAGGCTTTCAATTCGCTCGAGCCCCCCGCTACATGCAAACTCCCTCGAGCGCACCCCTCGGGTTCGCCCGAGCCCTGTTGACTTCGGCAGGGCAAACTTAACGGCCAAGGGACCTACTCCGACCACTTTATAATCATGGTCCCATCGGGTGGGCCCTATGACGCAACTGCGCCCCAAACGCGCACGTTCGCCGTACCAACTGCCATACCTCATCTGGCAACCGATCTGACGGTCCAACTTCTCCCACGCCGCTACAGGGACGGTCAACCGTACGACCCCCTGGGCTGACGAGGAGATTCTCCAACTACGACGGCGACTGCCATACCCCGGCCGCACGTGTGGCGCCAGGAAAGGGGAACGACAACCGTCCGGCCAACCCGGGAGAATGAGCAAGCCTTACGATCAGGCTCGCCTACCCCCTGGAAAGTACCTCACGTGGGAAGGGAAGCGCTCGAGGGAGGACACTCCCACCGCTCCATCCCATCAAGTCCCCGACGGCGTCAAGGTCTCCCGAGCCTCGAGAGCTAATACTCAAAGGTCAACCCATCTTCTCATTGCACTATGCAGGGTCAGATGTGATGGCATGACGTAGCGCCACGCAGTAAGCCATGCTCCGCACAGTGCGCCACCTTGGAACTCACCAATGGGACAGCAGAAGATCAACCGAATGACTAAGGCCATACCGTCGAGGTGCCAAGACGAGGACGTGGCTGACGATAGCCACCGTTCACCACTGTCTCCGCCATGCCGAGCACTGTAACCACAGGGCATCATATGTAACTCTAGTCTCTCCCTTGTAACTATAAAAGGGAAGGCAAAGCCCGATCACAGGCACGAGGACTTCACGACGCTCACAACACCCTACAATCATAAGAACACAAACACTCTCATACTCACAAGAGACTTGGGAGCTCCTCCCTCTCTCGACTAGGCTTGTAACCCCTACAACAAGCACCCCGGTGCAAGGCAACACGACTCGACTCACACTGGACGTAGGGCATTCTTTGCCTGAACCAGTATAAATCCTGTGTTCCCCCTTGCACACCATCCGTGATCTCAACCGCAAAATCTAAGTTTACTAGCCGGTGCTAGCACCCGCTAATCCTAGCACCGACAGGTATTAGTCATTCTCTACCTAGTACTTGCAATCCATTCTTCGCTATTTGGCTAAACAATGTTTATAATTACAAGGAACTAGCAAAAAGAAAAAGTGAGAATAGACCAAGGGGCACACTTATCACAAAGACCATGAAGGTTGATAGACAAATTATCAGGTCTTATATGACCACAAAACTAATACCAGCTATAGAAGCTTGTTGGCCTGCAGAATCAAGGCACGAGACAATATGGATACAACAAGACAATGCTCCTTCTCATGTACGAGCAGATGATGCAGATTTCAAGCTAGCAGTAGTCCGAACAGGCCTAGATATACGCCTAACTAACCAGCCTACTAATTCACCTGATATGAACTACCTTGACCTTGGTTTTTTGGCTTCTCTTCAGTCATTAACGGATAGAACGACATCTAAAAACATGGCTGAACTTATCCAGAATGTAATAACGGAATATGAAAACTACAACCCCATCGTTTTGAATAGGTTATTCCTCACACTACAAGGATGCATGATCGAAATTATGAAAGATGGTGGCGGCTCCAGCGCGGTGGCGTCACGGCGTAGAGCGGCGCAGCGGAGGGTGGCTCTCGCACGGCGGCGGCGCGGCGGAGGGCGGCGCGGCGGAGGACGGAGGGTGGCTCCCGCGCGGCGGCGGCGTGGCGTATGGTGGCGCGGCGGAGGGCAGCGTACATGGCGAAGGACGGCACGGCGGAGGGGGCTCCAGCCTGGCAGCGGCAGTGGCGGAGGGGGCGCTCGCGCTGGTTGGGGATGAGGCCACCGGTTGGGGATAAGGTTGGGATTTTTTTTATTAAATTTGGAATTTTGTGTAGATGGAGGGGATGCATAAGGCTGCAACTCCACCGGGCTGTTGCTGTACGGGACTGAGCTGGCCTAGTGTTTTGTAGGGAACGACTAATATTTTGGGACATAGCACTGTGGCTCCGACGACGGTTAAAACGGGACAGAGGGAGTACGTATCTTAAATCAATAGATAGATATACCTGGATAGAAATAGCAAAAAAAAAAATAATAGGACATGGACAATGAATGCAATGGGTATACTACCGGTGTAGTTGAAGTTGAAATGTTCAAAATGCTGAAATGTATAGATATGATGGCTGAAGCCTGAAAGCTCTGCAAACGGCAGGTCAATATTCAGTTCCTATTTCTGGGCCCTGCCCAGTTGTGGAAAAGAGCCGGTGACGAGGCGAACGAATAGGACGCATGTGGAATTGCTGGTGCATGCTGAACAGAAACTGTGCATTCTCCGGGTAACATTGTACGGATGTATAGCTACATCTAATTTGCCATGTGTACGTTTTAGTATGATACTGTGGCCACATACATCACGATGTTCATTCCATTCCATGAGAGTGGTTCTCATCATTTTTTTTGTTCCTCTTTTTACAAACTAGTGAGGGGAGGCGCGCCATTGCGCGCCTAATTCAGATAAAAATGATGATAAGCATACTACCAGGTAGAACCTCATGCATCTTATAAATTACTGAAATCAGAAATTATCCAACTATCGATCATAAGGTTGCTTAATTACTAATTTCTATTTTTTATGGATTAAAACATTATCGGTAAATTGAAGACAAAAATGTAGCAACTCCATTGGAGCAAACGAAATTGACATGTTAATAGAAGCAAGAGAAAATGTTCAAGATAAGGTCTAAGCAGTGCTGACACGTCATTCAAGCTATATGAACATGTCAAATACCCCCTTATATTCTGTTGCTATGAGAAGGGAAGGACAGAGATGGAGGAGGTGCCCTGTAAATAAATTTGCAATATACTTGTCATTATGTAAAGAACGTAATATGAATCAAAATAATATACCATAAAGCATCCAACGTTATAAATAAAATTAATATACCATATAGCATCCAACACCACATAAACATACCATGCAAGGTATAGGACTAAATCCAATATAATAAGAGCAGAATGTGAATCCCAAGGTAGCATTAATCCGTATGGGAAGAGAAACTGGATCTTAAGCTAGCATAAATCTATACAGGAAGAGTACTAAGCAATCTGAACCTGATGCAGAAATTGGTGCTTTTGAGGCTAAGGCACATATATGAAGGGCAGCATGTATGATGACGTCCTCCACTCTGGCAGCAGCCACTATACCAACTGGTTATCCAGCAGCAACCTATAAAACCTGTCACAAAATATAGAAACAAAGGAATATGGTAGGCTTCATGATATATAAATAATTGCCAACCAAAGTAAGAGAGATGGCAAACTCAGAGGGGCACAAGAGGAAATTTTGATATGGAGAAAAATGTGCTGAATCAAATTATCATTGCTAAGCATGAGGAATAACTAATAACCATGATAACCGCACGTAATTCCTTACCCGAATTTGGCAACTGATAAAGTAGCATTATTCATTATGTAAGGGAATTCTATTTTGTGTACGCCACAGTTGTACGCAGAGTATGATAAAAATTGGTTCAGCACAGAGTATAACATGAAAGTAGGCAGAAACACCTACCTGCCGTTGGAACAATTTTAGAGAGATAAAGAAGCCGTTTTCTTTCAACAAAGGATTGTGGCTTTCTGCTGGTTGTGAATCTAGCACCTCAGCAGCACGCCGAGCATAGGATGAAGGGTTTCAGAAGTAGATGAGAACTGGTTTAAGCATATCCAAAGAAGCCACAACAGATCACTCTTTTAGGAAGCTTGCAAGCTCTTTCTGGAACAGCTAGCCTTAATATCTTAGAGTAGTCTCCTCTGTTGAGTAACTCCTTAAAAACAAAGAAGCTGAATCTTCCATGAGGTCCCAGAGTATCATGTTGCAACAAGATGAAGATTTTAAGGTAGAACTATGTCTTAGTAGGAGGTAGAAAGTGATGACCCACACATTTAATGCTAAAGTATTGAACCAAATTGGATATGTTATCCCCTACAGTAGATTAAGGGATTGATAACTAATTTCAGATATGTTTGCGATGTAAACCATTAGGCTGCAGAGGAGTCCTGAATGCTATAGGTCATAACCAATCTGGCACAGTTTTTTATACCTTTCAACATGCCGTTTGACTGTTGCTTAAATAGGAGAAATAAACTCTCTAAATATAAATTCTTTCGGATCTGGATTGTCCGTACCATCTATTGACTCCTGATATATTAGGAAAAGATATTAGTTGTTATGTATGAAGGTCAAGAAATTGGATAGCTACCAAAGAGGAAGACGGCCACACGAACCCAGTACACAAACATATAAGTGAAATTGGAGATCATCCAAAAACAGCTTCGCTACACTTCTTTATCATTCCAGTAGAAACCATTTTTTCACACTAAATAGCAAGGTACCCCTTCCGGTCTGCAAATACTTCAGGTCTTGTATAAGATTTGAGACAAACTTTGAAAACTGTTGCAAATAATAACTCTAGGGTATTTAGTTTAGAAACTTTTCTGTCATTGTCTTTGATGGTACTTAGAAGCATAAATTTATTAGGATGCTAATTGAAAATAGTGGCTAAAGCTATGTTTTGGAGACCATGGCTTTGTAAAAAACATCAACTATTTGCAAATAGGAGGGAGTAAAGACTAATAACCTTACATTCATGGCAGACCACTGATTCGTGGTTGATAATCAAAAACTGCTATGACTAAAAAAAGATAGTGAATAATAGACTGAAGTACTGAATGAGTACTGTAGAAATCAATCCATGAAGGAAAAAGAGACATGAGAGAGGTGGTTATAACTAAACTGCTGAGCAGTATTGAAGAATAATTAGAAGGGATATGGAAAGGAGTGCGCAAACAGCAGACCTTGATGGAACCCTGCGAGAAGTGATACATAGAGGAGGCTTCAACAGTTAGTGTTCATTGGGGTGACCTGACAAAAGCCGCGGCACTCTGTTAGCATCAATGTAATAAATATATGAGAAACATATGTTTTTTTGTGTGAATATCACGTTGTGCAGAACACATTAAAACAGAATACATGAATCAGCAGATACATCAAATGGGATATACCTGTATCGGCGATTAAGATTATTGGTCTTTAAGTACAGGTTAAGGAAAACAAGGCAGAACCTGCAAAGTAATATAGTCATTCAGTGAAACTTAGGAGGTCCATATGGCAGCGTATGAGATATAGATTGTCTTAGTAAGAACCAGTAGAAAAATCCATACTACTTTGTTTTCAAACGTCATACGTAGTACTCCCTCCGTCCCATAAAGACTGTCGTTTTAGACTTTTCAGACATCGTGTTTGACCATTCGTCTTATTTAAAAATTTTGTATAAATATCATTTATCTTATTATAATTTGTTTTATCATTAGAGATACTTTAATAATTATTAATTAATTTTGTATTTTGTACAAATTTTTTGAATAAGACGGACGATCAAACATAGTTTCTGAAAAGTCTAAAACGAAAGTCTTTATGGGACGGAGGGAGTAGTACATAAATCTTGTCGAGGAAGAAATCATAGTTACAAATGAGCATGGTAAAAGAACTGAGTATTGTCTAGTCCTGACATCTAGTTCAAACATTCAGTGAAACTTAGGAGGTCCATATGGCAGCGTATGAGAGATAGGTTGTCTTAGTAAAAAAACATTAGGAAAAATCCATACTATGAGTATTGCCTAGTAATGAGATCCAATGAAGACAGAGGCTACAGTACAATAGAACCAATAAACATAACTCTTGTCGAGGCAGAAACCACAGCTATAAATGAGCATGGCAACAGAAATAAGAAATAAATTGTTACTTCTGAGATCTGGTTCAACCAGTTAGAGCCTACAGTACAATAGAATAAATCTACAACTATGAATGGAGGTGTAGCCAAAAATGCAGGGCCAATAATCTAAATCTTTGAGTCTGCAGTTCGAAGGCATGGTGGCCAAAAATGGAGTTCCATTGTGCTGCAGCATGAACGGAGCTCGAGCACCGCTTGCTCCCTTGCCGTTATAAAAGTTAAGAAACAAGAGAAGATTCTAACCTGGGAAAGATGAGCAACTGAAGACAAGAAAGGGCCCTGTGTCCCCAATTGCATTGAGCCCTTGAGGCATCCACGACCTGCAGGGTGCATTACACGGGCTCAAATTTTTACCTGGCACTAAATCACACCATGGGAGGAAGATGACCACAAATCATTTAGCAGATCCAAAACCGAGAGAGGATAGAGGGTCTAGCATGGGAAGATCAGAAAATCGGAAAGGCTAGCGGACGAAGCTGGGCACAGCTTTTACCGGCAAGCCCATACAGACATGGTCCAACGTCGACGAGCGCGCAGCGTGACGCTGCTATGGCGCTGTCCAGCGAGGTAGACCGGCGTGCCTAGATCGACGGTCGTCCCTGTCCATGCGCATATGAAGAGGCAGCCGCTTGTAGCAGGCCGCCGCCGGAGAGAGAGAGCGAGAGAGAGAGAGAGAGAGAGAGAGAGAGAGGGGGGCAAACCAGGCCGGCTCCAACCCGCGGCGGTAGCTGGGGAAGGCGCAGCCGTGGCAGCGGCCACTGGCGGCTCGGCCGGCGTCGCGTCGGGGTACGGCAGCTGCAAGAAATCCGGCAGGTTCACTGCCATGGCTGACCGCAGTGCGGGAGAGGCGCGGTAGAGGGGCCACCGCACCGCTGCATCGCCAATCGAGCGAGGATAGGGTTTGAGGAGGGGAAGCGGCAAGCGCATAGCGGGGGCCCGATGGCGCCGCAGCATGGGCGTGGGGGAGGGGGGCGCGTGCACCGACGATGCCGGCGCGCGACCGCGGTGCACCGCCGCCGCTGGCCGCATCGGGGAGAGAGGGAGAGGCCGGGAGAGAGAGAGAGAGAGGAAGAGCTGGAGAGACAGCGGAGAGGATTGAGAGGGAGAAGAGGAGAAATGGGAGGCGCGTGCGCGGCGAGCCGCCGCCGCCGGCCGCACTGGGACGGGGGGAGGAGAAGGGCGGCCGCAGCCGCCGCGGCCCGTGCCTCACGCGTGCCAGCGGCTGTCACACTCCCCGCGTCGGGACTGGAAACGGGAGAGAGAGGGACGGAAGAAAAGAGACGAAGAATCTGGAACGCGAAGTAGACGAGCGGAAGCAGAAGCTGAGAAGCTGAGGGGTGGAAGCGGCGAAGCAGCGGAGCGAAACAGCTTCGCGGAACAACGAATCGAGCGCAATCATCTGTGGGCGTCCGATGGGACGATCGAACGGCGGAAAAAAAACGGACGACGTGGCGGCTGCTTCTCTTTGGGAAGTTGTTGCAATTGGTAGGGAGTAGATTAGACAGGTATAAATGCTAGAAAATACAGCAAACGTGCGGGCGCGGATTTGACCATTATGAAGCCAATTTTAGTAGCAGTAGTGGAGTGAAGCACGTTTCCAGATGGTAAGCTACGAGAGCTTCTAGAAAATAATCAAAACTGATCAGAGGATATGGATGCCTTTATTCGGACGGAGTGTCCGGCCAAACTAAAAATCATTCCCCTTTTCATGCTCCATCAATTCACATTAGTTAACCATGCACCAACGCGGCGGATTAATCTAATGAAAAACACGAGCTATTGCGTCATGTGTGTATATTACTATATTTTAGTGTGTTTTCTACCTAATCTCAAAGGTGACGTGACGCAATCGATAAGCTGGCATGTGCATGCGTAATTTCCTATTGGCTCAAGTCCCCTTGGATAGTGGCATAATAGACCAATACACGTTTGATCCGGTGCATAACGGCTACAACTTCCTCCCAACATGCATGAAACGCGTTTTGATCAGTGCAACAAGCAAGGCCAGTTAATAGACAGTCACATATACGCATTTTTTTTATAATATGATAACATTTTAGAAGAGAGAAGAAGTGACTCTCTTAACATAATTACTAACTTTTTTATTATCGTTACATAAACATTTATTATAATATGATAACATTTTGAAATGAGAGATACAAGATGTATCGGGGTCAAGAATACGGGCCGACAAGACAAGACCCAGACCACCACGGACTAACTCGAACAATCTCTTGCTTCCTAAAATGTGGCCCACGACCTACTTTGCCCACTCCAGCCTCGGCCAGCCAGCTAGACAAGACCTAGGGGATGGTATCATCGACACACCTGATTGTACAAGGCGGATGGCAAGTCAATAATGGTATGCGCCAATCCCTCTCCGAACGGATAGACCCTCGAGTGATGTGCTCACACTACAGAAAGTTTAATAGAGGTGGGCAAAACAGATTAATGGAGGCGGGCATTGCAACCACCTCCAATAAAAGGCCTCCGTTAATAAACTGATTAAGGGAGGCGGTTGTTATGCCCGCCTCGATTAATCCATTAGTGAAGGTGGGTGAATTATGGTATCCACCTCCATTAATCAATTTAAAAATAAAAAAGACTAGGCAAGTCCAATCGAGCCCGTCGTCAGGCCAAATCGAGCCCACCGACGTCCGACGTCATGCCTCAACGCGCCAGATCCGTTGGAGCCCGACCCACCGTCGTCGTGCCTTGCCTCGCCGGATCCTTTGGAGCCTGACTCGCTGCCATCGTGCCTCCTCGCCAGATCCGTTGGAGCTCACCCTGCCACCTCCAGGTCTGCAGAGGGAGGGGGAGGGAAGATCTGGTGAGAAAGCTGGAAGAGGGGAAGAGAGAGGGAGATGGATCTGGAGCTCGCCTCCAGAGGGGCCCGCTGGCCCCCGGCCGCCTCCGTCAACAGCCCGCAAGGGGGCAGTGGCCCTCGTCGCCCCCGGCCGCTTCCAGGGGACGCGCTGGCCCCCGCCGCCGTCGGTTGTCACCTCGAGCATGCACAAGCCCCCACCGTCGTCAGCCGCCACCAGGGGAGCGTGTGGGACCTGTCGTCACTGGTCGCCACCATGGGGAGCATGGGACCCAGCCACCTGCGGATGCATCCAAGGGGGCGCGTCGGCCGCTGCTGCTGGGCACAAAGCCCTCACCGCTGCTGTGGGGGAGAGGGGGAGAGAGAGAGAGAAGGGCCATGCGCCGCCGCAGACCGCCCTGCACCATGTCTAGGCCACGTGTCGTGTGCCCCTGCAGGCCACCCGTTGTCGGAGCAGACCGAGAGAGGGAGGGGAGCGGACCGACAGAGGGAGGAGAGAGAGAGAGGCACAGAGCGACGCGTGGGACTAGGAGTAAATTTTTGGATATCTTAAGGCAAACGCCTTAGGAGGCGGTTTTAGATGACCGCCTTCGTAAATCTTTTTTTTTTTGAGGCGGTTGCATTAAGACGTCCGTCTTCGGAAATGTAATATTTTTTGGAGGCGGTTGATTTCGTATCCGCCTCGCTTAATATTTAGGCACCGCCACCTAAAATTATTTTTGCAGTAGAGACTTCCCTCAGACCACTCCTCACTTAAGGAACTACACCACAGCAGGACAGCATCAGGACAATTGGTGTTGTTGCTTGACTCGATGGATCAAGGTACGTGTGCGCCTGGCAGAGTGGCCAAACGACCGTTCACTACCCCTGTCGCAAGACATGGAGGGTAGGTGTATCACTACACCTAACCCCGAGGATGGGACGAGCAACCAAGGACCGTCCTCCCAAGGGACAACGTGACCCGAAGCTCTTGGGACCCGGCCCCAAGAGGTCAAGGTCAACATTGTGCGACCCAAGCACAACACGAAAGGGCAGCGAGTGACGAAGGATTATTGATGTTCTCACACTCTGGTGCCACAGCGCCCCCTTTAGCGAAGCCGCACCAAGGACGACAACTAATACCCAAGCAGTAACACGATGGCACTCCCCATCACGATGTCCATGACAGCCACGACCGAATTGTTTCTCTATGGCATCCCATCACTCAACATTGTATCGCCATGGCGCGCCATACCTTCACACGGAGCAGTAGATTGCGATGACATCCAGACTTGCGGCACAAGCACGGACGCAGGGCTGCAGACCCTCAGAGCAAGATCGACCGAGCACCCTGGCCAACTTTAGGCTCTGTTCGCTGGAGCTGATAAGCTGAGCTGATTTCGGCTGTTACTGATTTTTTGAGAGAAAAACACTGTTCCAGAGCTGAAAAATAAACGTTTTTTAGAGGAAGCGAACAGGGCCTAACCCTTGATATCCGCGTGAGGACCACTGCAGACGACGATGGCGGACTATTGACCACCTAGACCTACCTCAAATTTCTAGTGTGGGAGTGTTGGCGCAAAAAGTGGTTTCCTAAACTCAACACACCAGCGAAGCCGGAAACGACCCTTGAAAGCAGTAGAGCTCTCGCAGATCCAGCTAGTTTCGGACCCGGTCTGAGAGTGTCGGTAACACCCAAACGTGCCAGTCAATTTGACCTGCAATTGACAAGGAAAAAAAGTAATCAGTAATCACAGGGCGGAACTAACCGGTGTGTCCAGGTAGTTTTAATTATGTGGCTCTGAGAGCCGATTCAATCGGAAATCGACTAAAGAGTCGATTCCGGCATGTGTTTGGCCATGGAAGTAGATACTGAATTGATGCATAATCGATTGATATATATGATCAGATAGAATAATCTACATTAAACAAGTTTATGCAGATAGTTATAACAGATTAAAGCACAATCGATTAATGTTAACATGTCAAATCATTCAGTTCGGGCTGTCTGAACGTCAAACAGACAGAAATCGGCTATTTAACCAATTTGGCAGAGAACAATCGGTTAACTGGTTTTCCTCGTGAAGCACAACTGCATCGGCTGATTAGCCGATCCAGGGTCCGTGAAGCAGAAAACTTAGCGGTGACTAGTCCCAAGTATAAATCTGAAACTGATACGAAGTTGGTCTACAAGGCCTGCGGCTTTATATCAATTTAGATTTATTCTCGAAAGTAACCACAAGTAGATCTAAAGGAATACAAAGCTGGTCTAGAAGGCCGGTGGCTCTATATTCATTCAGATCGACTCTTACTAAGCTCTCTCATCACGTACGAACAAAATTACGATAATACTGGCCGAATCGAATAAATATGATAACAAAGCATAAACATGGACGGAATATAATGAACATTCTCTCATGTAGATCTGAGGCCAATACTGTGCAATCTTGATCGGGCAAAGTGATGTTATACTGATAAATAAACAATAAACAACAAATAACATCTTGATAACTTAATGAATCTAACTAAATTGCCATATTTAGCTAGAGCCGATAACTAATCCATGCGTGCAAACTATCTCAATCTATAGCCTGTCTACCGGATGACATTAGCTAATAGATTAATCAAGCAAACAAACACGAATCGATAACTAATCCGCGCGTGAAAACCGTCCTAATCTGTATCTCGTCCACCGGATGACGGTTAACACAGATTGATCGAATAAACCAGCGTGAATCATCATTGATTCACTACGCTTCTCGCGTCCACCGAATGACGCCAAAGAAACAGAGCTTAGTAAGGACCCTGGTCCGCCATGCTTCCACGTCCACCGGATGACGCTAAAAAGACATAGTTTAACAGGGGGTTGACGATACTTACAAGCAAACCTGCGTCCACCGGATGACACCCAGCCTGAATGAAGTAACTCGCCGGACTCGACTGACTCTAGGGTTTGTTGGCCAGAGCCGGAAGTTGTGTTGTATTGATGTTGTTGTTTTGTTCAATGGCTGAGGGCTTATATTTATACCCTGAGCGTAGATAGAGTCCTAGTCGAATTACAACTCATCAACAGATAAGAAAACTAACAAACTATCCTATATCTAAGGTAACTTAGAGTCCAACCTTCCCTTTCCAAAATGGACTCCGATCGTGATCGCACCCTGGCGGCGCGGACTCTGAATGACGTCATCAATACTGACGCTGCGCGCCTCCGGTCACCTTGGCCCGATAACCGATTCACCGTGCAATCGGCTGTTTCCTTCCTTCCGCTGGATGGAATCTGCCTCCGAGATCGGCTATCTTCCTCTGGTATCGGCTATCGGCTCCCAGCCCAAAATTTAGTGTTAACACATGCCCCCAATTTTGGAATAAACTGGTTTATTCCGAAATTAGCGCTTGAGCCTTCAGATAGTCAAACTGCAGCTTCCCTCTCGGCGCTTCAAACTTTCGCACCAAAACGAAACCCTAAACCATCGCAATTTTCGCCACGGGCATCAATCCGCCGCCGTCAGCTTCGATTCGCTGCCGTCAAACCATCCCCGAGCTAATGGCGACTCCATCCGAGGTCCTTGAGGTATCAATTTCATCGATCCACCTCCTGATTTGTGAATCCCTCTTCAACCTTACTGAGTACGAGTTTCAAATCCAGGCGCTGAAGAACGATATTCTGATTCCGCTGATGGACATCCCCAACACTTACTACCTGGGTCCGATGGGCGATCCGGTCCCCAAAGATTTCATCGTTCAAGAAACTAACCAGTTCCCATTCCAAAGCTCTATGATGGGCGCCTCTTCTTGGGCCAAGTCCTTCAGAAACTGGCCGAGCATACCTGATGGATGGAGGAACTGGTTCCGCCGCGTCGCGGCGAAGAAACGCGCGGACTGGGAGATGCGCCATCTGAGCCAATGTCTTGACCTATCATTATCAGAGATGGCAAAGAATGAGCCGCTCCTGATAGCCGCCAGTCACTTTTGGTCCAACTCCCTGAACGCTTTTGTATTCGGAGACGGTCCAAAAACCATTACCCTGGGCGATATCCATATGCTCACCGGGCTTCAGATCACTGGATCGTATGACTTCTGGGATCTCTGCACCAGTGGCAAGAAGGACCCGTACTTCCCGAAGCTGGACACATACAAAGGATGGAGCGGCTATGTTCAACACCACCAGAAAACCTCTTCTTCCGTCAGCGAGAAAGAACACGTCGCGTTTTTGACCATGTGGCTTGAGTGGTTCGTGTTCTGTGGTGCCACTGCCGGACCAGCATACCCTTATCGGGTCTTGGTAGAGAAACTGGCTCAAGGGCATTCCATCCCCCTGGGCAAACTCCTGTTGGGTGCAGCATACAGGCTTATGAACCGGGTGTTCAGCTCCTTGTTCATAGATGAAGAAGCACAATGCATAACAGGCCCTTGGTGGCTAGTATAGCTGTGGCTCAACCTGTATCTGCACAAGCTGGTAAGAACACAACTCCAGGGCCTCAGCTTTCCATCCACCGAGTACTCAGAGGAAGAGGATCCAAAAACCAGAGGCTGTCAAAGCTATGGTGAAGCTGCTTCTGCCATAACCATCCCAACTTCAAAGGGCAACATGCTGGAAATATTATACAGGGGCTTGGGACCAAAGGTTACTAACTGGTTCCCCTATGAGGATGAAGATGAATTTCCAGCGCCCTCCAGCTTCAAGTTCAACAACGGGTGCTCTGATGATGAGGCTATCAGAATCTTGAATGCAATCATAAAACCTTGTGCCTTGCCAGTAGACTTTAAACACCTTCGGAGCGCAAGCGGCAAACCAACTAGCTATCCCTCTTATGAATTTTATCACCCAAACATAGCGGCAAGACAGCTAGGCTTTGGCTAATTGCCCCCTCGGCTCCCTTTTTTGAATACCTTGAAACCCAGGGAGAACATTACAGAGCACCTTCAGGCTGGCAGAATTTTTCAACTTGGAGCAAACCTGCCCACATTCTTGCCGAAGCCATGGAATCAAGTCTGCATCACCCATCAAAGTTTTGATGACTGGTGGCAGCGATGGCACGCTCACCTGTTCTGTCAGACTGTCCATGACAAGTGCAGAGCCCTGGACTCAAACTTCCAATCTTCCCGAGCAGTAAGTGTTCTCAGCCGATTCCAGTAAAAACGGCTTTAGTCAAACATGTTACCTGACAGATGTTTCTCGCAGGACCCATCATTCAATCCACCAGAGCGAGTGGAATACTATCCCCCTTGTCCAACAACGAGGCTAGGCTCTCGAGCACCGACGCTGCAACAACTAATGTTAGGCCCTGTTGTACTGACGCCCCCTTCTGCTTCAAAATGACCAGCTGCATCTCAGCTTCAAAAGCAAGCACCCAAGAAACGCCGTTCGATAAGAAAAGTTCAGGTATCCAAAAGTAGCATCGACCTTCCTTTACTGCAGTATGCTCCGATCCCTAAATCGGCTTTTTACCATGTGAAACCCCAGCCGATTCAAGATACCTTAGGAGAGAAACTGGCCGAAGAATCACCAGAATCCACTGGCCATGAAGAGTCAGCTGCTCAAGAAGAAGGGATCCAGAAAGAAGGAGCCAAAACTCAGGTACTACTCGTTGGGCTTTCCTCTCCTCGACGCAGATACCTTGATTGACCAAATCTTCTTTTCAAAAATACAGCCGAACAGCCCCTCCGACGAAGTCTGGGTGAACCTTGAAGAAGAGGAGTCTCCCCCCTGAGAGGAATCCAGGTAACTCCTATTCGGCTGTTAGCAATTATCCTTACTTCCATACTGCTCGTACTCCTGGTTTGCAGAAACCCATCTGCCCGAGACAATGACAGCTGAGGATCCGCATGCCGCAAAAGACAAAACTGTCTTAATCGAACAAGCAACATCGGCATTAGCCCTACAGACCTCAGGCCTCATTCAGGTATCCTGTCTCTGCCAGAAAACAATTAATCTATATTGTACCTTTTCTGATGAGAGAATGTATGTATTGCAGGTACCGAAGCCTTCGTCTCCCGGCTATTCATTTGACATAGAAGAATTCTGTGATAGAGACGAACTCGCCTCTTCCTCCGAGAAGGTTTCAGAACCAGATTTTAGCAATCGGCTGAGTGCACTTCTCCCCCACCTAGAGGGTGATCTAGTTGCTCTGGCCTACAATCCCGGACTGGTTGATCAAACAATCGAACTTGTCCAGCAGCAACCCAATCTGACAGCCTTGAAATCCCTGCAGAGACTCGGTGATCTTAAAGTTACAGCATCAGGGATTATCACTGCTCATGGGAACCTGGCAGAGCTTGAACAGGTAAGGAGCAATAAATCGGCCAACAGACAAAAGGCCACCGGATTAGCCGACCGAGCCAGGCTGCTCAAATCTTCAATCAGCACAGCCGAAACAGAACTGGAAACATTGAAAACGAGACGAGACCAGCTGAAAAAAAACTGGAAGCAGTTGAGTCGGCTATCAGTGAGCACGAAATCACCATTTCTACCAGCACGATCGAGCTCTCCCAGAAAAAGAAGGAAATCAGCAGCTTGGTCGTTGCAAACAGGAAGACATGCCAACGCCTGGATCTGCTGCAGTCCACTGAAAATCGAGATCAACAATTGTTGCAGGCTGGTCATGCGCTCCGTGCTGAATTAGTGGAACTGATCCGATCTTTATTGACTTTGTAACATGATGGGTGTACTACTTGACATGTTCTTTTCTATTTGCAACTTTGTCCTCGTGCTGTTTCATCCTGAGTTTGAACATTTAGCCTGATCTGCCTTTGGATTCATACCTTAATATCGGCTTCGTCCTGTTTCGAAGGGACTTGTTCGGTCTGATACGTTTCTGCATGCGAATCGGCTCTCAGGCCTGCATTGTACCTTAGAATCGATTACTCAGCCTGATCCGTTCTACATACGAATCGGCTTACGGGCCTGCGTCTTAGCATCGGCTTTGTTCTGCTTTCCCTTAGAGTTAACCTCTCAGCCTGATTCACTACGAATCGACTTGTGGGCACTCACAATAGGATCGGCTAGGCAGCCTGATCCAAAAAACCGATCGGTGTGCGACCACTGATGGCGGCGCTTCGTCTCCCTGATATGGCAACTATTCCAGATTCAAGAAACGCGAATTAACCGCAACCTAAAATCCGCCGCGTCGTCTCGCCTTCCGAGGAGGAACCGTCTCGATGCCCTCATCTTTATAAATACACGCTCGGCCTGGGCGAGCAACCACAACATCAAAGCCTTCGCTCACCCGGCCTTCTCTCCTCAGATCAGAGAAAACAAGTCCCCAAAACTAAATCCATGGCTAGCGACGGAAACCACGCCAAGCGGCCGGCCTCGAGTTCCGCCGAAGGTGACAACTTTAGCCGGAGCCTGCGAGCCGTGGGCAAACGGAGGCATCACCTGAGAGCCTGGTTAGGTTAAGGCTGCTGCTCACTTCTTGATGCATTGATCTGATCTAATCTGATCATCACCGTCTTGCACAGCGATGCGGGAACTGCCGGCGTCGGAAATGCCGACTCGTGCCCCAGCGGGGAAGTCGAGCAGGACCAAACCTTCCTCTTCCCGAAGAAAGAGTGTGAAGGTCGAATTAAAAAAGACAGGGAAGGACCCGACCGATCTCCGATACGAAAGGAGGCTCGAGAACTTGCCCTGCACCTTGGAAAGACCACCGAATGACCTCCCAACACGATGGGAGGCTCGGGGGCTCCGCTTTCAAGGAAACAACCCTCCTAAATAAATCAAAAAACACCCGAGGACTAACAAACACGATTCTAAGCTTTTGAAGGGATATACCATCCCTCCAAAGCCTCAGGGGCTACACCCGGAGGGTGCGCTCACGCGCACCCACCGGAAAAAACAATCTACACTTTATCTTTTTTGACAGGAAGAACCAGCGTGAACCTGTGGATGAGTGCCTTCACTCCGCCACAGGCTCGGGGGCTACTGTCGGGTATCAAAGTTAGGGGTACCCAACTTCAATGCAAAAACGATCATTCCCAACACGGCCTGGCCCAAGTAAGGCCAGTGAAAGCCCACGAAGGCCACGCTCGAAGCCCGCGAAGGCCGCGTCTACGAAGGCCCACGACGTTATTGCACCAATGACAGCCAACCCTCGGGAGAGCGGCACCCTCGGCGCCAATTCTCCGATTCGCCCGAGCCTCCCCGGGAGAGCTCGGGAGAGCGGCACCCTCGGCGCCAATTCTCCGATTCGCCCGAGCCTCCCCGGGAGAGCTCGGGAGAGCAGCGCCCTCGGCGCCCATTCTTCGATTCGCCCGAGCTTCCCCATCCCCCTCGAGCGCAATCTCACAAAGGCATCCAAGGCACCGGAGATGTCGGCAGAGCAATCTTGAACCACAAGAGACCTCCCTGACCACTTTACAGGTACTGCCCCGTCAGGCGAGATTCTCGACGTGACTGTGCTTCGCACGCCCCTGACGGCCATACCACCTGTCAGGATTTCCCTGGCAGCGGATTTGATAGGCCCACTACGGCCGTCCTCTCCACGGTATGGTCTACGGTGCGCCGCCCCGTTTTCCGCCAGGGTCTATCAACTCCGACCGCGACAGTCCGAGCGCCTGACGACGGGCTACGCAAGAACGGGAAAAGCGCCTACTACACTGTCCACTCGAAAGGACGAGCACGCCTTCCATCCGAGCCCACCTAACCCTCGGAAAGTACTGTTCAAAGGCCGGAAATACGACCAAGGGGAGATATCACCCTGCCCCATCCCATCACGCCTTCAAGAGTCCCGAGCCTTGAGAGACAACGCCTCGAGACGACTCACCCTCTTATCACATCATGCGGAAGGACAGCCATCAGGTGTGACCCTACGGCACGCCGTAATCCGACGATTGTTGCCGCCTTGGAACTCACCAAGATCGTGCGAACCACTACGACCATACCCCGGAGACGCGGAGAAACGACCGTAGCTGACGGCACGCCGTAATCCGACGACTGTTGCCGCCTTGGAACTCACCAAGATCGTGCGAACCACTACGGCCATACCCCGGAGACGCGGAGAAAAGACCGTAGCTGACGACATGCCCTAATCCGACGACTGTTGCTGCCTCGGAACTCACCAAGATCGTGCGAACCACTACGGCCGTACCCCGGAGACGCGGAGAAAAGACCGTAGCTGACCATAGTCAAACGAGGAACAGCAACTCCTCACTGTAACATACGTAGCATTGTAAGCGCTGCCCTTGCCTCTCCCTTGCGACTATAAAAGGGAGAGCAGAGGCCAGCTTTAAGGGAGACCCGAAAGTTCTAAGTTCTCACCCACACATACACACTAACAGCAAACGACTTGCATACACTTAGACACTCACGAGAGACCTGAGAGCACTTCCCTCTCTCGCCTAGCTTGTAACCCCCTACTACAAGCACCCCGGTGCAAGGCAACACGACTCTACTCTCCACTGGACGTAGGGTTTGCTTGGCCTGAACCAGTATAATCCCCGTGTTCCCCCTTGCACACCATCCGTAGTCTCAACCGCAAAACACATATTTACTAGCCGGTGTTAGCCCCGCTAAAACTAGCACCGACAAATGGTATTTTCTTTTTATAATAAATCAGCATCAGTCAAAATCAATGTTTCTTTTTAAACAAGTGAACAAAGTTGAGTTTGAACTGATCGCTTCTCGAAGTTGGCTTGAGTCTGTCTCTAGCTCAACTCTCGAAATACCAAAACGTTGAGCCGATTCCAGAGCAAACAAGCACGCCACCGTCTCCGTTGCTAGAGCATTGAAGGGTGGGCTAATATTCACTACACTAACTAAGACGGGCTATCCATTGTGATTACAGATCATAAAGCCACATGCACCTGCGCTGTCCTTCTCCTTAAGGGCCCCATCAACATTTATTTTCAGCTAATCATAATTAGGAGGCCTCTAGACCTGGCATGGTATATCTTCATTTGTATATGGTATCTGAGTACAGAATATACCACACATGCCACTTCCTGATTGGTCGTCATCATCTCCCATATAGATCGGTTACCCAAGATATTTGTCATTTTTGGCCTCATGTGACACTCCCGACGTTTCTAAAAATCCACTTCTGACATTGTCTTCACAGTTTAGTAACGTGATTCGCATATTTGCTGAACGTGCAGGCCAAAATTACTTCTTCTTCTTCTTCTTCTTTAGCATCATCCAGACCAAAATTAATGTTATGGATGTGGGCCGAACGTGCAGGCCCAGGAGTATAAGACGGAAGGAAATTCCCGAGGGCTCTTTCTTGGGCCGAACGTGCAGGCCCAGGAGTATAAGACGGAAGGAAATTCCCGAGGGCTCTTTCTTGTACCTTTCTGGGCCTTGTTGGATGCCTCTGTTGCATGCATTGCGTTGCCGTGGGAAAAAAGGTACAGCCCGGCCCAACAAGGGTGCTTTTTCCGCCTTCGCGTTCCGTGCCAAAGACATGAATGAGTTGATTGTCGGTGTCGGTCGGCAGAGCATGTCGGGTCTCCGAGATGGGCAGATGGCAGCTGAACCACACACCCGCACTGAGCGTGAGCAAGCAATTCATGGCGGTGACCAACGAGCACGACTTCCTGTCAGATACATAGTACGTGCTCGTTCTCCTACTCTGATGTTATGTTTTCTCCGCCTCTTCCTTGCTCGTCCAGTTCATCAGTCCACGACGTGAAAAAAAAAGAGAGGAAAATACCGACAGTATAGCATCATCAATCACATTGCATTGATCAGTAAACGAAGTGGTGAGCTGTAAACGACAGTATAGCAGCAGCATCAGAATGTTCAGGCCAGGACGCAGGACAAAGAAAGAAGTGGTGAGCTGTGATCAGTGAACGAGACTAAACGCCACACCGTATAGCATCATCAATCACATTGCATTGCAATCCAAGCTCCGGGCACTCTACTACATACACTGCGTTTGCAGCACACGCACACGGCACACGGGCACACATCACATACAGGCACATCTCCTTCCTACTAGCAGCTACTACTCCGTACACAAATCTCTGGCGCCTTCGCCGCTCCACAGCCCTCCTCGATCTTTCTTCCCGGCCGCAGCAGGCGGCGGCCGGGACCGGGAGCGAGCGCGCTGGCGGCGCCGGCAGGCAATCAAAACCCCGAGCGCCGGCGCCGGCGCCGCGCTAAACTACGAAGAAACCCAACGGACCAATAAAAACAAAAAAAAAAAGAGAAAAGAAAGCAAAGGCCACGCTAGTTAAAGCTGATCGAGCTGCTTCTGTCTGTCTGTCTCGGCTCGGTCGCTCGGCGTGCCAGTCTCAGGGCGACTCCGACGAGGAGTTGGTGGACACGGTGATGAGCGTGGACGCCGACGACGACGACGTCCGCGGCGTGGCGGAGGGCTTCACCAGCACCACGGGGGTCTTGCTCTCCAGCCGGCGGTGGTGCTCCTGGACCAGCTGCTCCGCCACGCCGTCCAGCCGCTCGCCGTTGGTCTGCGCCATCACCTTCTTCCCCCTGAACAGCACCGACTCCACGCCCCGCTCCGCCAGCGCCGCCTCCGCCGTCGTCTCGCCGCCCGCGATGCCGTTCCCCTGGATGCGCACGTAGTTGGTCGCCCTGCTCTCCCCGAACGCCATCGACACGGCCTGGTCAACCATGTCGGCCTGGCAGGCTCCGGCGATGCGCAGCAGGCTGGAGCACGAGGCGCGGCCCAGCGCGGCGGCGGCGGCGGCGGCCGCGCTCCCACCGAGGGAGAGCACCACGAGGTCGCCCGCGCCGGCGGCGAAGGGGAACTCGCGCTTGTTGTGGAGCACGTGCGTGAGCGCCACGGCCGTCGGGTTGGCCACGGCGGCGGACGCCGACGGCGCCGCCGCGGCGCGCAGCCTGGTGCGCCCGTCCAGGGACGCCACCTCCGCGGGGCCCACGCCGCAGGCCGCGGCGCACACCTGCCAGAGCGGGAAGTCGAACGCGTCGGCCTCCACGGCGTCGGCGCGGGAGAACACGAACGGCGCCGCGCTCGCCATGTCGTAGCACGGGATCAGCAGCGGCTTGGCGGCGTCGCGCACCGTCAGGTCGCCGAACACCTTCCGGAACGCGGCCTCGGGGCGGGCCCGTCGGAACGACGACATCAGGCCGCCGCCGGCGCCGCCCCCGCCGCGCCCGGTCAGGACCTTGCGGTTCTTGGCCACGACGTCGCGCGCCGCCTCCGCGGGCATCCGGCACGCGAACAGCGCCGCCGCCAGGAACCCGCCCGCGCCGGAGCCGGCGGCCAGGTCGAAGAAGTCCGCGACGCGCGCGCCGGGGTTGCCCGAGAGCTCCTGCAGGCGGCGCTCCAGGCGGACCAGCGCGGCCGCGGCGAGCGCGCCGCCGTCGGCGCCCCCGTCGATGGAGAGCACGCGGACGCGGCCCGCGGAGCACGCGCCGCCGCCGGCACCCTCCAGCGGCGGCGACGCGCCGAACAGGAAGTTGGACTCGAGGATGGAGAAGATCTCCTGGCTCAGGCGGTCGGAGCCGCCGTTGTACGACGCCGCCGGGGATGGCAGCAGCGTCCGATCGAGCAGTGAGAGCGAGGCGGTGGCCATTGCGACGTGGATCGACGGCTTCTCGTTTGCTCTGGCCTCTGGTCTGTCGGCACCTGGACTGGGTCGCGGAGGCCGGAGGGAGAAGAGAATGCGATTGATGGTTCGGAAGGCAGGTGAGGTGAAGCTGAGGTGAGTGTGCGGCATCGTCTTCCCGGGAGAATTTATACTGGAGCCGGCCGCGGACACTAGCTTCCCGCCACGGCGCATGGTAGCGCTCGTGCCTATTGACGCTGACGCTGTTAGCCGCGTGTCCTCGCTTCACCACTGAATGCTTCGGTTATTATTCAGTTGGTGGTGCTCAGTTTTCTTTTTTTCGCCTTTCTTTTTTCACCGCTTGATTGATGAACAATCTAAGCCCCCTCCACTTTTTTTTTAGGAGAACAAGTTAAACGAACCTTAGCTAGTGCCATATTATGTCGGATGAAACAGTGGATGCAACGCTAAACAATAATGAATTGTTTTGAGCTCTTCTCACACCTTTTTTTTTTTTCTTCGCAACTTCCTCCTCCCGACATGCCGCAGCGGCCCACAGTCTCAGACCCTATCATGCCCGCGGCAACATTCTCCTTCCCCTCCCCTCGCCGCCACTATGGCCATGACCTCCGCCCGTCCCAACTTGACCCGATCACCTCCTCAGTAGCCCGCTCTATCCCCCAAAAAATTCTTCTAAGCACGTCAAATACGGAAAAAAAAAGAGAAGATAAATAGAGTGTTGAAACATTCGATTGAGGTGTAGCTTCTAAAAACGAAATGCCTCTCTTGATTCATTTGGTCGCTGTTTTGTATACATGTTTTTGTTCAAGAAGCCGAATCCCTGCCAAATTAGGTAATTTCTGTGACAGAACCGCCTAAATCACATGGCCCACAGACTCCTGTCATTAGTCACTGATGACCTCTGACAGCCGGGCCCGTGTCCCAAATGATTTAGAAAGTCCTGTCGGGCTACATTAGCGCCCGATTTCTTCCGACAGGATCCCATTGCGAAGCCATTACAAAATTACAACATTTTATAACAAATTACATCAGAGTGAAAGTGCGGAAAGATTATAAGGTACTTAAATTACAAACCATTTGTCCAAATACGATTAAAGTACAAATATTACAGACCAAAAGTAAAATAAGTAGCAGTGGAAAGACGATACAACATATATAAGCATTTAATGATAAGAACCCTACCCATGGGTTCAACCTTACTCCTCCTCACTTCCCTCCTGTACCACTGTCACACAGTAGGGAGCGAGACAAACCTCTGACTGTTGTATCCCTGCAACATGGGGTTAACAAACCCTGAGTACTGGGGTACTCCGCAAGGCTTACCCGACTAAGAAAAAGGAATGAGACTCAGGAATGCCGGCTGAGGGAGTCAAGGTAAGGCTTGAGCAAGAGTCAAAAGTTTTGCAGAAAAGCATTACTAACCTATTTCAATATTTTACTCAATTTTATTGATTAATAATCCATAATTCCGAATTCATTCTCACATATCATCTTGCTTTCAAAATTCATTAACCATTCTCAAAACACCTAGTTCCGAACCACTTTTCAGTTGTAGGTCAAAGGATCAAGTCTCCATATCCGAGGAGCAACGACGATTCGAATCGATTAGTACCCAGTTGGGGATCCCTATCCACACTGCATATGTAGCACTTAAGCTTGCATATACCAACTCCGGCTACCACGACTTTTCTACCCCTGAACCGGTCCTGCGCCACCCGAGAACACAGTACTCCTCTCCTCTCCAGGCACGCCGGCCACGAGGGTACACGCTGCTCTCGCCATCTCTCCTCTCCCAGTGCGTGGTTGTCGGTTCAAGTAGTAGAGCCACCGGAGTCAGAGCTTTCCGTAGTATGTGGCTAGTTGCAAAGTCTCGATCACAGCAGGCTTACAATGAACGGTCCCTAATTCTTTTTCCGCCGACGACATTGCATTGGAACTCTAACCCAAATACAATTGTCCCAACGGTTTTCAAATCCCTTTCCTGCCGATGGTCAAGTATTGGGACTCTAACCCAAATTCACAACCAACGAACGGAAAACTCATTTCCGACGGTTACGATGCATTGGGACTGCTACCCAAGTACACAGTTCCCGAACGGACTCCTGTCCCCTTTTTCCTTTCTCATGATTCATAGTATCACATTCACATAGGTCAAAAATAGCCTTTTTATGCAAATCTAAATTGATCAAGCAGGGCTAAGCATTTAGAATATTTTTATTTTTAAACAGGTTTCCGAGATATTATTTATCAAGGCAGGTAATGCATCGATATAGGTAGCAAACAACTCCTCACAACCTAATGCAATAATAGACTCAAGTTATAAATATTTTATAAAACACAAGGAAAGGGCTGAATGCACCGGAGCTTGCCTTGAATTGCGTACAGCGTCGGGTCGGGCTCGGTCTCGCAAATGTCGAATCCCTGGATGACATCTGGAGTGACCTCCTCGGCAGTGGCCTCGACTTGGGCCTCCTCGGGAACGGGCACTACACGTATGCAATGATGTATGCTTAGCATGGTATGAGGACAATGTATGAAATGCTTAAAAGTAAACCATTTAGACCTTGAGTACAACTTTTCTTCACGGTAAAGTTGTAAACGTTTTACGGAAAGTAAAAACAGTGTTTTCATACTTGTGTTTTAAAGCCGATGCACAGCTTTACTACAACCAACAAGTGACTTCATTGCATTTGTCAAGGATCACTATGGTGAAAGATCCCTGAACTCAATCAATCCAAAATCACACCAAACAACAAGGATTATTTGTTTAAATTAATGCTACTATTCATAAACCCCATATTTAATGAACAAGTGTCCTAACAGTTTCCAAATGAGCCCAAACTTATCCAACAGATAGGTTTTATCCTAAAACAGTGCCACATAAATTTTCATGATTTTTGGATAAATATGGAATTTATTAAAATTGCTCAAAGTTGCCTTTATTAATTAATATGCTGATTTTTAGTTCCTAAAGAAAATGCCCAAATCTTATATTTAATATTTTTATAAAATACTACATGTTCCAGAGAGCATCCACAATTATTTTCATGATTTTTAACCCAACAGAATTATTCCTATAAAAATAACAAATAGCAGCACTATTTATCTAAAATTAAAATGGAAAAGCCTTTTAAAATCGCCCGGAAAATGGAAAAGGAATTCACCCGGGACGGCCCACGAGCGAAACAGACCGGCCCATCCGGCCTGCCCGCGCGCTCTCAGGGACGCTGATAGGCGGGACCCGCCTGTCAGCTCCCTCTTCAACCTTTCGCGTGCCCGTGCGCGCGCGCACTCGCGGCGGCTCGCCGTGGACCTCGCCGCCGGCGGCTCCAGCAACCAAGCCGCGCGTGCCAACGTGAACCCCCAAGCCTAGCGCACACCCTAGTTAGGTTAGCCCCGACCCCACGCGCCTCCGACGAGCTTCACCTCGCCCATGGCGGATGCGACGGCACGGCGACCCTGTTCCGGCCGCGAGGGTGCCGTAGAGTTGAAGGAAAAGGGCAGGGGAAGACCAGGAGCTCACCACGACTCTAGACCGACGGCTGGCTGAGGCTGAGATTGAGCGGAGCGGCGAGCTTGACGACGGTGGCGGAATGCAACGACTCGGCCTCGACGGCGAAGTCACGTTCTGGCAACCACAGCGAGCTCGTCGCGCGAGAGATGGCTGCGGCGGTGCTCTGCCGGACCCGAAGATGACGGCGTGCGTTCCGGGGCCCTCGAAGCACGAAAGCTGGACCACGGTGGCTCAAGCTGTGTTCAAGGATCCAGTGAGGCTAGAGACGAGAGGAATTTGGAGGAGAAGGTCTGAGGGCGGCCAATTTTGGCTCGAGACCGAGGCGGGTGCGGCGGTGGTCGGAGAAGAGATGGGGGGCACAGAGGAGGGTGTTGGTGCCCTTTAAGCCGGTCAGAGGGGGGCAGGAGCGGCTTAGGGCGGCGCGGGGTCCCCCACACGCGCGGCCGTGCCGGGGGCAAGATCCCGGCCGGCACGGGCGGCGCCGCGCGCGCGCGTGCGGCCCGGCGGCCGGCGCCTGTGCGCGAACAGAGAGGGGGGGCAAGTTACTGTAGCAAATACAGTGTCTCCCTCTCGGTTTTTTGCCAATTTCTCAAGATTTTGTATACAAACTTGAAAAAGTGTAAACATCAAAGTTGTAGTGTTCCAAATTATGAACAACTTTGATTTAGGGACCATGTTCAGATTTTGAATAATTTTGAACATATTTAAAAGGGGGTAAAACCACTATTTGAAATCCATTTTTAATCTTGTCAAATTCTCTGGATTTTTCTCGATAACATAAAAATCTCCAAAAATAAAAGTTGTCATAATTGTGGAGCTTCACAACTTTCATTAAAGAAGTTTGGTCAGATTCTTGATATTTTTCAAATTAGCATTTAAATTTTGAATTTCAAAGTAGTAATTAGGGTTTAATTTAAATTTCTATTAAGGGACTTCAAAAACAGACAAAATAAGAGTTGTTCCATTTCAAAAGATCTACAACTTTTATTAATACACCATCACTAGATTCCAAGTATATTTTGATTTAGGATTTTGGGTCCGATTAGGGCTTAAATTCAAATTTTTCTTTTGATTGGTTTTTAATTACCAAATCAGGATTTAATTGTACATCCATAACATTAATGAATAAGCCACTCTAAAAATCCTAATCACACTCATATGCAGATGCTTAATAATAAATATGATGACATGGCATAATTAATTAGCTGTAATACCCGGGGTATTACAATTTCACATTAAACCATCGATTTCTTGTGAAAGTATATTTCGAGTAGTAGTTATTATAGTCCTTTTTTTTGAAGCTGTATATGAATATTTTTTCCACAATGCCACAATGGCTTTCGCCGAATTTCAAACGAAAGCGATGAAATTACAGGGTTTCAACAGTCCCATGAAAGCGTGGTGTGGAGCAAATTTGTTGGTGCGTTCATCTCAATGCTAGCCACTCCATGATATATAGATCGATACGGGAACAAGCAGAAAATGTGCAAATTACATGCATGGTCCTATAGGCTGGTTGTTAGCCCGAATAATCCGGGGCGATTGGAGATATGGGACCAGGCATACATACATACCCTGGGCATCTCCCTTTTTTGTTTATAAAATGCTGCATGGGCAATGCAAACTATTCTTCACCACCCGTGCATGCATGGCTAGCTTACTCAATGAGGATTAGGGAGAAACTTTGAGGACAAAAAAGTGTGGGCGGCCTTTTTTTTTTTAACCCTGATCCTTCCCCAATCGATCGTGCGCACATCGTCGCCACAGAGATCATACCAAAGCGAAGCTGCATGGCCCAAAATGTATATATATCTATCTAACTAGTGTCTATATATATATATCTATCCTACGCAACAGTAGTACCACTTGTGATCTACACACATCCGTACGTGTCCTCTGTCTTGATGATCGAGAGCTAGGTTAGTTAAAAGACAGATAGCATTATATTGTCGATGGAGGAGCATCATTCTAGGCTTGTTTCTTTCGCGACCCCAATGCAAAGCAAAGTAGCGCCCAACGATCGATTCTCCTCTCTCTCTCTCTCTCTCTCTCTCTCTCTCTCTCTCTCTCCAGATAGTAACTAGCTTAGCGTTAGCTCTCACTCAGTCGATCACTAGAGGTACGTACCGGCCGCCACGCAATCCCGTCATGTCCAGACCATATAAGCCCTATTTACTTGATGATAAATGGGGTGAAAAGTCACTGTAGCATATAAGGAATCTTTTCCAATAAATGTCTAATCATGGCCTAAGTAGACTCAAAAGATTCATCTCGAGATGGTCAAGCTAAAAGTATAAACATGCAACAGCTGCCACGTCATTTAATACTTCATGCATACATAAAAGATAATCGATGTGATGGGGAAAGAGAAAAAATTTTGTGAAGTAAACATGGTCATATATGCATGATTGCCTTCAATTTCAGCTCCATTTCGTCTCACCTTGAGCTTTACTCAACCCTTATTAGTAACCACCAACCGCTACTAGATAGTGTGTGTCCTAGCTATATGCAGCAGCAGCAGCAGCAATCCGTCCTGCCGGCACACGGCACCGGCGCGACGATCGATTTAGCTAATAGGCTATTTTAGCTAGCGCTGCATGATGGATGGATTCCGTGCGGGTGCTGGTGCGGCGGTGCCCGCCCAATCATTTGCATTTGTTGCTCGACACGCACGGAGATGAAGAAGAAGCCCCCACCAGCAAACAAACCGAGCGGATGGATGGTGGATCCATGGATGGATGCACGGATTAGGATTGCTATTATTATGGGAACGAACGACGGTAGGTGTGGCGGCAACTGGAATGCAAGCAATGCAAAGTACGTGGCAACACATTGCAATAGTTTTCGATAGTACACCAAGCTAGTGCTCTCTCAAATCATGCCATGGATGGCGCTTAATTGTTCCCTTGACGACGAACGTACTATATATCCGTGATCATTGCTACTCTTGCTTGCAAGTTGTTGTCTATATATATTGTGTTTTGTTGTATGCACGCGTTAGTTGATCTTTTTGCTTCTTGCATTGTGAGGGTGGTTTAATTAATATATGATAAGTTGGAACAAATAATGAACGGAAAGGGGCCTTAAAGCAGCAAGAAGCCAAGAAGGACGGACCCGACGCAAAACAAAAGGTGTGTCCCTCGATTGTAAGGTAGGCACAAGGCAAGGCCCCATTTTTTTAATAAATAAAAAAACAGGAATATGATGCGGCCTCGCTTCTTGGCTTGGGTGTTCTGCTCTTCTTTTGGCCGGGCCGGGTTAGCTTACTGGACGACAAGGTCTTGCATATATCCGATTCCGATCCAACCCTGCTTGTCCACCACTGCACACCGTACCCAAAGAATGAGAGAATTTTATAGTATACCATGCTAATCTAGTAATTTGGATTCTGAAGCAACTTTAAGTACACAGAAGGACTGAGGACCTACCTATACAGCAAGGCCTTCCTCCCACTTGCTCTTTCCTTATTTCCACTACGTACTCCAATGCATAAGTGTGTATATGTATATTCATATTCTCTTTGACATGGACATCTGTCTGCATCAGTCGCAAGTGTGCGTGTGTGTGGGGTGATAATAGTACATAGCGTAAAAATATACCGCCACGTATACGGCGCTAGATATTTTTTTGGAGAAATAAATAGTAGTAGCTTATAAGTAAATAAAGAAAATGATTGGGGAAATGAATTGACTAGTAGCATAGTGTTATGATCTGTTGAGAGAATTTGGAGCCACATAATAATGATGCCACAGCAGGCGGACCACAACAACTGTCACATATCTGATGGCGATGCGATATGAAGATGTGTACTGCTGCATCCGTGCATGCACCACGACAAGGACGGACCTCTGCCTGCTGCCGTCTGTTTGTTGAGCCATATCCATCATCATCCGTAGTAAAGCACTTTGTTTTTTTTTATATTTAATTATTTATTTCTCTGAAACGAAACTTATTTATTGTAAAATAAAACGCAAGGCCTCCCCTCAGATGATGCCGGCCTATAATAATCTATTTATACATATACATACTCCTATATTCTAACGCAATATGTGTAAATCGATTCCTGTCGGTTTGCCTATCTGTCTCGTCCCCATCCGCTTGTCTGCCGCTTGCTAGCTACTCCCTCCATCCCAAACTGTAAGTCATTTCAAAAGTCTTGGAGAGTCAAACTATTTCAACTTTGACCAAGTTTATATAATAAGATAATAATATTTACGATATTAATTTAGTATTATTAGATTCTTCATCAAATATATTTTCATAGCACACTTATTTGGTGTCATAAATCTTCATATTTCTTTCTATAATTTTGGTCAAAGTTGAAGGTTGGTTTGACTCTCCAAATTCTTGAAATGACTTATAATTTGGAACGGAGGGAGTAGTAGCTGTCTCTTGCCACTGCATCCTGCTGCATCCATCCTTTTCCCTCCTTCCACGAAGCATCCATCCGCCCCCAGGGGATCCAAAGCCAGGAGACAGTGTTATCCAAAAGCAGCACAAGAAAAGAGACTATTAACTACTACTAAGGACGAACTAATAAGTGATGACACCACCTCTCTGTCAGTTTCCTCTGCATGTTCGTCGTCCTAAATACTGAATTTCCTGCTCCGAAGGTGGCGACGAACGAAATATATTATTATGTGTGCATGCATGATACATGTGCTAAGCATACACGTACTTAATTGGGCCATATGCATGGCACAGACACGCAGTACATGCACGCACGCCGGCGCCGCCATGACTTTCTTCGCCGGACGACATATCTCTCCACGTAGTACGCCCACGACGTGCTTGTGTCCCATATATGTCGCATGTGTACGCGGCATGCGAATATCTGATGATGATGCAGATATGCAATGCACGCACCCATGTGCCGGCAAATCTTCAGTGATAAAAGCTCGTGATCCCATATCAGCCGTGATCACGGCAGGGGTTTAAGCGTTGACCGTGTTTGACCACCTATAATGATGATGGCCTCATGCATGCATGTGCATGTTTGCTTTGCTCTCTGAACTGAATGCAGGATCATCAGTGCTGAACTGCTGATGGTCCGTTCGTTGCTTCCTTCCCCAGCCCCTATCTCAATTCATTCTCAACTGTAAAGCGGTTTTATTTCAACCGTCAGAAAATAAAGAATGAAAACCGCACGCACCTTCTCTGAATATGACCTATATATATAAAATAGGGGAGATATATCTATCGTCTATCTATCTATCTAGGAGCATGCACATGACTTGATCATGGGGAAAAGGACTACTCGTGTCATGTTGAAAACAAATCAATATAAAGCGCTGGGACATTCTCATGACGCGAACTGCCTGAAACATTCAGCACTGATGGGCATGCATATGTTTTCTTTTTGGGGATGGTGCGTGCCGTGCTGGTATATCCTTGTTCAACAAGACACTCCAAACTCCTATCCTATAAGATATGCTACTAACTGCTTGGAAAACGACCTGTCGATCGCCGGTTGGATGGGAAGATTAGAGAAATGTGTATAAAGAAATCTGTCACTATAATGAGTAGTATAATGTACAGAGTTACGTTGCATTCGACAATAGCAGCTTTCTTTGAAGAATCATGTTCTTAAAAAGAAACCCAATCAGCAGGGTCGTACCTATAAGGATCACGGTTGGAAAACATTGCAGATACTCCGCCCTGATACTAATTACAGAGCTATGTATCCATTCCAAATTATAATTAAGTTGGTCTGAACTCTTTAGATGCATATGCTGATATGCACATAAACATGAACTATGTCGAAATACATAACAAAATTCAACTGCAACTAGTCACATCAACGTTGCGGCACATGCATGGAGCATTAAATGTAGACGAAATATTTGCATGTTTGTACTTTTTGCATGTGCATCACGAGACGAATCTTTTAAACCTACTTGGGCCATGATTGGACAAAAGTTGTCAAATACAAACGAACGTGCTACAGTGCAGAATTGCAACTGCAACTGAGATCTAAACGGAGCCTTATATACATAGAGAACCAACGAGTTATAATTTGAAATAAAAGAGTACTTGGATATGTTTTGAATTTTTATTTTTTATTTTTAGGAAACTGGAGGGGCCTTGGCCCCTACAAGAAGATTTTATTTTTAACTAAAAACATGAACTACCAGTGTATAGACAGAACGGAACAGAGTACAGAACAAAAGAGTACTTGGATTTTTTTTTTGAATAATTTTGTTTGATATTGGATTTGAATATAAGGAGAATGGCAGTATCCCTCATATATAGTCTGAGTCGGGTATCAGATTTGGGTAATTGTATCGGATACCCAATTTCAAGTCTGGGATAAGTCGTATCAGCCCAAGAATTAAGATGGTAAGCAAGTCTGGGAAAAAATTGACTTGGTACAAAGTTAAAAACAATCATGGCTAGCGCAAAATGTTTAATCCTGTTGATTTTCTTTGTTAGTTTTTTTTGTTCCCTAGGAGGTTGGTTTGTTTTTATCCCCTCTCTGTAAACTCTTTTGTAATGTACTTGATTACTTTATTTTGCTAATAAAATTTTAGTAGAGGCCCCCGGTGCCTTTACTACTGTTCCTTCAAAAAAAAAGTTAAAAACAATCAAATTACAGAACCAAGGTAGCATATATAATGGGGCACTAATGTGTAGTAATAATGCTCTCTGAAGGACCACTCCAAACCTCAAAGTTATCGCAACGCGTAGTGCAGAGAATACTACTCGGCCTGCAGCAAGTGCAGATCAGAGGGCCGGTTGCTGTGCGGCTTCCGCATCAAGCATCATCCCCGGATCACAAGCACAACGTGCACCATATATAAATTAAATTAAACACAAGTGTGTCTGGTCGGAATCAATTGCACGCGTACAAGTTGCTGCTAACCGAAATAAAATCCCGACAGGTTCTCATGACGACAGCTAGCACTGGAAGGGAACGAGTGGTCGCTTGGCTGTTATGCAACTGTGTGTTGGTCAGACTACAGAGCTCATCGCCCAGAGAAAAACACCAAGGGAGACACAGATATCATCCCTCATTTCTTCCCATACCATGCATACCGATAGACAATGTTATCTCTCTGGGTCCATATTCGTACAAGAGGTTAACTGGGCAAGACGAGATCAGATTTACCCTCGTTTTTTTTTTTTTTTTTGTTACTGGCTTACCACTCCTAGATGCCATCGTAGTAATCTTCTGTGCAAGATGCCTTGAAGAGGTCGACCGAGACAGTAGATTCCATGCGTTGCATTCCATGTGACCCTCTTTCGTTCACTGCCAGTGCCAGTTACTACAACCAGTTACGGAGTAAGTACAGTAGTTTAACCGGCAGTAAAGGAGGAGTACTAGTCGTACTGTAATTACCACTGCATGAGTAATGGACATTGATTATAGGAGTAGTACGTGGTCTGTATGAAACCACCCATGCAGATGCAGGCATCTCATCTGTACGGAGGTGTACACTGGCCCCATTTCACTCTGCTGGGTGCTGGCAGCTGCCTGCCGCCGATCGGGATCCACGTGCACCTGCGCTGCGCTGCCACTGCCACCGCATGCCGCGTCGCCACCGCCACCACTGACGACGGGCTGACCTACCTGCCTGCACGGAACGCAGGCACGTACCTGGACAGTGGACACGGACAATAATAAATCGCGGATCTTGGCCACTAACTATTTCCGCAAGGCGTAAATCCGATCGATCCGGACGGAAGCATCTAAAGTACGCGTACGGCTGCTGCTGAGAGGAGAGGAACCATCGCGACGGCATCGGCGTCGGCGTCGGCGTCGGCGTCACCGGCGTCGGAGCCCACCATATATATACCGTCGGGCGACGTCTCCTGGCTCGCTTGCACCCATCATCCATGAACCATCCACTGCGATGCATAGACTGCACTGGGATTTTACTTTGCCCACTCCACTGCACCGAGCCGCAGGCGCATGCATGGGCCGATCGCCTCACCTGGTGCGGTGGTACGCGTACGGAACGGGCCGTCGCCATGCATGCATGCACACCTGTCGTGTGGCGGTGTGGCGGCAGCAGGGTGTCGGCGCGCGATCCGCGGCGCCGTTGCCGTCAGCAATCCAAAAGCCGGTGGCCACTGGGCTCGGCTAATAGCTGGAAAGATCCGCCGCACCAACGACGACGACGTGTGTGTGCCCATCCATGCACGCGCGCGCGTGTGCCGTACACGTACCCGTGGCCGATCGACCCGGTGTCGTCAGCACTTCAGGTTATCAGTTAGTATGTCACGACTCACGACGACACGACCTCGCACACACGATTGATCCAGCTAGCTAGCTACGTTCGTTGATGACACGGGTTGTTTGTGTCCTCGTCCAACGTTTGTAGAGGTACGAGATATAATCGGCGCGGCTCCATCGCCAACAACGAACTTGGTACAAAAAACACCACATCGTATTTCTACAGGGTGGCACCCACACCTACATGCGTGCGACGACGCGCCCCCACACGGCCGGCTTTGCTGCGTACGATATGTGTACGTAGATATCGTCGGCGCCGTGCTGCTGCTGCATATGCTCGACGTACCAGCCGGCCCGTGTACCGGTACATTTCGTCGAGGTACGTACGTACGGTCCCCAGGCCCGGGCAAGAGATCTACGCGGATCCGGCAGCAACGTGCACTCCCCATCATATCGCGATCGGGAGAATGAATGCACGAGCGCGCGGGACAGGTACATACGGTACGCGAGCAGTGCCACGATGCGACGGCCGGCCCGCCCCGGCATGCATGATGCATGCATGTACGTCCGTGCAGTGCAGCCGTACGTACGTCGTCCCCAGCACGTAGTGCAGCACCTCGACGTACTATCTCGCGACCGCGTAACCGCCGTCGACGGCGACGACGCACGCGGCACGCAATTATGTGTCGTCGAAACGAAACCGAGATGGGTCGGTACGTGCGTGCGTGTGCAGTACTGCAGCTCCCGTACTTGCGTACTACGTACTACTCAGCATGCAGTTGGACTGGAGTTAATTAGTTGGAGAGCGAGCGAGGCATCGGGCTCGCGGTCGTCAGTCGTCACGCACACTTATTTGTGCTCACCATCTGCGCCAAGAGTCCCCAGTTCCACGTCGCCATCACGCAACCACCGCTGCATGCATGCAAGCTATAGTTTTGCTGGTCCATGGATGCTACTCTGATGATCATGAGGAGGACCGCCATCACACTAATAATGCTGTTTCACACTTTTAGTCCACCTCTTCGACGTCGACGCGTGTACGGGTTTCATCACTTCATCAGATATATATATTCTCTCTCTGTCAATCTTCTCTTCTCATTCTGTTCTAGCAGCTTAACTGTGCCTATAGGCTACTCCTATATGCCAGTGTTAGGCGTGTCCCGTAGTATAGCGAACTAGAGAGTCACTTCAACTGTTCTAGGAAGATACTGTACGTATTTGGTTTGATCTTTGATCCTCTTAAAACTCACTTGTCTTTTACAGTTTAATTTATGTTCAACTTTTGACACTATTCTCTCAAGGAGTTTTAATTCGTGGAGCGCGTGTCTTAGGTGGCCGAAAACTTGGAGTCTGCTATCTACTCAACACCTGAGCGTTTAGGGGGCATCCAACACCTAAACGTTGGTTGCTCAAAAACACTAGCTTGATTGAAAAAAAAAATTGAGTATTTCTAGCCCAAGCAATACTCGATCGTCATGACCAAATTTGGCTTGATCTGATGTGAACGTTGATTTTGGTTGGTATTGATTTGTTATGAGAGAAGAATACTGTTTCGTGACTGTAAATAAGTGCCGAACGTTATTTTTTTTAGAACAAGGTGAAACTTCATTCATTAAGTGAACGAAAAAAGGTCTCAGCCTCTACAATCTATAGATCGTAGAAAGCTTAAAAGTTACATCAAAGAGAGAGCATTGAAGCATGGAGTCTGCCTGTGATATGATGAGTATATTTTGCATAGTGTGTAGCAAAAAATGATTGTGCTACAGTTTTCTTTATTAATTATTATCATTCTGAGCATTATTTGGTGGGTCCACGTACGTATGATATGCACGCCTACTACCGGCCAGGTACGGTAACGGGTAATTTCTCTCATTACTAGGGCACAGCACAAATACACTGTACAAAGATGATGATATGATACTGTGCATCAACCAGCAGCCGGAGAGGGAACTGTACGTCGGTGGCGCGTGACCCCTCATGCCGTGCGTGCCCTCGATGGACTGTTTATCCACAGAACGATCAAACTGAGGTCTCATCTAGATATATCTTGTTTTGCAAATTTGACTGAGGAATCTTTTCTAATATATATTCAATCATGATCTAAGTAGGTTTAAAAGATTCGTCTCGTAATTTACATATAAACTGTGTAAATATGCAAAAATTTTCATCTATACTTAATACTTCATACATATGTCGTAACATTCGATGTGACGAAAATTTTAAAATTTTGAAGCTGTAACTACACAGAACCTAAAGCTACGGCGTAGTGCGTAGGTCAACGCTATTACGCTAACTACCCAAGAGGGGGCTACGATCGCTGGCGTTCGTTGGAGTGGCAAATCAAATCACATCACGCACGTACGTACACGTACGCCACGTTAGGTACGTCGCCGTCGCCTTATTGATACTGTACTATCTAGGAGTAGGCAACCCGCAACAGGGCATGCAACTCCGATCTTGCGAGTCTGCGACGGCGGCGCAAGCACGGCTACAGCGGTACTACTGTGCCCCTCTGCCAACAAGGCCCTATTTAGTTTCTAAAAAAATTCCAGCTTCGTCATAGCGATTCTTTGGACGCATATAAGGAGCATTAAATGTAATAGCAACTGTTGCATGTTTATATAGTTTACCTGTTTTTCTCGAGACGAATCTTTTGAGCCTATTTAGGACCATAATTGGACACTTTGAGAAGATTCTCCATATGCTGCAGTGACTTTTCATCAATCTTTTCGTGTGTGCAAGCTGCCTGGCTAGCTTATAGGCCCTGAAACTCAAATAATTAACGGTTGTGTGGTTGCGCTTGCTGACGCAGGTTGATTTGATACATCCATTATCCATCGGATTATCGGAACAAGGCTGAATCGGCGCTAGTACTGTACTAGCTTCTTAGCACAGACGAATGACGATCGACCTGCCGTGCCATGGGGCATGGGCGCTAGTACCCTGACCGACCGACCTCGCTCTGCATGCAGCAGAGTCTCTCGATCTGCACGTACGTAGTACGTTCCTCCATCATGCCGATCCATCTGATGCGTCGTCTTCGTCGTTGTTTACTTGTACCTTACCGGCGGGGCCCCGACGGCCGCGGCATCCTAGCGAGACCTCCTAGGAGTAGTATAACTGCGGAGACAAATACGACTTGGAACACGCACGCACGCAGTCGCAGATGAATTGTTGGAGAGAGCTGAGTGTTACCCTTACCCCTGTCTTTTTCTTTACTGCGCTGGTGCGCAACAAGACAACCAGACAATGTGTTGCATACTAGTGCTTGCATTGCATGCACCATGCAGTGCCACCCACAGAAGCTACTGGACGTCAGATCGATCAATCCCACGTAATACTAGGTCCACGGCAGTTACCTAGCTCGCTCGATCGCACGGACTCGCGGTCGCAGCACAGGCACAGCTATACCATGGGTGTCTGATCAGCAGCGCATGGCGTGGGACACGGGCGGACTGCATCATATATACTATATATGTACACGTTCTTGTTAGTTACTGTGTTGCACTGTTGGTGCAAGTAAATGGGTCTGATCGATCAGGGAGAAGGAAGGACGACGCATGGTACTGGATCGTGCGCGCTGGTCCACGGTGGCTCAGGTGCGTGGGGGCATTGGACTGCTGGCAGTCCACAGCGAGCGAGCGAGGGAGGGAGCGCTGGGGGCGACCGCCGGGGGCGTTTGGCTGGGCGCGCGCTGGTGGCCCGTCCGTCCGACGCAACGCGACGGATAGAGCAACCGACGGCACGCGCGCTAGCTAACTGGCTGCAGTGGCTCAACGCCCCGTCCCTGTGGCCTCTGGGGCCGTGCATGGGGCGGGCTGCCTGTCGCGCCGGGCCAGCCACCACGACGTACGGTCGTCGCCCCCACCCACCTGGGTGGGCGGCCGCTAGCTGGAACCGGAGGGGGACCGGACTGGACAAGGACGACGCTCGCGTACGGTACGGCGGTGGCGTCGGCGTCGGCGTCGGCGCGGGCCGAGCGCACGGGGCTGCAGTTGCTGCTGCTGGTGGTGGCCAACCACGCATTCATTCATCCATCCGATCGATCCGCCATCCGGCCGGCCACCACATCTCCCGGCCGTGTGGGACTAGACTGTGCTGCGCGTGGCGAGCGCTCGATCGACGCCGCCCGTGCCGCTGCCGCTAGCTTGGGCCGGATCGGATCTGCCGACCCGCACGGCGTCGAGGCTCTGGGCGAACGCACCCGGTACGTACCTACCGTACCGAGTCGTACTACCCGGTCGGTCGGTCGGGCCGGCGCGGTGACGAGCGTGGCATGCTGCCGTACGTCCGGAGCGCGCCTTGTTGGAATCAAATCAATGTCCGTCGTGCATGCCACCGGCGCTGCGTCCGTAGCGAGCGCCGTCCGTCTCGTACACCTTTGGCCTACACTAGCTACGTATCCTACGCGCCGTGACCACACGGGAACGGGAAGGGCCGGCCTTGTGTAGCTAGCTACCTAGCCTCCCCCTCCCTGCTGGATCCATATATGCTGACCACGCATTGCTTGTCGTTCGCGCCCTCTGCGCTCATCTCGTCTGCTCTGGAATGGCGTCACCTCTACGCAAGCCATTACGCAGCGCCGGCCGTTGCTTTCGACGACTTAACGGAGCGATCAGCTAGCGCACGCAAAAGGTCGGTCAGTCGGTAGGGGTCCTTCCCTTCGCGCGCGCAAGCTGGCGCCTGGCGGTGGCGGATCGGGAAATCTCGGAGCGGACAGGGACGGGTTGCCCAGCCGTCGTCCACCGTACCGGCCGGCCTCCATGCACAAGCGAGCCACCGGGCGGCCGTTGTTCGCTGCCGGTGGCGGTGCCCGCCCGCCCGGCCGCCCGACGACCACTTTTTTGCCGCTAGCTAGCTGTTGGGCGTGTCACGTCGTCCTCTCGCCTGGCCGACCCTGCCGCAGGCCCCTGCGTGCAAGTGCAACGACGGTGCAAGTAAAAAGTAACTGGACTGAGTCGCGGCGCTGTGCGCTGCCCTGGTGACCGTACATTACATGCTCCCCCGGCGCGGAACTGTGTGCGTGCGGCCGGCTGTGTCTCTGTGTCGCGTCGCTCTCCGCGCCCTTTGCACGTGCGCGCGCGCGCAACCACCTTTCGCGTTCTCGGCAACAGCACTGCACTGCACATCTGCAGGCGAGATCACCGGCCAACCCAGATGCCGACTGCTTTTGGGTTAGTTACGGGAAAGAAAAGGTGGTGGCGGCGGCGTTGGCTGCTTATGGTTAATCATGTCACGGTCACGCGATCACTGTCTTCATTTCCTCGTCTCCTTTTTTTTTAAAAAAAAAAGAAAAAATGAATCACCGTCTACCTGTTGTGTTGGGTTGCTTGATGATGATGATGGTCCTGGACTTGCACCGAGTTGCGCCTTCGGTACCACTACTAGTAAGCATATATCACGATGGCCCGGCCCATTATGTGTTTGAAATGTTCTAGGGTTCAGCCCATGAGTTCATCGGAGACCCGTGACACTTGAAACCGTGAAGGACTGACTAGGCCACACCAAGGCCTGCGTGACTTCCTAGTACTTAAGAGTATCCCTAAGAGTCCTTTTAAATTTTATTCTCCCTAAATCATAATTTGAGAGTTATTTCTTCTCATATAAACGTAGAAAATTGCACAATTATCTTGTGGGCTAATGTACAATCTAGTTGAGATATAGTATGAATTTAGAATTCACGAGAGTATCAAATATTAACAATAGATTCATATTTCGTCGCAAAGAAAACAAAAGCAAACAAATAACAGAATCAGATTATTTAATGTGTTTCCCCCTCATACAAAAAAAAAAATGAATCACACAGCCGTAAGTGTTTGCGATGTGACAAATCATCTGATGCTTAAACAGGCTGCTGGTTACTACTATCCATGTTTGTTTTGTTTCCATCTACAACCAGGAAACCGATCGATTATTAGTAGAAACACAAGAATCAAAAAGCATGAGGCGCCCCCCTTGGCCTGGCAGGGTAAGCCGTCGCCAAACCAGAGACACCCCATGGTACGCAGACGTACCAAGGCAAACCAAGGGGAAGTCATTGCTGTCGTACAACAGCTTCATCTCAAGCCCCACCTCCACCATGCCCATGTTCCACTCCGCCTGGAAGTGCCTGCGCAGGTCGTCCGACAGCCCGATGCCTCTCCCCGCGACGGCGACCGTCAGCTCCGTCGTGCCCTTCTTGGGCACACAGAAAGCCAGGACAGTGGCCCACGCAAGGCTGACGCCGGCGTAGGAGACCACGGGCCGCTGGTGGAGCACCAGTCCGTGAGGGCACGCGGGTTCTCGACCCTTGCCGTTAGGCTGAACCCCGGAGAGACGATCGTGCAGGCGCTGATGATTGTGCCGTTCAGGCGCCTGACGGCAGCGATGTCCACTGAGAACTTGGCCACGCGTGCGTCGTTGATATTCGCCAGGACCAGGAAGACTAGGGTCCTGCCCTGGAGCGGCGGACCTTGGGGGAACGGTGACTGGGGTTTAGGGTTCGGTGAGGTGAGCGGCGGCGGCGAACGACACTCCAAACACCTGCAAAAATCAGCAATAGAATGGCGACTGGGCGCATGAGGCTAATCTACTGAGAGAGGAGAGACAGATCCGTGAGGCAGGCGAGTAATACGTTACCTTCTTGATGTACGGGTCGAGCCACTCGTACCAGCGGGCCTTGCATTACTTGGCTGGACTTGCGGACAAGCAACGACGAGATGCGCGCCTACTGGTTCTTGCCTTACTTCATCACGGCTACCTCGAGGATCTGATCCTCCGTGTTTTTCCACACGTCTCCTTTGATCATGATCCTCGTCATATGCCTTGATTTGTCTCATCTGCTAGTTTCTCCCTCCCCGGTAGGGGGAGTCACTTTCTGAGTTCCTCCTTCGGCTCTGTTTAGATTCACCACAAAATATAAAAAGTTCCATCACATCAATTTTGTGGCATATGCATGGAGCATTAAATGTAGATAAAAACTGAAACTATTTTGACAGATTCGCAAAATGTTGCGAGACGAATCTTTTAAATCTACTTGAATTATAATTGAACACTTATTCTAGAAATTAGAGTGCGGCTACAGTACTTCATTTTACCTAACTAACCACCCCCTTCGTGCGCCCCGGCCGCGGGGGCCTCCGACAACGCCTAAGGGTCTGTTTGCTACGGGCCTCCTGCCCGGCCTCGCGCTCCTGGGCTAGCAAGCCCGTCTGTTTGATGGCCTGGGCCCACCATCGAGGCCGTCTCCCCAGCTGCATTTTCGGCCGCTCGGCCAGGCCGTGGGGAAGCGACCCCCTCCTCCGTTTCTCCAGGGCATGGCTCTCGACGCGGCAACCATGGCGATTTCGGGCGATTCGCTTGCGCCGCGCGTGCGCCCGCGCGGGCTTGCGCGGGAAGTGTGAAACTTCCGCGCGCGCTCCTCCCCCACCGCCTATTTATGCCCCTTCTCCTTCCCCGCTCTGCCCTCCCTCGCTTCCCTCCATTCTCCCCCAAATCCAGCGAGATACCGTCGCGGTGGTGGTGGTGTTGTGGTGCGTGGTGAGCGTCGGCCTTCGTCTCCGGTGGCCGTTGCCAGGATCTGGTGGTTGCTCGCCGGATCTTGACCGTCGGGACTCCGGGATTTGGTGCTGTCTTCTTCGTCTTCCTCCGGTCCGGGCGTGCGAGGTGCGGAGCTGTGGTGGTAGATCTCCTTCCTCACGGCGTCGGTCTGCATCCTCTACGCCGGGTCATCTTCCTCTTCTCCGTTGCTCGGCTCTTCCTAACTGCATCGACATCCCCGAGGTGAAATCCGTCAGCTTTTGCTCTAGTTGATGCTGTGATGGACTTCGATCCGTCAGATCTGGCCTGTTTTTGGTTGTGTTGTCATATTATGTGCTCGATTGTGATGGATTTGTTGCGGATGTGTCCGATTTTTTTGAGTAAAGGTCGATGATGATGTCCCTTTAGACACTGGGAGGCATGGTCATGCATGCAGCCGTGTCTTTTTGCTGTTCATAAGTAGTTCACATCCATTTTGATGCCTCATTTGGGATTAACTGAATCTCTGTTTTACTGTACAAACATGCATTTAGATGGATCCAGCTGAGAAAAGAGAGCTGCTGGTGAAACAAGCTGCTGCCTTGGTTGTTGTCATGGTGTCATTTGTAGCTAGTAGGATTAGGAGGCCTGTGAACGAGTCAAACCCCATGTTGTACCAACTGAAATCCCTTGCTGACATGCATATACAGAGAACCTTAGCAGCCATTTACCAGTCAAGTGATAGGGAGTGCTTGGCCATGCTAAGGATGACTAGAGCACCTTTCTTTTCTCTGTGTGACATTTTTAGGCATCGGGGCCTAATTCCTGAGTCTGGGGGTTGCAGTATTGAGGAACAAGTTTCTTTGTTCCTTCACATAGTAGGCCACAACCAAAGGTTTAGGGTGGTGCATCAGTCTTTTGCAAGGTCAATAGAGACTGTCCATAGGATCTTTCACCAGGTCCTATATGTTGTTGGTGAGTTGAGGAATGACATGATTAAGCCACCATCTTCTGCCGCTCCTACCAAGATCCTTGGCAGCCACAGATGGAATCCTTACCTGAAGGTATATGTCCATAGCATTGTTATTCCATTAGGGAGTCCTAGTGCAAGCATGTGTCTCATCACTGTTTCACAATTTTTTTTAGGACTGCATTGGTGCCATTGATGGCACCCATATCCTGGCTAGGGTTCCTAGGGGAATGCAACAAGCTTTTAGGGGTAGGAAAAAGGATCCCACCCAGAATGTGATGGCTGCTGTTGATTTTGATCTGAAGTTTACTTATGTGTTGGCTGGTTGGGAGGGCTCTGCACATGATGCCCATATCCTTGCTGATGCAATTGATAGGAATGATGGTTTCACTGTGCCTGAAGGTAAATTCAACCTATCTGTGCACTTCACTTATGTCCTCACATAGTATAGACACTTATGAGTCCTTCACTGGTGCACTTGTAGGGAAATTCTATCTTGTAGATGCTGGCTATGCATGTCGCAGTGGCTTCCTACCTCCCTACAGGGGGGTTAGGTACCATCTGTCTGAGTACAGCAGCACCAACAGACCAACCAATGCAAAAGAGTTCTTCAATCTCAGGCACTCCTCACTTAGAGTCACAATTGAGAGGGCTTTTGGTGCACTGAAGAACAGGTTTAGGATTCTTTACAATAAGCCTTTACACCCATTCAAGACTCAAGTGAAGTTGGTCATAGCCTGCTGTATTCTCCACAACTGGATTCTGGGGTTTGGGTTTGACCCCATTGTGCCTGATGAGGACTGGCTTCCACCTAACCACCCTTCCACTATACCTGAAGATGAACAGTCTCAGGATTCAGTGGCCATGAACATGAAGAGGGATGAGATCTACAATGCCATGTGGGAGGGTAGGGGCAGCCACAGGATCTGATGCATGCATGTTTGTTGTTGTACATGTTTTATTTGTTTTCCATGTGATGGAACTGATGGAAGTGGACTATATTTATGTAATATTTGTGGGACAACCTGAGACCTGAAATGTATCAAACAATTTGTGGCCTGTGATGTCATCTAATATTTGTTGAGGTGGCTTTTTATGTCAGTTTTTGCATGTTTATGTTCTTTTTCTGGTTCTTCTGGTGCCACCAATGATCTTTTTAGTGCTTTACTAACTGAGGCCATACAAGTATCTGTGCTGTACATTTATTCTCATACTTATGTCAATTGAATGGGTATCAGATTAGGATGGCAGCTCTTCTTGTTGATGGTGGGTTTGTGGCTGCTGCTGAGGGCTTAGCTGGGGATGGTGGGGCTCCAGCTCGTGCTGTTGAAGCCCCAGCAGCTGGGGATGGTGGGGCTCCAGCTCCTGCTGTTGAAGCCCTAGCAGCTGGTGCTGGTCCAATGAGGTGGAACAACAACACCTCTGGTTTTGTGCTTAGGTGGATGGCTCAGCTACTCAATGATGGCACTAGACCTGACAAGGTCTTCAAAGACAAAGATGTTAACTTTGTTGCCAAGGCCCTTAAGGACTACACTGGTGATGTGGTTAGTCCTACTCAGATGTACAACCACCTTAGGAAGTGGAGGCAAAAGTGGTCTAGAATTTCAAAGCGCAAGGACCTTAGTGCTGCACTGTGGGATAGTGATATCAATGCCATCATGCTTGAGCAGGACCACTACCTAGGCCACTGCAAGGTAGATTAAGGGCTATCTATTTTCTTTTCTTACCTTACCATGTCATTCCTTATCTGAAGTTGAGCTGTGTCACCTTCCAACCTATGCTGCAGGACCACCCTAAAGATGCTGAGTTCCTAAACTGCCCCATGAGGTTCTACAATGGGTTAGAGTCTATCTTTGGCCACTCTCAGGCCACAGGGAAGTATGCACTTGGGTCTGGTGAGCCCCTAGGGGTGAACCATGGTGACAGCTTCACAACCACTCCTAAGGTAAAGGCCTATGAGCAGAAGAGCCCTATTGATGTCCCTGAGGGTAGCAAGGTGAGCAGCCAGCAGGCACAGCCTGTTGTGGGTGGGAAGAGGAAGAAGAGCAACTTCACTGAGGAGGAGATGCTCTTGCTTACTAACATGTCTGATGCTGTTAGAGATGTGGCTAGTGCTCTAAGAGAGACTAGTGCTACTCATGTTAACCCTGATCTGTACTTGGCTGTCATGGAGATGGACTCTTCAGCACTGAGGCACTCATTGTGGCCTATACCTACCTGCTGGAGAACAAGGCCATTGCTACTGGCTTTGTCAAGATGCAGCCTGGGCATAGGGATGTGTGGATGAGGGCCTACCTAGCCAAGAACTAGTACATGTAGTTCTGTGCTAGAAGGACTGGTAAGATAGAAGGGGGTTGACTATGAGATGTATAGTTCCTCCACCCCCCTAACCAGTCTAACCTTTTGGACACCTGACTGTAACCTGAGCCTAACAAGGTGACTTCTGTGCAGGTAGGTAGCATGACTGAAAACCTAACCTTTTGATGAAGACTAGTTGGAGTGTGTTGTTATTTGAGCCCTGCTGGTTGAGGCTCTGTACTATGGGTTTGTAATGCACTATTGGCCTCTGTTGGCAACTGCACTTGGTACTATTGGCCTCTGTTGGCCCTTATTTCAGTGATGTTATCATGGTTTTGGTTTTTCAGTACATGGTGGTATGTGGGTTGAGTTGAAGAGGCCAATGATGCAAACATGACACTGTAGAGGTGGCTCCTTAGTTTATTTTGGTTTTATCATTGCTGGATTCTTTGTTCTTTCATGGTTGCCATTGTGTCCATGGGAAACGTCCATTCCCTAACCCCTCAGCCCCTTCTATCTTTTATTTTGGTTTTGTCGTAACAGCCACCAATGATACAAGTATGAATACACCACCAATCAAAAAGCTGAGGCCAATACAATATGAAAATGTTTCTGTTGCACAACTGTTGGGTATCTGTTGCAGTTTTAGGCCTATGATGTTGCACTAAGTCATATATGTCATGTCCTGCACGAGCATATCAAACTCATCCGAGCCCTGTAAACATCTTACATGATGCTGCCCAGGGCTGGGTGAGTTTGATGTCCTTGTGCCCGCCATGTGCTGCTGCCATATGTTTCCATCTTTCTGCTGTCTAATGGTAAGAACTGAGGCTTGGGTTTTCATATTTTCTCTGTGGTGTTTGGCAATGAAACTCAGTCATACATGGTTGAGTCATAGCTGAAATATAACTAATTATTTATGTCTGAGTTCCATTCCTAACACCAGGAAAAATTGGGTACAACCCAAGGTGATGGCAGAGAATGGATGCTTCTTCTGATTCCATGGCACCCTTGAGGCCTAAATTTTCTGTCTCTTTGTTTGGTAGATGGCTTGGTATGCTGTGTTTAGAGGAAGGGTGCCAGGGGTGTATGAGACATGGCCTGAATGCAATGCACAGGTTAGTGGTTTCAAAAATAACAGCTACCAGAGCTATGGAACAGAAGGGATGGCAAGGGAAGCATACAAGGACTTCTTGCAATTCTGTGAGGAGACAGTTGAGAGGAAGGTCAGAGATGACCCTCCCAAACCTGTGCTGCACAATGAGAAGCCAAACCGGCTTATGGGGGTTTGCATTCTGCAGAGTTGCCTCTTGGTTCTGCTGATTTCGTACCTAGCTTTGGCCTCATAACTATCGTTGTGGTTTCATTTCTTAGCCTATGATGACTACCTGGGTACCATGCAAGAGCTGCTGCTGTCTATTCTTCCTTTCTGTTATCTGTGTCTTGCTTTAAACTATGGATAATGTTGGTTTGCAGCTGCTATGACTCCTCATTTGCTTCAAAACTTTGTTGAAATATTAGTCTGAGGCTCTATGGTTTATGTCCATCCTAAGTTTAAGTACTTTGTTGAAAACTTTATTGAATCGTGCCCTTCTGTTGCTTCCTGCTAGTTGTTAGTTGGTGCCGGCTATTTTGGTTGCCAAACAAACACTTTCTGTGCCTGGCAGTTGGTGGCGATTGGTCATGGGCCGGCCTCACTGTATGCAAAACAAACAAGGGCTGTTTTGGGCCAAGTTGGAATCGGCTCCGGGCTAAACACGGGCACCTGCACCATGGCAACCTGGCTGTGGCTGTATTTGGCCTGCCCGCCGGGCCTGCCTCTCGTCATGCAGGTCAGCAAACACACCCTAAAAATGGCAACGGGAGCCCGGGCACGGGCGTTTGTGCCCAACGGGTGATCCTGTACGGGCACAAAAATATCGGCTGCGTTCGGTTGAGCTTATAAGTGCTTATTTTTCAGCACTTCAACAGTATTTTTCTCTCACAAGATTTCAGCACTTCTACAACACTTCAGCGCTTTTCTACAGCACTTCAGCTTCACCGAACGGAGCCATCATGGGCGCACCCGCAAATCTGCGAAAACATGTGGGGCCATTCAAAAGACGTACTAATATGAAATAAGCTTCTAGGGTTTATTATCCCACTTCCCAGTCCCTCCCAGCCGCAGCCGCCGGTGGCCCGATTGGCCGAGTCCTTCCGACCCCTCGCGGTTCCCAGGCTCCCAGCCGCCGCCGTCTGCCCCGTCCTCCTCCCAGCCGGCGCGCCTCCGTGGCCCAGTCGCAGCCGGCGCGCGCACGGCGCACCCACGCGGCCACGCCGGCCACGCGACGGCGACCCCAGGCGACGCGGCAAGCCGGCTGCCGGGAACAGCGACCACCACCCCGTGACCGTGAGTTAGCCGGCAACAGCGACCCCCACCTCGGCTTCCCTGCCATCCAAGGTTCGTTCATGATGCCTCTCAGCAGATCCAATGGTTTTTTAGTGGCTGTCTTCATATTCCAGATCTGATTAGTCTAATGGAGTACCAAATCAAGTGATTAGTCTACATTTTTTAGGCGTTGCCGGAGGCCCCCGCGGCCGGTGTGCGCGGCGGAGGAACCCGGAAAGCGACTCCTCCTCCCCTCCCCTCCCCTTACCAGGGGAGGGAGAAATTAGCAGAGGAGGCGAATCAAGGCAGAGGGGGGCAAGATGAGGATCATGATCAAGGGAGGCGTGTGGAAGAACACGGAGGATGAGATCCTCAAGGCGGCCGTGATGAAGTACGGCAAGAACCAGTGGGCACGCATCTCGTCGCTGCTCGTCCGCAAGTCTGCCAAGCAGTGCAAGGCCCGCTGGTACGAGTGGCTCGACCCGTCCATCAAGAAGGTAACGGATTACTCGCCTGCCTCACGGATGTGACATGATTTATGTTCTATGAACCTTGATTAGTATGCTGGTTATGGATTGTGACAATCTCGATCATTGGATGACTGAGTGTTATCCTTTCGCAAGCATCTGAACTAATGAACTTTAGAATCAGTCAGTCAGATAAAAGAATACGTGCTTTCAACTTGAACATCTTGAGTTTCAAGTTGGCGTAATAACAAAATATTGGCATCCTTGCTTTAATAGGTTAATGATTTACCTTTTGGCTTTGTCTTGGTAAGCATCCATGTTTAGTTGTTTACATGCTAGAACATCTATTATTTCTACTAGCTAGACAACATACATTTCAACATAGATATTAACTAAATGAAAAGTCAATTAGTCTAGTGGTCACTATGTGGAACTGGAATAAGCACCTGAATCATTTTCTTTTATTGCCAAAAGAGAAATTTTGCATTGTTTTAAGTAAAATTTGATATTTTGATTGTGAGAAATGTCTATAGCAGATGTAAATTACTAAAAGAAGGTTTGATCCACTGGGTAGATTATGCTGAAGGACAGCTCTTTTAATTGTATTTGGTTATTCAAAGTGGTCCTTGGTGTCGCGATCAGTGGCATGCCACTTCTACAGTTACGTTCTCAGTGACCAAATAGCTCTATCAGCAGCAATGGTTCCATGCTGACTATACTATTGTAATAGGTCTAAAATTTTATCATACTGTGAAAATGCACCTAGATAGTTTATTAAGTTTGAATTAATAAGTTAAACAGGCTGATTCAACACTTAATTGGTAAAGCGAGCTCTAATTTTACTTTCTCTAGTCTTAATGTATTTAATTGCAAGCAATGTTTTCAAGACGGCTGGTCGAGCCTGGACGCCTGAGGACCGTCCAGGTCGTCCAGGACGATTAGTCGTCGTCCAGGACGATTAATCGACCCTGGACGAGTCCCCTGGTCGTCCCGGTCGCCCCCTATATATGGGGACTGATATATGCCATATATATACACACACACTAGTATACTATATGTTCTAGGCTCTACTGCTTTAGATAGAATGATAGATAGGTGCTGGCTGGACTGGTCACTTACCTGACTGTTGTAGAGTCCTTTCTTGTTTTGTTTGGTGGTGCTGCCAAACTGAAATTATAGGAAAAATAAAGCACATTAACACAGGCAATCAGGTGAAAGGCAATGAAGTGATCAACAAAGCAAATTAATACAGTGAACTAGTGAAGCACATAATTTAAACCAGTCCAGCCACAGCCAGAACTGCATAGTGCGTAGTGGCACACTGCCACTGCCATAGTGCATACATCAATTCCAGTACATAAATAGGCAACATGGCCAATGATCTAAAGAACTACTCAAGTAAATCAACATCTACACAAAAGCCTCCTCCATCCCCACGGGTGTCTTCATCCTCCTCCATTTGTACCACAGGATTAGATGCATGTTGACCTTCTTGGGCTTTATTACTAGCATCAGCATCATGGTCACTATCATCTTCTTCCCCTTCAGATACATCTGGTGCTGCAGGAGTGCCCCTAGGACGCTTCTTGTTCCTCCTAGCAAAAGTCTTCTGGACATTGGCCACAGCACGTGTAGCAGCAGCCCTAGGCAAGTTCCGACCCCTTAGATTCTCAGATGCTCCAATAACCTCATCCACAACAGCCCAAGACACCTCCCCGCAATTGTCATCCACCCATTCATTATCCCACTGAAACTCTTCTAGCAAGAGAGGGTTGCTCCTCTTTCCTTTGCAACCAAGTTCTCGAATTTTTTGAAACCTATTTGTCATCTTTTTGTTGTAACTGACATAAACCAATTTGTTTAACCTCTTGTGCTCTAATCTATTCCTTTTTTTGGTGTGGATCTGCAAAAGAAAAGAATAACATGAGACCACCACATTTTTCTACAGTTTGCAACAGCACTAACACTCTAGCAATGATACTTACACCAGAGAATTCACTCCAGCTACGCTCACAACCTGATGCTGAGCAGCAAAGACTGATTATTTTCTTTGCTAAACATTGTAGTTCAAATGCATGGCCACCATAGGAACACCACCACCGAACTGAAACACAATTAGACTACAATCAGCACATAGCAAAAGAGAATCAGCACAATTGATGAAGGAAATAAAATGTTCCAAACTTACTAGGACTTTTTTTCTCTCTATCCCTTGTAGCTAAAGGCATTGAGAAGCCTTCGCCTTCAGATTGTTCATAGTCATCAGCTTGCTGTGAAATCTTGATTGACACATTGTCATCAGGCTCCATTTTCCATAGAACTTGATTGAACATGCCTCTTAACCTTGCAGCTTGTCTCTTATCTTTCTCCCTTATGGCAAAGAACTTGCTTGGATTCAAGAAAAGGGCTGCCCCATATAGCTTTTGCTCCATTTGGTTTTCCCACCTCTTATCATATAACCCCATTACCTCGGCAAGTAAATCAGGTTTATCTTTTAAAGATTCTTTGATGGTGTTCTTTGCAACATCCATGGCTGCAGTGATCTCAGGAGCTGCTGGTGTCTCATCTCCATCTACAATCCGTAGAGCAATGAGAAGTGGCTGCGAAGCTTTCAAGCAATACTCCAATTTAGTCCAAAATGGCGCAGACAAGATAATATCCTCAACTCGTTTGCCTTCAGTAGACGAAGACAAGGGATTACTTTGCCATTCCTCGCTGACAACTAAAGCTCTCAAGCCATTCTTGTTTTTATGCATACTTGCCAAAGTGAGATAAGAGGTAGCAAACCGAGTCACAGCCGGCCTCACAAGATCCCCACCTATTTGCTGTCTCATTAGATTAAGTATCCTCCCATGCTTGTATAGAAATCTGCACACCTTCTTTGCTGAAATTATGACATTGTTGAACTCCTTAATCTCTCCAATGTCTTGCAGCAGCAAATTCAGGCAATGAGCAGCACAAGGTGTCCAAAACAAGTGTGGGATTCTTTCCATAAGAATCCTTCCCGCTGCCTTGAAGTTGGACCCATTGTCTGTTACAACCTGCACCACATATTCCCTTCCAATCTTGTCAATTTGCTTCTCCAACAAATCTGCTAGCATATCCTTATCAGCTACCTCACTTGATGCATCCACTGAATCTAGGAAGAAGGTCCCTGCTGGACTGTTTGCAAGAAAATTGATTAGATGACGATGGCTAGTGTCTGTCCAACCATCGGACATGAGAGTGCAACCATACTCTTTCCAAGCTTCCTCATGTTTTTTTCTTAGTTCTGTTGTCTTGTTGACAGCCCTTTCTAACAATGGCTCTCTAATTTCATGCATGGATGGTGAGCGGTACCCAGCCCCATACTGTCCAATTGACTCAAGCATGATCTCCCAACTTCGTGAGTTAATGACATTGAATGGTATACGATTTTCATAAAAAAAATCAGCTACATGGTCGTCAACAACTTGTTTCTGCTCTTTCTTTGTGCAGTGCTCTAAAGTAGGCTGAGAAGACTTGAATTTGTGCCTTTCTGAAACTACCTCTTCTGGTGTCTTACGAAGCATGGCAGCAACTGATTTGGTGTTCTTTTGATTTGCTGGTTTAGATGAACCAGCAACAGCCATATAGGCAGCGATGGAAGCTTGAGCTATTTTCTTCTTTTCTTCCGCTAGCTTCTGCTTGGTCTTTGTCCCAGAACTAGGCACTTTCTCTTGTTCAACTTCAGTAACTTCATCACCCTCATCCTCTTCAAACTCTTGTTGAACTTCGGGAACTACCACAACTCCAGACCTTGTATGCTTCTTGATGTAAGCATCCATCTCTTTGCTAATAATCTCAGGGCATTTATCACATTTAATTGTATCACCATAACCTCCAGCAAGGTGCTGTTTGAACCTACTAATTCCTGATGGAACTACCTTCTTACAAAAAATACATTGCACATTGTCCTTCTTTGTAATATCTGGCCACCACCCATACTGCCATCCTGGGTCTCGAGATTTGGCCTTCCTCTTGGGATCTTTGGCTTCAGCAGCCATTTCTGGAGATAGTTTTGCTAAGGCCTTTTCAATAAGAGATGAAACATCTAGATTATTTGAAGATGCTGCAGCTGAGCCTGATGCAACGGAGGAGGCTGGGGCAGAATCAGCTCCTCCTTGCCCTTGGACGGCCTCAGGCACGTTCATGTACACCTCCACAGCACGCTCCCGCTGTCGATCCAGATCTACACAAGTACACAGGCACAAGAGCATGAGCTTCAAGCACAGGTACAACATCAAGCTTGAATACTTGAACTGGAAGGTGATGACTGACCTGAGGAGGAGGAACTCATCTTCCTTGTGTAGTCCTCCAACCTTGCACAGCTGGATCTGTGCACTGCAGTCCGTGCAGCAGCAGCAGCCACAAGGAAGAGTGGAAGAGGGAGCAGCCGGAAGGGAGGGAAGAGAGGAAGCAGCCAGAAGGGGGAGGAAGAAGAGGGAGCAGATGGGAGGCCTGCAGCAATGGAGGTGGCGGCAGCTGCTGGTGGTCTGCTGGAGCTGGACGTGAGAGGAAGGAGCGTGGAGTGTGTTCTGCTGAGAGGCTGAGGGAGTGAGGGGTAGGAATCAGATGTAGGAAAGAAGAGAAACCCTAATGGGCTTGGGCCAAAATACTAAACTACCTAGGCCCAGCTTGAGATGCAGCCCACTGGCTGGTGGCTGGACGTCCACACAGTCTGGACGTCCGATTAATCGCGATTGGACGACGATTAATCGGACGTCCAATTTTCTGGACGCTCTGGCCGAGTCGGAGGCCCTGGTCGAGTTGCTCTGACCGTCCAGGACGATTAATCGCGATTAATCGCGATTAATCGGACGTCTTGAAAACATTGATTGCAAGAACAGAGTGAAATTAATGGACCATTAACATACTGTAGTTAATAAAGAGTCTACTTGTTTTGGAATTGGTTAGCTTCTAGAAATTTTTAGTGTTCATAGATTTCTAGTCGTTGCTGTGCAAATGATTGATTATTACTGGCTGCTGGCTCGCAGCTATTTTGGCAAATGCCAGTTTTTAATTGATAAGTTTTCCTTGGTAACATAGAGCTATTATACTTTTTCATGCTTTACATAAGATGAATGCCTGCTGTAAGTTTATCAGTGATTTTTTTTTTCTGATATATAAAATCAATACAACCTATGTTGGCATTTTCGTCACTGTATTGGTATAACTTGGAATGCTGCTGGCAACTACGCTTCATATTTACAAGCAGTGCATTAATGACGTTTATAAGAAGTGCTGTCTCTATGTTATTATCTCTTCTTGTGACTATTCCCGTTTTGCTGCTTAAAAATAGAAGATAAAGCCTTTCAGTTTTCTCTTAGGATATTCTGTTATGTGTCCAAAAGATTGCTATATTTGATGCAGCTTTTGTTTTCAAGCTGTGTTGAGTGTTAATACCTAATTTCTTTTCTATGTAACATGCTCTTACACTGTTTATTTTTTTAATTAAGAAAACGCACCATGAATGTTGACTGCTACAGAGTTGAAACCATTCCAATATTTGAATTCTGCAGACCAGGACCTATATCATTACCCAGAATAAATGGGTTTTATTCATTTATTGAAATGTGGGGACTCATGTTAAAGCCCATTAATGCATTTTTTTTCTTAATAATAGGCTCTAAAATCTAAATGAATGTGTAGTACACTAGTATTTGTACTAATTTGTAAATACGGTGTTGAACTACAATCATCTAATTTTTAACTTTCCTGAAATTCTGAGTCTGCAACGTATTGAAGTGAATGATTTAAATAACCCATAACCTTCAAAATAGTTCTTTCATTGGTCGTGTGCATATGTCTTGTTTACTGATGTCTGTCACTAAGATGATTCTTTTATCGTTCGCTCACTGTGCTAACTCATCTATGTTAATTTCAGACTGAGTGGACAAGGGAAGAGGATGAGAAGCTACTTCATCTTGCTAAACTCATGCCTACTCAGTGGAGGACAATTGCACCTATTGTAGGTCGAACACCATCTCAGTGTCTTGAACGCTATGAAAAATTGCTTGATGCTGCATGTGCAAAGGATGAAAACTATGAGGCTAATGATGACCCAAGGAAGCTGCGGCCTGGTGAGATTGACCCAAACCCTGAGTCAAAGCCTGCACGTCCTGATCCTGTTGATATGGATGAAGATGAAAAAGAAATGCTTTCTGAGGCTAGGGCTCGCTTAGCTAACACTAGGGGTAAAAAGGCAAAACGGAAGGCAAGAGAGAAACAACTTGAAGAGGCAAGACGGCTTGCTTCATTACAAAAAAGAAGAGAATTGAAGGCGGCTGGTATTGATACACGCCACAGAAAAAGAAAGAGAAAGGGCATTGACTACAATGCGGAGATCCCTTTTGAAAAGAGACCACCTCCAGGGTTTTATGACACTGTCGGTGAAGACAGGCCACTTGAACATGTACAGTTTCCAACAACCATTGAGGAGCTTGAAGGGAAGAGAAGAGCAGATATAGAGGCACAATTAAGAAAACAAGATATCGCCAGGAACAAGATCCTCCAGCGACAGGATGCCCCTGCTGCTATAATGCAGGCAAATAAACTAAATGACCCAGAAGCTGTCACAAAGAGGTCAAAGCTAATGCTGCCGCCTCCCCAAATTTCTGACCATGAGTTAGGGGAGATAGCAAAGATGGGCAATGCTGGTGATCCTGCTTTAGCTGATGAGCTTGGTGAAGGAAGTACTGCCACAAGAACTTTGCTTGCCAGCTATTCTCAGACCCCAAGGCATGGCGTGACACCATTGCGAACTCCCCAACGAACTCCAGCTGGGAAGGGTGATGCAATTATGATGGAGGCCGAAAATCTTGCACGTCTTAGAGAATCACAAACACCTCTATTAGGAGGTGACAACCCTGAGCTTCATCCATCAGATTTCTCTGGTGTTACACCACGTAAGAAGGAGATACAGACACCGAATCCAATGGCAACACCTTTGGCAAGCCCTGGACCTGGTATTACTCCAAGGATTGGTATGACACCATCTAGTGAGGGGCACAGCTTTGGTTTAACACCAAGGGGAACTCCTTTTCGTGATGAACTGCGCATAAATGAAGAGGTGGAAATGCAAGACAGCACTAAACTTGAGCTTCGTAGGCAAGCTGAACTGAAAAAAGGCCTGCGATCTGGTTTTGCTTCTATTCCACAGCCAAGGAATGAGTACCAGATAGTCATGCCACCTATTACAGAGGATGAGACAGAAGAAGCTGAAGAGAAAATGGAAGAGGACATGTCAGACAGACTGGCACGAGAAAGGGCTGAGGAACAGGCTAGGCAGGAGGCATTGCTCAGAAAGAGATCCATAGTGTTGCAGAGGAATCTGCCTAGGCCACCTGCCGCTTCTGTAGAAATTATCCGGCAATCTCTTATTAGAAGTGGAGAAAGCAGAAGCAGAAGCACCTTTGTGCCTCCTACATCACTTGAACAAGCTGATGAACTAATAAATGAGGAGCTCCTTAGGCTTCTTGAGCATGATAATGCAAAATATCCTCTTGATGGAAAAACTCAAAAAGAGAAAAAGAAAGGGAGCAAGCGTCAGCAAAATGGGGGAGCTCTTGTCCCTGAAATTGATGATTTTGATGAAGATGAACTAAAAGAGGTGCTCTTCTTTTTCTCTGCCCTCCTATATAGGCACTCGACTATTCATGATGAACTCTTATTCCCTTTCCTTATAATTTTGCCATTGTTTTTTATACCCACCACATGTACAGTTTCACGCTACTATCATATTAGGTGGACAACCAGTAACTTGAGAACCTATGTGCACATCATAATGTTCGTTATTTGCATTTCTTAACTACCAATCACATTGAGTTAGTTGAAGTGTTGAACAGAGGTCAAGTAGCATGCACAATGAATTATAAAACATGCTTTTCAAGTTCTCATTTTGATTTCATAGCAAATGCATAGGTTTACGTGAGTAATATCCTTAAGGCAGAGGACTTAGCTAACATAAATTATAAGAAATTTTGGGCACACAAAATTTTGGCATATATTCTTAATTCTTTAAAGAGTTATAAGATAAATTATAAGAAACTTCGGGTACACAATATTTGAGCATATTCTTTAGGAGTTACAGCATTAATGTTACAATTAGAATCTTCTCTCCCCTTGGATTTTCATTTCCTCTGTTGTTTCTCCTCCCATTTGGATGTTTTTTTCGTACAGCCTTTTCTTTTTTTTAATAAAATCATAGAGTGGTCGCCTCCCCTGCTGTATTTCATGTTAAAAAAAGAATCTTCTCTGAGTGCAGATGATTAGAATTGTCATCTGCAAGTGATGTGTGAATTAGAACTATCATTTTTATGGCATTCAACTTTGCACACTAGAGTACTCTATATGCACTGTAATGTTGTCAACTAGTTTGAGCTCTGCATTCTATTTTTCATGAAATTGATACGATATACATACATGTATTTGTGTTGAAATTTCTGCCACATTTCAATGGATAAAAGAAATAGAGAGATCGCAATACATAATCTACACGCATGGTAGTTATCAAACCATTTTTAGTGCACAAGTTTGTATGCTCCTTCATTTTAATTGTTGTTCTCTTATTCTATGGCATGATGGAATAATATTTTTAAATGGCCTTACTTTTGTTTTTTAAATTGGCAGGCTAGTTCTATGGTTGAAGAGGAGATTCAATATCTTCGAGTGGCGATGGGTCATGAAAATGAGTCTTTTGAGGACTTTGTGAAAGCACATGATGCATGCCAAGAGGACCTTATGTTTTTTCCTACCAACAATAGCTATGGTTTAGCTAGTGTTGCTGGAAACGCTGATAAAATTTCTGCTTTGCAAAATGAGTTTGAAACTGTGAAAAAGCGAATGGATGATGAAGCTAAGAAGGCTTTGCGGCTTGAGCAGAAGATTAAGCTTCTGACACAAGGATATCAGGTAAACTTGGCATGTACATCATCTGCAGTCAAGATCATCTATATTAACTGGATTTAAGCAATATGTCGTATAACATGGCTTTTTTCGAGTTCTCTTTATTTGGTTTACTGGAAGTTTTTAAGTGTGCTTCGCATGCTCTAACAGCCCAGACCGTGAAGCATATTTTAAGCAAGTGGTGCCACAAAATATTCAAATGATAATGAGTCTCAGACCATCAATATCTACAGCTTAGAAAGCTCAATACGACTGTGCACTGAAATTTGCCATTTCTAGCAACTGTGTTGGATCCCTAATGCTTGCTACTGCTTCCATAGACCCTAGGACATCACTTGAAACAATGAAATGATTGGATGCGGGCACAAACCTGAAGCAGGTGAAACTGTAGTGCTTTTTTGCCCGCTGGATTGGCACCAGAGGTAAATGATACATGTTGTGGGGAAGGACCTGTGATAGACCTTTATTCTAGTTGTACATAAATACACAAACTTCTGCAGCGATAGGCTCCAATAGACAACAGTCGTTTTGTGCCACCATGATGCCAAACACTCTGAAAATAATGTTTGGCCTTTGATGTACCATAGATAGAACATTGCAAATGGTATGTGGAAGTTAGAATCAAGAGAGATTAAATTCTAACCCCTGCTCACATTATAAGCATTTATCTCTTTTTAAAAACACTCAGTCAGTCAAATACATATTGGACATTAGCCATTCACCATGGCAACATCAGGTGGCATTGCTGACAGCACACTTTGTCCTTATAGTCTTATACTGAAATAAAGAACAATATTTGCCTTCAAATACTGAACTAAGAACTTAGTGCTTAGAAGCCTTAGACTTCTAGGATCAACAGATATAAACTGCAGGTACATAATCGTCTAACCCAACATAACATTTGGTGACTGTTTCTTACGAGTATGAATAGCACATAATTCATAACACATCAGCAGACTCAAGTAAATGAATAATAAAAAATTTTGTGGTCAATGTTTTTTTTCCAGCTAGGTAGAGAAGGTAAGATGCAGCTAGTTAATGCTTCCACCACCAGTAAAAATGAAACATTTAAAATACATATGATCAAAATGGATTACTTTGGCACTGCCCTCACACCAGCAGCCTCTTCAGCACAAGAATCTTCATATGGCTTTCCTTGAGCCTTCTCAGGCGACAAACGCGACCTGTGTCACGTTCTTGTCTGAATTGGCCTAGTCAACTCCTGATGTGGAGAAAGGGAAGGGAAATTGGGAAGGAGTGTGAGAGGAGACGGACAAGGTAGAAGCAAGATCAGCGGGCTCACCAAATCTTCCTTCTACCGCTGCGCTCGAGAAACCGAGCCCCGCTCATCACCACCTGCGGAGAGCGCATAGGCCAGATGCCCTGATTCAACGGCACAGACAACAGGCTCGCCAGTGGCAGACTCTCGGCGAACCAAGATCTCGGTGGCATGATGAAGAGCGCTGCCCCACTTTGAGTTGCTTGTGCTGCCGGCCATTACCGCTTGCATAGTTGGGGTGCTCAAAGGGCTTACGTCTTCAGCAAGTGGCGGCATAGCTGCACCGTGCCGCACAGGTGACCATATCAGGGCTGCAGCAGCGCAGCTGTGTGAGCCGATGGCTGAGCCAGCTTTGCGTGACCTGCAAACTGCAGATCTGGAGCGAAGGCAGCACTAGGAGATGCGTGCAGTGAGGGGCGGAGGTGGGGAGAACCAGAGAAGAGAAGGATCTCTGGATTGTAGAGATGAACGGGTGAATTGAATTGGGAGCGAGGGTTGCGTAGGGACCGTCCACAGAATGGCCAGCAGGGTTTTTTTTTTAATACAAAATCAATGAAAGGATCAAGAATTTTCTCTTCTGCATGTAGAAATAAATTTTAATTCAAGGGGTTCATTGAAAACATATGAGCACGTACACAGTACACTATGTGTTGGCTGGATAGGACCACAGGTTGAATTGGGATTTTGTGCAAAATAGCTGAAGCCATGCGTCTTTACGCGAAGGCATTAGCGCTCCCCGGGCCCCATTTTTTGAATTGTAATCAAATACTGTCGAAGCCAGCCTGGACAATTGAATATGATAGACACTGGGCTGCTGCAAACTACTACTGTTAGCTCTTGCTTTTTGCCTGACTGAATTTGCTCCCTTATCCATTGAAACAAAATTGTTGACCATACAGATAACAGATTACATCTTGTCTCACTACATATCCTATTCGAGTGCTGATGTTTTTCTAACTTGCTGTTTGTTTTTTATTAGGTACGGGCTGGAAAACTGTGGTCACAGGTCCAAGATACATTCAAGCAAATGGACACTGCCGCAACAGAACTTGAATGCTTCCAAGAGCTGCAGAAACAGGAACATCTTGCTGCTTCGTATCGAATCCTAAATTTGACTGAAGAAGTGAATAAACAGAAAGCACTAGAAAGGACACTCCAGAGCCGCTATGGTGAGCTGGTTTCTGGTTTTCAGAAGATCCAAGAACAGCTCGAGGAGCACAAGAAGCAACTCAAGGTACAGGAGGCAATAGAGGCCGAAAATCGTGCTCAGGAAGAGGAAGTGGCGGCACCGAATCATGCTGCTGGGGAAGAGGGTGAAAGGAAGCCTCTCAGCTCTGAGGAGAAATCACAGCAGACAAATAGAACCACTGATGAAGGAGCTGCAGAAAGCAAGGGAACCACCGAGGATCAGATGGATGTGGACAGCGGGAATGTAAATGGTGGATTTGTAGGACCTATCCCACCAGCACCGGACACTGAAGGGGACAACGATGAAGCAGCCATTCAAGAGAACACTCCTAACACCCAGAGTAGCGAGTCTGCCTCCACGAATGATGGGGCTGACAAGATGCATCAAGCCAAGTTAGAAGGTCAGGATAAAGCAGATGGCAGTGTGGCTGTTGTTGCTGGTGCTCAGGAAGAGGGCAAGGATGAACATGCACCTGTTGGCGCCAGCATAAGTGAAGAAAACACCACTGAATCGTCGGATCAAGCTGTCTCAAAGGAGGATGAAGGCAAGGCTCCTGAATGAAATACTGTTTTTTTCCCCCTCGATCGAGTGCCACGCACTCGTTTTTCATGAAGAGGAATGAAATATTGTTTGATGACTAATTGACTACTCTAGCAGCAGCAGCAGCAGTCATGAAAAATGGGACACCAACTTTGAGAACTCTGTTTGCTTGAGTTAAGTTCAGCGTACTTTTAGGATTTTTCTCTCACGATAATTAGAATTTAGCTCAGCTGAACTTTGTGCCACGGCAGTTACCTGGATCGCACGGACTCCCGGCACAGCTATGTAGCGCCCGGACGGACACAGATACCGTGTCTAATCAGCGCATGGTACTGTGGGATGGATTGCATCATTTGTTACATAACGTGTGTAAGGGCGTAAGGCGACGTCGTGCCTTGGCGCCAGGAGTAAACAGTAGGCGCACTGACGGCTGGGCCTTGTCGTCCCCGTGGGCGCTGCTGCTCCAGATGGTGTTGGGCGCACGTGCGGGGACTCTGACTGTGCTATAGCTCTGGGCGAGGCGAACGCACCCGGCGGCGACACGTACGTAGGGACGCGCGGCAGCGGCAGCGGCAGAGGGAGCCCTGACGCCAAGCACAGCACGAGCTGCTGCCTCTGCCTGTTGGTGATGACGCTGCTGCTCTAGTACTTTTCTACTGCTAGTCCTAGCTCACTATCCTGGTTGCTGATCCATGTGGTGCAAGTGCAAGCCGCTGGCCTGGCCCTGGCCGTGGCCACCACACTCTCTGCATGCGTCGCGGCGCTGTGTTGCCCTGGTGACCGACCGTGCTCCCCCGGTGTGCGTGCGGCCGACTGTGTCGCGTCGCTCTCCGCGCCCTGTGCACGTGTGTATGCGCCTTTCGCGTTCTCGGCAACAGCCCCGCACTGCACATGTGTAGGCCATCTTTGAAATCATCATCGTTACCATGTTTGTATTGAGGAGACTTTTTTTTTCTCCAAACTACACAGTAGAGATACATATGCTCACGCACACTCATCATGTGAACACACACATATAAACCCTACCTTTATAAGCGCCGACAGATCTCGAGATTGATGAAGTCATCACAGGTGCTTCGCTGTCGACGGGAACGTCGTCTACCACTGAAAGCATAACGTCGTAAAATTCTAGAATAAATTCAGAAAAGATACGACAACCAAGATTTAAACCCTGGTGGATAATCTCACCGGACAATTCTACTATTGAACTACAGGACTACAGGCCCATTCGCTACTAGAGACGACCTATAACAATAATTTAAAACATGAATCAATCCAATTTAAACTCGTCAACAAACTCTTCCTAGACAACCGTTCAGCAGTACTCCAGGTAGTGCATGGTACATGGTATTCAACGTGTGATGAGATATTTTACAGCCTTAAAACCAGTCAACAATTGCATTCCAGGCATCATATATATGTTTAGCAATCTAATTACATTAACTCTATAACCAGTGTCCTGCTATGAGAAAAGAGCGCACAAACCGCCCACCAAGCACACTCCAGTCCACGAATCTCACCTAGCACAATTGAAGTAACCTAGATGGATACAAATAGTAAATTAACTTAGAATGCAAGTCATAAAACTTGATTGGTTAAATTATTATGAAGTATTGATTATGAGAAAAATAGTCACCATGTGTATGTGAGACGTAACATTTTTTTTAAAGAAACATATCTGCATTACTAGATAAGGAGTACAAAGACACGTACAAATACGGATACGTACTAAAAGGATACATGGACAGTTGTCCCACCCATCTTGCATACAGGCCCCTAACAAAATCAAAAATTAAAACAAAATCCTGGGAACTAGAGCATCCCGAACACACCAGAAGTCTCCACCGCCCGCCACCGACGAACCATCGCCAGCCGCCACCAACGAAGAAGACTCCATGGTGAAAGCCCATGTTTGGTTTTGGATAATTGATGAAACCTAGTTTGCTAATGCTTACTCTAAGTGTTTCATGAGAATAATTAGCAAACATCACGATGGAGCAAAGGACCGGGTCGGTGGAGACCACAAGTGTAGGGCAATGACGACGTCCATGTAAATGGTGTAAGTCCATCAACAAAAGGAGAAAACCCTAATGACGGCATCCATGCAAATGGTATAAGTCCATCATCAAAGATGTCCACAAGCTTCATCAAGAAATGAGAAGGAAGATGGTGAAAAGCTAGGAGTTCAAGGCAAATGTATAACTTATAGGAGCTCTTTTGCTTTTGGTGATCAAGACTCTATAGAGAGAGTGATCACATTTGGGATAGATAGCCGTACTATCAAGAGGGGAGTAATCGTTTGTGAAATGCGGTTATCAAAGTGCCACTAGGTGTTCATATTCATTGCATATGCATGTAGATGCTAGTGACACTAACAAAACCCGTTGAAAACTCTTTGAAAAATGCTAACACACGTGCACTAAAGTGAGAGACACCTTGAGTGTTAGCGACTTTGGAAACGGGGTCAAGTTTGAGGGTTAGAGAGGTTTTGAGACCTCTCGGCAGGATTCAGCGAATTTCGGTAAAGTTTCAATTGAAATTCAAGCGTCGGACGCTGACCCCGAGAGCGTCGGACCATTGGCTTCGGTCTAACGGCTAACTCTCACTCTGCTCTGTCTGAGAGCGTCGGACGCTTAGTTTGTGAGCGTCGGACCTTTCCTTTCGCGTTCGACGGTGCAGCGCAGCGGTAGAGTGACGCGTGGCGAGCTAAGAGGCGTCGGACTCTAGCGCTTAGTCCGACGTGTCCGACGTGTTTTCAGCGCCCGTCCGACGCGTTTTCAGCGCCCGTTCGAACGGTTGTGAGCCTTGGTCCGACGCTTCTTCAGTCCGACGGTGTATTTTGGCGCGAACTTCTAGCCGTTGCGATCCAACGATCGACTTCAAACGGCTACTGACACGTGGCACGCATCCGGAGCGTCGGACCGAGGGTAATAGTCCAACGGTGGCGCGTTTGGCGTCCGACGGTTGCCGTCCGACGGCGCGCAGAGTAGCCCAACGGCTCTCTTTTTGTGAGGGGGCTATAAATAGCTGGGCTGCTGGTTTGGGGAGGTCTCCTGGCCATTTTCATCACTCCTACTAACTAGTGAGCCTCTCCTCTTCTCGCTCACACCTTCCACTTGATTGTGATCATCATTTGGTGAGATTGGAGAGAATCAAATGCATTGCATGAGTGTGTTCATCTAGAGGCACTTGGTGATTGGATTTCGCAGCGGATTCTCTTGTTACTCTTGGAGTTTGCCAACTTCTAGACGGTTTGGAGCTGCGTGGATCGTTGAGGGGAGTTGGTGTTTGTCTCCGCCTCCGATCGGTGATTTGTGAGGGGTTCTTGAGCCTTCCCCGCGGGAGATCGCAAAAGGCTACTCTAGTGGATTGCTCGTAGCTCGGTGGATCCCCATCTTGTGTTGGTTGTGCGGCACCCTTGAGAAGGGTTTGGCGTGTGATGCCAATTAGCGTGTGAACCTCTAAGTGGGTGTATCGCTACAACTAGGAGTAGCTTGCCGGCAAGCAAGTGAACCTCGGTAAAAAATCTTGTGTCATCTCTCTACCGAGGATTTCTCTTGTCTATTGTGATTGATTGCATTTGTATTCATATCTTCATTTCACCGGCGGTATAATCTTATCTCTCTCCCTTTACATTTGTGCATTTACTTTTGATTAGCTCTCTTGTTGTAGTTGCTCACCTAGGAGTAGAGTAAAGTAGTCACTTAGCTTCTTGTGTGTGAATTAGAGACTATAGCCTAGAACGGTTAGGTAGCTTGTAATTTTAGTAGGCTAGCGTAAAATTCGCTTCGCTATTTATTGGTCTAACCACTTTGCTTAAGTGTTATTTGTAGAATTTTTATAGCCTATTCACCCCCCTCTAGCCATTTAGGACCTTTCACATGGCTACCCCGGATTTGGAGAAACCCCATCACTTGAAAGCTTTGAGAGAGCCGCATCAGACACCCAACAAGAAGACCGGGATGAAGACGGTTGTAGACCATCAGCCGGGGACACGCCCCGGGCTTCTCTGACCAAAGATTGAACCTCGCCGCCGACTCACGCCGTAGGAAGAACGGGCTCAATCCACTCTCCAACCCACCACAACGCCCACAACTGTCAATGTACCTTGTACTAAGGAAGGCAAGCAGCTTCATCACCTGGAAGGGACGACGAAGCGCCGGCCTCGGACTCCTGAGCAGAGATTCCACACCAGAATCCCCTTCTCCACGCCCTCGTTGACGGCACCGGAGAAAAGCACCACCAAGACGGGGAGGAGAGCGAGAGACTCTTATTCCATGACGCCGCCGCCGCCACCGCCTCGCCGTCACCGCCGGACACCAAACCCTAGACAACCTAGGACCTAATCTACGCCGCCGGACGGATAGCCATCGTTCCCCCACATATCCGAGGGCCAGAAGGCCGCCGGATGTGGAGGATAACGGCGACCTCGCCGGCGGGAGCACAAAATGCTCCTCTTTCGCCCTTCTCAACTGTAGCCCTCGCGTGGGGTTGGGGAAGGCTTGGCAACGGGCAGCCGGTATCGGGTGGATGGATTGGTAATTTAGACGTATGTGAGACGTAACTTACGTTGCCAGGAGATGATGAGGATGTTGAATATATAGAAAGCCATTGGCACCGCCAACGAGCGAGAATTCACCGGTACCCTGAGAACCGTGTGTAGTTGGCTACCTCTTGTTAAAAAAGGAAATGTTTTGTGGATTATTGACATAATTTGTACCTTCTCCATCTCAAATTGTAAATCATTCCAAGAATCTCAGAGAGTCAAAGCAACTTAACCTTAAACAAATTTATATAATAAGATAATAAAAATTACGATATCAACTAAATATCATTAAATTCTTCAATTAATATATTTTCATAATATATATTGTTTGGTGTCATAAATATTTATATTTTTTCTATAATTTTGGTCAAACTTGAAATGTTTTGACTCTCCAAAATTCTTAGAATGACTTATAATTTGAGATGGGGGGAATAGATTATGAGAAATGCTAAATACCAACCGGTTGTTTTGTTTGTTGGGAGCACACGATTTTTCAACGATCTGATGCATTATTGATTGTTTACTGTGCGTGCGATCCTAAAGCCTACCCGAATCATTTTTTTGTGTTTAATTGTCTTAGGGAGACATGGCAGGGAGTGCAGAACCGCCGGTGACCACCTGCTGGTATGTACTTCTTCTTCTTCTTTTTTTCTTTTTCTTTTTTCTTTTTCTTTTTTTTTCTTTTTGTATTTATTTCTTATTTTCTTTTTTTTGTTGTGTTCTATTATTCTGTTATCTTTTATTTTTATTTTTATTTTTATTTTTTTACTACATGACATTTAATTTTGTCTTTTGTCTTTTGTATTATGCTTTCAACACCTTCTTCAGTGAGACTCGCTTAGAAGTATGTTTGCTGTGCTGTTTGCATTTACATTGAGTCCACTGTGATCGATGAGGTGAGTACTAGCACCCTGCGCTGCGCAGTTCATTGTGGCAAGGATGTTTTAGCTATCAGCTTTTGGCTGTGGTGACCACACCATCTGTATTTTCAGTTTACATTCATCTTGGATATTCACTCGTTAATAAACGTCTTGTTGAGCCTGTCTGTTGACTATGTTGTGTGTTTCTTTTTTTTTTCTTATGATAATAATATTCCCAGTTTTTTTATTAATGAACAGTAATGACAAATGACGTTTGACTTATCCCAGTTTAATCGACAATTCTTTTATTTTTCTTTTTTTATTATATGGCATTTGATTTTGTCTTTTGTCTTTTGTCTTTTGCCCCTTTTACCTTTTATTTTTCTTTTTCTTTTTCTTTTTCTTTTATTTTCTTATATTTTTCTTTTCTTTTCTTTTTTCATTTGTCTTTTTCTAGACTTTTTTTTGTGAGTTTTTGTTCATGTAATATATATGGGATGTTTCATGTCTCTTTTGTCCATGCTTCTTTTTAAAATTTAGCAATAATCAAAAGCTTACTTTGTTAAATTGTTGCTGTTCGAGTTGTTTTCAAATTTATCCCTCCAATTGGTAGTTGGCTCTTTTTATATGTTCGCAATGTAAGAGTCTATGTTTTTTTCTTTATGATTAGGGGCGCAATAGGCATATCAATCCATAATTATTATTATAGATGAGCAAACAGGCTACTCCACATACCACGACTCGGTTGGGCCAGGCAGGGCATGGCGTGCCATTGGGACGTGCCGAATTGGGCTTTGTGCTTGACCAACGACCCAAGCGTGCCGTTTTCAGGCTGGACCAAAAAGCACGATGTAGCCAACGGGCCGGACTAGGCCGAGGCCCACGAATGTTGAGAAAGAGGGAGGGTAGTGGCTCTTACCATGCCATCATAGCCGCCGGGCCAACACCGGGTCTATCTTCAAATTGCGGGCCCTGCCAGGCTAGGCCGCACCACGTGCTTGAGTAGCACCCCATGCACGACCTTGTGCATCGAGTCAGGCTAGCCTAAGCCTGTGAATTATCAGGTCGTGTTGTGCCCGTGCCGACCAAAAATAGTGGGCTTCTTACCGTGTCAACAGGTCGTGGGCTACATTGTACATCTATACCTGCTATGTTGATTGTGGCTATGGATTGGAGCTACCTCTTTTAATAATGCTACTTTTTAGAATGTTATTTAGAAAGGATATAAAGAGATTTTTTGAGTTTCTCTTACGGAATATAGCGCTTATTTGGATAACTCAATGAGGTGAACTTGTTATGTGTGTGCAAAAAATGTTACAATAACAATGGATAACTCACGCTCAAAGTTGACGCCAAGGAACAAAATTCACGCTTAAAATGACAAACAACAGAGCTTATCGAGTTGGTGCACCTCTCATCGGGCAAAGAAAACAACACTGTATTAGCTTGTGATCCAACAAAACCGGATAACAAAACTGAACGTTAGCCTGTGATCCAATGTATAGAAATACATGTGTTTGATACTCGTGTAACACTCGTTTTTTGTATGCCTTTTAGGTGGTTGTTTTGTTGGTGCTGAACATTCGGTTGTTTGCTCCCAAGAAAACAACCGCATGTCAAGTAGACACGCCCTAGATTATATATTAGACAATGAGAACCTAAAGCTACACTAGTTTACATCATATATAATTTAATATCCATAGATTCAAGTAAAACCATATTCTATGGCAACTACAAGGAAATGATCGACTAGAGAAAACTGAATGCAATCAACTGAATGTAATCAATTGAACAATATAAGCCAAAGTTGATGTTGTCTACATCAACTCTTGCTCATAAATTTTAGGTAAAAAGAGCTCTGTGATGCTATTGCATTGGCATATTAAAAACTTACAATCTTAATCAACTTTGACTTACTGTGATCATTACTCGTCAAACTTGTGCCACCAAAGTGCCTATCATGAATTCATGATATAAGTTCCAGTGGAATCTCTGCAACTTACAGAAGAGCAAAGACCACCATAGTATTACCTTAACAATCCAGTGTAAAAGTTAGCTTTCCCGATGCAAATCTTCAACATGCAATTAATATTTTATTTATGAGTCAATTAACAGTTTGTTAACATGACCGGTGTCTCTCACTAGACCCATCAAACCACACGAGCCGCTAATCACAGTACCAATTGTGCAGCTAATGATCATGTATGCTGAGGCATCACAATAGCACTTCTTGAATGTGTACTCGACCCAAGCAACATAGTCTTGTGTCATGATTCTAAGGAATGCGATAAACCACCTATCTTTTGCAAGACTTTCCTGTCTATAATCAACCTTTTTGTGTACGTGCACCCTGTGGAACTAATTAGTATTGATGTTTTCAACTAATGCCACTTAAACTTCAAGAAAAAATGAAAAAACTCAACATAAACCATAAAAATCAAGAGGTATGAGAACATAACATGGAGAAACTATCCTAAAGGCAGAACCAATGTATCCAATGATAGAAAATGCTGTGTCAAGTGATGTGGCCTTGTTTTTACATTTATCAACCGCAGAACTAAAAGTTAGAGAAAAAAGAAATACTAAAGTAATCTGACTAATATAATCATTTCACATGGGATGTGAACTAAATAATGATAAAGATCACACATACCCAATATGGTTTAGCATATACAAATAAACAAATATTTGTTCGCTTTAGAACTTATTTTTAATCTCCTTAATTTTCTCCCATTGGACCACAGATATACACGATGATTAAATGTTTGAAATCGTCAGTACTAAATTAAAACATAATAGAACAGGCGGGAGTCTGGATGACACCGAGATCCATCATGCTGGCACAATGGAGAACAAACATTGCAAGCTAGAAGAAGTTTAGAAAAACATCAAAAGATGACCAGATGACCAAGGAAGAGAGGGATGCAGAGGTGAGTTAGGTACGACGAAACTTTTAGTATTTAGTGGTGAATCTGAACAGAGCCTAGGCGATGGAGTGGAGGGGAAGGGATTGACAAAGGTTATATATATATATAGGCGTATCTGCTACCTATCGCGGAAGGTGATTGGGTGCTTCGTATTGTGGCGACTTTGGGCTCCCGTTTTCTATGGGCTTGTTGATGAGCCCACGCAGTGAAGGCCCAGTAGAAGCCTAAGCGAAGTGTTTGGAATTGCTACTGTGCCTATGTTTTGAAATGAGCAAAATACACCACAGGTCCATTACCTTTTGCTTCTATGTTGTCGGGTACCAAAGTTTGGGGTACCTAACTTCGATGCAAAAATGCTCATTCCCAACGCGGCCTGGCCCAAGTAAGGCCAGTGGAAGCCCACGAAGGCCGCGTCTACGGAGGTCCACGACGTCATTGCACCAATAACAGCCAACCCTCGGGAGAGCGGCACCCTCGGCGCCAATTCTCCGATTCGCCCGAGCCTCCCCGGGAGAGCTCGGGAGAGCGGCACCCTCGGCGCCAATTCTCCGATTCGCCCAAGCCTCCCCGGGAGAGCTCGGGAGAGCGGCGCCCTCGGCGCCCATTCTCCGATTCGCCCGAGCTTTCCCATCCCCCTCGAGCGCAATCTCACAAAGGCATCCAAGGCACAGGTGATGTCAGCGGAGCAATCTTGGACCACAAGAGATCTCTTTGACCACTTTACAAGCACTGTCCCATCAGGCGAGACTCTCGATGCGACTGTGCTTCGCACGCCCCTGACGGCCATACCACCTGTCAGGATTTCCCTGGCAGCGGATTTGATGGGCCCACTATGGCCGTCCTCTCCACTGTATGGTCTACGGTGCTCCGCCCCGTTTTTCGCCAGGATCTACCAACTACGACTGCGACATTCCGAGCGCCTGACGACGGGCTACGCAAGAACGGAAAAAGCGCCTACTACACTGTCCACTCGAAAGGACGAGCACGCCTTCCATCCGGGCCCACCTAACCCTCGGAAGTACTGTCCAAAGGCCGAAAACACGCCTAAGGGGAGATATCACCCTTCTCCATCCCATCACGCCTCCAAGAGTCCTGAGCCTCGGGAGACAACGCCCCGAGACGACTCGCCCTCTTGTCACATCGTGCGGAAGGACAGCCATCAGGTGTGACCCTACGGCATGCCGTAATCCGATGACTGTTGCTGCCTCGGAACTCACCAAGATCGTACGAACCACTACGGCCATACCCCAGAGACGCGGAGAAAAGACCGTAGCTGACGATAGTCAAACGAGGAACAACGACTCCTCACTGTAACATACGTAGCATTGTAAGCACTACCCTTGCCTCTCCCTTGCGACTATAAAAGGGAGAGCAGAGGCCAGCTTTAGGGGGACCCCGGAAGTCCTAAGTTCTCACTCACACTTACGCACCAATAGCAAACGACTTGCATACACTTAGACACTTACAAGAGACCTGGGAGCACTTTCCACTCTCGCCTAGCTTGTAACCCCCTACTACAAGCACCCCAGTGCAAGGCAACACGTCTCTCCTCTCCACTGGACGTAAGGCTTGCTTGGCTTGAACCAGTATAATCCCTATGTTCCCCTTTGCACACCATCCGTAGCCTCAACCGCAAAACACATATTTACTAGCCAGTGTTAGCCCCGCTAAAACTAGCATTGACAGTTGGCGCGCCAGGTAGGGGCCTTTTGCGTGTTGATCCAGGTCACGGATGGCTGACGTTTCCATGACGCTTCCCGCTGGCGCGGTGCTCCGGTTCGGGAGCCTCGAGTTCGTGCCCGGCCACGGGCTTGAGATGAACCCGCGCCCAACCGAGCTCCGCACCATCATCGTCCCTGACCCCGCCCATCAGGTGGCCGGGGAAAGGTCCACGACGACACTTCCTCCCATCCCAGAGGACGAGGGGAATGCCGCACGCCGCGCCTCCCAGTGGACTAGGAGGAGGAGGCGCAACCGCGCCAACCAGCCCCTGGTCACGGAAGGCGCGGCCAACCAGGTGTCCCCGGCGGGGGACGCCAACCCTGCGCCGGTCGCCACCACGGCGCCTCCGGCGTCGACTGCTACACGACCGCCAACCGCCCGGAGGACGGGCGGAGGCGAAGTCGCGACGTCGACGGGTCTTTCTCTCCGCCCTCATGGCGGAAGGGATATGGCGCTGTCATCTCTCTTCGGACTCTAGAACGCCGTGGATGCCCATGTCTGCGCGGTCCGCGTATTGCTGCACAATCTGGTGGAGACCTGTCCACCGCCTCGAGCGTCTAGACAACCTTGTGGGCGGCCATGTGGCCTCCCCACATCCTCTCCCGGGAGCAATCCTAGGGTATATGGCGGGGAGGAGACCGACTCCACAAACAGTCTCACTCCCCGAGGATTCTCGGAGGAGTGGGATCGTCGCGGTTGGACCTCGCCATCATGGCGGGGCCTCAGCGACGACGATGACGAGTTCTGGGCGAATGTGGACTTCACCGTCCACCCCGAAGACTCGTGGGAGGACGCTCCGAGCGTCGCCACCGACTCCGACCAGTCCTACATCGACCCCGCTCGGGAGTGCTACCACTTGGAGCACCCCGAGGAAGGACGAGTGGAGGACGTCCATTCGGGGGATGACAACGACGAACCTTCCCTGCTCCAGCCATAGCCTCAGCAACGCACCCCTCCGCCGGCTACTCCGCGGCCTACACGGTCAGCCCCACCGCAAGACGCGGGGGCTGGGCCGTCTCGCCCCGCGCACCAGTCCCCGGAGCTAGAGCAGCTCCAGGAACTGGAAGCACGGATGGAGGAGGATCGCCTACGCCTCACTCAGCTGCAAACCGCGCTCGAGCGCGACGAGCGACAAGGCACCAGCGGAGCAGTTCGTCGCCGGGCCCGGAACATCCAGGCTCGTATCCTCGCCGACGAGGGAGCCGGGACACCAGGAGCCCTGCCTCAGGCAAGCCGCAAGCTCACAGAGGCGGCAATGCTGCTCCGAAGCATGCCTGAGCCCTCCACCGAGGAGGCACGGCAGCTCCGGAACCAGCTCAAAGATCTCCTGGAGGATGCAGCCGTCCTCCAGGCGGAAAGCTCGGCGTCATGCCACCGCGGCGCTGAAAGCCACCCACGTGGCGCCACGGCGCGCCACGATCGTGAGGCCTCGGTCCATCCCGAGGTCCCAAGGGCCCCATCAGTCCACCAACGGCTGGGCAAGGACGTCGACGTCCGAGCCATCCTTCAAGCCCGCGGTCGGCGAAAGACCGATGGAGCCACACGAGGCTACCATGTCCATCGGGGCGGGCGCTACGACTCGGACGAGGACCGTGAGCTCTCACCCGAGCCCTCGGGTCCTTGCGTCTTCAGCGAGGCCATCCGAAAGGCCAGGTTTCCGCCCCGGTTCCAACAACCGGCCAACATAGCCAAGTATTCGGGGGAAACTAACCCCGAACTCTGGCTAGCGGATTATCGTCTCGCGTGCCAACTTGGCAGCGCGCAGGATGATCTCATCATCATCCGCAACCTACCCTTGTTCCTCGCCGACTCTGCAAGAGCTTGGCTAGAATATCTTCCCCCGCGTCTGATCTTCGACTGGAGTGATCTGGTCAAGATCTTCGTTGGGAACTTTCAGGGCACGTACGTGCGCCCTGGCAATTCCTGGGACCTCAGGAGCTGCAAGCAGAAGCCGGGCGAGTCCCTCAGGGACTACATCCGGCGGTTCTCAAAGCAGTATAATGAGCTGCCCCAGGTCGCCGACTCCGACGTCGTCGGAGCGTTTGCTGCAGGAACTTCCTGCAAAGAGCTTGTTCATGAGCTCAGGGCGCCAGACACCCACCAGTGTCTCCGAGCTCATGAAGATAGCAACCAGCTTTGCCTCGGGGGACGAGGCGGTAGGAGCCCTCTTCTCCGACCCCTAAGGGAAAACGGAAGGAGGAGGCCCCCGAGGGCACCTCTTCCCGAGGCCCGAACAACAAGAAGAAGAAGGGAAAGGGAAAAGGCCCCACTCCGTGACGACTCCCTCGTGGCGGCCATCGAGCCCAAGAGGGAACGACCCCCTCGAGGCCGCTTCGATGACATGTTCAACAAGCCGTGTCCTTATCACCAGGGCCCGGTGCATCACACACTCGGGCAGTGTGTGATGCTCAAGAAGCACTACAGCCGGCAGGCGTTCAAGGACGACGCCGGCAAGAAGCCCGCCAGGGATCAGGAGGACAAGGGCGGGAAGGACGATGAGTTCCCGCCCATCGACAAATGCCTCATGATCTTCGGCGGGCCCGGGACCGCCCCTACGCCGCGGCAGCTGAAAGCGCGAGCGCAGGGAGGTCTACTCTGTCGGACCACCGACACCACACTTCTTCGACTGGTCCCACGACGCTATCACCTTCAGCCGGGATGACCACCCAGACTACGTCTCATCACCGGGACGCTACCCACTCGTTGTCGACCCCGTCGTCAGGCAACACGAGGCTCTCCAAAGTCCTCATGGACGGATGCAGCGGCCTCAACATTCTTTACGCTGAGACCCTCGACTTGATGGGAATCAGTCGCTCGCTCCTCCGGGCCTTGACATCCCCGTTCCACGGGATAGTGCCCAGGAAAGAGCGTGCAACCCCTCGGACAGATCGATCTGCCCGTTTACTTCGGGACTCCTGACAACTTCAGGAAGGAGGTCATGACATTTGAAGTGGTAGGCTTCCACGGCACCTACCACGCCATCCTCGGGAGGCCATGCTATGCCAAGTTCATGGCGGTCCCGAACTACACCTACCTCAAGCTCAAGATGCCAGGGCCAAAGGGGGTGATTACCATCGGCGCCTCCTATCAGCACGCGTACCAGTGCGACGTCGAGTGCTGTGAGTATGCCGGCGCGCTGGTGGAGTCAGAGGCCCTCATGACCGACCTCGAAAGGTTGGAAAAGGAGATCCCCGACCCCAAGAAGGCCACAGACACCTTTGAGCCCGCTGAGAGGGTGAAGGAGGTGCTCCTCGACCCGAGCTCCCCCAACGGCAAGGTACTGAAGATCAGCACCACCCTCGACCCGAAATAGGAGGCTGTGCTCGTCGACTTCCTCCGCAAGCACGCAGACGTGTTTGCATTGAATCCCTCGGATATGCCAGGCATCCCGAGGGAGGTCGCCGAGCACTCCTTGGACATCCGGGCCGAATCCAAGCCGGTGAAGCAGCTCCTGCGCCGATTCGACAAGGAGAAGCGCCGGGCCATCGGGGAGGAGGTGCAGAAGCTTTTGGCGGCCAGATTCATCAAGGAGGTCTTCCATCCAGAATGGTTAGCAAATCCTATTTGAATGTGTGTCGATTACACTAGTTTAAATAAAGCTTGTCCTAAGTATCCATTTTCATTACTTCGCATTGACCAAATAGTTGATTCTACTGCTGGCTGTGAACGACTTTACTTTCTTGATGCTTATTCCAGTTACCATCAGATCCGCATGAAAGAGTCCGACGAATTAGCGACCTCTTTCATTACTCCTTTCGGCACATATTGTTACGTAACCATGCCATTTGGCCTCAAAAACGTGGGCGCAACTTACCAGCGTTGCATGCTCAAAGTTTTTGGGGACCTCATCGGGCGAACCGTTGAATCTTACGTAGACGATATAGTGATAAAATCTAGGAAGGCGAGTGATTTAGTAGCCGACCTAGAAAAGGCATTCGACTGCCTTAAAAAGAAAAGCATAAAGCTAAACCCCTGAGAAGTGCGTTTTCGGGGTCCCACGGGGCATGCTCCTCGGGTTCATCGTTTCCGAGCGTGGCATCGAAGCCAACCCGGAAAAGATATCGGCCATCACGCAAATGGGTCCGATCCGGAACCTCAAGGGTGTGCAGAAGCTCATGGGGTGTCTCGCGGCCTTGAGTCGATTCATCTCAAGGCTCGGAGAAAAGGGTCTTCCCTTGTATCGGTTGCTAAAGAAAAACGAGCACTTTACCTGGACCGCTGAGGCCCAGGAAGCTCTCAAAAGGCTTAAGGCTCTACTTTCAAAAGCACCGGTTCTTGTGCCTCCTACGAAAGAGGAGAATCTCTTGCTGTATGTCGCTGCTACTTACCAGGTTGTGAGTGCAGCGATCGTCGTGGAGCGGCAGGAAGAAGGACACGCCTTACCGGTGTAGCGGCAGGTCTACTTCATCAGTGAAGTCTTGTCCGAGACCAAGACACGCTACCCTCAGATTCAGAAGCTAGTGTACGCGATCGTTCTTGCTCGACGCAAGTTGCGGAACTATTTCGAATCCCATCCCGTGACTGTGGTGTCATTCTTCCCCCTCGGGGAGGTGATCCAAAATCAAGAAACGACTGGGAGGATCGCTAAGTGGGCCATCGAACTCATGGGCGATGGCATCACCTACGCGCCATGCAAAGCCATTAAGTCCCAGGTGCTTGCGGAACTTCGTGGCAGAGTGGACCGAGACACAGCTACCGCCACTCCCGACCCAAGAAGAATATTGGGTCATGTACTTCGACTGGGTCGATGATGAAGACTGGTGCTAGCGCAGGCATCGTCTTCATCTCACCCCTCGGGGTCCGGCTCAAGTACTTACTGCGGCTACACTTCACGATTTCCAACAACGTGGCCGAATACGAGGCTCTGGTCAACGGTCTCCACATCGCCATCGAGCTCGGGATCCGATGCCTCGAGGTCCGAGGCGACTCCCACCTCGTCGTGGATCAGGTCATGAAGGAGTCGACGTGCCAGAACCCCAGAATGGCCGCCTACTGCAAGCTGGTGCGGTTGCTCGAGGAGAAATTCGACGGCCTCGAGCTCAACCACATCGCGCGTCGGTACAACGAAGAGGCCGATGAGTTGGCGAAAAGCGCATCCGAAAGGGCAACGGTCCCGACGGACGTATTCGCCAATGACCTCCACAAGCCCTCGGTCAATGCCGATCCCTCGGGGATTGAGGGGAAGAAGAAGACCCCCGGGCCCCCGGGAGAACCCGGACCGTCTCTGAGCCACGCAAGCCCCTCGGGGGCTGCCGACCTCTTAGACAAAGAGGAACCCTCCAAGACCATGGCTGAAGACGGCAACGAAGCCGAGGCGATGGAGATCGAAGCCAAAATGGACGACGACGAGCCGGACTGGTGCGAGCCGTTGGTCAGCTAGCTTGTCCAAGGAGTTTTACCCTCGGACAAGACCAGAGCACGACGACTGGCTCGTAAAGCCAAGTCTTTCGCTATGATCGACGGCAGCCCCTACCGACGGAGTCCCTCGAGTGTGCTCCAGTGCTGTATCCCTTTCAGTCAAGGCAAACGCCTGCTTGAAGAGATACACGCCGGAGCCTGCGGTCACCACGCAGCGCCAAGGACCCTTGTCGGTAACGCCTTTCGACAAGGCTTCTATTGGCCAACCACCGTGGCCGATGCTACTGAGGTGGTACGCTCCTGCGAGAGGTGCCAGTACTACGCTCGGCAGACCCACCTGCCGGCTCAAGCCCTCCAGACAATCCCACTCACTTGGCCGTTCGCCGCATGGGGACTGAACCTTGTCGGGCCCCTCCAGAAGGCACCCGGGGGCTTCACCCACTTGCTTGTCGCCATCAACAAGTTCTCGAAGTGGATCGAGGCTTGGCCCATCACCCAAACTAGCTCGGCTCAAGCGGTGTTATTCTTCACCGACATCGTCCACCGGTATGGTGTCCCGAACTCCATTATCACTGACAACGGCACGCAGTTCATCGGAAAGAAATTTCTAGCTTTCTGCGACGAGTACCACATACGAGTGGACTGGGCAGCCGTCGCCCACCCGAGAACAAACGGCCAGGTAGAACGTGCCAATGGCATGATTCTCCAAGGCCTTAAGCCGAGGATATTCAACCGATTTAATAAATTCCGCAAGAGGTGGCTGACGGAACTACTGGCAGTGATATGGAGTCTAAGGACTACGCCAAGCCGAGCCACGGGCTTCACGCCCTTCTTCATGGTGTACGGTGCAGAGGCCGTCCTCCCCACGGATCTGGAGTACGGCGCCCTGAGGGTCCGAGCCTACGATGAACAGGGCAATCAAACGTCCCGCAAAGACGCGCTGGACCAAGTCGACGAAGCTCGGGACATGGCCCTGTTGCACTCGGCCAAGTACCAGCAATCCCTACGCAAGTACCATGCTCGGCGCGTCCGAGGCCGAGCCTTCAGCGTAGGACGATTTGGTGCTACGGCTCAGGCAGGAAAACAAAGGGTGCCACAAGCTCACTCCACCGTGGGAAGGACCGTTCATCGTCACCGAGGTGCTACGCCGCGGCACATACAAGCTCGCGAACGAAAAGGGCGAGGTCTACAACAACGCTTGGAACATCGAACAGCTACGTCGCTTCTATCCTTAAGATTCCGAGCATTGTACTATTTTGTAAAATCTTGAAATCAATGAAAAGACCTGACTTCTACTCTTTTTACATGATTTTTAAATTTTCAATCCGAGCCTACACTCGGGAGTGAAATGACCCTTTATTTCACCGCGCATTAAAAGCGAGGCTCGGCCTAACCTACGGAAAGGCCGACCCTCCCTCGGGGGCTAGGCCGGGGGGAACCCCCAGACTTTCCCGAGATCCAACAATTTTGTAAACGCAAAAATTTCAAAACTCGTCGAATTCGTTTCTCCCTAAAACACGCTTTCCTCCGGAAATCAAGCATGAACTTAAAGAATTCGGAAGAGTGAGGGAAGTCCCAGAGAACAGAGCTGGCTGAGTCAAGGAGACCGCTTACGCTCCAGGGCCACAACATCTCCCCTCGCCACTCCACGTTCGAAGGCTAACCCGCACTCGGAAGAAAACCTATAAGATCTACGCTCGGCCAAGGGAGGAGGCTCGGGACGAAACACCTAAGCCTTTTTTCTAAGGATTCTTTCTGCCAAAGTTCCTACGACATCAGAAAAGCGTCCCCCGAGGCTCGATAGCCCGGGCACAGGATCGTTAAGAAAAAACGCCTATGGAAAAAAGCACGAAACAAAGCGAAACAAACATTCAGCAAATATTTACATAAATATTGAGGCCACGAAGGGCCATATTGTTTGTTTCCTCTCAAGCCACTCACGTAAGGTTACTTTTTACAAGGGCACTATGTCCCGCTTCTTCTTCTTCACGGCAGGTTCAGGGGAGGGAGCTCGACCTCGGCATGGAAGAGGCCCGCCAGCGCTTCTCCTAGGCTCCTTCATCGAATCTTCCAGTGCCAGGAGCTCGGTGTCGTCGGCTTCAAGGAAGCCCTCGCTGACAGGGTCGGCGTCAAAATTCCCATCCTGGGACTTCACGACCGCCAGCGTTTTTTGGACACCCGTCAGAAGGGCCTCCTTGATCTGGCCGCTCATGCTGCCGTGGAGTGCCTCCAGTCGGCTCTGGAGCGACATCCCCGAGGGTTCTCCACCGGTGCCGACTGAGTCACACAGTGCCCGCGCGACCTTCTGCAGGTCCAGGTGTTCGGCCAACTCGCCGTCGTAAGCCGCCTGCAGAACTGTGGGAGCAAAGCACGGAGATGAGTAAAAATACAGCGAGCAACCAAGACAAGCAGAATGTAAAAAATACAATGCTGCGTTTATGGTTAGCCTCTTCCCGAGCCTTCTGTGCCTCCTTCCCGGCCAAGTCCGCCGCGCCGAGCGCCAGGCGCAACGCCTCCCGAGTCTTATCCAGGTCGAGAGCCAAGACCTCGGCGGCCGAGATCTTCTCGGCGGTGAGATCACGGGCGGCGTCGCGCTCCCTCGTCATCGCGGTCAGGGCGCTCTCCAACACCTGCACTCGCGTCGCCGAGGCAGCGGCTTGGCCCTGTGCCTCCGTGACCTCCCCCTTCAGGATAGTGTTGTCAACACTTACTTCGGCAAGCTTGGAGGTCGCGGCGGCGAGCTCGCCCTGGGCGCGGGCAAGGGCTTTCCCCTCGAGATCGAGCTGCTTCCAGAGCCCGAGCCCGCCATGAAGGAAGCGGGACTTGTCCCGGGAGGTGTGCATGAGGTCCTAGAAAGAAGGAAGAAGCGAAAACGGTAAGAACGATGCTCATATGCAGGAAAAGTTTACAAGACACGGGGATTTACCTGAAGCAGGGCCGGGAGGTCCTTCTCGAGGACGTTGGCGATTGCGCGGAGCCCCGCCGCCAAGCTAAACCCGAGCTCCTGAACGGCGTCGCACTTAGGGGCCTCGAGGTCCTCCCGGGGCGAGAAGATGGGCGGCGCCTGAGGGTCCGCGCGGTCCACCCACTCGATCCGGGAGGCGGTTAGCTCCCGAGGCTGAGGCCCCCTCAAGGCCAGCGCCTAGGGGCCTTCCTCACGGGCGGGGGGAGCTCCTGCGCTGACGTCCACGGCCGATGACCCCATGGCAGCAGGCTCCGCGGGGGCGGCATCGGCTGGCGCTCCCGAGGTGTCTCCGGAACCGACGATCATGGCCTCCGAAGCCCGTGCTGGCTCCGTCTCCAGGTCGATCACGGGCATGACGGCGGCGGCCGCCGCCGAGATAGCCTCCCCTGAGGGAGGAGCCTCGGACGCCACGGGCGGACCCGTGGGGGGACGAACTTCTTCGCCCGCCGACCAGGCACTCCTCCGGCCATGTCATGGCCCTGTACCTTCAGGACCTTCAGGTGCGACACCTGGAGGTCCGCCCCCGAGCGTTTCCTGAAGCGGAGAAGGAAGAAAGGAGCGCTCATGAAAAGATCCCCACCAGAAGGAATTACAGGTAAAGATACTTACCTCGTTTTCGGAATCACCCTTTTCTTCGTCGCAGCGCTCACGCTCGGCGAGACGACGGATGGTGTGGACCGTGCCGGCGGCGGAGGAGTGGGCGCCAACCGGGCGTCCGGGCCAGCGCCGCCCAGTGACGAGGGCTTCGCCTGGGCGCCGGGGGTCGTCCCGACGTCACCGCCCCTCAGCGGGGAAGCTTGAGCCTGGGAGGGCCCCAACTCAAGCGCCGGCGTCTTGGCGCCGGTGGTCTCCGGATCCGGCGGCGTCTTCCCAGCACTCCCCCCGCCTTCGGTCGTCGCGCCGACCAACGACGCGTCAGCGGGGAGGGTCCGCCAAAACAAGGGACCCTCGGTCCCCCCACTAGAGCCTCGAGGCATCTCGGGCGCCGGGCCTGAGCCCGTTCCCGGCTTCTCCGGCCGAACCACGCTGCTGATGGCGGGCGGAGCCCCGCCTCCTGATGTCGCCCTACCAGGAGCCACGTCCTTGGACGTGGCCTCCGGCAGGTTCGCCCGAGGGTTCGGATCACGAACCCCGGCACTTCCACCGGCGGACGCTGATGGCGGAGCCTTTCCAGGCTCGTCAGCGCCCACCGCGGGCTGTGTGGCCGCAAGCGGCCGGTCAGACTCCATCAAATCAAAGGTGGAAAAATCATATTCTTCTTCTTCATCATCGTCGTCGTCGTCGTCATCGGTGGGGTATCCACCTCAGCCTCCCCGGCCTCCCTCAGGCGGCGGCGGCGCTGGGAGAACTCCTCCACCTTCCGCGCCCTCTTCTGCTTCCGGGGGGTCGCCTTGTCCTTCCTCGCCTTCTCCTCCGTGGCCCGGAGGCGGTTCTGGGTTCGCCGCTCTTTGTCCTCCGGGACGGGCGGAAGGGAAGCCTTCCCGGTCCTCGAAAGGCCCTACGAAGAACGAAGAAGAAATGTTAGGAGGAAGATGAGGAAACCAGCGGCCCGATCAAACGAACGACACTTACCAACGCCGGAAAGCCCGCGCAGGGACGCATAGGCACTTGGTTCACCTCCTCCCAGGTGGGATGACCCCCCACCATGTAGCCGACGCGGCGCATGACCTCCGCCTCGCCAAGGTCACGGGCCAGCATCGCCGTGCCCTCCCGCTGCGACCCGGTCACCATCTGATGAACGCCAGGCGGCGCTCCATCAGAGGTAGCACCGTTCGCATGTGGAAGTTCCCTGCCACGCCGGCCCCTGTAAGGCCTCTCCTCTTCAACTCCTTGAGCACGTCGAAGTAGACGGCCAGGTGCTTGGACTCCTTCGACGGGCACCCCCACTCCCATTGGGGAAGGGGAGCCATGAGCGCCCTTCCCGTGAACTTGGGGAAGAGACCCCCGTCGTTGCGAAGGTAGAACCAGCCACTGTGCCACCCCTTGTTGGAGAAGGGGCCCTACAGGGGATGTACGACGAAAAGCGGATCACGAGGCCGCACCTCCCCCCCCGCGCGCTGGATCTCTCGCGGTTTCCTTGCGCCGACCCACTTGGTGTACCAGTCGACGCGGGAAATGCGGCGCCACAGGTTCCAGTGCGGGGGCACCCCGATGTAGCCTTCACACAGGGCGGCAAAAATCGACACCTGTGTGATGGAATTCGGGGTGAGGTTATGGAGCTCCAGCCCATTCTCGAAGAGGATGGCCCGGCAGAAGCGGCTCGGCGGTGAGCCGAGCCCACGCTCGTGGTAAGCAACGAAGTTCACCACGTACCCCTCGCCGGGGTTCGGCTCCTCGTGGTCGCGCGGCAGCGCGGCCCACTCCGGATGCTGCGCGTCGGTACGAGGACGCAGCAGCCCCAGAGTGACGAGGCGCTCCAGCTGCGCCTGCATCACAGTGCTCCTCGGCCACGGCTCCAGCCTGAGGACGCCGGCAGCGGCCGCGACAGCGTCGGTGGCGGCGTCGGCGGCGGCGTCGACAGGGGCGGAGTAGGAATCCATGGCAAGCGAAAGGGGGAAGGGCTGCGGGAAGAACGACGGCCGCGGCAACAATGTCTCTCGAGCAGGCAACGAAGGCGAAAGAGCGGGCGACGAAGGTAAGAAAGCGAATGGTCGTGCGAGCGAATGGCTAGGGTAGAAAGAAAAAACCGTAAGTTTTTCTTATATATACTCCTGCCGGCGGATCGTGGGCGGATGCGAAGGATCCGCCGCATTAACTGCGCGAGGCCCGCCACGATCCCCACGTCGCCGCCATCACCGCGCACGCAAACCCCTCGACTGAGCAGAACCGTCGCGTCCGTCAGGCTTCGCGCCTCAAAAGGTGAGCCGAATCATTACAACTGCGCACCTTGATTCCGCCAACATTCTCTCCTTCCCAACGAAGGAACCCTGCGCTCGGGCGCCCGTTACGTTCCCAGGGGATCGAAGACTGGCCCTCCGTGGCTCGAACAGTCGCCCCAGGGAAACCGAGTTAGAGACAGCTAGTGGATGGGTCACGGAAACGGCCAGTATGCCGACGCCCGAAACGTCACAAGGGACATCCCATGCTGTGTCCAAGTCCCAGTAGCGAGTCGGTTACGTGGAATCCCTCCGCGGGAGGCATCATGCCCTCGGGACCCAACGAAGGGACCCGACATCTACTAATTGACCCTCGGGAAACATTTGGAGTGTGCTCAGGCCGCTAGCCGACCCCCAACGAACGGGGCACGGACCTCCACTTGGACCAACCCGCTTGTAGCTCACCGGAAATGCCGACTCGTGCCCCAGCGGGGAAGTCGAGCAGGACCAAACCTTCCTCTTCCCGGAAAAAGAGCGTGAAGGTCGAATTAAAAAAGACAGGGAAGAACCCGACCGATCTCCGATACGAAAACGGAGGCTCGGGAACTTGCCCTGCACCTTGGAAAGACCACCGAACGGCTCCCAACACGATGGGAGGCTCGGGGGCTCCGCTTCCAAGGAAACAACCTCCTAAATAAATCGAAAAACACCCGAGGACTAACAAACACAATTCTAAGCCTTTGAAGGGATATATCATCCCTCTAAAGCCTCGGGGGCTACACTCGGCGGGTGCGCGCGACCGGAAAAAACAACCCATACTTTATCTTTTTGACAGGAAGAACCAGCGCGAACCTGTGGAGGAGTGCCTTCACTCCGCCACAGGCTCGGGGGCTACTGTCGGGTACCAAAGTTTGGGGTACCCAACTTCGATGCAAAAACGCTCATTCCCAACGCGGCCTGGCCCAAGTAAGGCCAGTGGAAGCCCACGAAGGCTGCGCCCGAAGCCCACGAAGGCCGCGTCTACGGAGGCCCACGGCGTCATTGCACCAATAGCAGCCAACCCTCAGGAGAGCGGCACCCTCGGCGCCAATTCTCCGATTCGCCCGAGCCTCCCCGGGAGAGCTCGGGAGAGCAGCACCCTCGGCTCCAATTCTCCGATTCGCCCGAGCCTCCCCAAGAGAGCTCAGGAGAGCGGCGCCCTCGGCGCCAATTCTCCGATTCGCCCGAGCCTCCCCGGGAGAGCTCGGGAGAGCGGCGCCCTCGGCGCCCATTCCCCGATTCGCCCGAGCTTCCCCATCCCCCTCGAGCGCAATCTCACAAAGGCATCCAAGGCACAGGTGATGTCAGCAGAGCAATCTTGTACCACAAGAGATCTCTCTGACCACTTTACAAGCACTGTCCCGTCAGGCGAGACTCTCGATGCGACTGTGCTTCGCACGCCCCTGACGGCCATACCACCCGTCAGGATTTCCCTGGCAGCGGATTTGATAGGCCCACTATGGCCGTCCTCTCCACGGTATGGTCTACGGTGCTCCGCCCCGTTTTTCACCAGGATCTACCAACTACGACTGCGACAGTCCGAGCGCCTGACGACGGGCTACGCAAGAACGGGAAAAGCGCCTACTGCACTGTCCACTCGAAAGGACGAGCACGCCTTCCATCCGGGCCCACCTAACCCTCGGGAAGTACTATCCAAAGGCCGGAAACACGCCCAAGGGGAGATATCACCCTGCTCCATCCCATCACGCCTGCAAGAGTCCCAAGCCTCGGGAGACAACGCCCCGAGATGACTCGCCCTCTTGTCACATCATGCGGAAGGACAGCCATCAGGTGTGACCCTACGGCATGCCGTAATCCGACGACTGTTGCTGCCTCGGAACTCACCAAGATCGTACGAACCACTACGGCCATACCCCGGAGACGCGGAGAAAAGTCCGTAGCTGACGATAGTCAAACGAGGAACAACGACTCCTCACTGTAACATACGTAGCATTATAAGCACTGCCCTTACCTCTCCCTTGCGACAATAAAAGGGAGAGCAGGGGCCAGCTTTGGGGGGATCTCGGAAGTTCTAAGTTCTCACTCACACTTACACACCAATAGCAAACGACTTGCATACACTTACACGCTCACAAGAGACCTGGGAGTACTTTCCTCTCTCGCCTAGCTTGTAACCCTCTACTACAAGCACCCTGGTGTAAGGCAACACGTCTCTCCTCTCCACTGGACGTAAGGCTTGCTTGGCCTGAACCAGTGAAACGACCTCGATTTCCGCAAAGGGAAATCCACAGGCTCGAATTGTAATTCAACAGATTGCTTGGGACAATCCATGAAATTACCCATATCTCAGTTGACACCAGGATCCATACAACGGTAATTAAGTCTTACATAAATACTTATTACATCGCCACACTGGCGGAATCAACATTCAGAGAAGCTTTAGAAGATGCGGAAACGATTCATCCTTCACGGCCAACTTGAGTGTAGCACGTGACCCTATTCCTCGTCATCATCTCCCTCGAAGTCGTACTCATTCTCGTCACCTGACAGCAAATTTATCAGTACGATTTGTACTGGCCACGGAGCCCACCTATGCAGCATTTGCTTTGTGGAAAGTGGATGCAAGGCTATACAAGCAGACCTATAGGCTGAGGTTTTTCTATGCAGCTGTAATCAATGTTTAATTAGTCAAGTTTTATCACCAGTTAACACCATCATCCCTTTTCCCATCACCACACCTCACATACCCACACCTCACTCTCACTCGACAGGCCCAACTCCCTCTCGGGCCTATCTCAGCGGCACACTACCACAACGGGTACACTGCAGGAAAACATCATCCAGGGGGAGAAAAGAATATGCTCTCATCTAATAGTGGTTGCAGAAACATTAGGAAAGGTCCATAGCCATCGAGTTGGCTTATGTATCGATCGATCAACCATACACTCTGCAGAGGTTTTACTACTCACAAGATTAGCCATCATCGATGCTGTACAATCATCTAGGCAGAATTCGGGTGCTTGCTTGCCTAGGTCGATGCCACCCTGCCACTCAGCCCTGGGACATTCCGGATTCAACACCATCACACTGAGACTGGGAGACGCAGTACCGGGCCCCATCAGTGGTACTGCGCATCTAGAACGGTACGGGAATCTGCCATCCGTCACCGTCCACCCTTATCACCTCTCAACCCAGCAGTAGTGGCACCGCCCTACCAAGTAGTCCAGCCGTCTCCCGCCCATCAGAAGCGAGCGAGTAGCAAGGGAATCCAGATGTTTCCGGTCACTAGTCAGATCCTAGGTTGTGACCAAGCAGGCATCTTCACTTAGGGGATACTCTCCCCGTGCCATCACGGCACCTCCGCTCACGGGACTTCAATGCACATCCCGGAACCACCTCATAAGTCATTACCCGCCACAGGTATCTCTCGTGGGGATGCCCAGGTTGCACCCCCGGCATGACTTGCCCCACGAGCTTGTCTCACATCCCACTTGGTCGACATCAACCCTTACCACGCACCCAAGACGCACGCAGCACTCTCTCCCAGTGGTTATAATCAGTTATGCACCATCCCAATTCCACCACATAGCATATAGCATGTAGTAAGTAGTGGAAGAGTAACAGTAAATTAAGCAGCAGCTAACCTAACAGCGGATAGCAGGGTAAAGTCTTATCAAGGCAGGGAATTCAAATATACTACCATGCAACCAATCCATACATAATCATAAAGCAATAGCAACAATGTCATTTGCAATGCGTAAATAGGATCTAAGGATTTGGTGGGACGTGGCACCTTCGTAGTCGCCTCCTAGCTCCTGAAAGTACTCGTGGTCGTCTTCCTTAGTCAGATCCTCCTCCGGCTCTGAAATCGAACACGAAATAGTCGCGTCAGCGACTCCTATAGAGTATTTCAGAAAAATCCAATAAAATAAAGAGCCAAATGCACACAAACACAGTCTTAGATTGTAGATCTCATTTTTCTGAGAATTTTGATATATGGTGCGCAATTTTTGGACATCGAATGAATAAGTTATGAATTTCCGAAGATTATCCTATTTTCTGAAAATGGGAAAATTGGTCGGTTAATCAGGGGCAGCTCGGGATTGGTCCACGTGGCGCGCGGGTCCAGTAGTGCGTCATGTGGCGCCTCATCAGAACACAGACCCGCTGGTCGCCCACCAGGTGTTCGATGCTGGTTCCCAGAGAGTCGCTGGCGTCGGCGTAGCTCGGTGGTTGGTCGGGCGAGCTCGACGGTGGTCGGGGGTGGTTCTCAGAGGTCGGGGGTGGTTCTCAGAGCTCGGTGTAGCTCGGCATAGCTCGGCGTAGCTCGGCGGAGCTCGGCGGAGCTCAGCGTAGCTCGGCGTAGCTCGGCGGGGCTCGGCGGAGCTCGGCGTAGCTCGGCGGAGCTCGGCGTACCTCGGCGTAGCTCTGCGGAGCTCGGCGGGGCTCGGCGTACCTCGGCGGGGCTCGGGCGAATCGGACATTTGGGCGCCGAGGGTGCCGCTCTCCCGAGCTCTCCTGGGGAGGCTCGGGCGAATCGGAGATTTGGTGCGCCGAGGGTGCTGCTCTCCCGAGCTCTCCCGGGGAGGCTCGGGCGAATCGGAGATTTGGTGCTAGCAGGGTTCCAGGGCGTCTGTTCAAGGCGGCGGTGTCTCTCCGGTGCGGCGGACGATGACAGGGCGGCGATGACCATATTTCGGCAAGACAGGGCTCGGCTTTCCCCAATTGGCGTGCTCAGGCAGTCGTCCGACCAGATGGTGGCGGGTTAGAGTCGTGGTATGGCCTCCTTCTCTCCCTCGGCATACGGCGGTTCTTCGACGAGGTGGAGGCGCACGTAGCCAAGGCGACAGACATGATTCGAGGCTCGGCTATCTACGCGGCGGTGCTGAGGCAGACTTGGCGAACCTCGTCGGCCTCTCTCCGCAGCGCGAGGCGATCGGGGGTACTCGAAACGGATTTAGGCGAGGCGGATCGTGTCGGCGGTGATCACGTTTCCCCGAGAACGCACCTCGCGGTGTTCCGGGCTATGGAGGTTCGATCTTCCGCAACTAAGCTTGTCCGAGGTGGTCGGTTTTTGTTCCTGGTCGCGGTATTGAGATGCTCCAGTCATCGGCGGCGATGTCGCCGCGACTGGGAGGTTCCGGCGGGGCTAAGGAGGTCTTCTAGGAGATGTATACGCCTCCAGGGTCTATGGCGATGGTATACCAACTACCAATTTTGGCTACCGAGATTCCCAAGGTGCTCGGTTGTGGTGGCGGCGTGTCGCCGGCGGCGGCTGAAGACGGCAAGGTGATTACGGTCTCGTTTTGGCATAACCGGACGTGGTTCAGTCAAATTGGCGTGACTAAACGGGCATACGTCCGCTTAGTGGTGAACTAGTGACAGGGCAGGGCCTCCTTTTGGCACCGGTCCGCGGCGACGCTCCGGCGAGGTCGCGGCGCACTGCGGACGAGGCTTCCTCTAGCGCTTAGATCCGCGTAGCTAGCTCAAGGGGTCGTGGCGGTGCTCCACGACGCTCTAACCTATACGGGTGCTAGTCGGATTGCTCGGAACGGGTGATTCGGCGTCGGAACGCGTCGGTGGTGAGCGCGCTCCGCCGAGAACGCGTCGTGCTGCGTTCTCGGTCTAGCAAGCTTGTAGTCCGGGGGTTTCGGCCGGTCGCATGAGTGCATGGTGCAGGTGATCTTCCTGAGCCGGTAAAGGCTCGTGCCTGCGCGTCCCGTGGGCGGAACGCCATGGCAAAAGCAGGGCGAGGTTCGGACATAGCGTGCGGTGGCTCACCGTGGTGTCGGTGAAGCTAGGATGGCGGTGCAGTGGCGAGTCGAAGCCGTGCAGAGCGATCGCAGTGCCATGCCGCTCCTCGTCCGCAGCTCGGGCTTCTCCTCCGTGTCCGGCTCCGGCGTGCTCCGCGGCGGCGGCGCTCCGGCAGCTTCTCCTCCTCTGCTCCGCCCTTCTCCTACGCTCTCTCTCTCTCTCTCTCTCGGTTTGGTGCAGTGTGCCGGTCTGTGCTGCGGTTGCGGCGAGGGGAAATGAGGGTAGGGCTTCGGGGTGAGCTCCTTTTTATAGGCGAGCTTGGCCAGCTCCAATGGCGAACGGTCCTGATCGCGCTCGACCGATCGAAGGGCCGTGGCTCGTGTGGATCTAGGGCTCCGGATGGGCGCGGGTTCGCTTGGCGGCCAAGAAAGGAGGGGACAGGAGGGGGACAGCGGGGTCAGGGCTCTGCCATGCGTGGCGCTGTCGGTCACGCCATTTGCGTGACCCGGTGGCGTCGTCTTCGTGTGGAAGAGAAACAGTGGAAGGGGAAGGCGGCTGACAGGCGGGGCCGGGCGGTCAGCGGCTGCGGGGGAGCGGTGCGGATGAAACGGTCGCGCGCGCGTGCGGTGGGCGCGAGGAGAGAGGAAAAGAAAACGGGGCCGGTTGGGCCGGTTTGGGCTGGCGTCGGGCCGGTTCTGCTCTCCTTATACTCTCTTCTTTTTCTTTTTCATTTTCTTAAGTGTACAAATACATATGTTACCTATTTTAAGTATTGAGTAAATACAAACATAAATTGCAATAAATCCCAAATGTGATGCATAAGTTATTATTCTATGTGAATGGAATTAAAATGCAAACTATACTCCTTTATTTACCAGATTCATAGTGAAGCCTATATGCTTGCACAAGAAAAATGGGTTTTCATAATAAATAAATGAAAAATTTTAATTGGTTGGGATTTTTAGGTTGTGTGGATTTTTAGGGTTGTTACAGTCCTCCCCCCTCATTAGGATCTCGACCTCGAGATTCAGAGATAACGTACCCATCGAAGAGGTAAGGAAACATAATCCGCAAGTCCGATTCTTTCTCCCACGTAGCTTCCCTTTCAGTGTGATTGCTCCATTGTACCTTGCACATCGGAATGGTTTTGTTTTGAGTCTCCTTTGTATCCTGTGCCAAGATCTTGATCGGATGTTCCTTGTATTCAAGTGTGTCTTGCAGGTCTAATGCATCCGTAGGAACTTGCTCCTCGGGAAACTTCAAACACTTCCTTAATTGTGAGACATGGAACACAGGGTGTACTCCAAATAATTCCTCCTGTAGTTACAGCTTGTAAGCAAGCTTTCCAACCCTTTTACAGATCTTGTATGGCCCAACATATCTTGGTGCCAATTTCCCTTTTACGTGGAATCTGACGGTGCCACGAAGTGGAGATACCTTGAGGTAGACATAATCCCCAACCTTGAACTCAAGCTCTCTACGTCTTCTATCTGCATAGCTCTTTTGCCTACTCTGTGCAATTCTCAAATTTTCTCTGACCTGTGCTACGCCTTCCTCTGCTTCTACAATCTTAGCAGGGCCAAAGAAGACCCTCTCTCCGGGTTCTGACCACATTAGCGGGGTCCTGCAGGGTCTCCCATACAATGCCTCAAACGGTGACATCTTGAGGCTTGTTTGATAGCTGTTGTTGTACGAGAATTCAGCGTGGGGTAAGCAGCTTTCCCAACTGGTCTTGTATTTTATCACACAAGCTCGGAGCATATCTTCGAGAATTTGGTTCACTCTTTCTGTTTGACCGTCAGTTTGTGGGTGATAAGCCGTGCTATAGTCCAGCTTGGTTCCGATGGATTTGTGCAAGGCCTGCCAGAATCGAGACGTGAATTGTGAGCCTCGATCAGATATTATGCTTGTGGGTGCCCCGTGTAGTCTCAGAATGTGGGTTATGTATAAATCCGCCAGCCGTTCGGCCTCGTAGCCAATGCTAATGGGAATGAAGTGAGCGACTTTGGTCAAACGGTCGACTATCACCCAAATCGAATCGTGTTTCTTCTCGGTGCGGGGTAACCCAACGATAAAATCCATCGAAATGCATTCCCATTTCCATTCTGGAATTAGGTTGTAGTAGGCCGGCTGGTCGTTGATGTTCGGCCTTGATTCTGCTGCAAGTGTCACATCGGGCTACATGCCCTGCAATGTCTGCCTTCATATTCTCCCACCAGAAGTGCTTCCTTAGATCATGGTACATCTTGGCTGACCCTGGGTGAATGCAATATTTGGAGTCATGCCCTTCTGACAGAATCTCTTCTCGTATCGCTGAATCCGTCGATACGCAGATTCTATCTTTGTACCATACAGTTCCCTGCTCATCTTCTCGGTATTCGGGGCCTCTTCCCAGCTTCATCAAACCACGGATATAGTCTATCTCAGGACAGTTCTTTTGCGCTTCACGGATCCGTGAGGTGAGATTGTACTCGACGCGAAGCTCATTTAGCATGCCATAGGAGATTACCTCGAGCTGGAACGCGTCAAACTCTCTCCTGAGCTCAGACGACATAGACTTGGTGATGAGGGTATGGCAGTAGCTTTTACGGCTAAGTGCATCAGCGACTACGTTAGCCTTCCCTGGGTGGTAATGGATCTCAAGATCATAGTCCTTGATGAGTTCTAGCCATCTGCGCTGCCTCATATTCAGATCTTCCTGTGTGAAGAAGTACTTCAGGCTCTTGTGGTCGGTGTATATGTCACACTTGTTGCTCATCAGATAGTGTCTCCAAATCTTGAGTGCATGTACCATGGCTGCAAGTTCTAGGTCATGAGTCGGGTATCGCTGCTCATGTTCCTTCAACTGTCTTGAGGCATAAGCTATCACTCTTCCTTCTTGCATTAGTACACAGCCCAAACCTTGCCGAGAGGCGTCACAATATACAACAAAATCTTTGTGAATGTCGGGTAGGGCTAGTACAGGTGTAGTAGTGAGCTTCTCCTTCAAGGTCTGGAAACTCTTCTCACATTCAGGAGTCCATATAAACTTGTTCTCTTTCTTCAGCAAGTTGGTCATGGGTCTTGCAATCTTGGAGAAATTCTCAATAAATCTGCGATAGTATCCTATAAGTCCCAAAAAGCTTCTGATTTTTGACACATTACAGGGTTGTTCCCACTCTTTCACAGCTTCAATCTTGGCTGGGTCTACCGCGACTCCTTCTCCTGACAGTACGTGTCCAAGGAAAGCAACTTCCTCAAGCCAGAATTCGCACTTGGAGAATTTGGCGTATAGCTGGTTGCGAGACAACCTCTCCAATACGGTCCTCAGATGATGTTCATGTTCCTCTTTTGTGGCTGAATAAACCAATATATCATCAATGAATACCACCACAAACTTGTCTAGCTCATTCATGAAGATCTTGTTCATCATGTTCATGAAGTATGCTGGAGCATTAGTGAGTCCAAATGAGACTACTGTGCACTCATACTGTCCATATCTAGTGACAAATGCAGTCTTCGGGATATCCTCTTCCCTGATCTTCATCTGATGGTACCCTGATCGGAGATCGATCTTCGAGAAGTACTTGGCCTTACTCAGTTGATCTAACAGATCATCGATGCGGGGCAGTGGGTACTTATTCTTGACTGTGACCGCATTCAGATTCCGGTAGTCAATGCACATCCTCATCGTGCCATCCTTCTTCTTGACAAACAAAACGGGAGATCCCCAGGGCGAAGCACTAGGCCTAATGAAGCCCTTCTCCAGTAATTCTCCCAGCTGCTTCTTGAGTTCCTTCAACTCATCAGCCGACATTCTGTAGGGTCTTTTGGCAATCGGTGCAGTCCCTGGCATCAGCTCTATAACAAACTCCACATCTCTATCTGGTGGCATTCCTGGCAACTCCTCTGGAAATACGTCATTGAATTCACAGACTACTGGCACATCTCTGAATGTCAGCTCTGTCTTATCTGCTTTAGTCTCCAGGGCACATAGGAGGGCTTGGACTCTCTCGGTTTGGGGTACACATCGGACAGCTGTTCCCCAAGGGTGGGTTACCTGAACATATCTAGGTGTAACAAGATATCACTCCCCGGTGTTTGGTTAGCCAGTCCATGCCTAAGATGACATCTAAGCTATTGGAGGGTAGTAGGGTTAGGTCAGCTCGAAAGTCAAGTCCCTCGATTGTGATTATCACTCCCCTACATATGTGAACGCTTCTGAAGGTTCCTAAGGGCGAGCTAGTTAGGATGGGGTTTGCTCTCGGGGTTACAGGTATGTTATGCTTTCGTGCATATGCAGATGAAATGTATGAACATGTAGCTCCCGAATCGAACAGAACTGTAGCCATGTTACCCTGAACTAGGAACGTACCGTACACAGCGTCAGGTGCAGCTTCAGCTTCCTCAGCAGTCATGTGGTTCAGTCTTCCTTGGGTAGCAGATCCCCGGTTCGGTGTGCCCTGTGCAGCTGCTGGTGCACGGTTGAGGTCGGGGCACATAGCCACACGGTGTCCAGGCTTTCCACACCCGAAGCAAGTGAAGGGCGCACTACCTGCTGTGGCTGTCGCAGGAGCCTTCCAATTGCTTGTCCTTGGCATGTTGGTAGCGGGGGCGGGTATGTTCTGCACAGCTCGAGTCGGCGCAGGGTAGGTCTGAGCGGGGCGGTGATAGTTGCTGCTGTTGGTACCACCACGGCTCGTTCCCGAAGAAGGTCCCTGGCGAGTTCGGAAAGGCGGGGGTACACCCGTTCGCTGTCTCTAGGGTGGAGCAGTGCGAGCGGGTCCCTCAGAGCGGCGCTTCTTTCCCTTGTTCTGGGCCTCGAACTCCAGACGTGCTTCTATGCGATCCTTCTCGATCTCAATACAGCGGTCAATCAGCTCACGCAGAGTGTAGCTCTTGTTCCCTGACAGAGCCAACCTGATCTTGGTCTGAAGTCCCTTCCTGTAGTAGTACATCTTTTCCTTTTCGGAACTCACGCAAGACGTAGGTGCGTAGCGGAGCAAGCAGTTGAAGCGGGTGGTGTACTCGTGGATCCGGTCAGCTCCCTGGGAGATGTTGCGAAACTCGTTTTCCTTGGCCTCCATGACTCCCTCAAGAATGTGGTGGTCACGGAAAGCCACGGTGAACTCATCCCAGTCAATGCGGGCTGGGTCCTCGTGAGCGCTGGTGTAGTTGTCCCACCATGCTCGTGTAGCACTGGTCAGCTGGTGGCTAGCAATCCCAACACACTCCTCGTCGGAGCAAGTGGTCAGGTCCAGCTTCTTCTCCATCTCTTTAAGCCAATCGTCGGCAGCGAGGGGATCGCTGTCGGTCCCGTCGAAGGTGGGTGGCCTCAGCTTCAGGAAACCCTCCAGTTTCCTTTGGAAGTCATTCTGGGGTGGCCCATGGTGCCTGTTCATCCCAGTAGCTATGGCATTCAGCAGTTGGGTCTGCTGTGCCATTACTTCCGCCAACATTGGTGGCGGTGGCGGTGGCACATTCTCGCCCTGTGGTGGCGGATCGTTCACCGGCGGTGCATCCTCTGCCCGGCGCAGCTCTTCTTCCAAGTTAACTCCAGCTCGCCTGCCAGCTGGGCGTCCACGGTTGCGACCACGCCCGCGTCCTGGCGCAGGTGCGGGGGAGGGCTGGCGGTTCTCCAGGCGCGCGGAACGTCTCATTGACATCTGAAGTTATTAGGTACGTGCTCAGTGCAGTAATAATCTTGTAGTGGTTTAAGTAGGAGTTAGATGTTTTCAATGATTTAAATGAATTAAAATATTTTTCATGCTATCCTACACTCAACCAAAGAATCATAGAGATCCATAAGAAGCATAAGATTCAAATGTCACTCATCACATGGTTATTATTATATAAAGGATGTTCCTAGCTGCTAAGAAGATCGTGCTATGCGCAGATAGCCAATGACAGGACAACTCATGGTATCACTAGTCTAAGGGCTACGCAGGGTCCCATAAGCTACTGGTGCATAAGGTCAATAGCCATTTGATCGGGATCTCAATAGTGCCATCGCACAGTGGACGAAGTGGTGGTCCAAGGCTGGTCATCTGCAAATTTTTTTTTCAAGAAACGGATTAGCAGGTCCTTGTATTAGATAAGTCATTGCATAAAAAGTGAATGCAAGGTCGGTAATATAACCGAAAGAGAGTCTGGCTTCCTATTCTAACGTCCATTCTCTATGGGTCTCGTCCTACAGTCAAGTATGCCTTTGATACCAACTAAAACGACCTCGATTTCCGCGAAGGGAAATCCACAGGCTCGAATTGTAATTCAACAGATTGCTTGGGACAATCCATGAAATTACCCATATCTCAGTTGACACCAGGATCCATACAACGGTAATTAAGTCTTACATAAATACTTATTACATCGCCACACTGGCGGAATCAACATTCAGAGAAGCTTTAGAAGATGCAGAAACGATTCATCCTTCACGGCCAACTTGAGTGTAGCACGTGACCCTATTCCTCGTCATCATCTCCCTCGAAGTCGTACTCATTCTCGTCACCTGACAGCAAATTTATCAGTACGATTTGTACTGGCCACGGAGCCCACCTATGCAGCATTTGCTTTGTGGAAAGTGGATGCAAGGCTATACAAGCAGACCTATAGGCTGAGGTTTTCCTATGCAGCTGTAATCAATGTTTAATTAGTCAAGTTTTATCACCAGTTAACACCATCATCCCTTTTCCCATCACCACACCTCACATACCCACACCTCACTCTCACTCGACAGGCCCAACTCCCTCTCGGGCCTATCTCAGCGGCACACTACCACAACGGGTACACTGCCGGAAAACATCATCCAGGGGGAGAAAAGAATATGCTCTCATCTAATAGTGGTTGCAGAAACATTAGGAAAGGTCCATAGCCATCGAGTTGGCTTATGTATCGATCGATCAACCATACACTCTACAGAGGTTTTACTACTCACAAGATTAGCCATCATCGATGCTGTACAATCATCTAGGCAGAATTCCGGGTGCTTGCTTGCCTAGGTCGATGCCACCCTGCCACTCAGCCCTGGGACATTCCGGATCCAACACCATCACACTGAGACTGGGAGACGCAGTACCGGGCCCCATCAGTGGTACTGCGCATCTAGAACGGTACGAGAATCTGCCATCCGTCACCGTCCACCCTTATCACCTCTCAACCCAGCAGTAGTGGCACCGCCCTACCAAGTAGTCCAGCCGTCTCCCGCCCATCAGAAGCGAGCGAGTAGCAAGGGAATCCAGATGTTCCGGTCACTAGTCAGATCCTAGGTTGTGACCAAGCAGGCATCTCCACTTAGGGGATACTCTCCCCGTGCCATCACGGCACCTCCGCTCACGGGACTTCAATGCACATCCCGGAACCACCTCATAAGTCATTACCCGCCACAGGTATCTCTCGTGGGGATGCCCAGGTTGCACCCCCGGCATGACTTGCCCCACGGGCTTGTCTCACATCCCACTTGGTCGACATCAACCCTTACCACGCACCCAAGACGCACGCAGCACTCTCTCCCAGTGGTTATAATCAGTTATGCACCGTCCCAATTCCACCACATAGCATATAGCATGTAGTAAGTAGTGGAAGAGTAACAGTAAATTAAGCAGCAGCTAACCTAACAGCGGATAGCAGGGTAAAGTCTTATCAAGGCAGGGAATTCAAATATACTACCATGCAACCAATCCATACATAATCATAAAGCAATAGCAACAATGTCATTTGCAATACGTAAATAGGATCTAAGGATTTGGTGGGACGTGGCACCTTCGTAGTCGTCTCCTAGCTCCTGAAAGTACTCGTGGTCGTCTTCCTTAGTCAGATCCTCCTCCGGCTCTGAAATCGAACACGAAATAGTCGCGTCAGCGACTCCTATAGAGTATTTCAGAAACATCCAATAAAATAAAGAGCCAAATGCACACAAACACAGTCTTAGATTGTAGATCTCATTTTTCTGAGAATTTTGATATATGGTGCGCAATTTTTGGACATCGAATGAATAAGTTATGAATTTCCGAAGATTATCCTATTTTCTGAAAATGGGAAAATTGGTCGGTTAATCAGGGGCAGCTCGGGATTGGTCCACGTGGCGCGCGGGTCCAGTAGTGCGGCATGTGGCGCCTCATCAGAACACAGACCCGCTGGTCGCCCACCAGGTGTTCAATGCTGGTTCCCAGAGAGTCGCTGGCGTCGGCGTAGCTCGGTGGTTGGTCGGGCGAGCTCGACGGTGGTCGGGGGTGGTTCTCAGAGGTCGGGGGTGGTTCTCAGAGGTCGGGGGTAGCTCGGCGGAGCTCGGTGTAGCTCGGCATAGCTCGGCGGGGCTCGGCGTAGCTCGGCGGGGCTCGGCGTAGCTCGGCGTAGCTCGGCGGAGCTCGGCGTAGCTCGGCGTAGCTCGGCGGAGCTCGGCGGGGCTCGGGCGAATCGGACATTTGAGCGCCGAGGGTGCCGCTCTCCCGAGCTCTCCTGGGGAGGCTCGGGCGAATCGGAGATTTGGTGCGCCGAGGGTGCTGCTCCCCCGAGCTCTCCCGGGGAGGCTCGGGCGAATCGGAGATTTGGTGCTAGCAGGGTTCCAGGGTGTCTCTCCGGTGCGGCGGACGATGACAGGGCGGCGATGACCATATTTCGGCAAGACAGGGCTCGGCTTTCCCCAATTGGCGTGCTCAGGCAGTCGTCCGACCAGATGGTGGCGGGTTAGAGTCGTGGTATGGCCTCCTTCTCTCCCTCGGCATACGGCAGTTCTCCGACGAGGTGGAGGCGCACGTAGCCAAGGCGACAGACATGATTCGGGGCTCGGCTATCTACGCGGCGGTGCTGAGGCAGACTTGGCGAACCTCGTCGGCCTCTCTCCGCAGCGCGAGGCGATCGGGGGTACTCGAAACGGATTTAGGCGAGGCGGATCGTGTCGGCGGTGATCACGTTTCCCCGAGAACGCACCTCGCGGTGTTCCGGGCTATGGAGGTTCGATCTTCCGCAACTAAGCTTGTCCGAGGTGGTCGATTTTTGTTCCTGGTCGCGGTATTGAGATGCTCCAGTCATCAGGCGGCGATGTCGCCGCGACTGGGAGGTTCCGGCGGGGCTAAGGAGGTCTTCTAGGAGATGTATACGCCTCCAGGGTCTATGGCGATGATATACCAACTACCAATTTTGGCTACCGAGATTTCCAAGGTGCTCGGTTGTGGTGGCGACGTGTCGCCGGCGGCGGCTGAAGACGGCAAGGTGATTACGGTCTCGTTTTGGCATAACCGGACGTGGTTCAGTCAAATTGGCGTGACTAAACGGGCATACGTCCGCTTAGTGGTGAACTAGTGACAGGGCAGGGCCTCCTTTTGGCTCCGGTCCGCGGCGGCGCTCCGGCGAGGTCGCGGCGCACTGCGGACGAGGCTTCCTCTAGCGCTTAGATCCGCGTAGCTAGCTCAAGGGGTCGTGGCGGTGCTCCACGACGCTCTAACCTATACGGGTGCTAGTCGGATTGCTCGGAACGGGTGATTCGGCGTCGGAACACGTCGGTGGTGAGCGCGCTCCGCCGAGAACGCGTCGTGCTGCGTTCTCGGTCTAGCAAGCTTGTAGTCCGGGGGTTTCGGCCGGTCGCATGAGTGCATGGTGCAGGTGATCTTCCTGAGCCGGTAAAGGCTCGTGCCTGCGTGTCCCGTGGGCGGAACGCCATGGCAAAAGCAGGGCGAGGTTCGGACATAGCGTGCGGTGGCTCACCGTGGTGTCGGTGAAGATAGGATGGCGGTGCAGTGGCGAGTCGAAGCCGTGCAGAGCGATCGCAGTGCCATGCCGCTCCTCGTCCGCAGCTCGGGCTTCTCCTCCGTGTCCGGCTCCGGCGTGCTCCGCGGCGGCGGCGCTCCGGCAGCTTCTCCTCCTCTGCTCCGCCCTTCTCCTACGCTCTCTCTCTCGGTTTGGTGCAGTGTGCCGGTCTGTGCTGCGGTTGCGGCGAGGGGAAATGAGGTTAGGGCTTCGGGGTGAGCTCCTTTTTATAGGCGAGCTTGGCCAGCTCCAATGGCGAACGGTCCTGATCGTGCTCGACCGATCGAAGGGCCGTGGCTCGAGTGGATCTAGGGCTCCGGATGGGCGCGGGTTCGCTTGGCGGCCAAGAAAGGAGGGGACAGGAGGGGGACAGCGGGGTCAGGGCTCTGCCATGCGTGGCGCTGTCGGTCACGCCATTTGCGTGACCCGGTGGCGTCGTCTTCGTGTGGAAGAGAAACAGTGGAAGGGGAAGGCGGCTGACAGGCGGGGCCGGGCGGTCAGCGGCTGCGGGGGAGCGGTGCGGATGAAACGGTCGCGCGCGCGTGCGGTGGGCGCGAGGAGAGAGGAAAAGAAAACGGGGCCGGTTGGGCCGGTTTGGGCTGGCGTCGGGCCGGTTCTGCTCTCCTTATACTCTCTTCTTTTTCTTTTTCTTTTTCTTAAGTGTACAAATACATATGTTACCTATTTTAAGTATTGAGTAAATACAAACATAAATTGCAATAAATTCCAAATGTGATGCATAAGTTATTATTCTATGTGAATGGAATTAAAATGCAAACTATACTCCTTTATTTACCAGATTCATAATGAAGCCTATATGCTTGCACAAGAAAAATGAGTTTTCATAATAAATAAATAAAAAAATTTAATTGGTTGGGATTTTTAGGTTGTGTGGATTTTTAAGGTTGTTACAACCAGTATAATCCCTGTGTTCCCCTTTGCACACCATCCGTAGTCTCAACCGCAAAACACATATTTACTAGCCGGTGTTAGCCCCGCTAAAACTAACACCGACATATGTCATTTAAGTTTATGATCTTTGAAAGTGCAGTTTAGGTTCCTAATCTTTGACATGTGTGTCATCTAAGTCCATAAGGTCTCTAATCTTTACATGCAGTTCACGAATAGTTCATAACTCTAGAAAAGCAGGTTTAAATTCTATGTGGTTGTTCACGGTACGTGTGGACTGTACCTTTGACTTGGTCGATAGGATGCCATTTAGCACTCTTTCCTGGTTGTCTCTCGTTCTCATTTTTTCTCCACACCTATTTTCTCGAGCGCTTCGCTTCGTCTGGGAGAGGAGACGAGCGGAGGAAGGAGCCCTCGGCCCGCATCCCGTGACCTCCAATGATCGACGGTGATAAGTAAGCCGTCGATGTAGAATACAGGTGCGGCACGCGCATGGAACCTTGGGTTCGAGTTCCTTAGCATCCGCCGGGAAGGTAAGGGTTGCCTTTATAGCGGTCCGGGCATCGGCAGGTGGTAGCCATCGCTGATGTAATCACTTCTTGAGCAGGAACTCTGACACGAACCATTAGCCCACAGATCGCCAGGGCAAATCACCGTGGACCTGACCGCCCATGCCAACACCATCGGAACAGTCGTCGCCGCCGCCGCCGCCTTGGGTCCCAGCACACGTCGTCGTTACGCCCGTTGAACCACCCTTCCTCGGCGATGAACACCGAGACAGGCCGAAAGGTGCACCGGTACCAGAAAAAGGTGTCGTCGAGCAGCATCAGCCTGATCGACATCGATGTCCTGTCGCCGGCGCACAACGAGCTCATCCTCGCGGGGTGCCATTTCTTAGCGGAGCTGCTAGTCGGGGTTGGGACAACCAACCACCGGGTCGTCAGTAGCTGCGTTTCTGTCTGCCTCCATGCCGACGAGGAGCCGGTGCTACGAGGAGCCGGTGCTCTGGGAGCTAGCAGAAGTGTTCCGGCGTCAGATGCTGCCAGGCACGCATCCCTACCGAGGGGGCTCGTATTGCCGCATTGGCTCTCGCCATATTGCAGCATGTGCGAGCCCCTTCCATTCAGTTTTGCGGCTCCGTAAACCCATAATGATTCCTTTTCTGATGCTTCTCATCATTTCGGATGGACGCCAACCTCCACATTGGCCATGAGCCCATGACCTCCCTTTCACTGCTGCTGCCTGTTTCCTGATGGGGGGCAACTTTGTTATAAACGCTACCGATATAGACAGGCCTATCAGAATTGTGTTGTACCGTGTAATAATATTAAAAAGAAAAAAAAAAGCTAGCAGATGAGCTAGCTCTAAAAAAAGCTAGCAGATTAGCTCCAGCAAACCACGCCATCACACTATAATATAAAACAAAATTCAAGTGTCCGTGTTGGTGTTATTGTTATTATTGATGCTGCGCGGCGGTGTGTCATCATCTATCTCGCGCAAGGGCGAGGCGCGCACCACGTGCGGCGGCGTGTCATCATCTACATGCAATGTATACGACAAACTTTTTTCCAAAGGCAGCAAAAGCTTTGTCATATTTTTATTAGACAAGAGAAAATAAAACAAGACAGACACAAAAAGTTAAACAAAACAAAAAATGGAAAAGATAAATAACCACAGGAAAAAACTACTAAAAGCAGCACACAGGCAAAAAAAACTCCCCGCTCGGACCCAAGCCAAACGCATGGGAAACTAGAAGAAAAAAAAACTACCCAGACTATACAAGAGTGCTTCTCGACCTAAGAATGAGATTCACTTCCTTCTTGCAGAGAAAAGCAACCTGAATCGGTTGCATGGATGAGTTCTGAAAAATCCTTCTGTCGTGTTTCTTCCAAACATTCCACCTAAAAGTGGATCATCACCCCATCAAATGCCATTCGATGCTTTCTGTCGATCTTACTTCGCCACCTTCTCGGAAAATTGTGTATTATTGAACCCGTTGGGGCGATCGAACCAAGCATTGAAAAACCGAACCACCGTTTGATGAAACCCCAAACTTGTTTGGAGAAGATGCAGTCCCTGCTTAAATGAGTTGGCATTTCGGGTTCTAAGCCGCAAAGCTTGCATACGAGGTCACTTGTCCAGTGTCGCTTAATCAAGTTGTTGGCCGTCAAAATTTTCTTGTGCAACAAGGTCTATGAAAAAAAAAAATTTGCACTTCAGTTCAGCTTTTGCCCTCCAAGTAATGGGCATGATTTTTTAGCTTGCTATATATAAACAACCTGAAATTGTATATTAAGGCACTCCTTGTAGTGTATTCTCCATTTGATGTCCAGCGTTAAATGATGGTGTTGTTCGTGTCTGTGGTCAACTGCACTTGGTTAATTACTTCCCATAGTGTCACGTATTCCTTGAGTTCTTGTACTGTTAAAATTGAAATGATGCAGGATATCCATCTATTCTTACGAATAGCCTTTTTTACCGTTAGATTTTTTTTCTTTTGGCCTTTTTGAATAGCATCGGAGCTTAATTCTTGGGCACGCCGTCACTTGTCGTAGATAGACAGGGTTCCTCAATCTATCTATTGGACCATTTCAGTGGAAATGACTGATTTTTCCTCCGTAATGTTGAGTTTTTCAACGTAATATCCTCCGCGTCTCAGAGCTTTCCCAACTTCTTCAAGTTCCAACCCATGTCACAGCAAACGTTGGTCTCGCAGGGTGTCAGAATGCCCTGCAGAAGCTGCAGTAGGCCTCATCTGACAAAAGACCGAGCAATCGGCGGAGCTCGCATTGTGGAGAAGAGACGCTCTAGCATGAAGACGTCTGCTTGCTTGGGGCCACGTCAAGAAGATAACAACAGCGACAAAACAAGGAGACAGTAGACATGGAGCATCAGCAAGAGATCAACATCCGTTCGTGGCTTTCGTCCAACGGCGCCGGCAAAACGATAACAACCATGAGAAATCGGGAGAAAGGGCTAAAGCAGTCCGTCGACTCACCTCAATCCTAGCCCAGTTAGGTGTCTGCATGACCGATTGATGGTGTTGGGGGCGTGCATTGGTCGTGCTCTCAGGTTTTACACGTCTTGTGTCCTGGGCAGGCATCCCCTGCTCTAATTTTTCACTCCTCGCCTGTCGTCTATCGTCGCTTGCACATCTAGCCAAGTCGACAAATAAAGCTACTAGTACCTTAGCTACCTAGCTAGCTGCGCAGATTAGTGTTAGTGTTAAGCAGCTGGTGGCCGAGTGTGTGTGTGTGAGTCAGATTCCACACACACTCCATGGTGATCGTTCGTTCCGAGTCTGCAGCAACTTGCTTTTAGACAGAGGTCCATGATGTCTGATCTACAAAGCACTGCTACTCCATGTAGCAGTAGGTAGATAGATTAGTAATTTAGTATCAGCATTAAGGTCATGTCAGTCTTGCAGGTTATCTCATCGCGACTCACACTATGGGATGTCACGATTAGAGTTAAGGTTCTATTTGGATTCACTGCCTATAATACATAGCTTAGCTAATAAATTTTACTATTTGATTTGATCTAGTAGTATAAATATATTTGTTCTCTTTTCTTTCTTGTGCGGTCCAGCCAGCCGCTTTCACGCACGAGAGGATAGGAGACTGAGGAGAGATGGAAGCCGCCATTTCTGAAGTCGGGACGAATCTGCTGATCTGCTCCCGTGCCATCGTGCGCCTCTGCTTTGCACGGGACGCACGCTGCTCCTCTCGTCCCCGTCAAACACTACTCCAAACGCCCACGCGAGCTGCCTGCCGCTGCAATCACAGACAGCGCTGCATGTATATAGGCAAGGCAACGGGCAGGAAAAGTGTGTGTGTGTGTGTGCAGTCCAGGCATAAAGATGAGACCCACCACCACTAGTCGCACATCTTGTTGTTTGAGTTTATCAGTCAAATCAGCGCTTTTTAGATAATATTTTACTCTAGTAACAAATCTGTAAGCCACTAAGGCCCTGTTTACTTGGTGAGAAATGAAGGTGAAAAGTCACTGTAGCACATAAAAAATCTTTTCCAATAAGTGTCCAATCATGATCCAAATAGACTCAAAAGTTTCATCTTGAGATGGTCAGACTAAAAGTACAAACATACAACAGCTGCTACTTCATTTAATACTCCATACATACGTAAAGGACAATCGATATGATGAGGAAAGAGAAAAATATTTGTGAAGTAAACAGGGCCTAAATCAACCTTTATTTTCATCTCCAGCCAAAATCAACCTTTATTTTCATCTCCAAATGCCTTGTTGCCTGGGAAGTGGTGCAGGCTCCCAAAAACAAAGGCGGCCTCGGAGTGAAGGACTTGGAGCTTCAGAACAGATGCTTGCTTATGAAGTTTATTAACAAATTTTTCTCTGGAGAACAAACAAGCTGGAAGGAGTGGATCATTCGCAGTGCCTCCTCCTTCGACACCCCGACCAATGGTACCACTAGTTTCCTTTGGAGAATTATCAACGATGAGCTCAACACCTTCCGTTCTATTACCATGGTCAAGATCAACAATGGTGCTGCTACCTCCTTCTGGTTTGACCATTGGCTGCCTGACGGTCCTCTCTTCTCCTCCCACCACGCCTTGTTCACTCATACTACCATGCCTAACGTTTCGGTGCAGCATGTCTTTAGCAGTGGTTTTGATTTGCGTTTACGCCCCCGGCTCACTAACGCTGCGAGACAGCAGCTAGATAGTCTTCTCTCTTCGCTGCAGGATGTGAACCTGGGAGATGGTGATGACGTCCGGCTCCTCAAGCTCAACGGGAGACAGTACACAACCAGGGATGCTTATGAAGCGCTTGATAACTCTGGAGATCCTACAGACACATACGGAAGGAAGGTCTGGAACACCAGACTACCCAACAAGGTGAAGGTTTTCGCGTGGCTGTACTTCAAGAACAGGCTTAGCACGAAGACCAATCTGCATGCAAAGCACATCGTCGACGCTGAACAATGTGAGAGATGCTCTCACGGCACAGAGGACAGGCACCACGTCTTCTTTGCCTGCGAAGGAAGTCACTCCCTCTGGTCGAAGATCGGCATGTCTCATGGGCGCGATCTAGGAGACAACGATGCTTGGGACGCCAGCACCCCCGCTCACCTTGACGTCTCGTTGTGGCCTTTTTCTTTTTGACCATCTTGTGGAGAATCTGGGATAGCCGCAATGGCCATGTTTTTAGGAACGAAATTTTCTGCAATCGTGTTGTTCTAGCTAGAGTCTGCGACGACCTAGTTGTTTGGCGCAAACGTCTCCCTCCTGTTCTTGTAAACGGCCTGCTTGGCTGGTGTAATCATATCCGCGGATGTAACCTGTACTCTACTGCTCACCCCGGTTGACTGGGGCGGGTGTTTTTGAAATATAAAAGGTAGGGAAGCTCTCCCCCCCCGTTTGTTTTAAAAAAAAAATCTCCAGCCAAAATCAACGCTCATCTACTATACTTGTACTCCTAGAGTATCTTTTTTCAGAGCTCGCCGACTTGTACCTATACTCCTCGCTACCATTCACACCTGCGACGACGATCGACGACGACAGTGCAGAGGGCGTCATTTTCGTTTCGACCGGCGCACGAATTCAACACATTTTGATTTACGATGCCTTTCCCCACTCCCTTGCTGCTTATATGCCTAATATTTCTTCCATTCTAAATTATAAGTCGTTTCAAGAATCTTGAAGAGTTAAAACGTCTTAAGTTTAACTAAAATTATAGAGAGAAATACGAAGATTTATAACATCAAATAAGTATACTATGAAAATATATTTGATAAAAAATCTAATAATACTTAGTTAATATTATAAATATTATTATTTTATTATATAAACTTGGATAAAATTAAGATGTTTTTTATTCTCTAACATTTTTAAAATGACTTACAATTTAGGACGAGGTAAGTAAGGGCGTCTCCGGTGACAACTTTTGGTTAGCACATAGAATTTTTTCTCATATTTTAATAGGAGAGAGAAGAACTATCTCCTATTAGTAAAAGGGTTGTTTTTTAAAGTACTTAGGCCCCGTTTGAAATAGAGGATTTTTCTCTCATTCCTGTGGAAATAGAACTGCTTCCTATAAATTCCTATACTATTTCTACAAAATTCTTGCATTCCAAACATGTTCTTAGAGGTAGATAGGTCAGGTCTGTTCGGCTGGCTGGATCAACAATAGCCTAATTAGTTTGGACTCGCGATACCTGTCACCACCATGCCTTCCTGCTCCACTCCCTGCTTACCTTTATTTAACCGGAACCGGAAGAGCCTATAATTCTTTGACAGCGGCCGGATTATATTAGATGCGCACGCAACCATAATCATTACTAGTACCACTTGGTAGAACAGTACGTAGTACGTACCTTGCTGTTTTAGCAAGTGCTCTCCCTCCGACTAAAAATTTTCGTCGTTTCATTTTCGCATGTGTAGATCCTTTTTTCTAATAATAAAGAATACAATATGTGCGGATCCGATCCGCCAACCCGAACCACCTAACCTTTGTACCAAAAATGCTAATATACCCTTCAGCTTATAGTTCAAAGTTGATTATGTCAAGTGATTTTCTAAGGTGATCTAATATATCGGGGCTGACGAATAAAACTAATTTATTTTGATTCACTTTTGGCGTGTAGTTACCTTCTTGATAGATATTAAACCAGAGAACCACTCTTAGCTACATTAATCGCTTTTGATCATGTTTGTCGATAAAATATACTGATAGCTACATTTCGGAATAAATGCAATATCAAGATATTTCACGGTGAGTTTACCAAAACTATTTTGATATTGTAAATGTTTGTGCATTTTGGAACCAATAGAGTACTTGAGTGGCATTATGTTCCTTCCTTTCTAAAATATAGGTCATTTTATATTTTCTGAAGTTAAAGTTTTATATTAAAAATGCACAAACATCTAAAACATCATGTTAGTTTCGTCAAATCTATCGAATTATTATTGATACTGCATTAGTTGACAATGTATATGTTACAAAAAATTGAGAAGATCAAAGTTAGCGAAACTTGATTTGAAAAGTAAACAAATCTAGTCCGGATGAAAATGGAAGATCAAGACAAATTTCGAATCATTTTAAAAACGGAGGGAGTGATATTTAGGGAGGATATCATCCCATAGCTCAGGAAGAAAATAGGTAAAGGTAAAGTTCGAACTGATCCGAGGTGGCTCAGGAAGATCAAGACCAATGTTTTCTCTCCTTAGATATCCCTCTTAATACCCAATCATTTGTCCACGTCTAATATAAATGGCTAAATGCGATAAAGTATAAACCTGGAGAACAAATTGCAAGAGGCCTTTGCAAAAGCACCCCTCACCTCCCGGACCGCTTCCCATGCTGAGCTGCTGGGTGCTGGGTGCTGCCCAACAAGAACTTCCACAGTTCCACCCCACTTGCCAACCCTGTCTCTTTCTCTTTCTCTGGATTCTGGCGGCTCTCCCTCGAGCTCACCGACTCCTACATGGAGAACTCCGAGGGGCCGTCCCCGGACTCCGGTGATCACGCGGTGAGATTCATACGCCCTGCTTTGCTCTACTCCCCTGAGATTTCCTCCCCTCCAGTTCTCGTACAGTTTTGGTTCATGCTCTGCCAATTCCTTGCGTCCCGTGTGAAGACTACACGGCACACCGATTACCACCTATTGATTCTCACCTGCTTAGATTCAAATTGGAGCTAAATTTTACAGCTACAACTCCAAAGATGCGACCTTTGCTGGTGAATTGTGGCCGAGCTGGGCTAATCTTTGTTCTGCCTTTTGCACTTCGGTTTTTTTTTTTTCCTTCTTTTGTTTTTCTTTTTTGGCAAACTAGATTAGGACCGGAAGATCGAATCTTTCCTGCTTTGCTTCATCAGGCAGTTTTCGCTCGGCAGTGATTAATTGCTCTTGTTTGCCTAACTTTGACTTCCTTGTACTGCCACTCTGTCACATGAGCTAAAATTGAACTAGATTCTATTTTGAGCCCCCTTACCTTTCTGACGAAACTGCTGTAGTGTATCAGTTTTCTATATTTCCGTGTACTAAGTAACTCTGTGATTATGTCACCAAAAGTATAGTTGTAGAATTCAATTGCGTGCATATTTAGCTCAACATCTTCTGACTAATGCAATGCAAGGCCAGATTTAGATGTTTGGGCATATTTTGCCGCGTGAATTCTCTAGATTACACCTTAAAGAATCTAGCATTTTAAATTTACGATATGTCCATGTGGTTGTGCCACAATCAGACAATAGGAATTAAGAATACCAATAGAGGATCTGATGGCCATGTTTTAATTTCGTTCCTTTTGAGTTTCCTTTCTTTGGTCGACATGTTAATTTAGACTCCGGGGGGCATATAGCATAGAGCTTGCGCCTGAAGGAGCAGTCAGATATTGTCACTCCATGTCTCCAATCTGTTCATAATCGAGAATGAGAGGAGTGATGATTCATGAGTCCCATGCGCTCGACGAGGTGTCATTGGTAAATGAAGCCCCTCTTTCATGGAAGTAATTGGGGGCTTCCTCTTCTTTTCGTCTCATTCATTTAGCAAGCTTTATCTGGCTTATTTGACCATAGTTGCTCGATGTATTGTCTTTTTTGACTGTGTAGGCACCGGTTCAGGATGGCAATGCCCAAACTACACCTGGGCATAATTCGCGAAGGCCAAACCTTTCTTTGCAAATACCAGCTAGGACCTTGGATACCAGTTTACCTACTTCTACAAGAGTTACTATATCCTCCAGCCCCAGTTCCACGAGAGTGGGTTTGCCACCGAGACCTAATTCAACGAGAACAAAATCATCTATCAGAAACATCCATCCTCAGAACAGTTTCAGAGCAAGGAGTTCAGCCCAGGAAGGTGATCGAGTGGTCCTTCTAAATCCTGGGATGTCATCTGAAGGGCAGCAGGATAACCCAGCCACAGCAAGATCGTTTTCTTTTAGAAAGGTCATTAACTCATTATCGGCAAAAAGGACCCATTCTCTTCCAGTCACACCTGTAGGAACTAATGACAAGGCTGCATCTCATGCAAATCAATTAGATACCCCACCAACTACATCTGTAAGTACAGATATTTTTCTGCTAAGCTGTGCCCATAAACAGTCTACTATCAGTGCATTAAGATATTTTTTTTACACTACTCAGAATGAAGGAGTTGAAGCAAAACTTAGGCGCTCGGTTTCAGTACCAGGAAATCGCAAGAACAGAAGTTTGAGGAGGGCAGATTCATTAGGTGTCATCCGTGTGATTCCAACAACCCCACGACCTGTCCCAGTTGATACAACCACATCGAGTGATGTAATTGAAGAAACTATCGATGGTATAAACTCTTACAGTCCTCTAGTAGTACTATGATAACTACCCAAACTGAATGTTATGGATCATCTAAGTGCATCGTTGAATCCTGACAGTCCCTGAAGATGGAGGCGAAGATATTCCTGAAGAAGAGGCAGTCTGCAGAATTTGTTTCGTTGAACTCAACGAAGGAGGGGAAACGCTTAAAATGGAGTGCAGCTGCAAAGGAGAACTTGCTCTTGCACACCAAGACTGTGCTGTCAAATGGTTTAGCATCAAGGGAAATAAGATATGTGATGTCTGTAAACAAGAAGTTCAGAATCTGCCAGTGACGTTACTGAGAATACCAACTCAAACTGCAAACAGGCGGGTAGCAAATGCTGCTCAGCAGAGAGCAGCTCAAGAATATAGGTAAGATTAGTTTTGTCACCCCCCCACCCCCCCCCCAAAAAAAAAAGTCAGAGATCGTTGTGAGAGAAAGAGAGAGAGAGAGAGAGAGAGAGAGAGAGAGAGAGAGAGAGAGAGGGAGGGAGGGAGGGAGAGAGAGAGAGAGATTCCCCCCCCCCCCCCCCCCAAAAAAAAAAGTCAGAGATCGTTTTGAGAGAGAGAGAGAGAGAGAGAGAGAGAGAGATTGGTTCTATCATACTACAATGATGGACCGATGACATATTCACTGTTTTGTTTTATTTCTTGATGGGTTTGTCTGCTCGTTACACTCTGACTTCAGTTTCTAACAGATTTTGGCAGGACATTCCAATTCTGGTGATGGTCAGCATGCTTGCGTACTTCTGTTTCTTGGAACAACTTCTGGTTTGTGGCCCTTGCTTACTTCAGTCACTAGTACATTTGAATGTTCAACAATACTTTTCTCTCTGTTTCTTTTGTAAGGTCTACTGTGGTTGGAACAGGTTACTGATTTGCAGTCACGTGCCCTGGCAATTTCATTGCCTTTCTCATGCGTGTTAGGCCTCCTTTCTTCAATGATAGCATCAACTATGGGTGATTAACTGTACCCTTATCCTTTTCCTTTCATGCTATTATAATAAGTATTTGCATCCCTTGGTCATTCGTCTTGTGTTTCGTGTGTTTCTGCGTGTGTTGAGGTGATTGTTTGTTTCTTTGTTATTTGGGCATACCCCTTTTCTTCTTAATATAAACACAGCTCTCCTGTGTGTTCGGAAAACACACACTAAATTTCACCTGTTTTCTGTTCTTATGGTTGAATTTGTGTTATTTAGTGAACTTTTCTCCTCACTTCAAGTAAAACCCATCTTTTCTTTGTTCCAACAGTGTCGAAGAGCTATCTATGGGCCTATGCTTCATTCCAGTTTGCCATCGTTATCCTGTTTGCTCATATCTTCTACAATGTGGTACGGAACTCCTCTTGGGTGACATCTATTGCAGATTAAGTGTTTGTGTGATGCTGATTATTATCTTATGATCACATGCAGTTGAGAGTGAATCCAGTCCTTGCAGTCTTACTCTCCTCATTCACTGGGTTCGGTATTGCTATTAGTACGAACTCTCTGCTAGTAGAGTATTTGAGGTGGAGAGCTAGGAGGAATCACCGTTTGGCTCAGCAAGCTGCCAATGCTGCACAGCATCAAGAATCTGGGAATGATGGTGCAAATGACAACGATGGTGCTCAGCAGGGGCACGATACAAATTCTGGGAACAATGCTGTATGATGATTCAGGTTTGTTCAACAGCTAATTGAAGTAGTGGTTTCTGCCTTTCAAAAAAAGAAGTCGTTTATCCTTTAAAAAAAAGGAAGTCGTTTCCCTTCTTTTGTCTCAAATAGTGCAAAAATTCCCATGATCTGTGCATGCTAATATGCTCACCTCTTATGATGTTGTCTTTTGCAGATTATGAATTGTTATGGGTGTTAACAGCTGTTTTTTTTATTAATCTGTACAGTAAGTATAGCTCATTCAACTCGGCACCAGTCATAAGAAGCTGAGACCTGGAAAAACACATATGTTCCACGTGGAGGGTGCTCACGGATATAATTATACATCACGCAGAGATGAACCAAACATGATATGTTTGTGTTATTGTGTATCACTGTATTAGTCCAGTAGTTTGACATCAAATGTATGGGTTATTCATTTTTAGGTTAATAGATCTGATATATTACAGAAGTACATCGCTAAGTGTGTGCAGCTTATAGTTGTGACTTGTGAGTGTAGCCCCATATAGATATGCGTAAATGAAATGTAGCTTTCCAGTATAGAGGTTTGCTAGTCAGCACGGAAGAAAATATTCAGATTGAAATGCGATGCAATGCGAGCGATTGAAATACCCAAGTGATGCTGGTTCTGCAGAAGATGTTTGTTCTGCAAGTTCCACTAGTGGCAACATGTATTAATTTAGCAGAAACTTGAACTTCTTGCAGCTACAAGGCTCTTGGTTCAGCAGAGCAGATGAGAAGTGTTATCGCTTGTGAATCAAAGTAATAAGCACATCCAAATGCAGCTAAATTGATTTATTTTATCCAAAACTCAGATTTGTAATAAGGATTAAATTGCCCAAACCCCAAACTGCTTCCTTAAATGTTGTGAGAGTTCCACTAAATCCTGCGAGATCAGCCAAACATTAGTATAGAAAAATACATCTTGCTCTACGAAATAAACTTGCAACTGATATAATTCAACTGCAGAACAGTCCGGTCCCTTCTAATGGATAACGCAGTGGAGTGGGTGTGGGTGTGGATACCTACTGATTGCAAAACGCTTTCTTGATTTTATAAAGCTTCCCAATTGCGTGTGTTAATGTGCTACGGATGCTGAAACTGCTCAAGTAGAGCGCAACGACAAGAGCAACGAGCAACATCAATTACCCCATTCCATCGTCCTCTTCGGCGGCGCCACCGAACCCTCTTCCAGCTTTCCTTCCATCCAAGCACGCCGGCCCATCGTCGCCGAAGCCCCTCCCCCTCCTACCGCCACTGTACTGGTAGTTGCGGTAAGTTGCGGTTGCGGATTCCTCTTCTGCGAGGCTCACGCTGAGTCTACTCCTATCCGCCCCTGTTGCAGTCTTGTGGAAGCAATGGCGGGGTTCGGATGGAGAATCGGCTCAAAGTTGCAGAGTTGGGGCTGGAGCTGCCTCCGAGGCTTCTCTTCTGCTGCAGTTCCGTCTCAGCTGGAGGTGACTATCCATCTATTCTATCTTGAATTCTTATAATCTTATGTTCTTTCTAGCAGCAATCATCATCCAGGAATCATGATGTCTAGACTAGATGGTTTTGTCTGCCTGCACAAACTATACCATAATTGTAACGTCTACCATGGGTTAATTAAAAAAGGAAGAAGCATTGTTTTTTTTTTCTGACTCAATTTACCAAGTCCTTATTTTAGGTAGACATGAACATCACGATCTGCAATGCTGGTTTTCATGAGTTGTTGGTGCTTTTCAGAATGTCGGATTCATCGGACTTGGGAACATGGGTTCCCATATGGCAAGAAACTTGATCACGGCTGGATATAAAGTGTCTGTTCATGATATGTGAGCTCCTGCCTATCATTACATATCCTGTTCGTGATATGGGTCTCAGAGTTCATTGATTTTTTTCTCTTCCAGTACAGAATTGGCTGCTTCTTATATCTGAGTCTAATGGAGTGTTCTATAAACATTGAATCTATCTATCAGAAATGAAAATTCCATGAAGAAATTCTCAGACGATGGAATCCCCACAAAACATTCTCCACTTGAAGTATCAGAGTCGAGTGACGTCATAATTACCATGCTTCCTTCATCAACTCATGTAAGTAGATTATTTCTGTAACTCCCATTCTTGTCAATTCCATTGTTGATCCGTTTGGTTCATGACATCAGAAGTAGACAGTAATTATCCTTTTGTGTAGCATGTCCTGTATCCAACCATCTTTATAAATATAGCTTATTTTTCATGGAACTTTGATTTAGGATATTCACAGATGCTTTTCAGGTTTTAGATGTATACAATGGGCCCAATGGCTTGCTTTGTCGGGGCGAATGCTTGGGACCATGGTTATACATAGATTCATCAACAGTTGATCCACAAACATCAAGAAAGTTATCAACAGCCATCTCAAGATGCCATTTAAAAGAAAAGAAAGGTTAAGTTCCACCATATAACGTAGAGTCACTATTGGCAATTGTCAACTAAAAACTTTAACTGTCGATAAAAAAAACTAAAAACTTTAACTGCTTTTAAACAAATGCTGCGAAATTAATTGTTTCTGTTACTGGCGCCAATTAATACTGTCTATGTTTAGGTTACGCTGAAAGCCCTATGATTCTGGATGCTCCAGTGTCAGGAGGTGTTCCTGCTGCAGAAGCTGGCAAGCTAACTTTCATGGTATTATTTCTTGCTTCTCATCATAACTTGTTGCTGTTTGGTCGGACTAAAAAATATTACATTAATATAGAAGAAATTGATCTTTATTTTTTGTTTCAAGCAATGATGTACAGGTGGGTGGTCTTGAGGAAGCATATTTAGCAGCCAAGCCCTTACTTCTCGCAATGGGGAAAAAGACAATCTACTGTGGTGCGGCTGGAAATGGCTCGGCAAGTTTTATTAACCTTCATTCTTCACCCAAAAAAAATGTGAATGATTCTGACTCACTCTTGATATTGGGTATTTAAGGCTGCAAAGATATGTAACAACATGGCAATGGCAATCAGCATGCTTGGGGTCTCCGAGGCCTTTGCTCTTGGTCAGAACCTTGGGATCAAAGCAAGCACTCTTACAGACATTTTCAACTGTTCAAGCGCTCGCTGCTGGAGTAGGTATTGTATCCTTTGCTCATTTTATTGTGGTCTAAGCTGCTGCGACTTTGGGATTTGCTTCGTAAAAAATTGGAAGTGTAACAACCATTTCAGTATGGAGAATATGTTTTTAGCTTCAGCTTGTATGTTGCATCATCTGAATTTTAAGTGGTTTTCTTTCGTGTTGATTTCAACAGCGATACATATAATCCAGTTCCTGGAGTTATGGAAGGTGTACCATCATCAAGGAACTATAGCGGTGGTTTCACTTCCAAACTAATGGTACCAATCGACACAGATTGTTCCTCTATCAAATTCTGCTGTAGAATATTAAGTTGATTACTTCACCCAAGAATAAGCTGATGTATCTAAAAGATACTCTTATGCATACAAGCAAGTTGCTGGGAACAGTGTTTACTAGTGCTCCCTCCGTTCTCTAGTACTAAATTATAATACCTGATACACTGATTACACTATGTTTTTAGACATAGCGTATATCTGAATACATAATAAAAAAAGTTATGTATCAAAAAGCCAAAACGTCTTATAGTTTGACATGGGAGGAGCAATATTTACTACTGTAGCTTCTACTGATAAATTAGTCTCCTACTGGTTTCCCTTAGAGAAAGACTGCTTGTGTGGAGTAATGGATAAACTTGGTTCACCGTTTACATCCCTCTGCAGGCTAAAGATTTGGATTTGGCCATGGCTTCTGCATCTGGAGTCGGATTCAAATGCCCCATGGGTTCTGAGGCACTTGAAATGTAAAGCACTTTTCCCGCTTTTTCCTTTCTTTTCATGAGATGAGACTTGGTAGAAGATGTTACGCCCTCTCCACTTCTTTACGACTAATTCTGGTGCGCTCTGCAGTTACCGAAAGCTGTGCGGGTATGGCTGTGAACTCAAGGACTTCTCGTGCGCATTCCGACATCACTATGCTGGCAAGGATGAAGAGTGATCTTGGAGCTATGCTGCAAAATTTTCTCCTTTCGAAATCAATAAAACAAATAAAGATATTGGAATGCTCTGTGTAGCGCTGTACCGAGACATTATTGTTGAGCTGTACTGCTGTAGTGATGTGATAACCTGGTCTCTAAAACTGTTATCGGCTTGCCTCGAGGCAATGGGGCAATAGGCTGTTCTGGGACAGATTCAACCATGAGCCAAGGACCGCTAATTTCCAGCATTTTCGTTTCTGTTGTTCCCGATAAAATTGAGAGGCGTTGATCTGGCCTGCACGGTGCACGCCAGTGGTCAGTCACACCCGTCGACCGTGCCAGCGGCTCCCGTCGAGATGAGGAGCGTGTAGCAGTTTGTTGCGCGACGCCGACGGCTCCTACGAAGAACAACGGCAGCTAGCGCCGGGGCGACGGCAGCGGCGGCCGCCGAGGGGCGTGTGGTCCGGGCGAATCTGAACCCAATACACGACAGCAGCACGAGTACTAGCCCACTGCTACTTGTACTCCCTCTGTCCTATTTGACTCACCGTGGGTTTTCGTGCCACAAATTTGACTCGATTTGTAGAAAATAAATACAATATTTGTAACTTTCTCGGGAATTAGGGACGGAGGGAGGAGGTCCCAGGAGAAAAAGAAGGGGCCGACTTGGAACTTGGAAGGGTGAACAGAACAGCCGCTCTCACCGAGATCCAAACCCCTCCCCGCACCCGCGGCGCCGGCGACGGAGGGAGGAGGCGATGCACGGCCGGCCGCGGCGCCCGGCCAAGCCTGAGGACGAGGAGGCGGCGTCAGCGAAAGCCGCCAAGCTCCGGGAGCTTCAGGCCCAGGTCCTGCACAATCACCATGACCGCACGTAAGCCGCCGCCCGCCCGCCCGACCGCCCGTACTACACCCTCCTACCTCTCTTCTTGCTCCGCCCAGCACCGGTCGATTTTATCAATTTCTATGATTATTAGCACTCCGCATGATTAGCTCTCATGGCTTGGCGAATTTTCCTGCGGAAAGATGCAAATTTTATTGCTTTGTTCACGCTGTGTTGCCTGCTTCTTTCCGGAAGCTATGAAGGCCCGCGGTTGCCTCATTGTTCAATTGGAGATCCTCATTACCATTGTAGTGCATATCATTGCAAATTACCTGTCCGTTAATCAGCCATAGCAAAGAAATACATTGGATGTCATATCCCCGTTGCAATTTCACCTCTCTCTTCCTTGTCTGACAAAGTAAAAGATCCCAAAATCAGTCTTCCAGAGTACTGCTTAACACACTGGGCTTATTTGAACAATGGCTGGGGGCTGTAGGTACACCAAGGAGGCAATTGGGCTGAGCTTCAAGCTGCTCGAGATAAATCCAGAGGCCTACACCGCATGGAACTACCGGAAGCTTGCGTTTCAGCACAATGTCAAGGAGCTTTCTGACCCGGACGCCATCAAGTCTGCTGTTGATGATGAGCTGAGAGTGGTTAGTTCTCTGATCCATCAGCACCCTTGTATCAAGTAGAAGTAGAGCTCTTGTGTTTTTGGGCTTTAGGTCATTCCTGGCGCCCTTTGCAATGCCTACTTAGATGATGCTCAGATTTGGGTTTTTTTTTTTTTTTTTTTTTTTTTTTTTTTTTTTTTTTTTTTTTTTTTTTTGACAACGGGGTTTTGAAGGTTGAGGTTGCTTTAAGGCAGAACCCAAAGTCCTATGGGGCTTGGTATCACCGGAAGTGGTTGCTAAACCAAAAGCTAGCACCTGTGGATTTCAAACGTGAGCTTGGCCTCTTGGATAAACTGTTGAAGATGGATGCCAGGAATTTCCATGGATGGAATTATCGTAGGTAGGTTTCTGTTGTTGGAGATTATAGTCAAGATAGTCTGCTTGGACTGATTGCCCCCCTTTACAGGTTCCTTGCAAGTTTCTTGGGTGTGCCAGATGAAGAGGAGCTGAAGTATACGATGGACAAAATCAGTGACAACTTCAGTAATTACTCAGCATGGCATAATCGTAGGTATGCAATTGTTATTTATTGTCATTCTTTCAGAATGATTTGTATGCAATTATTATTTATGGATGTTCTTTCTAAATGCTTACTCTGATTTTTTCATATGTCCATGTGGTGATGGTAGAATTTTTGTTCTAAACACATACTTGGTGACCATGGATTGTGATTAATGAAAATAGATGTAATTAATAACAGCCATTTGAGTGAAAAATGTAGCCTCCTCCACCTTTATTTTTTTGGCAGTAGTGAAATAATCAAATAATCACTAATTGCTGGTGACTGAGCTGCCACTTTATAGCACTTGTGATTGCATTTCATGTTAACAGCAGATGAAAACGACGTGTTTAATCTTTTGTAAAGGATATTTGATTGCCTTGTATTACCCTTGGCCCTATTTGTCTCATTGTGTAGTGTTATATGTTTACTTGTTGGTTTTGGTACCAATATTTTAATCATATATTTGCTGTAATTTTGTTCTCATTCACCTTTTTGGCAGTATACTTCTGTCCAACCTACTAATCCAGCAGAGCAAAGGTTTTGAGTCAAAGCAGAAGATTTTTTCTGAGGAGTTTGAACTTGTTATTCAAGCTCTTTTTACGGATCCAAATGACCAAAGTGGGTGGTTCTATCACCTCTGGCTTTTAGCTCAAACGTCTAGTCCAGATAATCCCCAGCTAATTGCTTCATGGCCATCTGATGCTGCAAAACTCAGTTTCTCTTTGATCAAGGAAAAAGTTGAGCAGCACAGACTGTCATCCATCTGGTCAAGGACTGTACCGATTGTTCTTTATTTTAATGAACCTGTCAAAGGATTAAATCAATCGAGTGTTAACTTGAAGTCTGATTTGGAGTTCGGTAAGGATATTCAATGGAGACCCCTCACAATGGCAGACTCTGGGTATTCTAACTGTTGGGCCACATATCTCCAAATTACAAATGAATGTAGCAGTTTGCAGGAATATTCTGTTGAAGTGAACATACCCTGCTCAGATGACATTGTCTCGAGAAGTGGCTCTAACTACAATTGTCCTGTGCATTTTACATTTAACATTGAACTTATCAGCAATGATACAGCCCAGGGTTTAGATCTGTTTGATAAGCCAGTTGCCTGGAATTGCTCAGAATCATTCCAGACTCAAGGAAATTGTGATCCTATCCCTTTTGATCTGCTAAAAATCACTAGTGCCTTGGTCGAACAGGACACTAATTGGCATTTTGAAAGACTATCTGAGGAAATAGATCTTTTCAGAGAGCTACCTGATGACAATAGGTTAGGCTCTAAATTCGTTCTGAAGCTGCTTTTTCATAATTGTATTTTCATTCCCATAACATTCTCTCTTCTCCAGCAAGTTTGGGAAGCTGACATTAGCCCGGCTATTGCTTGCTTGTGCTGCTATAAGATCCCGTGGAAGATCTCTAATAGAAAGGAAGGGATACTGTGAAGAGGCTCTGGGGCTCTTCACCGATTTGATTCGTCTGGATCCATCTCACAATCAGTACTATGAGGATGAACGGAGCTTAGTCCTGTTGGATAAGGTAGCGTAAAGAATGTTTGAAGCGACTTTGCTAAGGGATAATGTGCTTCTGTCTAACTTAAACTTTTTCATGCAGTTAACATGTGACATGGAGACTTTCACAAATCATTGTTCAGTTCAGGTTCAACCAAATTCAGCTCCTTTGAATCATGTGCAACTTTGCAGATTGTCTTTAACACGCATTGGATTTGCTGAACGCCTATTGTGGGTTCAAATGCTGGACCTAAGCCATAATAGTCTTAGATCAGTCGAAGGTTAGCATTTGAATTATCTCTTATGTCCACTTCAAGAAAAACAATATGGTATTTTAACTGCGTAACAAGGCCTGTGAATTAGTTTCTCAAATGCTGTTGGCCTGTGATAACTTCTCAAATATAGTTGCTGAACTGATAACTGTACTAAACTAATTTCTATTTATGAAATAATTGGCTTAGTCATTGGCAAATGCCTGAAGGATAAGATTTGAGAAACAGTGGCTTTGGGATGCTAACTTTTTGTTCTTGTAAGGTTTGGAGGCTCTGCAGCACCTTGTGTTCTTGAACATCAGCAACAACCAGATCAGTAGTTTTACGTCACTTGAACCCCTTACGAAGATAATCTCATTGAAAGTTTTGAATTTATCTTTCAACAAGATTGGAGCTCACTCAATCGACATGACACGGTATATCTGCTCATCTCCATTCTCACACAAAATTGAAGCTAGTGAAGCTTTTGAAGAGTACCTGAAGGTAAATATCAAAGTGGAGGAATACTGGGACGTCATACTGTTCTTCAGATCTCTGAAGTTGGCACAGCTTGATATCAAAGGAAATGCAGTTGCCAGCAAGGAAAACTTCAGAACTCTTGTCATGACGCTCATTCCTTGTCTAAAATGGTTTGATGGTGAAGATGTCAATTAATTGATGTCTTTCGCTTAAGAGTTGTGCGAACTTGGGTAGTGTCAAGGCTCATGCTGTAAACTGATTTTGCTAGAAGCCATTGATTTGGTTCATATGTACTGCTATATTTGTTTAAGCGAATCTGAGACCCGAACATGATGTTACAGAGTTCTGAATTTTCAGGATTGAACTACCATAGATCGAACAAGACAGAAGATTGTTATTTAATTGCAAGTTGTTGATACTTTAAAAAAATGTTAAGTTAAAATAGAACAGAGCTACACTGCTACCATTTACATTTTTGTTGTGAAAGTTGCTCTCAGGCCGAGATTATATGTCAATGATGTTGTAGTTAAACTTCAGGAGTTTGAATGCAGTTGAAGTACGACAGATTTTCAGTCCCTTCTCTTTTTACAAGGCATGAAGCTAGATTCCCTATCAGAGGCTATTGCTTCTAGTATTGCAGCCCCGGACTTCACTAGCTCAACAATTTGTAATTTATCTTAGATATATGCACTCTTCTGAACTCCTGTTTCTGTTGCTGTCTCTGAAATTAACCAAAGAATCTGGAAAATTAACACTACATCATAGTAGAAAACTGAGATGCTCACGCATGAAGCACTTCACAACTGCATGAAATCATTCAATACCCAGAAAGTTCCCCCATGCCATTCCTAATAGTTCCAAATAAACATAAACAATTCTTTAGAAATAGGAACACCAATTTTGTTCTTCATTCAAAGATGTTAGCTAGTACAAGCAAAAAAAAATGCAGGGCCCCTCTAAGATAACAGAATTGGCTGCAATCTATGCTCAGTAGCTCAGCAAACGCATAGCATCTTCAGAAGCACAATTTCATTCCAAACACAGGAGCGACATCTTCTCTTCAACGGAGCAATCAACCTGGCAAGACGAGCGGCAGGCAGCCGGTATGAGGATGAGCCCCAGGCAGCGCTGCTCCGTGGGAGGCGAGCAATGGCGGGCGCTGCGGTACTCCACGGCGTCCTGGAGGATGATGTTGCCCTGCTTGTCGATGCAGTGGAACAGGCCGTGGAAGTAGCGGCCGTCGTTGACACCAATGAGCATCCGCCGGAACAGCAGCTTCCGGAGCTTCGCAACGGCCGGCGAGCTGCTGCTGCCGCCAGCGTCCACGGGCGCAGTGGAGCTGTTGCAGCAGGCGTCTCCGGAAATCGGGATCGCTTGGGATGGCCCTGATGGTCCTTCTTCCATTGTGCCAAGCAGTGGCGGACCCAGCCGAAAATATGAGCTAGGGCGAACCCCTGCCTGCCGCTGCGCCTCCGCCACGCGCTGGCCCCTTCCCGCCGTTGCGCCGCCGCCGCGCGCTGGCCCCTGGTCGCCGACGCCGCTCCCGCTCGCTCGCGCGCAGCGCAGGCACAGGGGGAAGGAAGAGCACGAGGCACGAACCTGGAGGGAGGGCCGCCCAGTCCGCCGGTGCCGCCGCCGTGCGCAGGAACCAGGAGGGAGCGCCGCCGCCGCGTCCCGACTCGCGTGTGCCCGAGTAGATTGGAAGGGGTATGCCGCGGCTCCCTCTGCCTGGCTTTACCCAAGGACGACATGGGCTGGATGTTTGGCCTGCTCTGCACGGTGCGGTGGTAATGGGCCTTGTGGCCAGATGGCCCATGAATGCTGTTTGTGTCTGGTTTTCTTTCATCTCGAGTTGATGAAACAACCGCTACTCCCTACTCGTGAGGAAATTAGAGAATACCAGTACAACTCGTCAGAGGGTATTTAGAGCGAGATGGGTTCGTATCTGATCTAAATACCTTTAAATTAGAGTTTGGGTATACAATTTCTCACAAAAAAGTAGAGAGCATAAAGGGTGAAAATGCCTAGTTAATGATCAGTAGCCAGTGAAGAGAAAGAAAGTGCTCGGGGCAGAGGGACGGCGGCGAACGATGATAATACAGACAGAGAGGAGAGACCCTATGAGCGGAGCGGAAACATCGCGCATGTCGCCCAGACAGTGTTATCTTAAACGCTAAACAGTAAACAGTCGATCGCCCTTTGTTAGCGTTTAGAGGGTTTATAAATGGTGTTTAGATAGAGTTAAATGGTCTAAATGATTTTGTACTATGAAAATAAAAAATGCATATTTGTGTATGTAAAAAATAAATATGTTAGAAACCTTACTTATTTATACACATAAAATTCAGATATTCTACCGAATAATCTTTTAGAAAGAAATCTAAATCTCACAATACTTCATATAATTACAATATTAATTAGTTTCGTGTTGACTATGATAGTCATAGTCCTCTAATTGACTAAATTATAGATTAAATGGTTGTTTATCTCATTTGATAATGTTTAAGTTGATTCTAACTAGTTAGACGGAATTAAACAGTTTAAACAGGGTTTAAATGGTCAATTGTTTAATTCACCGTTTAGGCTAAACTACACGTGTGGCTTCTATTTACCGTTTAAATGGACTAAACGGCTATTTATACGAACAGTGCACCCAGTTACGTAGCAAAGAGACTTGTGAGACAATCGTTAGGGCCCATTTGTAGCATCTAGATGCATTTCTTAAAATACAAGTTTCATAGGAGGAAATGTGAAAATTTTCCCTCACACCACTTCTATAAAAGGGGAAGAGTGGGAAGATTGAGAAGGATCTAGCCATTAATTGATTTGCTCTTTCTCAATTTCTCTCCACTCTTGTCTCTAATTTGTCCAATCTAAAACCAAAATTCTGAACACTTAAGAGATTAGAAATGCTTAGCGCTTAACACATTTTGTAAACTCCTTCTTTTGTTCATTTTTTGATAGTTAAAAAAGGCAGAAAAATAGTATAAGTTCTACTATGTGTAATAAATATAGATATGCTTAGAAAATATCACTGATACTCGCCGGAGGGCACCTAGGACGGCCGCCCAAGCTCGCCCTATAGGTGCCAAGAACGATCGCCAGCATGGCATGTAACAGATTAAGGAAAATTGAATATGCTACTGCTGGACTCTGGTTCGCAGAATTACTATGCAAGAGTTTATTTCTAGTTTTTTAAACTTAAGAATCTCGATGGCCATGTGGGCAAGTTTTTGCACAAAATCTTGAAGCAGATCCGAATACAAATAGCTTACGCTAGGGTTTGGGTGCTCGGTTTCGAACAGTGTGAAGGGAGGGGAAGGATCGACATGCCTGGTGCGTGCTTGTCGGCGAAGACCTAGCGACCTCTTGCAGGACGGCTTGAAGGTGGTGAAGGTCGCTTGGAAGCTAGAAGAAGGAGACACGGCCAACTGGGAGGAGCCTGCCGCCGGCGACAACTGCACGGATGAAGAAAAGGAGTCAGCGCAACACGAGCGAGGAAAGGGTTTCGCGCTGAAAAAAATACCGAGAAAAAAACACCTTATGGTCTTTTTTTTATAAGAGTGAAATATGGGGAACTCTTGGAGATCAACTCTATTTTTTCTTCCCATATTGTATTGAGAGTTGGCAGATACCATGTTATGAGAAATAAAGATGGGAAACTCTTGAAGATGCTCTCAGAAATGTTTCATCTTCCATCGTAAAAATCTAATAAATCTGCGGATATCTGGTTTCGCCCGATTCGATTCGTCTTCCGTCCTGCACTATTTTTTATCTTCGTCGTGTTTGCATCTAATTGCATTTGGTGGCTAAGTTGACCGTGGATTTCTGGTTACTTGGTGATTGTTGTTACCTAACCGGCTTGGAGGTGTTGAGAAGGTGTGAGAAGTGTTGATAATTGCTTTGCCACATCTTGTTTTTGTGAGGTTTTTTTTGTACCTACCCTGATGGAGTGCTTAAAGGTAACTTTAATGGAAATTTTGTGCCACTCGTGGTAGGTTTTTGTGGCAGCCTTTTGACACTCGGTATGTGATATCGATTATCCACTGAACCACCCAGTGAAGTTTGACAAAACAAAGGCGTAGCGTGCCGGCAAACACATGAACCTCGGGGATAAATTTTGTGTGTTGCCTTCTTGGATTTCATTGTGATAATTACCTTCGTGTGCTTGATTGGATTATCTCTCGATGATTGGTCTATTTTCATAAGGCAAAGATATAACCACTCAATCATCTTTATCTACTTCCTTGTATAGATGTTAGCCCTTTAGGATTGAAGTGTTAGTCACTTGCGTAGTCTTTGTGATTATTTGTGTGCTCTAGTGTGTAGGTGACTAGCTTCATATAGGTGGCTTGCATAGATTAATTAGAGCTAGTGCAATTTTGCTTTTTGCCGTGTTATCTACTAACCATCTTACTTGAGTACTTTATAGAAATTTTTATGGCTATTCGCCCCCTCTAGCCATATTAGGAACCTTTTCACTCAGTTGCTACGACCTTGGTGATAGCGAGTGGCGGTGCAAGCAACAATAACGCACACCAACGACATCGCCGTAGCGGGTGCAGAAGTGCACATCACACGGTAGCAGCAATGGAGCCACCGCCGCCACGCGCCTATTCGCTCGTGCGCCGTCGCTGCCCCGCCTGCCTCGCTGCGCACCGCCCCGCGCCGTCTGCCCGCTAGCGCACCGCCGTACCCCGTTGCCGCCACACACACACGGTTGCGCAACACCACCATCGTCGCCGCCCGTCCGCTCACCAGTGCTGAGAGAGGGAGGAGGAGAAAGGGAGGCAGTGATGAGAGAGGCGCCTGGGGAAAGAAAGAAAGAAAAACAAAACGCTACGTGTTGAAAGTGCAATCACTCCCTAATGTGGGTTTTGGTATTAATGACCACCGAATTAGAGAACTAATGATTTCTATCAAGATAATGAGCAGGGAATCAATGTGAGATGATGATATGTGTTTCAAAGAACTCAATGCTAAATTGCAGCGGCGGTGACCAACTCACACGGAGGTTTAATTTCATTTTACTTTTGAGTTTCAGTTTAGGGATGCCGTACTATTAAGGAGTTCCTAAGGTATGTCAGCCAATCTGTTGAATCAAGTGCTCATATCCCAGAAATAACATCCTCACACCTAGGCAATTCCAGCAATACCTAACTTGCATCTTTCTGCTGAGATTTGTCAGTGCGGCAGTGCCGCACTTTAACCGACTGTTGGACGACAGCATATAAATACTACTTTTTCCTCCTCTCAACGGTCTCTTCTTCCAACTCCTGACTTTCTGCCCGTTATAGACAGAAAAAGCAGCTCCCCTCTCTCCTCCATTGTTGACCTTGGGCTCAAAGTTGGATCTTCACTTTCCACCATAGAAACTTGAGAAAAAGGGCAGCAACTTGCGAGTTGAGAGCAGATCTACTGATTTCCAAAGTTTGAGAGCACTTGGTTCACGTTTGGCCGGTGTTCTTGAGGTCTACTCCTTGGAGCTTTACTCCTATCCAGCTAGGCGTCACCCTAGAGCTTGCCAACCTCATTGTGGCAGCCTAGGGAGGTTTGTAATCTTGTGTGCAGCTAAGAAATCACCCCTCTCTTCAAGAGTTCACTCTCTTGATTTGAGAACGAGGAATAGGGCAACCTTTGTGGTAACCCTAGCCTTTTGTGGCAAACCTCAACAACGTGGACGTAGGCAAGCCTAAGTGACGAGCTAAACCACGGGATAAATCACCGTGTGTTGTTGTCTCCACTTTATTCTTATGTTGTTCATTTGTTCTAGGGTTTGCTTCGATTTGGTGATTTAGAGGATTTCTGTGGTATCCAGTCTTCGAACTGTGAACTTTAGTGAAATTCTGAAAACAAACTGTAGGGTGTATACTCTTTCTATCCATATATCACTTGCGCAGTTTGGTTTAGTTTTCAAAGTGCGGCAGTGCTGCCCTGGATTTTGATGTCTGTTCGAGTTGAGTTTTTGCAGGCCTATTCACCCCCCTCTAGACTTCCAGTGATCCTACAAGTGGTATCGGAGCAGGTTGCTTCATATACGCTTCACCGCGTGAAGTATGGAGCCCGGAGCGAGCTCAACTCGATCCGCTCGAGTTGACCCGAAGGACGTGGATCTCCACGATACCGACAGTGAAAGCAGTGAGCTCTCAGCCTCCACAGCAAGGGAGGATCTTCCTCTTGTTGCCTCTGACCCCGACAAAAGGCAACAAGATGAGGAAGAGAGAAGAAGAAGAAAGGCCGAAAAGAAAGCAAAGAAGAGAAGCTCATGAACAAGAAAGAGAGAAGCAAAGGCTAGCTGAAAAGAAGAAAAGAAAGGAAGAAAGAAGACTCAAGAGAGAAGAAAGGAAGAAGAGAAGGGAAGCTAGGAAGAAGAAGGAAGAGAAAGCCAAGGCGGTGCACACGTCATCCAGTGAGCTCTCTAGTAGCTCCGATGATGGAGATGATGATATCTCCTATCACGCCTCCAAGAAGGACAAGGGCAGCACCACCACCAAGAAGAAATATGCGGCCGTATCCTTTAACTATGCTCTTATGACTAACCGTGATCGCAAGTCTTTCATTAATGTGCCCGCGGGCAAGTTACCTCATTTCGATGGGACTAACTTTGCCAAGTGGAAGCACTTGATGAGGGGTTATCTTATAGATCTTCATCCTGGAATTTGGAAGATTGTGTGCAATGGATTTGAGCCTCCCGTCGACCCCGAGCAGCCCACACATGAGGATCTATTGGCTATCCATTTGAATGGGCAAGCCACTAGTGTGCTACTTAGTGCTTTGGACGGAAATGAGTACAACCAGGTGATAGGAGTTGATGTGGCAAAACATATTTGGGACACTTTGCATCTTGCTCATGAAGGTGTTGACAAAGTTAGAAAGGCAAAGATTGAAATATTGATAGCCAAGCTCAATAGGTTTGTTATCTTGGATGATGAAGGGCCATAAGCTATGTTTGATAGATTGATGACACTTGTTGGCAAGATTAGAGGCTATGTGTGTAATGACTTAGATGATCACAAGGTGGTGAAAGGCATGTTGGAGGCTTACTCACCTAGAAATGAGACCGTGGTCACTCTAATTAGAGACAAGAAGAAGTTTGAGCAATTCACCCCAAATGATATGCTTGGTAGACTTTTGACATTTGACATGCAAAGAGAAGAAGCAAATGAGAGAAGGAAGCTTGGAGAGTTGCAAGCTAAGTTGGAGGGCTTGAAAGTGAAGGACATAGCACTCAAAGCAAGCAAGCCAAGTCAACGTTACAAGCACAAGGGCAGCAAGCAAGCAACTACAAGCAAAGGCAAAGAAATCAAGCAAAGTCAAGCAAAGGTTGAATCTACATCATCGTCAAGTGAAAGTGAAGATGACAACACCAAGTTCAAGGAAATAGAATATGTGGCTCTCTTCATGAACAAGTATGGCAAAAGGTTTGAAGAAGCAAGGTTACAAGCTTGTGAAGAAGAGATTTCCCAACAAGAAGAGAACTTGCTATAAGTGTGGTAGCACCGAGCACTTCATTGCCCAATGTTCTCATGTTGAAGAAGATGGCAAGAACAACAAGGACAAGAGAGAAAAACAAGCAAAGGTATAAAAGGGGCAGCAAGAAGACAATGGGAGAAGCTCACATTGGTCATGAATAGGACTCAACATATGATAGCTCAAGTGATGAAGATGAGAAGATTGCAACCGTGGCCATCCAAAAGATATCTTCACCACCCAAGCTCTTCAACAACTTGACCGATGATGATGACTACTACTCACCTCACATTTGTCTCATGGCAAAGGGTGAGAAGGTAAAAGCTAAATCCAAACCTTCACTTCTTCCTAGTGATATCTCTAGTAGCGAACTTAGTGAAAGCTCTAGTGATGAAGTTTCAAGTGATAAGGAGTTAGATAACATAACCAAGAACTTAGACCCTAAAACTAAATTCTTCATCTCTAAACTAATGAAAAATTTAGAAAGTGTTCAAGCCGAGTTAGAATCTAGAGAGGAACTTCTTATCAAACAAGAAAATCTCTATATTGCTAGCAATGAAGCACTTGTTTTGGAAAGGAGTGAGGTGGAATCCTTGCACAAGGCTTTGGTCAAAGAGCAAGAGGACCATGCACTCACTAAAAAGGCTCATATTGCACTTGATGAAAAGTATTGTGTCTTATGTGAAAAGCACAAAGAACTTGAGTTGCAATATAACCTTCTTTAAGAGAGCACCTCAAATCTTTCTAAAACAAATGACACCTCTATTGCCTCCACTAGTAAAGGATGTGGAAAATGTCATGATCTTGATTTGGATATCTATGCTACTAACCTTACAAACATGAAGGCTATGAAGGTGGAAATAGCTAGGCTCAATGAAATAGTTGCCAAAAAGAGCAAATCTGAGAACAAGCATGTTGGTGGCCAAGTGAATTAATCAAAGAATCCACAATTCAAGGATGGAAGACATCCATACATCAAAACCGGACTTGAACACCGACATGGAGGCAAAACAAATGGGAGAAAGGTAATAAATGATTATGAATGTGTGCATTTCACTTCTAGCAGCAGTGGAAGTACAGAGGGACCTGCACAGAGAGCAGCACGACCAGCCCCCCGAGCAGCACTGCACCCTGTCCAGGGCGGCAGTGCCGCAGTGAAGGGCTGCAGTGCCGCTCCCCCAAAGAAAGGGAAGGTCACTTCCACTGCATATGGAAATGATCAGCACAGAAAGAAGGTCTCCTAGCCAAATCAGGTTCTACACAGAGGCAAGAAATCAATCTAGGGGCAATCAAACAAGTATTCCTATCAATCGAAGACTGTTGCACCTAGATAAAGCTTGAGTTCCTGCTTTGTGTTAAAGAACAACAGCAAGGGTGAAGTGGTTGCCAAGTACATTGGCAAAGAAAAGAATGTTTATCATAACACTTCTATTTGGGTTCCTAAGTTTCTTGTAACTAACATGTAAGGCCCCAAGAACATTTGGGGACCTAAGTCAAGGAACTAAACTTGTCTTGTAGGTATACTCCTCCGGTGGATCAAGTTGGGTGCTTGATAGTGGATGTACAAATCACATGACCGGAGAGAAGAGTATGTTCTCATCCTACACCCCCAAGGAAGACTCAAATGAAAATATTGTCTTTGAAGACAATTCCAAGGGAGGTGTGCTAGGTCTTGGTAAAGTTGCAATCACTCATGAACATTCAATTACTAATATTTTACATATTGATTCGTTAAGTTAAAACTTGTTGTCCGTGTCACAATTGTGTGAAATAGGCTACAATTGTCTCTTTACGGATAAGGGTGTAAAAGTCACTAGAAGAGAGGATTCCTCTATTGCTTTTACGGGTTAACTAAAGGGAAAGCTTTACCTAGTTGATTTCAACAAAGGGAAAGCCAACCTTGAGAGTTGTTTAGTGGCAAATCTAGCATGGGCTGGCTGTGGCATCGTCGCCTAGCACATGTTGGGATGAGGAACTTGGCCAAACTTCTAAAAGACAACCACATCCTTGGACTAACCAATGTTCACTTTGAGAAAGACAGGATTTGCAGCGCTTGCCAAGCCGGAAAGCAAGTAGGCGTACCTCACCCACCAAAGAGCATCATGACCACCACTCAACCATTGGAGTTGATTCATATGGATCTCTTTGGACCGGTTGCCTATCTTAGTATTGGTGGTAACAAATACGGCTTAGTTATTGTTGATGACTATTCTCGTTTCACTTGGGTGTTCTTTGTTTATGATAAGTGCCAGGTACAAGAGAATGTGAAAACCTTTGTTAGGAGGGTACAAAAGGAATTCGATCTCCCCATCAAGAAAGTGAGAAGTGATAATGGGACCGAGTTCAAGAATACCCTAGTGGAGGAATTTCTTGATGAAGAGGGCATCAAGCATGAGTTTTCAACTCCATACACCCCTCAACAAAATGGTGTAGTAGAGAGGAAGAATAGAACACTCATTGATATGGCAAGGACAATGCTTGATGAATACAAGACGCCGGACATCTTTTGGAGTGATGCCGTCAACACCGTTTGTCATGCCATCAACCGTCTCTATCTACACAAGAAGTTGAAGAAGACTTCTTATAAGCTCCTCACCGGTAACAAACTCAAGGTGTCATACTTTAGAGTATTTGGGTGTAAGTGTTTCATACTTAACAAGAAACCCAAAACCTCTAAATTTGCGCCTAAAGTTGATGAAGGTTTTCTACTTGGTTATGGATCAAATGAGCATGCCTACCGTGTCTTCAACAAAAACTCCGGTCGAGTTGAAGTAGCGGTAGATGTGACATTTGATGAATCTAATGGCTCTCAAGTAGAGCAAGTTGACTTTAGTATTGTAGATAAGGAGGATCCACCTTGTGAGGCTATCAAGCAATTGACCATTGGCGATATAAGACCACAAGAAATTCCTGCAGCCAAACAGGGGGAGCCTCAAGATGCTGCTGAACAAGACTCCGCTGACGCACTCACCAGAGAAGAGCAGGGTACTCCTGCTACAGAAAAGCAGGGCGGCAGTGCCGCCCCCTCCTCAGCAGCCAGAACTGAGTCAGGTCTGGACCATGGTCTAGATCTTCCTCCAATCTTTGATCTGGAAGATTGTGATGAGCCAGAAGAACAGGAAGAAGGTGTTGAGCATCCAAGGCTACGTCAAACGATTCAATGGGATCACCCCGTTGACAATATCCTTGGGAGTCTTCGAAAGAGGGTAATGACTCGTTCTCATTTATAAAATTTTTGTGAACATTACACGTTTGTTTCCTCTTTAGAGCCTCTTAAAGGTTGAAGATGCACTTAGAGACCCGGATTGGGTATTAGCGATAAAAGAAGAGCTCAACAACTTCACAAGAAACCAAATGTGGACCTTGGTAAAGAGACCTAATTCAAATGTGATTGGCACTAAATGGATTTTCTGCAACAAGCAAGATGAGAACGGCGTGGTGACAAGGAACAAGGCAAGATTGGTTGCTCAAGGCTTCACTCAAGTAGAGGGTTTAGGACTTTAAGAAAACATATGCACCAGTGGCTAGGCTTGAAGCAATTCGGATGCTTCTTGCCTATGCTGCCCATCATGACTTCAAGTTGTATCAAATGGATGTCAAAAGTGCATTCCTCAATTGTCCAATCCAAGAGCTTGTCTATGTTGAACAACCACCGGGTTTTGAAGATCCCAAGTTCTCCAACCATGTCTACCAACTCTAAAAGGCGCTCTATGGGCTTAAGCAAGCACCAAGAGCATGGTATGAATGCCTTAAGGACTTCTTGCTCAAGCAAGGCTTTGAAATAGGCAAAGCCGATCCTACTCTCTTTACTCACAAGTTTGCTAAAGATATCTTTGTATGCCAAATATATATCGATGACATAATATTTGGTAGTACTAACCAATCTTTTTGTGAGGAGTTTAGTAGGATCATGACTAAGAGATTTGAGATGTCCATGATGGGTGAAATGAAGTTCTTCCTTGGTTTTCAAATCAAGCAATTGAAGGAAGGAACATTTATTTGTCAAACGAAGTACACTCATGACATGCTCAAAAAGTTTGACATGGTGAATGCAAAGCCCATCAAAACTCCCATGCCAATCAATGGACATCTTGATCTAAATGAAGAAGGGAAAGCCGTTGATACAAAGGTATATCGTTCTATGATCGGCTCTCTACTTTACTTGTGTGCATTTAGGCTGGACATAGTGCTTAGTGTGTGCATGTGTGCTAAATTTCAAGCCAATCCTAAAGAATGTCACTTAACCGCTGTTAAAAGAATCTTGAGATATTTAGTTCATACTCCAAATCTTGGCTTGTGGTATCCTAAGGGCTCTAAGTTCAATCTACTTGGGTATTCGGATTCCGATTACGCTGGTTGCAAAGTAGATAGGAAAGGCACTTCGGGGACGTGTCAATTCCTTGGACGGTCTCTAGTGTCTTGGAGCTCTAAAAAGCAAAATTGTGTAGCTCTTTCCACCGCCGAAGCTGAGTATGTTGCAGCCGGCGCTTGTTGTGCTCAACTACTTTAGATGAGGCAAACCTTAAAAGATTTCGGATATCACTTCACCAAAATCCCACTTTTGTGTGACAATGAAAGTGCCATAAAACTTGCAAACAACCCGGTAAGTCACTCAAGAACAAAACACATAGACATTCGTCATCACTTTTTGAGAGACCACGAAACCAAAGGAGATATCGAAATTCGCCATGTGAGCACCGAAAAACAACTAGCCGATATCTTCACTAAGCGTCTCGATGAGTCAAGATTTTGTGCTTTGAGAAATGAACTAAATATACTTGAATCAAGAAACCTGACTTGACATGTAGCACATACTTCTTTGACAGCCTAGCGACCTAGGAAAAGTTCTTGAAAAGTTTCATATTGTCTTTCAAAACTAATTCAAAGAGGTTTTCAAGGTATATGATCATAGTTTTTATTGTTGATTGTCCCTGGCCATAATATCTTGAAAATATATATATATCTATGATAGAAATAGGGTCGAGAAAATAGGTTTTGAAAATCCCTGTTTGGGCAGGGCGGCAGTGCCACCCATAGGGTGCGACAGTGCCGCACTCTGAAACCTGAGCGGTATCGGCCCAAATTTCTCTGAGACGCGGGGCCCGACTCCCTCATCTACTTCTGGCCACCCCACCGTCTCTCTCCCTCTGTTTCGTTCCTGGACCACGCCGCCCCCAACTCCTCTCTCACGTGAAGTTGAGGACGCCGGTGTTCCTCGCCGCCGTCTTGCCGGAGTTGCCCCGGCATTGGTGCACTTAGGGCCAGCATCTCCTACTCCTTCTCGTGCTGGTCAAGGTGTGGAGGCGTGGACATTGCTCATCTTTTCACCTCAATCTTCGGTTTGAATCAAGGTGAAACTCTAAACCTTCTCGATCTATGCAATGCGTGATTTCCAGTTGTGGATTCGAGTTTCCAGGGGTAGTATCATGGATTTAGGGGGAGCTTTTGTGGTGAAATCGTGGAAGAAGACCGACTCGATTCGGGGAACCCTAGCCAGGCCGGCAGTGCCGCCCTGCAGGGGCGGCAGTGCGGCACCCTGCAGGAGCAAGTGCTCCGGGTCAGGTTCCCGTGGATCGATTTAGTTTTCCTATAGGATTTCGTTTTCAAAAGTTCACCACTCAGATCCAAAATATTGCTCCCTGTCTCATTTATAGATAGATTTCATGGCCCGATCTGTTGATGTACTTAGATTTATGAGATTGTGATGGTGTATAGAAGTTGTTGGATCGAAAAGTTAGCCATTGAATCAAAATTTGCAGAGTTCGGATAGAGGAGCTGGGTGCGGCAGTGCCGCACTCAGGGTGCGGCAGTGCCGCCCTGCCTGGGTTGCTCACCAGGTGCTCTATTTTCTGGACAAAGTACATGTTGGTTCAGTGGTTAAAGTTTTGGTGCAGCAAGTTTTATATTTCCAGTCTACACAGTTTTTTTTATCAAAGTCTCATTTGAATTGCATAGATGGAGTAAGAAGGTGGAAGCGGCGGCCCTCGGATTTTGAAGAAGCAGCTGTCGAAGAAACCGTCCAAGAGGGGACGCAAGAGTACCAGCAGCGGTGCAGCTCCTTATGCCGCTGATGATCGTGCCGCTCATGAGCAGTACATTCAGGATGAGGAGAGACGCCAGCTGGAGGGATTCACTATTTCAAATAGAGGTTGTCCTTTCACTCCTAATCATCTGAATGAGTATGATGACAGCTATATGAGAGATTCAGATGAGAATCCCATGATGCATGCTCCTGAAGATTCTATGTCTCACCCTGTGGTTGATTATTCCAAGTCCTGGTCAGAGACTCAGCAGGCTAGAGCTGTCAACTCATATACATCTCTTGGTCTTATGGGGATTGACTATAGATTTTGGACTGTCTTTCACTCTAATTTCTATAGGACAGCTATTCTTGGTGCCAGAAAATCCAAGATTGTGCATATGCAGTATGTGGACTTCCAGGATATGAGAGACCGAAATGAGCCGGAGTTCAATGCTGCTATCAGGATATGTGATAGGTTTGATTTGACTGATTTGATGAGTTTCAGGTATGGATGGAACACAGAGGTTCTTGCACAGTTCCATGCCACTTACTATCACAATACTGTTACTGATGAGACTCACTGGATGACTGAGGGTCGACACTATAGAGTTGATTTTATCACCTTCAGTCGCATTCTTGGTTTTGGTGATGTGCACAGGAAGTTTACTGAGATTCATGATGAGTCTCGCCTTGAGGTTGAGCAGATGAGGCCTTTCTACAGGGATCCCAGGGTGACTAATGGCAAGGCTAAGGGGCTAATCTCTGTGTACTATGTGATAAACAATTTGATCAGAAACACCATAAATCCAAAGGATGGAGCAGCTTCTGATATTAATGGTTTTGCTAGGAACGTGTTTGTTCGCTTTCACACAGGTGAGAGGTTCAATGTCCCTCGTTTTTTGTGGCATAAGCTCTCTACTGCTTTGGATGATGGGAGAAGGGGCTTGCCTTATGCCCCCTATCTCATGTTTGTCATTAAGAGGGTTTCTGGTATTCGCTTTCTATATGATACAGCTCATCCAGTGTACAAGATTGACAGGCCAAGGCCGCATGGTGTAGAGAAGGGAAGTGGCAGTCAGCAGGCTCCTACAGATGTTCCAGGGACATCATCTGGTAGAAGAAGGGGCAAGAAGAAGGGCTTCATCAAGAAGATTCTGACTTCCATCTTTGCTACTTGCACATATTCAGCAGATACAGCTTATGGAGCCAGACTTGAGGCTAGGGAGGCTAGGGCGAAGGTGAGACTTCCAGATTTACCTCCTATTCAGCCTCCTCCTCCCTTTGAGCTTCCTACAAATTCTGATGATGATGATGATGATTCTGATGATGATGGAGGACAGCAGCAGTATCAGCAGTCACAGTATGGATATCAGCAGCCACAGTATGGGTACCAGTATCCTCAGTATACACAGCAGCAGCAGCAGTACCCGCCTCAGTATGGCATGCCCGGTGAGGATGATACGCTTGCCTCCTATCAGCAGTGGATGCGCTCTCAGAGACAGGCAGGTCGCACCTCTCAGGGTGCAGGCACTTCAGGCACCACTCGCTTCACAGGCACTACTCACCGTGGAGGGAAGGCGGTTGTTTCAGACTCTGATGATGATGATGGCAGCCCTCATGGTGGTAAAGGTGTTGATGATGAAGGCGTCGATTGGTCTCAGCTTCAGGATTGAGCTCTCTTCTCTTCTCTCTTTTTGATATTTGATGCCAAAGGGGGAGAAATTAGAGGGGTCAAATTCTTCTTCGTCGCCTTGCTGCAGTTGGAGCTTAGTTTCAGTTTAGTTAGTGTGTGAGATTGAGAGTTAAAAATATTTTCATTATGGTTTGTAATAATTTAACTATATTATCGACTCTATCTCTATCGTTTTCGGATATATATTGTGTCTTTATGATCTGGATCTTCATATTTTAAATCTGTGTAGAACTTATAAGTATTCAGGTGCTGTATAAATCTGATTGTGATCAGACTGAAGAAACCAGTGCGACAGTGCCGCCCTCAGGGTGCGGCAGTGCCGCCCTATGCTTCCTCAGCCAAATTTTGTGTGTTTTGAACTGTCATATGCATCACGTTTAATTGTTTGATACAGTGTGCAGCACCTCACAGAACCTTTAAATGTAAAGAAATTCTTCTATTTTCACTCTTGTGTGGATGGTTGGCCTTTTATGCCAATTTGGAAATTCAATTTTCGTTTCCACACCTCTAGAGAATCTCTTTACATTCAAAACTTGTTTTTTAAGTATTCATGATTATCTTTTATAAGCTCTAATTGGGTTGTCATCAATTACCAAAAAGGGGGAGATTGAAAGTGCAATCACTCCCTAATGTGGGTTTTGGTATTGATGACCACCGAATTAGAGAACTAATGATTTCTATCAAGATGATGAGCAGGAAATCAATGTGAGATGATGATATGTGTTTCAAAGAACTCAATGCTAACTTGCAGCGGTGGTGACCAACTCAAACGGAGGTTTAATTTTATTTTACTTTTGAGTCTGACTTTAGGGATGCCGTACTATTAAGGAGTTCCTAAGGGATGTCAGCCAATCTGTTAAATTAAGTGCTCATATCTCAGAAACAACATCCTCACACCAAGATAATTCCAGCAATACCTAACTTGCATCTTTCTGTTGAAATTTGCCAGTGCGGCAGTGCAGCACTTAAAGGGCGGCAGTGCCGCACTTTAACCGACCGTTAGACGACAGCATATAAATACTACTTTTCCTCATCTCAATGGTCTCTTCTTCCAGCTCTCAACTTTCTGCCCGTTACAGACAGAAAAAGCAGCTCCCCTCCCTCCTCCATTGTTGACCTTGAGCTCAAAGTTGAATCTCCACTTTCCACCATAGAAACTTGAGAAAAATGGCAGCAACTTACGAGTTGAGAGCAGATCTACTGATTCCTAAAGTTTGAAAGCACTTGGTTCACGTTTGGCCGGCGTTCTTGAGGTCTACTCCTTGGAGCTTTGCTCCTAGCCGGCTAGGCGTCGCCCTAGAGCTTGCCAACCTCATTGTGGCAGTCTAGGGAGGTTTGTAATCTTGTGTGTAGCTAAGAAATCACCCCTCTCTTCAAGAGTTCACTCTCTTGATTTGAGAACGAGGAATAAGGCAACCTTTGTGGTAACACTAGCCTTTGTGGCAAGCCTCAATAACGTGAACGTAGGCAAGCCTAAGTGGCGAGCTGAACCACGGGATAAATCACCGTGTGCTGTTGTCTTCACTTTATTCTTGTGTTGTTGATTTGTTCTAGGGTTTGCTTCGATTTAGTGATTTAGAGGATTTCTGTGGTATCCAGTCTTCGAACTATGAACTTTAGTGAAATTCTGGAAACAAACTGTAGGGAGTATACTCTTTCTATCCATATATCACTTGCGCAGTTTGGTTTAGTTTTCAAAGTGCGGCAGTGCCGCCCTGGATTTTTATATCTGTTCGAGTTGAGTTTTTACAGACCTATTCATCCCCCCCTCTAGGCTTCCAGTGATCCTACACATGTGCAATCAGTAATAGTGGTGGATAATTTTTTTTTAAGATTCATCAAACTAAAATAGAGAATCAAGCCCTCAGATCCACCATTTCAATAAATCCGAATCCAGGTAAAATTAGACCATTTGATAGAAATTTTGATAAATTTAAACTCATAAACCCGAATTTAATGAGTCTAAAATTTATTAAACGTACCATAAGATCAATCTCAGTAGAAAGTTTCATTCCCCATGTGCAGATAAGTTTTATCTCATATAATTTTTATCCTCTCTTCTCGTCTATTTCACGCCGAACTTGAGATTGGCTAATGATTCGGCCACTCGAGATTAACTAACATCTAATTGTCTACTCCCTCCGTCTTAAAATAACTTACTCTGTTGACTTTTAGGCTTCATGTTTGACCATTCGTCTTATTTTAAAATTTTATCTAAATATTATTTATTTTATTATAACTTAGTTAATCATTAGCGATACTTTACTAATGATTTATTTATTTTATTATTTGCTTAAATTTTTTGAATAAGACAAACGGTCAAATATAAAATCTAAAAGTTAAAAAAAAAGAGTAAGTTATACTGAGACGGAGGGAGTACCTCCGAAATTGGGATCTCTAGCGAACCTGTTTTTTTTAAAAGAAAAAAGAAAAAAGAGAAGGACAACTGTTCTGCTCTGCCCTTGTATTTGCCTCTCTCTCTCACACACAATCGAAGGGAAAAGAAAATCTCAAACCCTAGCAGCATCTCCCATGGACGACGGCGACGGCGGACTGAACTTCGACTTCGAGGGTGGCCTCGACTCCGCCCCGGCGGCGGCCGGGGGCGGTGGTCCCGTGCCGTCGTCCACCGACCATGGCGCGGGGGGTGGCGGAGGCGGCGACGGGCAGGGTATGCACGGGCGCGGCCGAGGTCGCGGGAGCTACCGCCAGACGGTGTGCCGGCACTGGCTTCGCGGCCTCTGCATGAAGGGCGAGGCGTGCGGGTTCCTGCACCAGTTCGACAAGGCACGCATGCCCGTCTGCCGCTTCTTCCGCGACTTCGGCGAGTGCCGCGAGCCCGACTGCGCGTACAAGCACTCGTACGACGACGTCAAGGAGTGCAACATGTGAGATCTCTGATCCCACCCGACTTGTTCGGGTTCCCACTGTTGATGTTTAACGTTTGGGTCAGTCTTAGTCTTCGTTTGTTACATGTGGTTTGATTCAATTATATACGGTATATATAATTTTAGCGATTTTGATCATTTCACTGAAAGAAGCTACAACTGACATGGTATGGTATTCTGGGAATTCAATGTATTTGGCAACTTTTTCTCCAAAAATGGCCATACAAACTATAATATGTAAAGCTGTGACTCAGGATTAGCCTTTTATTTTCAAAGTTAAAAATGATAGCTCGCCATCTTTCATCAGATCTGAATAACCGTTGTTTCATACTTTGCAGGTACAAGATGGGGTTTTGTCCCAATGGTCCTAATTGCCGGTACAAACATATCAAGCTACCTGGGCCACCGCCTTCTGTTGAAGAAGTTCTTCAGAAGATTTTGCAGATGCGTTCTTTCAACAGATACGGTCAGAATAGAAATAATAACTACAATCAGCAGGGGGATAGACCTCAACATCAGCCGGGTACTGGGTTGCCTAACCAAGAAAATGCTACTGCTGCGGCTCAACCAGCTGGTGGACAACAAGCACAAACGCTGAATCAACAGCCACCACAGCAGCAGCAGAAGCCAAATACAAATGACCAGGCCCAAGGTGTTTCAAATGGCCATCAGACCAGTAGAATCGCCACACCCCTTCCACAAGGACCATCTAGGTGTGTGTGGAGTTTCTAGTCATGCTTGTAAAGCTTTTAGAACTGTGAAAACTGCATACATAGTTTTTGTTGCAACAGCCTATCTCATAGAACTATTATATTATACTATATTATATGTTTTGACACTTGTTAATAAATTGTACTTAATTTCAAGCTTATGTCTTATATAACTGATTGAAGAAAAAGTTCGTAGTCATTTCACTCTGGATGACAAAGCTAGGTTATATGTTAGCTAGTTATTCTCTGAGAAGAAGCTTTTGTAACGATGGTTACTGCTAAGCTACTATATTTGTATAGAAGGATTTCATGGTGGAAAGTTCAAGTAGCACATGAGATGGTGAACATCGCATGAATGGTTAATTTTGGAGACCTGTAGTCTGATCCAGGCCATATCATACTCAAGACTATTGAGCACGCCTCTGCTGCACGTGGAGACAATACACAGGATTATTCACATCACATATGCAGTTTACACTATACTCACTTTAACCTGAATTTTTACTTGTTTAGTATTTGCAAATCTAGATGCCTTTATATTGACAAACTACAGTTTTTGGTTATAGGAACTTGACCCTGTTTGTTAGGTTTCATACATCTTCAGTTCACTATTTTTTTATATATCTGGTTCGTGCGCTGCAATATTTGGGGAGTCAACATTTTTTCCGCTTCTTTTTGGGTTTCGTGAGGAATACCTTGAAAAAGAAGGGTTAGAACAGCCCTTTTGTTTTACAGACATATTAATCAGATATGGGACTTGCTTGCTGAAATATATATGGAGCTTAGTAAGTTAGTTAGTTTTATGAATAACAGTGCTATGGGTTCACCTTCTGTCAGGTTACTTGCTTACTTTTGTCATTTTTTAATAGTTTTTGTACTTACCGCCATGGCTGAGTGGATTCGGTAATTTAACCCATATTCTAGTAATACCATCACCTATGCGTCTTGTGTCAGAAGTTCCATTTAATTGTTTAATGGTAGCAGCTGTGCTATACTATAATGGCTCTCTAATCCAGTCTTGGGTTGGTAAATGTAAAACATCAGGTACTTTATTGTTAAAAGTTGCAATCGGGAGAATCTGGAAATATCAGTTCAGCAAGGAATTTGGGCCACACAGAGGAGTAACGAGGCTAAACTCAATGAAGCTTTTGAATCCACTGAAAATGTTATTTTGATATTCTCAATTAATAGAACTCGCAATTTCCAGGTATACTGAAGGTTCATATTTGCTATGAATACTGTTGTATTATCTTTGATCTTATATTTAAAAAAGCTATTTTGAATTTGTTCAATTAAATTTATTTACTAGACCAAATGTTATGCTTTTCAAGGGGTGTGCAAAGATGACTTCTAGAATTGGTGGCTATATTGGTGGTGGAAATTGGAAATCTGCTCATGGAACTGCGCATTATGGTCGGAACTTCTCTATGCAGTGGCTTAAGGTGCAGTTTTCTTGCTGATTATGCACTCCTGTTTGTTTATCACCACTTCAATTGTAGCTTAGCCCTTTCCAGATGATGGGATCTTTGACTTCTGAGCTGATAACTGATAATCATAGCTTATGCGTTATGGCCATGTTTTGGATGGCCCTGAACTGAAACAGATTGACCTTGTCGGTAGACTGTAGCCTCACCACAAGGATAGGATAAGGAGAAAGATAAATCGGCATGGATATTGATTTCACTTTTTGTTCGATTCCTCATGACCACATTACTCCTTTAAAAGCCCATGTGGCATTATGGCAAACAGATGGAAATTCCTAACACAATTAAGGACTGATAAACACACAAATTCATGTTGTTGCTGCCGGTTGTAACGTGCTTGATTATTCCTTTCATCGCCACTGATTATATAGTGTTTACAAGCATAATCCTCTCCTAAACTCTCGCCTGCTCAATCTAGTCTCGCTGATTCTTCCCTAAGATCTTGCTACCATTATTATGGTGCCTAATCAGCCCCTCTTATGGCGCCTACAACTATTCCCGACCATAACATCAAACATGCAAACATTGATAGAAAATGAGGCTTATATGTTGATGGAATTGTGGCTAAGATGTGCTTTAGGCCCAGGCATTTTATTTAGTAGCTGAAACTATCATATTAATACCTTGATTGAAATGTCATTCCATTGGGTGCTGTTCTCCATAACAAAATTTGGTTAGCTTTAGTTCTTGCAAGCGTGTAGGCCACAGGCCTTGTGTTTATGTTCTGTTTGCGATTTTTATGAGCTGGACATAATACAATTGAATATGGCCTATATAAATTCTTTTATTTTAACTGGACCATAAAATTGATGTTAAGTTTACAAGCATGGTTATATCATTCACCAAATCATTAATTGAAGTTGTGGCTGATAAGACTTCTCATTGAATATTTGTTGCCATCTGTTTTTGCATGAAAGCCTTAACAGTATGTCTAATATCATCATTATGTCTATACTTACAACAGTTCTTGCGCTGCAGCTTTGTGAGTTGTCATTTCAGAAAACCCATCATCTCCGCAATCCATACAATGATAACCTCCCAGTTAAGGTATGTGGATCACCTTGTCTCAGGTAGTCAGTTGTTCGCTGGCCTTGGCTCCTTGAAATATGACGCCTTATGTTTTTTATATATATTATAAAATGGCAAGTGTGGAAACTGTAGGTTTAGCTTATATACCTGTTCGCTTCGCTGCAAAGAAGCGCTAATTTTGGTTGATGCTGATTTGTTGTGAGAGGAAAACACTGTTCTATAACACTACTTCACGGCCTGTCTTGTTTCATGTTTACTGATATATTTCCATCTTGATTGTTCTTTGTCACAGTGTTGAATAAGCCATTGTCCTGGAAAGACTGAGCTGACTTTGCTTTAACTATAACCCGTACATATGTTGTTCATCCTTATTGTCTAGATTTATATTTCACCAGAAATTATAATATTGTGTTATGTTTGGCTGGTTTTTTAAACTTCAAACTTTTGTACAGTTTATTTAATGATTAAAAAATTACCTGGAAAATTAATCTGGCCATAAGGATATTCTAAACTGATGTTGCAAGAAAGAAAAGTAACGGAAATTCTAGTGGTATTTGCACACTGATGATTGACTAGATTGTCGAAATCGTAGTTTTTTTTATATATATCAACTTTCTCAAAAAGTTTCCAGGATTTAATTTAATTGTTCAGTTCACTTCTGATTAATGCAGATCAGCAGAGATTGCCAGGAACTAGAACCTTTCATTGGTGAGCAGTTGGCTTCTCTGCTTTATCTTGAGCCAGACAGCGAACTTACGGTAGGTTATGCATTTATTGCCTATTTATCTTGTTTTTGACATTCCGGTGACCTTCTGTTTTCTTACTAGCAGGGCCTATCAGCCTAGTCCATCGCAATCACAACTGACACTAGGATTTGGTCTAGTCACATTTGAATACCATTTGCTGTGTTTCTTAACTCTAAACTAGTTTCGTAATTGTCAAATCATGGTTGTGGGTGACCATAATTTATGTGTATAAAAGATTCATATAGCAGGGTTGTGCTAGAAAGAGGTGGAAGATATCACTACAATTTAAAATATTTCTTTACACTAAGGCCCCGTTTGGATCCTTGGAATTGAATTCATTATAATAATCATAATTTAGACATATTAATTAAGCTATTATGGTTGTATATGAATTATATTTGTATATTGTTGTTGGTTATATGAGAGAGATACTTATGTGTTGCATTTCTACCGTAGGCGAGAGAATTGAAGAGCGTGCTATAAGTTGCAAAGTAGAAACATAGTATAGTGATATACAGAATCAATTTCTATCTCCCATCTTATGAATTTGAGATAGGCTTATATGTGAATTTTGGAAAGTGGTGGAATGTCAAGTTTCAAGCCAAATAACCTAGATTATTAAGTAGATTTTTCCTCCAAATGAAAGGATCCAAACGGCCCCTAAAGGTTTATTCTAATGGAGATAATTGCTGCTACTTTTAGATTGACTAAAAACTTAATAATGGCACATTATATTCTCTTCATGGAATAAGGACTAACAATGCATATACACTCTTCTACACGCAGTAGCACACAGCTCCACATTTTGGTCGGTGCTAGTGCTATTTTGCTTAAAGAGGAATAGCATGGTATATTTTTGTTGAAAGGCCTGGTCCACTTAAGGTTACTTGATATATATTATGTTAGCTATGTTGCCTCCTTTTTTTTTTCACTTGTTTAAAATGTCCATTTCCTGTGTCTGATATTTTTGAATATGGGTTCAGGCTATGCTAATTGCAGCAGAGGCCAAACGAGAGGAGGAAAAAGCAAAGGGAGTCAGTGCTGACGAGGCAGCAGATAATCAAGATATTGTGCTGTTTGACGACAATGAAGAGGATGAGGAAGAGGAAAGCGAGGAGGAAGAAGAAGGCAATGGCCAAGAGTCTCAAGGGAGGGGAAGAGGAAGGGGGATGATGTGGCCACCTCAAATGCCAATGATGCGTGGGCCAATGATGGCAGGGCGTGGCTTCCCTCCCAACATGATGGGTGATGGCTTTGGTTTTGGCGGCGGTTTCGGCATGCCTGATCCTTTTGGCATGCCGCGCGGCTTCCCGCCATTTGTTGGCCCAAGGTTCCCTGGGGACTTTGCTAGAGGCCCGATGCCCGGGATGGGCTTCCCAGGCAGGCCTCCGCAGCCTTTCCCTCTTGGTCTTGACATGATGATGGGCCCTGGCCGTGGTCCGCTGATGGGAGGCATGGGAATTGGCGGGCCTGGACGGCCTAATCGCCCCATGGGTATGGCACCCTTCATGCCCCTGCCACCTCCAAATAACCGTGCTGCCAAACGGGAACAGAGAAGGCCAGGGGGTGACCGTGGCGACAGGTTCGAAACAGTGTCGGACCAGGGCAGCAGGGGCCATGATATCACTGGAAACTCTGGAGCAGATGGAGCCAGAGCCCAGTCTGGAGACAGGTATGGTAGAAGCGCCCTTCGGGACGATGACAGCGAGAGCGAAGAGGAGGCGGCTCCCAGGCGATCACGGAAACGATAGAGCGATCTTGAGTGGCTGAGATTCATGCTGTTACTAGATATGAGAGAGGTACTGGACTATTGGTGAAACGGAGCTGAGATAGACTAAAATAGATTCTCTCTTATTTTGTATAAACTGAGATTAGAACTAAGATAGTGAAAAATGTGGATTATGTATAACTGCATACTGTGGGCAGTGACATTGATAGTTGAATTTTTCTTAGGCGGAAAAGGCGTAAGCACATTGTGGCAGGCTGAGATTATTCTAGTTGTGCCTCGCAGTATGACTCGTGAGTTGGAAATTGGTAGAATAACGTTGGCAAGAACTGTCAGTTCAGTTATGTTGTTAGTGTTGTGCTTGTCAATATCACTATGTACACAAGTATACTACATGACCTGTTTGGCTTGCTGATCCAGCCAGCACCATTCAGCCATTCAGCAGTGTTTTTCTCTCAGAACAATCAGCCAGCCAGCTGAACAGAGTGGATGAGGATGGTTTATGGTCTTACATTTTGGGGTTTAACATATGAAAACACACAAAGTCAAAATATACTCAGCCTGCAGTACATAGCACATTTTTTAATTCTTATTATCATTCTCGCATACTGTTTAAAGTTGTTAGCACGAAAGTGTCATACTTGAGTTATTTGGGTTTATATATTGTCGCCCTATCCTTGCTTTATGACTTATGCAAGGTGTCAACATACCTGTTCTCTTGCTTAGGCTTAAATAAGTTTATTTTTTCGCGTTTGCACGGACCGAACTGGCACAGGCCGCCAAGTTGAAGGGCCGCCAGTGAACAACTTGACAAGTTCAGGGGTCTATTTTCCGCGTTTGCAAGTTCGTGGGCTGAACTGGCACATAATGGCAAGGGACATGGCGTTGTGTGGGGTTCGTTTCCACTCCATTCGAGAATTCCTCCAGGTCCATTTCTCAAACTATAGGGTTTTGTGTGTTCCATGACTATGTAATTCGGCGGCGCATGAGTTGGCGCATGTGGCGTTGAGTTGGGACCCGGGTCAATCGTGTATTTGGAGCGACCCCCTCCCAGAGTTTGTATTTGATGCAGTAGCTCGCGATTCGGCTGAGCTTCAGTCTATTAATACAAGGCCATGAGGCCATCCATTTCTCAAACTATAGGGTTTTGTGTGTTCCACGACTATGTAATTCGGCAGCGCATGAGTTGGCGCATGTGGCGTTGAGTTGGGACCCGGGTCAATCGTGTGTTTGGAGCGACCCCCTCCCAGAGTTTGTATTTGATGCAGTAGCTCGCGATTCAGCTGAGCTTCAGTCTATTAATACAAGGCCGTGAGGCCAAGTATGTGATAAAAAAAAAGACAAGTTAAAGGGCCGGCAGTATATTTCACTCATAAAAATAAATAGATAAACTTAGTGCTCTGATAATATACTTTGTGCCAACACTACTATGTGAAAATATCAAATTCTCCATAAACAACTTTGTTAACAACGAATTCATGTTGTTGGTTTCAGAGTATGGACTTGGCAATGAAGTTTCCACTCAGGGTGATGTACGTATACACCTTTGGCATTCTACTAATGGAAATGTTTACTGGAAAAAGACCAACAGACAAGGGATTTGAAGAAGCCGTTAGGCTCAGAAACTATGTTCAAATGGCACTACCAGACAAATTGAGTTTAGTTGTGGATCAACAACTGCTAACAGGGATAGAAGATGGTGGACCAAGCACCTCAAATTCTAGCAATGTTAGAGGCGTGAGAATTTCCTGCATCGCTTCAATTCTGCAGGTTGGGATTTGCTGTTCAAACGAGACGCCAACAGACCGCCCGTCAATCGGCGATGCTCTGAAAGAGTTGCAAGCAATTAGAGATAGATTAATTTCAGAAGCACCTCCGCGTGAAGGTGTGTCATCGAGTAGTTGAAGTGTGAGGCGTTCTTCGTTGCGTCTGCCTTTTGTCTGTAAACCTGAGCAGGGTCTTGGAAATCAGCTGCGTGCGTGACGGCCAACTCATCTTGTCTCGGCGCCAGTACTGTGTGTTGGCGATCGAGCTGCTCGAGGCGCCGTTTGTTTTCGCCATCGCCGGCCGCTTGAGTTTCTGGATTGGATGGAGCACTCGGCTTGGTTGGGCCTTTGCCTAGATGCGCCTTGCTCTGGCTCGGATTCGGGTCCGTAGGGAAGAGCGGGGGAGGTGGCTATCAGGGCGGGGGAGAGGCCGGCGAGATGATCAAATTTTAGTTAGTTTAACTAAGGTTAGAGCTAGAATTGCATCCTTTCTTCCACAGTACTAGTAAATTTTGGGCCGTGCCGTACTTTCCATAAGGCGTGTAACGATGAGGCAGCACTGTTTTAATCACGATAATACTTGACCATCGGTTGTTTGGTTTGGATAACGTCGAGGCCGCGACGCCAACGTTGCAATGAAACAGGGCTGACAAAGTCTAGGATGGAACTAAAACAGTAGAAATTAAAACTAACTGTGGGTTGTGTAACTGCATGTACAGTATGGCTGACATTATTGGGAGTAGACAGGAGCAGGCTCCTTGTGGCAGGTTCTGATTATTGCAGTGTAAGAGTACGTGTGTGTCACAATTTTGAACTTATAAGCATTTATTTTAGCATCTTTTTAGTTATGATATAATATTTTTCTTAAAAAAATCAGTATAAACTACTATCAACTTTTCGCTTCCGCGAATAGAGCCTGAACCAAAAAAAAAAAAAAAAATGTATCACAGCACGAGCTAGAAAACTGTACGGTAATAAACGTTGGCGAGAACCATCTGCACTTTTGAGAGGGGGGATGAACCGTGATTGCTGATTGCCGCCGCGGTGGTCCTCCGCCAAATGCATGCACGGAGGACGGCCAATTTGAGGCGCCGTCGTAGGTTAGCAGCGGGGGCCGGCAGAGGGCAGGCCGCAGGCACTCCACTAGTCCACTACCAACTGCATGTACTAGTAGCCTTCCAATCCCGTTGGCTGTGGCCAGGTGACTGGTGCAGATTCCTGGGCGTCCAGCACCGGCAGCGGACCAACCAGGCAGCCGCAGCGCGTGATCGCGTTTTCCACCTGGAAGTGGCAGGAGCACCTGGCGAAGGAGACACTGACCAGGCCTCGCTGCCGGGTGTCGGCCCACCACTCACCACTGGGGAGCTCCTCCAGCTGCAGTCACAGTCAGTCGCGTGTTTCACTCCGGCCCCAACCAGAACCAGGCATCACGAACGATTCAGGCAAATGCTTTTTCCCCAGGCCGGCCATCCGGTGCCTCCGCACGAGAGATCCGGGAGCGGGGCCGGCCGGAGATCGGACTGGGACGGACGAATCCTCATCTCATCATGGAGAATTGGAGACGGAATGGAGCAGCAGCTGCCCATCGCCAACTGGAGATGCCCCGACCTTGGGCCTTAATTTGGGAGGAAAGGACAGACGAAACAAGTACCGTGTGCTCTTCTGCTCCACACATATGTGCTGTCTGTTTCGACCTCCGTCAGAATCAGCTCAGCTCAGCTCGCTCGACGTCGTCATCCGCAACCCACTTATTGGCTTCTTGGGAGGGCCACGGGCCACCCAACCCATCCCCACTTCAGACTTGAGAGGGCAGAGATGATCCGTGGGTACGTAGCGTGCTTCACATGAGGAGGAGGAACCACTGACGGATGGAAATGGAATTTGGATTGATCGGACAGGTTCTGGCTGGATAACGGACACGCAAGCGTTGAGATCTGCACGAACGGATCATGCATGGTTCATGGATGGAGGATGGAGGAGGTAGGGGCATCGCATTCACATCCACACTCAGCCCATCCAATATCCATCAATCCCCGTTCCTTTTCACACGATTTTCACCGGTGCAGTGCAGGCACGATCAATCAGGTGGTCAGATGAGATGGGGACGCAAACCTCACATGGGGATGGATCGATGCTGGTCCCTCAACCCCACCCCCACCCAAATTTTTGCAGGCAGTCGCTGTCCCAGTGGAATGGAAGGAATGATGCTTTGGTGCCCCTCGTCAGAGTCGTCCCTCCCTCCTCCTCCCCAACTCCAATCCCCAATCCAACCAAGAAAAGGGCTGCCATTTCCCCCCGACCCTGATGTGGGTCTGCGTCCCACACTTCACACATGTTCGAGTCTACTCCAGGATAAACGCCACACCAGTCACCAGACATCAACTTCATACTCGCCCATGGTCTTGGAAATCAGCTGCATGCGTGACGCCCAACTCATCTTGTCTCTGGCTGCGCCAGTAGTGTGTGTTGGCGATCGAGCTACTTGAGGCGCCGTTGTTTTCGCCATTGCCGGCCGCTTGAGTTTCTGGATTGGATGGAGCACTCGGCTTGGTTGGTGCCGGACTTCTATGAGTTCGATCAAATTTTAGCTAGGTATAGGAGTAGTAAATAACTGTCGAGTAGGCTCCTTGTGGCAGGTTCTGATTATTATTGCAGGGTAGTGTACGAGTATCACAGCACGAGCTAGTAGAAAACTGTAGAATTCACTTTTGTCCGGGCTTAGCATCATGAGGTTGAGCTCTATAATGCAGGGCTCAATCATGTACCCTTCCTATCCTATTACGAGCGGTTAGGAGAAGAGAAGAGGCTGCAGGGAACGGCCGTACGCTACCCTGGGCCGCAGTGCTATCATTCTAATCTCCGGGAGGGTGGGGGCGATATGAACCGTGATTGCCGAAATCTGAAAAGGGCTGCACGGGCAGCGCAAGAGGACGGCCAGTTTGAGGCGCCGTCGTAGGTTTCCAGCGGGGACAGGCAGGCACTCCAGTACCAATTAGGCCTCCTTATTTTGAGCTAAAAAGCGACATTGAGCTTGTTCAATTTGAATGGAGATAAGGAGACGTTTAAATTCAACATTTTGCAAAAAAATTTTGCTACAATACTCGAAAGATTTGTCTCGTAACTTTTTGCGAAGCTGCCAAATTAATTTGATTTTTCATCAACATTTAACGCTCCATGTGTACCGGACGTGACCAGGTGATCGGTGCAGTCCGTCCGTTGGCGCGGCACCGGCATGGGGCCAACCAGGTAGCCGGGGCAGGAGCACCTGGGCCTCGCTGTCCTGACTGCCGGCGTCCACCGCTCATCACTGGGGGGGGCAAGATATGCCGCAGCTCCGAGACGGTGCCTGGGAGACGAGATCCAGGCGCGGGGCCGCCCGGAGATCGGACTGGGACGGACGAGTCCTCGGAGACGGAATGGAGCTGCACATTCGATCGCCCATCGGAGAGAATTGCAAGTGGGTGGCGTGTGCCATTCTACTCCACACATGCATGCTGGCATGCTGATGCCTCTTTCGACCTCCGCTCAGCTCATCAGCTCAGCTCACCTCGCTCGTCGTCATCCAGAACCCAAAGCCTGCCACCAACTTGTTTGCCTTCGTTGGAGGGCCATTATTCCCCATCCATCCCCACACCCCACTCCAGATGATCCATGTGTACTATAGCGTGTTTCACATGAGAGAAGGACGGATCACTGACGGATGAAAAATGGAGTTTGGACCGATCGGACAGGTTCTGGATAACGGACACGCAAGCGTTGAGAGAACTTGAGATCTGCACGAACGGATCGTGAAATGGAGGAGCTAGGGAGGGAGGGGCATCGCATTCACATCCACACTTGCTCTGCCCTCCCCCTCACTCACCACTGACTGACAATCACATGGTCATGGATCGATGCTGGCCCCCCACTCCCACCGAATTTGCAGGCAGTCACTGTCACAGTGGAACCAAACTCCAATCCTTCCAACCAAGAAAAGGGCTGCCATTTCCCCGATCCGGATGCCTTCCAACCAAGAAAAGGGCTGCCATTTCCCCGATCCGGATGTGCCTCTGCGTCTGCCTCCACACTTCACAGGTTCTAGTTCTAGCCTTCTACAGTCTACTCCAGGATAAACGCCACACCAGTCACCAGACAACAACTCCTCCCCTATAATACTACTCACCAGAGGCGGCCAGGCGACCAATGTCACAGTATCGAAAAGCTTGGAAGCAAAAGCCCATGCCAGAGAGGTTTACAAATGGAATGCTCATGCTCCTCGCTCTTCAGTGGCAGCGAGTGGTACTACTAAACTTTGTCCTGGACGACGCTGCCCCTACTTGGAATGGAGCACGTTTCGCTTGCCAATGGTTCACAATCACACACACACACACGCACAGAGGAAGGATGACAGCCAGGACCACCCCAACCTGTTTTTCTGGTTGCTGCCAAAACTGCTCAGAGTGGAACCAAAAACGCCACCATCGTGCAGCTCGATCTGCAGCAACACGAACAAACCAGGCATGTGCTATTTACCTGATCGATCATTGCTTCATTTGAGAGCCTGGCTACATTCACAGGATTAGTATTTCTCCATACATGAACAAAGTTTCAGCATTGTACTATACCATACAGCAGCGGGCTGGTAGTTTCTTCTACTTAGGAGTTGATGATATCGTACGACATGGACAGAATTATTAGATAGTACATAGCTACAAGAGCTAAGGCTTGGTCTGCGCTGAACTTCCATTCCACAGCTCCATCTATCCCAGTTCCCAGGTCGCAAAACCACTGGAAGCGCGCAAGGTCGAGTCACAGACCAGCCCTCAGCTCTAACCTGAGGGCGTGTAACTTGCTGCATGTGCACCCTATATTCGGCTCATCAGAACTCGACCGAACCGACGGACGCGATGCCGGTGCTCAGGCTTCTCGACTCCTGCCTGCTAACATAGTCGTCACAGCCGCTACCTAGCCTCCGCGAAGGGGCCGAGCTCAGGAGCTCCAGGCCCTGCTTGCCCATCTGCTGCACCTCCTGCGGCGAGAGTATCTTTATGCAGGACACCGTGCTCACGAATTCCCTGCAGAGGTTACAACGGGGCAGGCAACAATGTAAGGAAGAGCGTGGGAAAGACGCGCATCAGTGTTAAGGATGCATCACCAAACACAGTCATGAGAACTTACTGCCAAGGGTCGTCGCCCACGAGAAGGACGTCCTCCTCACGGTCGACGAATACAAGCTGCCAGCCTGATCTCAAAGGGTCTTCCAACTGGCCCTCTAGGCCAAATAGGCGCCCTAGTTCCCTACGGAGCTCATGATAGCTACTAAACCTAGTGATATCGAGCGACCTTCCGTAGGTTCCAGATTTGTAAACCTGTTATTCAAGTGGAAGCAAATGAGCACATTAGTGCCAGTGCATAGGTAATACCAAGTTAGAGAGAAAAAATCAGAACTTCTCAGAGAATAGCTTCTTATACCAAGCCCTTGCTTACAGGTAAACTGTTGTCTACAAAATGCTCTAAAAGATTCATTGCATGATTATCCATTATATTCTACCAATATAATGATTAATGCTTGTACATATTGGCAGTGCACAAATGCACAAATTTCAACAATTGAGGAATATTGAAAGCTGTGAGTAAACAATCAAATATTCTGGCAATCACATTTGCATGCAGTGCATAAATAATGTTTGATTCACAGAAGAAACATGGATTCTTTCCAAGTAAAAATTACATACCTTCACGAAGGTCGCTGGTGGTCGGTTCACTTGGTCAGAATTATCTGAACATGGTGGCACGTACCCAGAATCATCTAAGCAGCCAGAATTTAGTGTATGATCCAAAGGAAATTCATTCTGGGAAGGGCTCAGGAAATTGGAGGTGGAATAAGGTATAGCAGTTGAATCATTCCCATTTTGGAGACCAGGGATCCCTCCTTGCATTAGGAGTGACTGCGAATCTATACTAACACCAAACAAGAGATGATTCTGAGGATCAGAGTTCACATCTTGATCCACCAAGCATCCTCTTCCAGGAAGTGGTGCCAATGCAGAGCTATGAGATATACTAGCTGGTGTAGAGTCCAATTGTTCCATCTGGGACGAAACTTGAGGCCGAGAAGGAAGTAAAGACTCTACTGCAACTCGCTTCGATGACCATGGTTCAGGGACAGGTATTGCAGTCGGCCTCGGCATACTGACGTGAGTAACTGCTTCTGATGAGAAAGGCCTCAGTGTATTTTGCATGGTGTTGGTGTTGGATGGAGACAATGAGCTTACATTCGTGTCTGTGAAACTCTGTGCCTGTGAGAACGGTAATATTGTTTGCAGTGCCATAGGTGAAGACTGAGAGGCTGACGACAGCTGAGAAAACGCTGATATTGCATTAGATACAGACTGGTAGTTGGTCATGTTCTGTTGTTGCATTTGCTGATGTTGAGAGACTTGAAGACACTGTGATTGCTGCTGCTGCTGTGATTCTTGCTGTTGTTGCTGGGGTTTCTGCTCATTGAATGACTGACTCCGTTGGATCTGCTGTTTGAGGAACTCAGACTGACCCTGCGCTTGGATTGTGCTCTCAGTGATGTTTTGAAGGTACGGCTGCTGCTGAAATTGAGGATGTGCTTGCTGCAAAATCTGACTTGAAAGAAGTGGCATGGCCCGGCCAGCTATATTCTGTGGCTGCTGGAACTGCAGCATTGTGGGTGATGCCTGCCTTGTTGGATCCTGGAAAGCAGCTGTGGCCATCGCCTGATACATATCAGGTTGCAGACCTAGTAAGGAAGCATCCAGCCTTGGCTGCATCCAAGGGTTCATACCAAATCCAGCAAAATTTAACGACTGGAGACCAGGATTTGTGGTATCTCTAAGCCACATGAGAGAGTTAGCTAGGTCATCATCCTTCCCACCTACGGATAAACATCACATGAAAGGTTATTGGCGAAGAATGCATATATATTGCAACATTATTTAATAAGCTAACATATCTACAAAGGCTAGCTAAACATAACTGCACCTCATACCATGCAGAGAAGGCAAGCCTGTTGGCCATGGACGCTTGAGCCTGAGCGGAAAAGGAGATGGATACATTGGGAAAGTTGTCAGGGGCTCAATCTCCCATAGTGACACCCTTGGCTGTCTCTCACCAGCAGTTGATTCATCCCAGCCAACCTATATTCATTTACAGGTAAATTTGGTGATCAAATTAAAACCATGAAGTAGGTATCTCTGATAGAACAAACTTTAAGGGAGTACTGGAGTAGCATCATTTTCAAGTGAAAATTTCAACAGAAATGGATGACAAGGGCTTGTAGTAAGCAGTGGAAACAAGAGAAGCACACGTCCAAAACATACCTTAACAGAACGCCAGTGTGAATTTGGCCACCGAACAGAATCAAGATCACTGATTCCAGTAATTGTCCCCATGTATCTGGAATTGAATGTATTTGATCAGGTTAGACTGCTAATACAACTTATGACTGCGTATACAATATTTCAATATTCAGCCTAAAAAAAAGAGGTAAATTGACATGTGAACTAGGGCATAAATCTTGGCAAATGCAGTACTCTTCAAAACTAGACAAAGGCAATGTGTAGGAAAATGATAAAGAAAAATTGATATGGAAAATTAACTAAGAGGTAAAACATACAAGCTGAAGTTGCAAACAGATTTGAACTTACCTCCTAACGCTAGACTCTTCTGTCTCAAAGAGCATCCTGAAACGCATTCCCACAGATATGCGGGTATGATACACGGCCTTAACATACTTTGCGAGTGGTATGACGAACTCTGAAGGGCTTGCCCTGCAAAAGCAACTGTTAAAATATTTGACACAAAAAACGCCCCAAAAATAAATGTGATTAGTATAGAGATTGTACCTTGGATTGTAAAAAATTGTAAACCTGCTATTTGTCGAAGCAGCATGAGCAGCTGCAGCAAGAAGACCGATATGCATGCTATCACTTGACAAGACTGAAGATGGCATGACAGTTTGTGGCCGATTGGCCCGACGAATTCCCAACAGAAGCTGGTTATTATCATTCCTGGCAAGGCAATGAGACATAAAATCAACCAAAAAGAAACTATCTGATGGGAAGGAGACAAAAATAGAGAGGATAAGTGATTATTTGGAATGCCGGAAGTATGAACATACCAGATAAAAAGGACAGAGTCGCCAGCAACGAGTCTCTTTGCACTTACAAAGACACTCCAACCTGTAGTTAGAAGATGCCGCTTTGGCTGACCTGCATTAAGGATGGTATTTAGAAGGTTATGCAATAGCCCTTAGTGTTGAATGCACAGCAGACAAAGTGAAAAGGAAAGAGAAAAACTGCACACCGCGAAAGATGTGACGGAATTTCCACTCGTTGCCATGAAGATCTTTTGCCATCAACTCCTGGCATGGAGGTTGCTGGCTGAAATCCTACATAGTATTTGGCAAATTAGATCAATCTGAGGAAACATATGAAGTTGAAACTTGAGAGTAGTTCACTTTCTGCAACAAAATCAACATAAATAATGAACTTGAAACTTGAGAGAAGTTGCACATACCAGTGGAGGAAACACTTTCTCAGCTGCTCGACGGGGAACAGAGAACCCACCATGGGTACTGGTATCACTTGCTGTTAATGTTTTGCAGAAATAGTTTGTTGGCTGTTTATTGGCCGAACCTAATTCTGCAGGTAAATATGGGTCCTTCAGTTCTTGCTGCACAAAAAGCAAGCCAAATATTACTCTTCATAGATACCAATCGGAGTTTGCATGTTATAAGACACAAATGGGCAGAAACAACATAATTTACCGGGTTGAGTGGTTGTAGTGTCATCTGTGCATATACCTCATCTGTCTCAGCATCAGCCTGAAAGAAGGGAAATAACACAGGTAATGAAACACGAATTTAAAATTACTCAGCTTAAGGAGAAAGTGTTCCAAGGTCCCAAACTTACATGCATCGTCACATTATGAAGTTGGCATATAAGCTGTGGCGGCAGATTAGGATAATTGGGGATCTGGGATTCCATTTCCTTGTTTGTTGATGCTGCTACCTACAGCAGAAATTCACCAAAACAGTGTAAAAAAGGGGTGAGTTTTTTGGAGTTTTGAAAAAAAAAATACTAGCAGGGGATAATTGGGGGTTTGAGCTTGACAGCCGAACTGGAAGAGGACATAGGATTCACGGGCATGGTGAGCTTGTGCACAAACCTGCTCGCTGTGGCCCTGAGGGAAGTACACAACCCGGCTACCCACCCCGGGCAAGGAAACAAGCGGGCCGGCACAGGCATGCCACAACTCCGAGTTCAGGCACTTGTGCTCCTCCACAGCTGTAATGGCAGAAGTATTTGTTTTGTTTTCAGAAGATTCAATACTGCAAGTTTCTTCAGCAACGAAATATCAAGGGAGAACGAACTGTGACAGGCTTATGCCAACAACCAAAAAAAATCTGCTTCAGAAAGTGGATGGTACTAGTACAACATAAATTCCAATTCTAAGTGCATACATTGAGAATCAAGAAGGGGGTGTTATTTAACTTTTAATAAATGTCAATCGGAAAAAAACCGTTGGGGTGGAAATACATATCAATCTATTCCCGGGAAGGAGAAATACGAAGAAATCAACAGATAGCAAGAGCCTAGGAGTAGTAGAGAAAGAAAAGACCAAATCGAAAGAAAAAACGATTCCCAGTTCGTGACAGTAACGCCTTCAAAAGAAATCATCAAAACAAATCCAGATAACCCTCCCAAATCAAACACGTCGGCTCTGGGTCGCTGCTGCAGGATCACACGGCCACAGAGCAGGTTTAAAGCGAGGCATTTACGAACAAACAGAAACAAAACAGCAGTCCTACAAGTCCAACTGAAACTAATACGGAAGGGGGAACAACGAACGGAAAGAGCATTAATGAACAAGACACCATCGATAACTCTGAAGTCGGCGCAGCAGAGCAGGCGAGGGAGTACCTTCCGGCGAGCCCGGCTGAGCCGGGAGGACGCTGCCGGACGACGACGAGAGCCTCATTTTCGCCCCGTTGCCGAAGAAACAACCGGTGTCGCCGATCTGAGGACGATATAAGAGCCGGCAAAGGAAGGGGGGAAGAGGAAGGAAAGATTCCTCCTTTTCAGGCCAAATCACAGCGCCTTCCCGAAAACCATTCGCTTTCTCAGTTCCTCCTCGCCAAGTCACCGCGAGAGGCAGGCCTTCCCCGCGGCTCCCGAAGATTATTACCGCCACCACCGGCGCGGCGCCCAAGCAAGCTCAAGCTCAAGCGCAGTCTTTCCCTTCTATAATCTGAGGAGCACAAGTCACTTGTTGCTTAAAAAGGTCTGGCCTGCGATGTTTGAGCAGCGGGAATGCGCAGAGCAAAAAGGTTACCTAGCTAGCTTGTCCCGGAGCCGAGAGACAAGGCTGCTGGCGCCTCGCCCGCCGCCTGCCGATAGGGTCGATCGATTCGAGGAGGCGCGGCGTCAGATCCCGCGGCCGCGAGGGAGGTCCGTGGAGGGCGGTTAGCGCCGCGCCCCGGCCGCCGCCCTCCGGCAGATCCGCCCGAAGCCGGGGAGGGGCGCCAAGAGCATGCTCGCTCGCCGCCGCCGCCGCTTCTTCCCAGCTGCTCTGGCAATACTACTCTACTACTGCGCCGAGCCTGGGAGAGGAGGGGCTTAGCTGGAACGAACAACAGTTGCAGCCGCCTTGCAGGGAGGGAGAAGGAGAAGCGCGCCCCCTCTGCTTGCTGCTCTGGTATGCTATGGCTAATGGCTTGCTCGCTCGTCTCGCTGCTTTCTTCCCCTTCACTTCGGTGTCGCTCCGGCTGGCCGCTGCTGCTCCCAAGTTTGTTCTCCGGGTTTTAACCCCACGAGTGGTGCTCCTCTTTTTCAGCTTTGCTCTTGCTCCGGTGCTCCCCGTCTCTCTCTCCCTCCCTTCTCTCTCTCCTCCTTGCGCGATTTTTGTCAATTCTCTGTGTCCTTGCTTCCTTCCACTCCGCTCTACTCCCTCAATCCGCGAAAGGACGCATGTGCTGTACTTCCTCCGTCTCAAAATAATAGTGGTTTTAGGTTTTCGTACCACGAAGTGAGTTTGAGTCGATTTTTAGAAAAATATGTATAATATTTTTATCTCCAAATAAATTTAATAAAAAACTCTAAGCTCTGTTCACTGAAGCTGAAAACCGCTGAAAATAAGCGCTGATACTGATTTTTTGTGAAGAGAAAAATATTGTAGAAGGACTGAAAAATAAGCGGTTTTAAGCTCAAGCGAACAGAGCCTAGATTTAAATCACTCTATTCGTCTGGCTGGTACGGATACGGCTGGCTGGCCTGATTGTTCTGAGAGAAAAGCACTGTTGAATGGCTGGCTGGTGCTGGCTGGACTAGCCAGCCGAACAGAGTCAATATCTTTCTAAGTAAACTAAATTTTATAGTAGATAATGTTTATATCTATATCTCCAAATCCATATTTTTGCTAAAAATATATTTCATAACCATTCTAACGATGTTTATTATGCTTTAAAAGAATTTTTACTTTTTAAGATAAAATTATTAATCAAACATGAAAGTATCTTGATTTCTGCCTTTCTGCACTGGACTACTGCTCCTCCGAGTAGAGTACGGCTACGGGTTCATGCACTGCGCGCGACGTGCAATGGCACATGTACAGTGCTCCGCGTGCCGCACTCCCCTCCTCACGTCCTCGTTGCGCGGTTGGTCCTCTCCAGGCTTGTGGCTTACTAGTAGTACTACTCCTGCTTATTATGTCTTTTTTTTTACACCTCTCATCTGGTTACAGCTATAAGTATCTGCTCATGTAAACACACATTCACTCTACGTATACACACCACACACCCTAAAACACATGTACAAACAGACCTAACCTAGAGACACCGGCGTCGAATCTGGATTCGAACGCGGGCGGGCAAGCAGCCACCGACCGGCTCATTGCCATCCGCACTAGGTGCGGTCCTCTCCTGCTTATTATGCTGATGCTTGGCAGGTGCTTAGCCTCACTGATCCCTCATTATGCCAGCCCTGGTACGGAAGCACGATCAGCACTGTGGGAACTCTGTTTTGCTAGGAGTACTATAAAAAAACACAGCTGGGAGCCTGGGACTGCTACGTGATGCTGGCATGGCGTCAGTGACGCACAGGCTGCAGTTTGCAGTGAGTTTTGACCGCGCGCCGTGGTGACGCCCTGCTCAGCCGACGCATGCAGGCAAGTGGAGTATGAGTAGTAGTAGTAGGTCCTCTTTAGATTCACTACAAATTGACAATTATAACTAGTCACATTAATATTACGGTATATGTATAGAGTATTATTTACATGTATGTACTTTTATATATACATCACGAGATGAATCTTTAAAGCCTACTTAATCATGATTAGATAAAAGTTGCCAAATTCAAACGAACGTGTTACAGTGCAAAATTACAACTGTAACTGATATATAAACACACCCGTAGTATACGGAGTACGTACTACTAGGAGCCTACAGTACTACTACTACTCGGTCCCTCTCCCTCCAACACTTTTTGACTTGAAAATACGGAGCCACGGAGCATGGTTGCACACTTGCACATGGTATACGGAGTACTAGTACGGAGTACCTGAACCTGTAGTAGTAGTAGTAAATTTTGATTGGACTGGTGACTGGCTTTACTGTCGCAGTAATAAAGGTCCTGTTTAGATCAACGCAAATTACAATTACAATTAGTCACATCTGAAGCATTAAATGTAGACGAAATGTTTATATGTTTGTATTTTTTCATATACATCACGAGACGAATCTTTTAAGCTTACTTGAGTCATGATTGGACAAAAATTGTCAAATACAAACAAACGTGTTAAACGGACAAAAAAAACACCGACAGCAACTTTTTCACTGACGACGATCCATCCATGCACCCGTGTCTGAACCAGCATCGAACCTGCTGCTAGCTGGTGTAGGAGTATTCCGTACGTACTAGTACTACTAGCTGCAGCTAGCACTGGAAATAGTAGTCGCAGCAGTAACAAACTGCGGCTGCGTTCGGTTGAGGGTATAAGCGATTATAAACGCTTATTTTTTAGCGCTTTAACAGTATTTTTCTCTCACAAGATTTCAGCACTTCTACAGCACTTTAGCGCTTATCTACAGCACTTCAGCTTCACGAAACACAGCCTGCATCCCAAATGGCCGCCGCCCATGGAGACGGCGAAAGCGAGTCATGCGATGAAAGAAAAGAAAAATGATTTGGAACGATAGTTACAGGGCAGTCGTAACACCGAAATAACCAAGCAGGGGTCAAGTTTGATCAAGTTAGTGCTAGCAATTCTTTGGTTCGCAATTCCATTTAGCTATAAACATTTTGGGCTTTACGTGTCATATAGAGGGCGTTCGATGTGCCACAGAGCAAAAGTGCGTTCTCTGTAAAAACAACATGTCAATATGGGTTACACATGAATATTTTTAATCTATAATTAGTTAATCTTAATAAGATATTAAATCATGATGCTGTGTAAAATTACGTGTTTTTCTAGACGGAACGAGTAGCTTGTTTGGTTTAGCGATGGCAGTCACAACGTCTTGCAATTGAAATAGTCGCCCGATGGAACCCATTGGCCTCTTTCTCAGCACGGTCTCGGATGATTTCACCGCTTCACTGCGTCTGACTTAGAAACACTTTTATCTTTTTTATTCTCTCCTCGTTAAATTGATTATTGTACCAGCAAATGTACTGGTGGCAAGATTACTAATAGGATATAAAAAAAATATTAATATTTATAGTACTCCCTCCGTCCCATATTAAATGACGCTATGGGAAACGTGCGGGTTAAACTTTCTCAACTTTGACTACATTTATAGAAAATATGTACAACATTTTTATTTTTAAATAAATTTGTTAAAAAACTAGATTTACAGACCTTTTCAATGATACTAGTTATGTACGTTCGATATGAATACTTTTTAATATAAAATTAGTCAAAATTGAAAAAAAATTTGACTTCTCGGGAAGCGAGAATGACGGAAGGAGTACGTGTTAATATTAATACATGGACATTTGAATTTAGTTTTTTTAAATAAATTTATATAGAGATATAAATATTACAATATTTTTTTTACAAATCAAGTCAAATTTCTCTTTTTGAATAGGGGGAATACGTTTGATGAACCCTTGGAAGCAGTAGAATACCCAAGAATATATAAAACAGCGGGAACAAATGCAGAAATAATGCGAACCCATGGTCCCTCCCTCGCTCACGAGTCACGTCCAATATCACAATATGGCAATATCATCCAGCGGGACCGCCGGCGAGACGGACGGATCCATCGATGGCGATCGGCGGCGCCGCGAGCTGCACCCGTTTTGGTTTGTTCGTCCTTTTCTTCTGCTCCTGGAGCGGAACTGTTCCTGTCGACCAACAGCTGAAGACGGAGGCGTCCACGAGCGAGACGTACGTACCACGTACGGCGGGCGTATTTATACGCGCGTGCGTCTTCCTATGTAGTATACGACGGTACGAGGAACGTGGTACAGGGATGCGTCGGCAGCTCCTCTCGTTTTCCGGCGACAGGAACCGGTGCCGCCATCCATCCGGATGGATGGCGATGGCTCATGCGGTCATGCCTCTACCTCGGGAAGACGGGAATCTTTTCTTTTTCTTTTCTTCCGAGAAAATAGTCCATTACTACTGCGAGCAGTAATAGTCCATTACTGTATGTCCGTGGTCGTGCTGGAGGAGATACGCTGCCATATGCATGGGCTGCTTCTTTCCTTGGGTCATGCTATATCTGGCATGTGTCAGGAATCGTTGACTTGACCTAGCTTTCCTTTTATTTTAGAGTATTTTTATATACAAAATACTAGTTCTCGTATTTGTACGAGACACACCTTGACCCAGATTCGCAGCAAGGCAGCAAATATTCGGATCGGAGATGACAACACTTATTTATCTTCCTCAATTCCAGAAATAAATACACGCCTGGCACCTAAGATTAAATTTTAACTAAACATAATTAAAGGACGCGGACTTTTTTCACTAACAAGGGAGGTCACGATCAACCACATCGCAAAATCCATTTCCAGAGGCCTCATAAATGATTTATTTTTCAAAGATATTCATAATAAAACAACTGTGCCTCTGTAAATATGAGACGCTTATGTTATAAGGTCCGCCTTTAAAAGTATCCTCACGTAAACATAGAGACTTGGGACCTAGGGTTTCACTTGAAACACTCACTCTCTTCCAGCCAATGTGTCGTCCACCCTAACGTGTCCAGTGTGCGCCCCTCTCCTCTCCGATGACATCAATTCTCTTCCCTCTCCCTCATCCCTCTCCTCACAATGACTCCACCTCCACTACTGCATTCAAATTAACGGCGACGGTCAAAAATGATTAACCGAGGCGGTTTTTGCTACCGCCTCGGATCAAAGGTCACTGTTAATCGTGACCTTAACCGAGGCGGTTGCGTGACCGCCACGGTTAATAAATTAAAAAAAACAAAAAAAATGAAAAAAACCCTAGATAGGCTCGACGAGCCCATCCACCGGCCCGCCGAGCCCATCCCTCCACCGTCACCGTCCGTAGCCGCCTCACGCGCCGTCGCTGTAGCTCGCCGTGTTGCCCCCGCACGGATCCGGCCGCGCCACCACCGGATCTGGGCGCCACCGTGCCGGATCTGGAGAGAGGAGGCGCACCGGAGTAGGAGGAGGCAGCGACTGCGAGCTGGGAGGGGCGCCGCCACCAGCACCGCGTAGCCTGCCACCGGCCGGGCCGCCCCCGCCGCCACTGCGCACGCAGCCGGGGCGCCGCCCACTGCGTGCCGCGCTGCGGGATCCCGCCGTCACGGGCCCACCTCCCCGCTGCGTGCCGCCGCCGTTGCAGCCCCGTCGAGCGCGGATGTCGAGGCGCCACCGTCTGCTGCGCCCCGCTGCGGGGTGCCGTCGTCGTGGGCCTGCCTCCTCGCTACGCGCTGCCATCGTTGCCGCCCCGTCTTGCGTCGGAGTGGGAAGGGTGGGGCAGAGAGGGGTGCTGTGCGCCGCCGCGTGGGGGAGAGAGGGATGCGCCACCGCGTGGAGAGGAGAAGGTGCGGCGCAGGGGAGAGGGAAGACCGAGAGAGGGAGGGGCGCTGCGTGCTCAAGAGAAGAGCGCGGCGGCTAGGTTGGGGAGGGAGAGGAGTGAGGGCTGGATGACTAACCCTAACTTTCATTTATATATGGTTACATATACCGGGCTTCGTTTGGGCTCGCTTGGGCCACTTGGACTGTTGGGTTGGACTTGATTTACCGAGAAGGTTATAATTATAGTAACCGCCTCGGTAAATGATTTACCGAGGCGGTTACGTTATAATGTCCGCCACGGTTAATATGTATTTTCTAAGGCGGACATTTTAAGAATAATCGCCGTGGTTAATTTATTTTACGAGACGGTTTTTTACAACTATCTCGGTTAATAAAAAATGACCGTCCTCGATAAATGGCAGGCATTAACCGAGGCGGTTATCTATCCTGCCCGTCGCGGAAAAAAAATGTAAACGCATCCTTAAAGATTTTTTTAGTAGTGCTCCTCTCTCTCTCTCATTCTTTGGTGTGGTGGCAGCGGAAGGTGTGCACGGGGAAGCGATGGTGGCTTCTCGTCGCGAAGTCATGACGGCAGCGACGATCGCGGTGGAGCCTTGCAGGGTTGGTATATCTAATGATAATATACCGTGCAAGTCAAACTATTTTAAATTTGACTAACTTCATAAAAATGAGTAACAACGTGACATAAAGTGAGCACATAATGGTATATCTAATGATAATAATTTCTCATAAATTTTGATGTATTTTTCTAGAAATTCAGATAAAGTTAACAAAATTAACTTAAGACAACTCTAAAAACTTATTCGGTCAGAAAGAGAGGACACATCAAAAGTATTTCAATATTTTTATAAATTTAGTTAAATTTTGTAAACGTTGGCTCATTGAAAAATAATATGTACGTTTATTTTGGGACAGAAGGAAGCGGTTTAATATAGGTCCGGGTCAACGCCGACACGAACGACGGCGACCGGCTCGTCGGGACACGAACGACGGCGACCGGCTCATCGGGACAGCGGCCAGCACGTCGGCATGCATAAAAAAAAAGCAGGAATGGTCCTCCTAGGACAAAGTACTTGTAGCCGTATAGTATATTGAAAAAAAAATAGGAGAAACACAAATAAATTTATAGAAGAACTATGGTTTTTTATTATTCCTAAGTCTGTGTAGCCCTGCTAATGGGTTAATATCCATCTCATACCTAACCCAACCTGTAACAAATTAATTCTCTTTTCAACCCGTTCCACTTCGTACTATTATATCTTCGACCCAACCCATTTCAACCCCATAAACCAGACTCTGAATTTAAAACCTCACCTTCACATCATAAAATTTTATCGAAATTGGCTGACATTTTTTACAGATGATTTAATATAGTAAGCAGCAACTTCATGCCAACCGACACTGCTGGATGTATATGTGGGCCCCACGTCAAAGCCGGACCGTAGTAACAAAACCTCGCGTTCACGCCATAAAATTTTGTCGAAATCGATTAAAATTTATTGCAGATGATTCAATATAGCAAGCAGCAATTTCATGCTAACCGGCACTGCCGGATGTGTATATAGACCTCACGCCAGAGCCGGACCCTAGAAATAAAACCTCACATTCACACCTTAAAATTTTATCGAAATTGGCTAAATTTGTTGCAGATGATTTAATATAGCAAGCAACAACTTCATGCCAACTGGCACTGCCGGATATGTATGTGGGCCGAGGCCTTTTCTTTTCTTCCGCGAGAAAGCCGCACGGGCTGCCCTAGAGCCGCCGCCGCCGCTGCCTCCTTTCTCCGTTTACCACCGTTGGTCCCCCTTTCTTCTCCTCCGGCATCTTGCCGGGGGTTGAAGGGAGTGAGGATCCATTGTTTTTAATATGTTTTTCCTAGTACATTGAATCTTTAGGGTTAGTGTTTCTCCATGCCAAAATTCTTGATATTGGAGTTTTATCCCCTCCTTCTCTTCTTCGGCGATGACGAAGGAGAAGGGTGGAATTGTCTTCTCCATGGTGGCATCGTTGAAGATGAGGACGACAACCTCGGCGTCAGCATCTTCATCAACATGACGACATGGAGACTTTCGTTTCCGGATGACGACATCGAAGCGGCGATGATGTCGTCGCCATGGAATAATTTTTCTCCAGTCCTTTTTCCGTTTTGTTATGGTTAGATCTGGCCATAACGAAAGACTAGGGAGAATATGTTTCAGATCAGTCTTCTTCATTCTTCGGTGGCAGAAAGAAGAAGAAGGAAGACACCACAAAGAAAAATTTCCTCAATTCCGCCTACAGGAATGTTGGCCGTCGTTCGTTGGACATTTGTTCTCAGGCCATTTACCGAGTGTTTGCCTGTGCGGTCATCCACACTGCAAAGCATCAAACAGATTATGTTTTGAGTTGCGCTATTCACAGCGTGGGTATTTTTTTGTGATTTAGAGCGGTTGTAACGAATCTATGTACCCAGCTATCATATAATATAATTCTTCTTCCGTCGCAAAAAAAAATATGTTGGTGGGCCCCACGTCAGAGCCGGACCCTAGAAATAAAACCTCGCGTTCACAGCATAAAATTTTATCGAAATCGATTAAAATTTGTTGCAGATGATTTAGTATAGCAAGTAGCAACTTCATGACAATCGACACTGTTAGATATTTACTGATCTAACATCCATCCGCGGGTTTAATCCATTTAAGCAAAAAAAACGAGATGTCAATTTCAATCCGTTTTCCTATTAAACCCATCCCCATCCTAACCTGTTCAGTAAATCAATTCATTTCTACTCATCCAAAGTATACCAGTTTAAGAAACTATCTCATTAAACTCGTTTCAACCATGACTGATTAGCAGGCCCTAGGTCCGTGCCCGTGCCGATGCGTGCGTGCTCGCGCGGGGTTCGGGCAGTGCAGGAAGCAACAGCCACCCCTGCGGCCAGCGTTCCTCTCACCTGCTCACGCCTTCCGCGCCGCGGCACGCACACGCACGTCCTCGCTCGATTGCTTTCTTGCTTGCCGGAGCATGCATGCCCCCCACTTGTAGAAGCCCGCCGCCCCATGCCGGTGGGCAACGGTATCCATATGCCGCATACATTTTTTTTTACAAAAAATAATTACATAAAAATTTTAAATATGATGGACGGTCAAGAAATTCAGAAGTAAATAATATCATTTATTGTAGAACGGAACGAGTAAACCAACTCGATCGGCCAGCAGCCAATCTACCGTTACCGCGCGCGGTGCCGACGACGGTCTCACGCAAAAAAAAAGGTCCATGGTCCCAGCCCCGTACGTGTCGGCGTGTCGCCCGGCCTGCTCCGGTACCGGCGGCCGGCTGCATGCTTCTGCACTTCTGATTGACTTGACCCATCCGCGACTGGCACGTACTGTAGCTATAGTACGTACAACAGCACGCAGGCCTACGTGATCCGGACCGGCGTCGCCACTGGATCGGCCGGCGCGAGCGGCTTGCATGAGTGGTGACCAAAGCGTCTGTAGATCCCGGGCCGTCGGCGTTGGGACGGGTCTTTGGGTGTGTGTGTGTTTTTTTTTTTTGGCAATAGTCTGCGTGGGTGTTATGAGCTCTACTACCTGGGATAGATAGACGAGCTAGGCTAGGCGACGATCGTTTGGCGTTTCGTGTTGCTTTCAGTTTCAGGGACGTTGGATGCATGGACGATCCATCGCTCTCATCAGTGCGAATGGAGCGTGAGCGTGGAAATGAAGAATGTCGTCTATACGATCATAGGTTAGTACAAACTACAAGCTTTTGTTGTACCGGGGACGGGACGGGACGGGACGGGGACGGGGACGCATATGTTGGAGGTGGTGTACGGTGGTGCACCGTAGGAGCGGAGATAGAGCAAATTTGAGGGGAGGAGGGGTGCTCTTGCCTTGTATGTATATAAGTTTTATGAGGATGTGAATATGGTGAAAGTTTAAGCATTATCATTGTTTTTTCATTTTTTTTGTGTTAGTGCGGGCGCACCTAACACTTTCTATATAGATCCACCCAATTAAAAAGGTAGCAATAGCATGCATATATATGATCGATCGAGCTCTCTATGAGGAGCACTGCAGTGCACGAGCTGTCCTGTTTTATCTACAACTATAATGTACTCCTAGTACTAGCGAGCGAGGAGTCATGGAGCTTGTTGGTTTTAGCAAATAGCCGCTTATTTTCAGCCATGTAACAGTATTTTTCTCTCACAACAAATCAGCACCAACTCAAATCAGCGATTATTTTCAGCCCAAACGAACAGGCTAATGATCTGTTGCTGCTGCACGTCTATGTGGCACTGCAAGATCATTTCGCCTTGTTCGCTTGAGTTAGCTTTAGTTCAGCTTGTTTTCAGTTACAAAACAGTATTTTCTTTTCACAACAATTCAGTAGTAGGATTCGGCTCAGACGAACAGAGCGAATATTATGCTAACATCAAAAGATCACACATTTTATTTTTTTTACCACTTTTCATTGATTCTCGAGGAAAACGAGAAGTAACCAAAACCCAATTTGAGGAGAAGAGTTATTTTTCTCTCTTCTCCAAATCAACAAAAAGCTAGGAAAAGCCATGATTTTGTGGCTCATATGGTTCCGAATCCTTTGGATACTATAGCACGGAGCATGAGTCAAAAGAGCCCTGCAAAATAGGCCTAAATGAGCCCCGAGTGCCCACCTAAAAACTAGTGTTTTTTTTTGATAACCAGTACCAAAAAACCTAAAAATCGTCAAGGGTTAAGAACAATTATTTTCTTAGGGTTGTAGTAAACCGCTAAGGTAATCATTGTCCTTATCTCAAAAAAGGTACTCCATATCCTTGGTAGGTTCTACTCGACCTTCATGGAAATGTACAATTCTACTCTAGTGTTTCTGTGAACTGTCAAGGAAAGCAACAACTATTTCCTTAAGCGCTAAAGAAATCATTTTTTGTGAAATCAAATATTTTTTTATGAAACTTTCAAAGTACCTCGAATGGAGCAATGTCCTAAACCAAAGCCGCAATACTCCGAAAGATATAGAACGTTGCAGTTCAAACTTTTATCATCTAAATTTGTTTAGGGTATCATATATACGTTACAAAATTCACTAGACAGGATACAAAAGCAATATATCAGGCGCCTAATCACGAATATTTTCAAATAATGAAAGTAACTATGTTCAGATTCAAGCTTGTGAGTTCAAAACTCGATCGGTGGTTTTCACATCTGTGAACGTTTTCTCACAAATTTCCTTAGGGTTTAAGGTCCTCAAGAAATTATATATACTCGCGGTCCAAGAATTTCCTTAGTGCTTTGTAACTTTGGCCATGGCCCGATTTTCCTTGGCTGCCAAACTGCCAACAAAATTGATCCTAGGAGGTTTGCGTTTGCTCATGCCACCAAACAATCGAGGGCCATATTTAAACCCACCAGGGGACACGGCCGGGCCCACCTGGCAGCCGCTGTGTACACATGCTGTCCTAATTAAATATCGCAAGCACCTGGACCTGACCTAGCTGGATCCATCCATATCCACGCAGCATGCACCATGCATGGCTAATGGCTTTTCTCCGATCCCGCACCTCCTGGATGCAGGATGATGCTGCGCGCTGCTGGTTCGTGCGTCTCATGATGGTGCATGGACGGACCCCGTAGGAGTACGTCGTCGTGGCCTCCTCAGGTGAGGTCCGATCCAGATACAGCTGCAGCCTTCAGGGCCGGACGGTAGAGCTTTGCTTGGCAACACTGCAACAACAGTGAAGTGCATGGTTCCGCCATGGCCCCCTGCGCGCGCGTGCGCCACGCCTGCTCCCTGCTCCGATCGCCCGGCAGCCGCCCCCGGCCACACGGACCGGAGATCATATCGGGGCACGCACGTACAGAGCCCTGCCGTGCATGGGCCATGGATGGCCCTCCTCATCGTCGTCCCCGGCCCCCTGTGTGGCCGGGGCTAGCTGGGGGTGGGACCTCCCTCTGTGGGCAGGGTCTGGGTCTCCCCACCTCGGCGATGGCGATGGCGAGGGATGGTCCACCAACGCCGGTGTCCACCACTCACGCCGGCCGTGGGGAAAAAGGACGGTGGCTTTACTGCCCTGCGACTGCGAGCTGATCGATCGAGCGCAGCAGGGGGGTCAACACACGGCGCCCCCTTTTCCCCTTCCCGGCGTCGGCAATGGTGAAAGAGAGAGAGAGAGAGAGAGAGAGGGGCACGTACGTATGGCCGCCCTAACTAGGGCATGATGCCTATAGGACGGCCTTGGGATTACAGTTTACTAGTTCTAGTACAAACACTTGCAAGCGGTGCGGTGTGGTGTCCATTGTCCAAGGCCCAGCACCCAGCAGTGGGAATGGGATCCTGGTGGAGTGCGGCCATGGCCAAAGCCTCCGAAACGGTAGGTGACCTCGATCGGCAAGTTCTTTCTTGCTGCTCCGATCCGTAGCCTACTGCCTACCTGTCTGTACTGCTCCATTTGCCAGATTCGCATCGACGCATTTCACATACGTACAGTGACGGAAAGCATTAGCTAGTCGCCTGACAAAATGATACGAAGCACCGTCAGCAGCTTATTAACCCCATCCACATCCATCCACAACAACAACAACGCTGGTGGCCTAAAGAAGGGAAGGAAATGGGATGGATGGATTAGGCAGCAAGCAGATCGAGCTTGCCCTAAAGCTGCTTTTGGCATTATTCTAAGCCACAGCATGTGCTGTGAGGACCCCCAAAACAGAGCGAGCGCGAGCCGGGGCCCTGCTGCTGTGGGGCTGTCTCTGCCTCCTAGTAAGTTTGATCATCATATAGTACTGATGTGTGTACTACTGTACTCCAGTTTAGCACAAAAACAAAGGCATTTGTTAGTATACATGCATGTACTGCACTTGCATTTTATTAGAGCTGCGAAAGAAAGCGGTGCGAACCATGCAAGCAGGCCTAGAAACCCCAAAAGAATGGATATCAAGTACCAAAGCACAGAGCCCAATTCTTTTTCAGTCCCTTATTCCCAAGCATCAGCTAAGTAGTACAGTGGTACTGAATTTTCAATTCTCTTTGCGTTCTGAATTTTCGCCATTTTTTCCTAATCACTATCCTGTGCAATGCAAGCCTCGTACTTTCCCTTCTCTCGGGAGAAAGGAAGAAAGAAAGAACAAAGGAGATGATGGTGCTAGTTTTCGCTACAGCTAGAGTTCTTTCTTTCCGGTCACTACTAGTAGTGGTGGTAGTGATGGCTGTCAACTCTATCACAGGCAAAAGGCCCCCTCCCCCTCTTCCTTCTCGATTCTTGCTTATCTTTAAGCTAGCCTGCTTCATATCTCCAGATTTCTTCCTTAGGGGTGAAGCCAATATATCACCCACAGTTTTCTTTTCCTTTTTTTTTTTTCTTTTTCTCCCTTTTTTTTCTTTCAATTCGATCGCCAGTGCTCCAGGGACTGCTAGCGTGCACGTCGTAATGCTAGTTTCATGGAAGGGAAGGGAAGGTGGCCGAAATGGATGGAGATGGAGCCTACAACTAGCTAGGTAGCTAGCTCTAGCTGTGGATGATGATGATGATTAGGAGTAGTTTAAGCTTTGGGCGATGCCATGCATGGCTTTTGCGACGCTAGATCCTAGGGCTTTCTTCTCTGAGGGTTTGTCCAATTGTACCTTTCCCAGCTTTAACTCACATCACCCCCATGCAACTGTGCGTGTGATAGCTACGAGTGCTCTCTCTCTCTCTCTCCTCGGTCAGGTCTCGCGTCGTCAAAGAAACAGTATGATTGTGCCCGTGATGTGACCGGTGACCCTAGCGGCTGTACAATTGTCACCTATTGGATCTGAGCGAACACAATAAATTGACACCACCAACTAATCCATCCCCCTCCCCTCGAAAGGCACCCGTGTTCGCATAACCTTTCGTCCCAGCGCTTCTTCTGTGAAACCGCTTCAGCTGAAAAGCTGAGTTGGTTTTGACTGAAGTTGATTTGTTGTGAGGAGAAATACTGTTTTAGAGCTGAAAAATATGTGCTGTTTAGTTGAAGCGAACAAAGTCCCTAGTTTGGTGAGTATGAAACCAAACAAGGGTTCAATGAAAGGCTCAAATAGTTTCTTTCCTTTCTTCCTATAAGAAATCAAGAAGGGACTTGCTAATTAGCAGGACAAGTACCTAGTAGGAGTAGTACGAAGGAAAAGGAAAAAAAAGAAAGAAAAAGGATTGCGTGCATGCATCTTCATATCATCTCCATGATTGGGCACTGCTGCAGCAGCATGAGGCTCCCTTTGGCCTTTTGATCCTCCTAGGAATCTCCCGAGATGATGTGCAAGCAAGCAAGCAAATGTGTACTACTGCCGGTCTGGTACTGATAGTTGCTGACCTGCTGTACAGTAGCTTTTTTTATAAAAAAAATACCTCTAACTGTGCTGCATGCCGTGCGTGTCCCCCCAAGGCCCTAACCGCGGTTGCAGTAAACCGACAGCAGGGACTGTGAAAAGGGCCTGGGCAACCGATGCTGGGACTGAAGAACTCTGCAGTTTGCACGGCCCAGGGAGCGGGTGTTATTTGCTGGATGTTGCTGATTGATTCATAATCCCGGGGTAATTCCCTTCGCGAATTAACACATGCACCTCCAAATTTTAAAAGTTCATCACTGGAACATTAAATATTGATAAAAATTAAAACTAATTTGATAGCTTCGTAAAATGTTACGAGACGAATTTTTTAAGTCTAATTAAATCATGATGGGATGCTTACTATAATAGTTAGCAACGGCTACAGTAAAAAGTTACAAAATATTGAATCTAAATACCCTCTAAATAGGATGGACCTGCCGTCACAAAGTTCTCGAAACGATACGATCGTAGAACAAGGATCGTGGGACGAAAATTTTCATTGTCGGGACGAAACTGATCCAGGTTCTTGGAACGAGAACACGATCCCGGTACCGTGGCACATATCACGATCCCAGTGACTGTATGCACACCACGGCCATTGTAGATGATTGCCACCGTCAGCATCAGATAGTAGTAGGAACGAACCGGACCTGCAGAGGCCAACTGGGTGCCTCCATCGTCCTCTCTCTACCGACTGTATGCACAACAGCAGAATTACTGTGAGCCTGTGCACACTCCTGTTAAAGCGAGTACTTACTGTACTCTACTACAGGCATCAACTGTCTCATTGGTCATCTCACACTACAGCATGTACAGTTTTAGGAGGGGTGCGGGACATACTTGTAAATTCCATTCCGGTACCGGCCGGAATGGCCAGAATGCCTCGTTCCGGTGCCCAAACCGGCATAGAAGGGCTGCAATCCCGTACCGGGTCAAATACCGGTCAATACCGGTCAACACCGGCCATTCCGGTCAATTCCGGCCGAAACGCCTGTTCCACCCATTCCGGTACCGAACTAAAACCAAGTGACGAAACACTTTTTCCATGTGTGAGCTATGGAGTTTAGAAAAAATATGTGAGTTTAGAAAAAATGTCAGTGTGATGAAGCGTAACTATGCCATAAGTATATATTTATATGATTATTTATGTATATGTATATTCATATATTTTTAATATAATAAAGTCCGGAATGGTACACCGGTATCGGTCGGTACCGGAATGTTCCATTCCAAGAGTAAAAACGGAACGGCCTCCGGAATGGAATTTACAAGTATGGTGCGGGAGCCAAAGAAAGAGAGGTTAGGTAGTGTCATTACTATTTTGTAAAATAATCGTCCCAACCATCTTATAAACTAACTGAAATTCAGTATAAGCCAGATTTTGCACCATTATATGTGTGTATTGTTCTATGCATATCCAGCTAACAAAATGGTCGTACTACTATCAAGGCCATGGGCTCATGGCCGGGAAATCCAAAACATCGATCTCAGGGTCAGTTAATGATTTTGAGGTTTGGCCTTTTAATTAATTTTTTTCGTCGGAAAGCTCCACTGGAAAGTACTAATGTTTATCTCCTGGGATGGAGAAACAACAGTAGTATTCACACAACGAAATCAAATCATCGAAATGATCAGTTGTGCTCTCTTCTGTAAATAAATGTGGGAAGCAATCGAGAACGAATCGCACCAAGCCAGCGCGCGCGCACAGACGCACAAGCTTCCTTCGATAGGCAAGAGTTATTGGTTCCTCCTCAGGTTTTAGCTTCTATTCAATCATAACAAATCAGAATCAGTTAAAATCAACGTTTCTTTTAATTAGAAGCGAGCAGATCGACGAGGAAATTAAAGAGGGGATTCGATCGAATTGATCAGCAAGATCCAAACAAAGACGACACGCTTCTTCTTTCGGTCCATCTTGTCAAAAGATGTAGGCTGCGTTCGGTTGAGGGTATAAGCGCTTATAAGCGCTTATTTTTTAGCACTTCAGCAGTATTTTTCTCTCACAAGATTTCAGCACTTCTACAGCACTTCAGCGCTTATCTACAGCACTTTAGCTTCACCGAACACAGCCGTAATAGTTCGGCCGCTCGAGAAATTAACGTTGTACAGGGGACGGCGTGTTGATGCATGCATTACATACCACACACACATGCAGTGGCAACAAAAACAGTGCTACTGAATGGAACCCCTCACCCACAGGCCACAGCCACAGCAGTCCTCCTGGTGCTGTTGATCCATGAGAGGTACTGTAGGCCCCAGCGGCAAAGAGGGGCCGGGCCCACCGGTACTGTCCTTGTGGGCAATCAAATCCTAGATGTGAGAACAGGGGGAAGGGCTGCATCAGCATCATGCATGGTGGTGGGAGAAAAGCATGACATGACCATTTTTCCAGTGATGGAAAATGGGCTGAAAAAGAGGGAGTGAGGGGGAGGAACAGTAGTGTTCAAAAAGGGATCAGGAAAGGCATCCAATGATCCCAGGATAAGCCCCGGCCTTGCTTCCTGCCGTTTTCTCCATCAAGTTACTAGTCCTAGAGCAGAAGATATATACTAACCTTTTCCTCCAATGTGATTGAATAATAAACAAATAAATAAATAAAGGAGAGGAGATTGTGAGTGAGATTAGGTATCATGATTCGGGGGGATAAAGTGTGTGGTAGCCTGAAACAGCTACTCTACTGGTTTGTTAATTAGGCGGCCTAGTTGGTCTCGAGTGGCACTTGCATCCATGATCCATCATCATTACCAAATTCAGCATGAGATGCAGCAGCTTTTGCTTGCTCACAACAATAACACGAAAGCAGCATTCGTTGTACAATAGTCCCTTTGCTTCCTTCTTGTGATCCCTGAGCCTCTAACACAAATGTGCCGAAGTGTCAAACACTGCCTTTTCTCTCCCAGTGCAAACAGGCAATTGGCCCTCCACATCAGAGTGACATGGTGGACTAATGATGTTATGCGCAGATATTTATCTTCTGCTGAGCAAGATACACCTTAGACCTTACCAAGGCTTGTGTGAAAAAGCTACGGAATGGAATATACAGCCAAATGCTTTGAACACCACGTTTGAGTAGCTAGAAGCATGGGAAGCTTCACCTGTCTGAAGAGAAGTTCAGATCAAATAGCCCACAGCTGCACAGCACCTCCAACTCTCTCTCTCTCTCTCTCTCTCTCTCTCTCTCTCTCTCTCTCTCTCTCTCTCTCCTGGCTCTATCATTGCAATCAAGCTGCTACAAAACAAACATGCAAAGCATCGGGCAGTGGCCAATAATGCTTTAGCCAATAATAACCAATATAATCCAGCAGCAAATGACCACATTTACATGCACGCACGTCCATCCTTGAGCAGTAATCCCCAGTCCAGTCTCAAGCGTTAGTATCAGTGATTATTTATATCCCTATGTGGCTAATCAACTACAGTACTTGCAGACACGGCCGGAGCGCCACTTAATGATACCTAATGCTCTGAAAGCACACCACCAAAAGCGGGGGTCAAATGAATTGATTAATGGATATATATATATATATATATAGCAGCGGTGCAGGGACATTCTGAAACAAAAGCTTGTGGAGCACTGCTCCACCGTCACAAATGGAACCCTAATTCTCAGGCATGAACAGCCACACGGCCGGTCCAACTAATCATAGTGTAATCTGAAGTGACACCACACTGACCACAGCTTATTAATTCTATCATATATAATATATACGTATTGCAGAAGTCATAGAAAGGCTTGATGACCTCTATTTGGACCACTCTGTCCCAGCAGGTGGGGAATTAGGCTGATAACAACAGCCACATGAAGGACCAAAAGAAAATATAAAGTAGAACCAGGCAAAATATAAAATCTGCAAAGGTTTATGTAGACTAATAAGCCAGCATTTGCATGACAGGGACAGTGCCTTAATATCATACACCAGCTAGGTGGGCCCGGCCTGCGGCGGCCTTTGCGATAGACACCAGCAGGACACAGGTGCATCATACACAGCTGGAGGAGTGCTTAAAAATATGATCTTTTCTTGTATCTCTCTCTGTCTCCAGTGTACGTTTTGGAGTGGTCTAGAGACAGTGATGATGATTAGGAGGGAATCAGTGTCCCCCAGCCCCATGCGGTTTTAGGCTTAGCTCATGCTCATGCCGATAAAGAGCAAGTATAATAAGAGGCTGTAAGCCGGTTAAATACTGACGTGGAGGAGAGAATGGAGGAGAGAGAGAAGAAGCGAGCTGTAAGCTTACAGTCAGCTTGAGCACAGAAACCAAAAAACTATGTGAGAGAGATAAATGGGCTATACACTGACTGTAAAAGACTAACTACTATACGAGTGGGCTGAGAGAAGGCTATAAAAAAACCTTACAGCCAGCTTGCTGGCTGTATTATTAGCCTTGCTTTAAAGAACTAGCAGGCACAGCCATGCAACAACGGGCACGCCCAATCGCTGCCCATCCGCTGCCTGCCTGCCGCGACCTGCTTCCGGGCTGGCGCCTCTGCAGGAGGCAAACACGCGGCCTGCTTGTCCAAAGCCAAGCTTTACTAATATTGCGTCCTGCACGCTCAGATAGGCAGGCATAACGTGGTTTGTTTTGTTTAGTGGAGAGCACATGCAGTGAATCAGTGATAATGACGATAGTTTATGCAGTTGATGTTTCTGAAAAATAGTAAGGAAGGAACTGACATGCAGGAACAATATGCATCAGGTACGTGTTGCTGTGGTGGCGTCCTTATCTATCCATCTATCGTCTATCGTGAGTTCATGGGGTAGCAAGCACTAACTAGCTCGACGACGAGCCCACCTACGAGCTGGCCGTGGCGGGACATGTGATTAGAATTGGATTGGAAACGATCGATGATGATTAAGCGTTTGAAGATCTGAGAGAGGCGAAATTGGATCGTCTGACCTGACCTGAGTACCTGACAGATATGTCAAGCTAGCTAGATGGAAGGTGTTCGAGTGATCAGGAAAAAAAAAAAGGAATAAAAGAAGTCAAGCGTGCGGATCCAAGGCCGTATCTGCTAATGACTGATCGATAGGCACGCGCATTACGTACATACGCCGGCTTGATCGATCGATCCATCGGTAGGCGTCGAGGCGGAGTCAAAAGGGCGTTGAAAATATGGCGGCGAGCCTGATGATGATTCACCTTTTCATTTCCCCTCTTGCTCTCCATGTACACAAGTTTGTCTAGCTTATCACCCAAAACCAGCGCTAGCCATATGACAATGTTTTATCTTACAACATATCAGCATCAGTTAAATTCAACGTTTTTCTTTTCAACGAGCCTAATGCACCTGCATGTCTGCGGAAACACACCACACGCGAGTACGCGACGACACGAGACGCCGGGCAGCTAGCTAGCTCTGTGCGTGCATGTGGCGTTGAAAATGAAACGTTTCTCGGCGGCGGGCGACCGGCGTTCGGTAGGAAGCAAGCAAAGCGTTGCATGGGCCAGAGGCATGTCGGGTAGCTTTAGCGGCCTCGATCGTGTCTGCTTGTCCTTGGCCTCTCCCTCCCCGTGTGAATAATGTGAACTGTGTCTGTGATGCGATATGCCAAGTGCTTATGGCTCTTGCGCTGTGTTGCTTCAATTCATCGCACCTAACCTAGCCTAATAAGTCATGCATTGCTGCTTCATCGCAGTGAGCATGGTCCCTGCATATATGGACCATGCATGCTACATCCATGTAGACGGGGACAGTAAAAGAAGAAGAGAACACGGCCGCCGCACGGAGGAGCCCGGCATACATGGGCTTATAGCTGACGCAGCAGCAGCGCGGTAATATAATGGCGGCTTCAAAAAGCGAGTGCAGCCCTAAGAAAATCTGGGCACATGCCCAGATCCCGGGCAGGGTCCCGCTATCCGGCCGGTGGTGCTCCACACCTCAGCTGTGTCAGCTTGCAACCTTTTCTCTTTCATTCATTCATTCATTCTGCCCAAGAACGGCATTGATCATCACCATATATTTATCGATTTTTCTCCATGGCCTCCGATCCCTTTTCTCTTTCATTCATTCATTCATTCATTCATTCATTTCATATATCCTGTTCTTTGCCCTACCGACTGAGAGTTTATTTCTGACTGATTATTTATGTCATTAATTATTACACGCAGCGTGTGACCCATGCCATGAGTATACAATGAGCTACTAGCAGGTGCATGCATGGATGGATCTTAATTGTTACTACCTGCAGAGACTGCAGTGCTTTCAAACTGCTGTTGTATACAGTTCCTTGCAGGCTGGACGGCCATGCATCCACCACTGATCCTTGCATTGGACTGTTCATCTTCAGCTAGCGAGGCGACTACTGATGAACCGATCGAGCTCTGACAGTCGTCGTTAGCAGCTCCATGCATGGAGCCCAGCAGTGCGAAGTGCATGTGCATGTGCGGCAACAGCAAGCCGACTGTTCGTCGTCGTCGTCATTGGAGATGCGGGCGGCAGCAGAAAGCGTGGGCATGGAGAAACGACGCACGTCGTCGTCGTCTCGGCCGCCGCGGTGGTGTCAGTGGGCCGTGTCGTGTCGTGTGCACCCAACCCATGCACACTCCGTGGCAGCAGACACTCTACTACCCAGAGATTCCCGAGCCGAGCGTGCGTTTATTGTTGACCTGTATCGGTCAAAGCTGCAGCTGCAATATGACAGACAGTAGTAGAGATTACTCCCAGTAGCTGCTCTATCCATGCCATGCCATGCCATGCCATGCAGCGTGCTCGACGTGTCCGTCCACGTGTTGCCATGGAGACGGCGTTTGGCTTTGGGGATTTTGCTTGCTCTAGTCTGTCGAACCAAGTGTCTCTGTATTCATTCAGATGGACCAATTCAGTGAATCAACCTTTCAAACAAAAGCAATCATCGAATTATTGTATCGTATGTATGGTTTTCACGATGCGGAAATGCTGAATCCACCGTTCATTGATTTATGTGGCGTTATTAGATTGCTGGATAAGGGCGACAGAATGCAGCACACTGCAGGCAGTGCTGTCTGGCCCATACTGCGCATGGGCCTTTTATATGCGGGGCCTTATTATTTAAGCATGTAAATTGGGCTTACTACTTTTGCCTAGAAGGAATTCTTAGCTCGGAATGATTTCGTACAGGAGTCAACCCAGTCAAGCCAAAACATGTTGATCAAAACCCCCATTGGATCGAATTACGGCCCGTTACAACCATGGACCGGGCCACCCTTCACATCTCTCTCACGGTCCAGTAAAACTGTAGTAGGCCTGGTCCATTATTCAGATATCTCTCCTTAGGGAGGAGTTAGCCTCAGATCTCATCGTCAATCGTTTGGTCAAACTATGTTGATGCCATGTCGGTTCATTTGAACATACTTGAATGGTTATTGATATGTATGGTTGCGGGTGAAGGGCTATAATTTAACAACATATTATCTTCTTTTATTCGATGGACCAAAGTTCTATTTATGCTAAATTATAAATGGGCATGATTATCCTGTGATAGCCGGATCGGGCCACAAGCAAAAAAAAAAAAAAAAAAAAAATCCTCATATTCAGTTTGGCCCTATCCAAAATAAGCCTTTAATTGGGCTATTATGAAACGATATGGGCACATAAATTAGCCCAAACCAAAATATAGATGGGCCAAGCTCAAATAAAATAGCCTTTGAAATAAGCCCAAATAGAATTTTGACGATGCAATTTGCCATAACATCTTTGCCATGTCAGCGGCCAAGTTACTTGCCACGTGGCCATCCATGTGGCAATGGCCTGGTTTATAACCTTATGGTGATTTTGAGCATCATAATCGTTTATGACGACAATGGACTTCGTCATTAAATCAATGATGGTTTTTGTTGTTTCATCACAGAACCATTTTCATCACTAGGACATTATAGGATTAGGTACAGATAAAAATAAATTTAGTAATGTCAATATCTAATCATCACAGGAGACCCTATGTGTTATAGTTGTAGCCTTGTAGGTAGTCCCTTTTTCTTGATTTTCTTAGAAAAAACTAGTTTCATATGAGAATCAAAATTAATTTCTCGAGAAACATTTCTATGAGAATTTCCATTCCATTTCATGGTTTTCAACATAGCTTACTACTACTAGCTACTAAAGTTCATGCATATTTCCTCGTGCCGATGCATGAACCTTACAAGGCTCACATGAGCTAGGTCTTACAACTCTGCCTGACCTTTGCACACCATTAAAGAAGATAAAGCTACGAAGTTCACGAAGGCATCTTGTACAGAAAGCCCTAATTTAAAGGCAAAAGCTATGTTTTGGATCTTTCACTTCCTGCGGTCATATCTCACATATATGGACGAGACGATGACGGGACAACCTCGCTTTCTTTCTGTGTCAATTTGAGAACCAAACTGACTAAACTAATCTCACAAAACTGCGTCAGAGCACACGAGCATGCACAGGATTGGACGAAAAGGTGAGGTTAACATGAATTCTTCAGTATCGCTCAGGGGAGACGGAGTACGTGCCTGGCCAGGTTGACAATCACCCATCGCTGGCCCGTGTCACCATCGTTCCCTGGTGTGGTCGATGCCAGGCTCCGGTTGGTGACCATGCCCTGGACCGGGGCCGCCCAAGCATCCGCTCGCCACGGAAGGACTGAGCGAGGAAGGGAGGCCCTTGCTCACGCTTAGGAGGACTGGGAGCGCCGTCGCTCGCGTTCCCCAATCACCCGATCTCGAGGATGGAGTCTGCACCGCGCTTCACTGGTGAGCTGTGACCCCCTGCTTGACTTTTTCAGGGACTCGGACGGCGGCAGGGTCTTGTCCAAGGAGGATGACCCAATGTTTCATGAACATAGCTGTGCCAAAGTGCCGCCCGTCCCTCTGTTGTGCGACCCACCTGACAGCACCAATGACGGGCCCTTGCTCTGCATCGGCGCAGCCCAAAGGAGTTGTCTTCAAACTGGGCACCCAGGGGCTTGACAACCTGACGGCGAACATCTTGGCCATTGATGCAGTGCCTCAGGTCTCTAGCAAGGGTCCATGCATTGGAGATGTCTTGAACATGGATGACCCGACCATTCGGGACATTGCGGGTTGGGATGTCTTCGCTGACTATGCAACGGAGGTGGAGGAAGGGTGTTTGGACCAAGAGGAGCTTGATGGCTATGCCAGGCTTTTGTGCAGGGATGTTCAAGCCCATCCCTGCTCCACTCCTCCAGAGGCCGGTGTCGCCTCCCCAGACCAACAGGAAACAAAGGAAGAGGGCTGGTACTGCCCCTACCCACTCGAGTGCACGCCAGGCAGCTCGGCCATCCTCAATACCAGTCGCTGAGCATGCCCAACACAAGCTCATGCGCGAGCTCTCCTTCATCAACGGCATGTCAGCGGCACCGGCACCAGATGCAGCGGTCACAGCCTACATCGAAATGTACGGGCACAATCTCCCAGAGGAGGCGGTCAAGACCCTCCGAGCAGCAACACATCTAGAGGACAAGGAGCTTTCCAGAGCACTTGCAGCCATTGCAGCTGAGTCTGGAGGAGTAGAGATGGAGGTTCCTTAGATCTGCAAATGCAGATGGAGCAGCAACACTTCCTCTGTTCAATGAGGTTAGTATTTGGCTGGTCTGTGTTCATGGCAGATGGAGGAACCCAAATGGCCCATACCTTGGTGATCTTGACATTGTGGTGTATTTGGAAGCAAAGTAATGTCGTGGTGATTATGAGATCTAGGTGTACGACAATACAGATGGTTGCTATAGCCAACTGGGCTCATAATGGAGGGAGGTTACTTAGTTCTCCAACAGTCGTAACCCATTTTAATGAGTAATTAGCTTTTGTATTTCGAACCTCCTGTAGCGGTCTGCTGCAGGCGGTTGCGCTCCTTGCGCATTATGTTGTAAACTCTCTTTCTCTCTTATTAATATAATGCCGGGAAACCGGATCTTTCAAAAATCAAGGTGAGGTCAACATGAATTCTTCAGTGCAAGGTGAGGTCAACTTTATAGTTATATATAACCTTGCACTGTCTTGCATGAATTCTTCAGTTACTGCCAGCACCAACTGCAGGATGAGCCTCTACCATTTGTGTTGTCAGAGCCTCCTATTAGTATTCTTTTTTGATGATTGTGTATAAGTATATATATACATAAAAGTGAAAAAGGAGAAAGGTGTAATTTGGTCTCATGTACATGTGTGTAAAGCTGAGCTCTTGCTTCTTTTAAAGCCTGGAAAGCTTTGCAATTTGCAGGCACGGTTTGGTCTCGTCTCGTCTCGTTTGTTGGTTACCATGCTGGTGGTCCGCATGCATGCTTGCGATGGAGGTATCAGAAGCTCAAAAAGGCCATGGTGTTCCGTTCCTCTGCCACTAATGCATGTTGCTAGTTTGTGGTGCATCATCATGAGCTTGTCTCTCAAAGCTGCGTAACAAGTATGCCGATTTGTTAGACATTTTCTCCAAGGATCATTAACAATCTACAAAGTTAGATTTGAATCCCCTCTGCAGGCGTATTCAGTGTCTCACCTGAAGATGCACACTGAATGTTCCTCCCTTTTCCCCTTTTCTTCTCTCTCTCTCTTTTTGTTTTTAGAAAAATCATACAGATGAGAGTCATAAATGGATGCTCATCTCTTTTTTTTAAAAAAATAAAAAATAAAAAAACGATTTCGCATAAAAATTTCATGCAAAAGATTTCGTCTTTTTACTAATGTTGCACCTGCATTAGTTAGCTCGATGACGCCCCCACAAATTGCAGTGGTTATCATGGCGCTTTGCGTAGATTGCTCTCCTGCTCGCCTTCTTTACGCTTCTTTTCAGAAATTAGCTTGAGAACAAAAGCCCCAGCCTGCTGCGGCGCTGCTCCTCCTTTGCTCGCACAAATGTTGGCGCCGCGAGCTTTTGCCGCCGGCAAGGGGGACACCGGCGAATCATGCGCATCACCGCCGCCCCCTCGCTACGATCGTTGCCTGTCCTGCTGGCGCCTTGTGGGACACCGAATCATTCCCGCCCTTGAGCTTGTCTGCTTCCTCGATCTCATCTCACGCCCCCCTGCCGCCATGCAACTGCATGAAGCTGCCTACTGGGCTGCTGGCAGAGCTACGCCGCCACTGTTCTTGCCAGCCTACCTGAATCTGAAAGGATGACCACATTTTTACCAGATCAGTATTTTATAAGTCGTCTTTAACTTGACTTCATTGTTAGTGTGGTGCGTCTTACAGTTACAGTTACAGGTATGGGAAAGCTCTTCTTCTGATATAGCATGAGCACGGACTCAAGGCCAGTTCTTCTTGCTTGATTAGTTATGTATTTATAGCCGCAAAGACTATCGATTACCCTAACAGTAACAGACACGCTTGGTCCAATCTGGAGCCTCAATTTTTCACTCTGAAATGTCTTTTGTCCGTGAATGAAAAAACTCTGGAAAGTGCATCCATGCGCATGGAGTCAAGCTCGACATTTGACTGGGATTCATGATGGGCAATGAATGAGCAGACATACCTGATCTGCATGCTCTGAATTTGTGACTGACTGACTGATCATAGGAAGAACACAAGGGGGTCCAGCAGGCTGCAGCAAAAGTAAAAGATGTTCTTTTTTTTAAGGAAGGATCTCTCAGTTTTTTATGCCAGAAATAAGCTGACAGACCTGCATGTCTAATTTTGCATATTTCTAATGCAGATGGTTTTTAGCTAGATGCTGAGCTGCTGTGGATCCATGGAGATATAGCGTGATCTCCATAGAGATCTATAGATACAGGGAGGCACAGCTGGATGTGGATCTGGGATTGCTTCTCAGGGCAGTAAATTAAATAAAACACCCATGAGATTCTGGCCAAGATTTTGCCGTTGTTGTTAAACATGCACGATGTATAGTGGCATCTGCAGACACAAGTTGTAGCTCACTTTTAGTACCCTAAGCTACAGCTTTAAGCACACTCCACATGATTTGCAGCTGCTCCTGAGTTGTAGTGCGTGCCTCAAGTTGCTAGTGTTGTTTAAACTTGAGGAAGACAGACTATGCTTGGTATTAATTTGGTCCAAAAAGGAAAAGGTTTGCTTGATGCTAGAGTGATTAGCCACTTTGATCTGTCTCTGCTTGGTAGCCTTTTCCATGAACACTGGATTGGTCCTAGACTGTTAAGCTTTCAGATGAGTAATTATTTCGTAGCACATTTAAATTCTAATCGTAGTGATAACATAGTTGAGTGCTACAGTGCAAAAGCACCAAAATAAAAAACAAAAATGAGTAGTAGTGTGAAGTGGAACAGGGAGTACACATTTTTTTTTTTTAAAAAAAACACGAGAATGAAGAGTGAGGAGATTGGAAGAATGAGGGCATGGATCAACCACCATTATGCTCTGTCTACAAAGAGGGTAGCAGAACACAATCATCCCATATCACATGCCTCCTCCCCTGCAAAAGCTAATGCCAATCAATCCATTGGCTACTCACACCTGTTGCACACATCATTATTCATCTAACTATCTTATCCCAAACTACATCAACAGCTAAGCGACATAAAACAAAACTTGTCAATTTATTTACCTGCTGGTAGCCACACAATGGTGTAACAACTTAATTTAAAGCAGACTTCAGTATGCATGCATGATGGTGTATATATATATATATGAATCAACAGCTTCTTCATGCATGTGATAGGATTAGCAAGCTGTTACACACATGCATGATTGTGACCAACTGACCATTTGAGTACTTGATCATGCAGGCTTGTGAAGTTTGACTGCACGGCTTCATTTAACCACGCATGTTTATGTATGTATGGTATAAACTATTGGTAAGAAATATATACTTCACCAGAGCCAAAATAAAACACCAGTTTCAGAAACAGTTTATCAGCTTCCTACATCAGAAATTAGTTGGGGATCAACATGTGCGATTTGAAAAGATGCCAACAGTACTTGTTCGTACCGTTTCTGTACCTGCAAACAGTGATGCAAGCAGAATGAGCTACTAGCAGTATATATATATACACATGCATCCGACGAAACAAAAGCATCAAGCTTTCCTTCTTGCATTGTTGGCCTATATAGCTCCATCGATCGCCTTTGCATAAAGATCACCACCTCCATTAATTCTCACACACAAAGCTCTCTCGCTCGCAGAAAATTAAGCCAGACAGAAAGGATGGACGAGTCGTGGAGGTGCACGATGGGCTCGGTGCTGCCACGGCAGCGACCGTCGGATCAACACGCCGCCGCCGCCGCCGCCGGCGGCCACCAGAGCCTGGCCCCCGACGACTTCCGGGACGTGTACGGCGGGCCGCCGCGCACCGTGCTCCTCCGCAGCTTCGGCGGCGAGGCGGTTGACTACCACTCCCCGACGGCGAGCTACGGCGGCGCCGAGGCCTTCTGTCGCCGGCCGTACCCCGACGGGCGCGCCGCGGCGGCCGTGCCCACGGAGCAGGGCTTCTTTGACGACATCTTCGGCGCCCGTCGTCGTCACATGAGGTCGAGGTCCAGGTCCAAGTCCAAATCATCGTCGGCAGTCAGCTCCGACGAGTTCCCCTCCGCCGCCGGCTTCTGCCGGCCGGTGGCCACCGGCGGCAGCCGTGCCGACGCCACGCTCTCCTTGTTCACATCTAGGCTCAGGTAGGAGCTCGTTGACAACAGTCGTGTCAGTGCAAAATCTGGACGATCGAAGCACGTGAAAAATGCTTCACAAAATGCAATGCATGCATCGCGATCATCATTATTAGCGCTAATTAAGGTGAACGTGCCGTTCTTGACATGGCAGGCCGGTGACGATCCCTTCGCGGCGGTACGACTCGTCGCCGCCGTCATCGACGTCGACGAGAGGGGAGTACCAGAGCAGCTTCACGTGCTCGACGGCCGCGTACCCGGCAGCTCGCTACTGCTACGGCGGCGAAGCCAAGGCCGCCGCCGCCGGCAGCAGGTCGAACCACAGCAGAGCCGGCGGCGGCGGCGGGGCAGCGGCAACGCGCCACCACCGGAACCACCGCGGGGGCAGCAGCTTCTGTTGCTTCACGTCGAACCCGGAGACCAGCAGCAACGCGCCGAGCTTCCGGCAGGCCGCACGCGGGGGCGGGGCGCGGTCGCCGGCCGCCGACACCACCATCACCGACTACTCCGGCGCCGACTACGGGTACTACTACTCGCCGCCGTCCGCCACGTCGTCGTCGCTCTTCACCAACCCGCTGGCCAGGACGCCGCTGCGGCTGGAGGAGGTGGTGATGGAGGTCAGGGAGCGGGCGCCGCTGCTGATGGACGACGGCGACGACATCGACAGCGTCGGCGCCGCTGCGGTGGATGAGGCGATCGCATGGGCAAAAGAGAGATTCTGGAGCCAAACCCGTTAAACCGTACGATCAGGATAAACATCAACAACGTTTAGACCATGATGAATGATGATCCGTCAATCCATGGCGTGCCTATGTAATTATGCAACATTCTACTGTAGTATATATAGGCACCTAGTGACCAGGACCAACATTTTGTAACGCTTGATTCATTATGCAAGAAGATTGAATACATTTTGCACATTATACATCGATCAAAACTCATAAGCAGACAAGTGGTAAAAATGTGACCTTTCAGTTTGCACATTATATATCGAGAATAAGCAGACAACATATCAAAATGTGGGCATGTAGGCTACAGAATTCGGCCCACGGAACGAAGATTAGACAACACACGATTTCACAAGAAACAGCCACCAAAATTTGAAAAGGAACGGTTAGCAGATACTATATGGTAATATCTTTAATCTTGACAGGAGTCAACAATCCTTTCTTCTCGTATATTGGGTACAATCCTCCCACACTTATATGGCTACATATTAATATCTGCTGATCATTGCAATCAGTGACATACATATTTTGTTGCCACATGCAACAAAAGCCACTAGAGCTTCAAGAAATGCTGGGTCAGTTCTTAATCCTAAATTACAGCGATGTGTTGCACGAAACTTGGGGTTTGAGCTGTGAAAAGAATGCAATGAACCGAAGTATACAAAATTTTCCAAGTGCCACACTAGGCAAGAGGCGAGGTTCAGCTTTCCATTCACCTTGTGAACACCAAACAACTGGCTATTTTGTCCTTGTGATGACTCTCTCTGTGATATCAATAAGAGCACGCCTTGAAGTCAGAACATCCTCGTCATCGCTATCTGGGAGGGATTCTATAGCCTTGACTGCACGATCAGCGTGTTCTCGTGCGAGCTCCTTTGTCCTTTCAATTCCACGGCTCTTCCGGAGATAGTCAAGGGCCTGCGATTTAAAGAAGAAAGTAGTCCACTAAGTTTATGGTCCTGTCCTGCTGTTTTTTCTAATGCTGTTACAGAAAACATGAACTTTCAAATGTGCACGGATGTGATGCTAAATCCAGCAATTAAATGCTCAACATGCAATTAGCTGGCTATGAGAATTGAGAACCAATAATATTTGGAAATAACTACCAGAGATCAAGTAAATGATTTACGCTGTTCCTCAATATCCAGCAAAACTATTCAAGTCCAAAATGGGTTGTGGCCTTTTATAGGTAAATGAACAATGAAAAATGAAACCTGCTGACAATCTAAAAATTACTTACAATTTCAACATTTGCAGGATTATCAAAACCTCGGTCAACAACTTCTTGTAGTTGCGGGAATTCCTCCATCGCATATAGCATGGGGGCAGTAATGATTCCCTGCATAGTGAATGCTATGATATAATATATATCCATCAAACAGAAATTGTGAATTTTGTGTTGATACAAAAGCTTTAGCCTAACCATATCTCACATCTAATCTCAGTAGACTTACCACAAAGAGATGAACAACAAATCTCGTTATATTATACTTATCTAGATAACGATAATCTTTTCTACACCCACCTGATATGTAAAGGTTGTCATCAACAAAAATCCAATCACCAAAAAACTGTTTCTCATGAGAGCTAGCATGGGAGTGGCATCTCCAAGATGGCGACAAACATGTAGCAGTAAAATAATTTGTGCTAGACAATGTGGTACATGCATATTAACCAAGGAGTTTTTTTTTTTTTTAACACAAGGCAGAAAAACATTTATAGATCTCCCATAAGTTCCTAATGAAGTCTGCAAAAACCATTATGACATCATATTGATTTATTGAATTAAAGAAAGATACATGTATATTTCAGATGATAGACATGATTACATTTTCAGTCACTGCAAAGCAAAAAAAAAGAAAAGAAAAGAAAAGAAAAACTCAGATTGTTATTCTCACATGGCGAATATCAGTCAATGAACCCTTCCCAAGGGATGCAGAGGTGCCGGTGAAATCAAGAACATCATCAATTAACTGGAAGGCTAGACCCTGAATGGTATCAAGTTAGCTAAGCTATCGACAAGTTTACAGAATTAGCTCGTAAGGAAATGAATTCAAGAAAAGCGGAAACGTAAAGGTGTTTTACAAACCAGGTTTCGACCATATTCGTATGCAAGCACCGAAACCTCAGCTGTGTGCCCTGCAAGAATAGCAACAGCCTTGCAACTATTTGATATCAATGATGCCGTTTTGTAGTATGTCTTTTGCAGGTAGTACTCCATGCTGCATTTGTAAGAGTCCATATCAGAATTTGCTAATAAAGATATCAATGAATTGACTAGAACAGAGTCAAAGAAAAAGTGCAGGAATTTCACACTACAACTCTTTGTAATAAATTTTAGATCTGTCTAAGCAACTAAAACCATGATGGAGAGAACATATTAAACCTTTGTCGTTCCTCTCTGCTTGTAGAGATCTGCATAGTCTCACCAGTAACTAGATGTTCTACAGCAGTTGCCATTAGAGAAACCACCTGCACAGACAAGGTAGAAACCAGTTGGTGGTGCTATAGAGTATAGACAACTTGCAAGAAAAGAGCACATGCACATGGTAACCACAAGGATAGATCTAGAAATACAGTACAAGATAAGCATGGTTATGCTACTGAAGAACACCGAGGAAATATAATTGTCAGAACAAATGCATGAATGAGATCCATGAATCAAGTCTAATGGCATCCGCAGAAGCAACTGATATAGCATATAACAACTGTAATTTCCCTTCAGAAGATCAAATAAACTAAGCATATAGCCTATTCTTGAATACTTGCTAAAAACAAATGAATAATACACGTCAATTTACCTCTGTGTTCCCAAGTGCTGCAAGTGCCACACATGCTCTAGACAGCAGGAAGTCACCAGCCAGCACAGAAAGCTGCAGACAGAACATTCAATGAATATTGATGTCTCAATTGTAGAAATCCCTCCAGTTTAGAAATAGAGAACCACAAGGAAAGCAGTTTTGAGAACAAATATTGTAACACTGCTGCTTAACAAAAAATGGTGCTTCTATTATTCTGTAACTTGGCAAAGGGCCTCTAGCTGAATTGGTTAGAGGAACCCAGCGGCACTCCTCTGGTCCTGGGTTCGACACCCCGTGGGAGCAAATTTCAGGCTAGGGTTAAAAAAAAAACTCCCTCGTCTGTCTCACAGGTCTAAGGCCCAGCCCCAGTCGTGGTGTCTCACATGGGCTATGGTGCCACTGTGTATCGGTGGGGCAGGGTTCGAGGGTTTTCTTGACCAGCGTGAGAAGGTGTCATACCCCCCACAGGTCATGTTTTTTATATTTTTCTTTAACTTTAAGATGAGAGTGCCAGATAATTTAATGCTAAGAAAAATATTTTGATTTCCAAATATATTAACTTCATATTAACCTGGAACCAAATGAAGAAGCTTTTATTTGCCTGCTAGAGCACGAATGCATACCGGTTTCACTGGAAGCTAAAACTTTTCATAGTTTGGAATTCATAGTATTCAAGTAGTTAGTCTCAATGCATGGGAGTGATACAGTTAGTATACGGCACGTATGAATACCTTGTTCCCCATGATGAGATTCAATGAACTGACGCCACGCCTAGTATCAGCATCATCAAGAACATCATCATGTAGAAGGCTTGCTACCTGCAGAAGATAAAAGATTGAGAAAAAAAAAACAGAATAGCAATGTGTGGCTCTGAAGGACACAGCCGCAATACTAACATGAATCATTTCAGTTATCTCTGCAATGTTCTGTTGCCGTGTGCGGAGTTTATCTGCCAATATACTGAGAACTCCACCTTCTGTTGATCCTGACAAAGGGAATTTCAGAGCTGATGCCATGAGCAACAAAACCTGTCAATACAAATTAGAGCATTAGAGACATGAAAAATCAAGAAGAGAGGAGGCAACAACCAAGAATAAAATATTTTTTCAAAATAATCCAGAAATTGAGGAGTTACCGTAGGTCGGAATCTTTTCCCCTCTGCTCCCACCTTGAAAAAATACTCTGCTGCTGATGCCAGTTTGGGGACCTGCAAATGCAACTTTGAAGCAAATTAGGGCTAATTTTTGGACCATCACTAGATCAATGAAGCATCAAATCATCTTTGTTACCAGTAGTCTACAGGAGTACTACACAGATGACTAGATGAGTTTTGGTGAACAGGATCAACTGCTTACTCACCTCAGCAGCCACCATGGATCGTAACCTATTTGCAAGAAGTGATAGCTCATCGGCGACTAATTCAAATGGATCTTGCTGTTCCTGAGAACACGAGAAAATTAGAATCTTCAGACTATATTACAGTCAAGAAAATAACAAATACATTATATTATCCTTTCATTAGCTTTCACATTTCAAATAAAACAAAAGGCTGAGGACAGATTCAGAACAAATTAAGATAACATAATCTTTGATTCATGTCAAAACACATCAAAGTCTGGTTGTTGCAATATGAACGAAATTTTCTTTCAAGTCCATACAACATGATGGTAAATTTCCATTAGAAAAAGGTACCCACTATGCTACAAACAAGAGATGTAATAGTAACAAGACACAATCGACTGAACAATGTGACTGCTCATGACTTCCATTGTGCATTTAAACAAGTCGCTTTACTTATCAAATTATATATGCCCTCACCTACCCTCCCTTTTATTAAAAGAAAGAAAGAAAAAAAAAAGCAAAGGAATCATCATTTCAAACTCAATGAGCAGCACAAAACGAATGATTACAGAGACAAGCCCTTGACTACCTGAGTCCTCGAAGCCCCGTCCTGGCGAACTTGGTATTGGGCATCATGCAACCACCTGGAGCTCACGAGAGCAGCTCCTCTGCAACCAACCACCTACTAAACGATACAAAACGTACAGAGCCTGTATCAGCACAACGGAAAAGCCAGACTGCCAGACTTTTCCATACCATGAACAGGCAGATATTAGGAAGTGTATTAAACAGAGCAAACTAGCGCAAATGCGATCAGTAGCAGGAGTGCGACCCCGCACAGTTTCTACCGGGGCGCCGCAGCATAAACGCGAACACATCGCGGACGGTGGCTGGCAGCTCGGCCGCTAGCCAGCTTCAGCGGGCACCGGCGGCGGAGAGTAAAGTACGGGAAGGAGTGGACCTTGCTCCGAATCTGGGATGCGAGGGGCATGTGGTGCCGCCCCAGGAGGCCAGTGCCGCCGCCGGCCGACGAGGTGGGCAGGAGCCTCTGCGCCTGGGCACCGCCGCCGGTCGCGGCCAGCGCGGCGACGCGGCGCGCGACAGCCCACCGCCAGGACATGCTTCGGTCGCTCCCGAGATCGGGGGGAGGGAGATGAGCTTGGAGAAAAAGTCAGAGACGAAAAGGGAGGGGAAGGCGAGGCGGCGGCGGCCGCTCGGAACGGAGGCGCCACCCGTGGCGTAGAGGAGTGTTACGTGGATGCGCCCGTTCTGCCACGTCTGGTGCTGGACTGCGCCTGCAGCCCTGCGCGAAAAGGGCCCGAGCCCACGAGGGAACTTCACATGTGTTTCCTGCTTCGGGTGTGGTACAAAAATCGAGTCTTTGATTTGATATAGTTTATTTACATTTTTTTTGGGGGGGGGGGGGGGGGGTGCGGGGGTGGGTAAATAACACAACAGTTTTGTCAATATATTTTCCTAAAAAGATGAAATGTAACATCCTTAATTTTGATTTTTTTTGAAAAATTATTTTCTTTTAAAAAATTATGAAGCCAGTTTCATAGCTTTTATAAAATAATTGTCGGGTATCAATATTAGGAATAAACTCAAAATATGATTCATCAAGTATGACCCTGAATTGGCTTAGGCAAATTCAGTATCCAGGTTCATCAATTTTCCAACCTCACTGAGGTGGGGCTGTTCTCGGACGGCCTTAGAGGCACGGGCTCCGCTTCTATATTATTTTATCTTAAAACATTATGAAACTCAGTTTCATTGCTTCTATATATAAAATCATGTTATATCTTATGGTGGCTAAATTATAAATAAATGATTTATTCTTCTATAGACTTATTTTGATTTTATTTGCTAGACTAGAGTAGATGTTCTTGTAATCTATTATAATTAGTTTATACGTCGATGGCATGCATTATGAAAAGTTTTTTTTTAAAAAAAAAGGCACCGGGGAGCCTCCCGCCTGAATATGGTGCTAGGCCAGACATCAACCATGACCCGCCAGCTGTACATGCATGCCATCGTCGCGCTACAAGTTTGTTTTCCATTAAATGTTCAGATGACTTTAACAACAACAAATGCGTCATATAATGATGTAACCACACCATACTTGATCCTGATTAGTACAACTATATGGGGAGAAGTGCCTGCATATTTGATGTGGCTCTATCATCGAAAACCGCTTAGGTAGATAAATCATGTTTCTTTTTTTTAACAACTCACCGGTGGAACTAACATTCTCCACCTAAGTAATTTTCTATTGGCACCGACGAAACTCCGTTGGATGGAGAGAGGCGACCATGAAGTTCAGAGTAGTTCATTTTTTTTTTTGGGGGGGGGGGGGGGGGGGGGGGGCGAGTACGGTAGCAACAACATGATTTGACAACCAGCTCATCCTGCATCTGGAGCAAATGCAAGCACGACTTCATAACCTGTGCCACCACCAATGACTAACTATGAAGAACTCTAAATCACATGCAATTGTAAGGTGTGAAGTTAGAACCGACAAACGACAGTCGTGAGATTGCAAGGCATTGAGTCACAGCCAACAGTCGGTAGCCGAGACTTGCGGGTGTTTAGTTCCTCTCCAAAATCCCAAAACTTCCGTCACATCAATTTTACGGCACATGCATGAAACATTAAATATAGACGAAACTTTTGCATGTTTACACAGTTTGCCTGTAAATCGCGAGACGAATCTTTTGAGTTTACTTGGACTATAATTAGACACTTATTGTAAAAGATTTCTCGCTGCTACAGTGTCAAAATCCAAAAAATTTTGGGATCTAAACACCCCTTTGCATCGCCTATGAGCTTATGTGAGCCCCAACTGACACCCACCAACACAATATGGGGAAAGGAAGCCCCAAAAGAGGACAACCATGAGAAGAACGAGGAGATCCAGCTAGTCCCCGGAACCCAACAGATGATGAGACAAAAACACTCGAGCTGATTTAGAAAACAACAAAGGAAGCCGATGGTGGCGAGCACCCGATAGGAAGAGGCGTCTCCAAACAGAAGTGCTACTTGGAATACTTGAACGACGCCTTCAACAAGGAAGGTAACATTCACCGACGCCAAGGTCGTAGGCCGAAGTTAGGAGGGCTTTCACCCTTAAACGTGCTTCGTCGAGGGAATAGCCGTAGAAACTTCAACGATGCCACCAGAGGGGAATGATGCCTGATGCGCCATTGTCGTTTGACCGGAGCAAATCCGGATAAGGCTTTCTCCCTCGCGCGCACCCACGATGGAGCCCAACGAAGGGCCGGGTCGAGGTGTCTGTCAACTCGCCCGCGCGCCTCCCGACCGTCGGAGTCCACACAGCTGCACGGCTGCGGGCGTTTTTCTAGATACGACGGAGACCTCGCTCGTCGCTGCTGTAAATGCGAGGCCCGATCGACGTCACGTCCATCTGATCTCGTCGTCGTCGCAAGACCAAGAGGCAAGAGCCCAGCGAGACCGGGAAGAAACCACGCATTGATACGTTGGCGTTCATCTACGATCAGCAGGCAAGCAGATCGAGAGGGATGACGGAGACGTTGCACGGCACACAACGACAACCCTTCATATGTGCTGCCGGACGACTTGACAGATGATGATGTATGGATTCTCATTTCTGCCTGAAACTGTACATATGCATGCAGGATTATTGCAGGGGCTTGCATTGCTAATCTGGCAATTTCTCTGATCGCTTCTCATCTGGCACCATGCCCTGCTGCAAACGCTACTGCAAATCTGCCTAATACAACCTGACAGCGAAGCCGAAACCCCCACCCACCGCCATTAATCCTTCGATTTTCCAAGATCGCCCGGCAATTGCATGCGCGCGCGCAGAGGCCGGCGCGGCTATAAAACGCCAGCCCGGTCGCTCCTCCATCGACAAGGTATGTAGCGATCTTGTGCGTGCCGTCCAAGTCCAAGTTTCACTACTGCCAAGTAGGTAGCTTGGAATTGGACTACAAGTCTACAACAACATGGAGAGCAGCATCCAGAGGCCCTTCGTGCTGGAGGTCTTCTCCGAGGTGGCGCCGTGGCAGCCCGCCGTCGCCGTCGCCCCGCAGAGGCCGACCAACAAGCTCGACACCATCGTCGAGGAGGACAGCTCCGATGTCGGCATGGCGCACGACGCCGCCGCCGTCGCTGGGTACTGCTTCCAGCAGGCTGGGGCTTCTTCGTCCTCCTAATAAAGCCTTCAGTTTCGCCCCTACGGCTACGTACGTACGGGGGCGGCCGGCGCGCACTAGAGTCGTTGTTCAGGTGAAATTATCGTGTGTGCGCGCAGGACATACACACACACCCCCCCCCCCCCTGATCCTCTTATTCTCTATTCTATATATATAAATAAAGAAGAAAGTTCATATATGTATGCCTTAGCAATTATATTTAGACGTGGCGAAAGGGCATGAGATCGGTTTATAACTTGTATAGTTGTATATGTATATGTGTATATATATGTATGGGATACTTTACTATATTGTTCACGAAGTGACTCTCACGAGAGTTCATGAGTTCCCCTCTCTTCTAAACACTTAAATCTACACTATGGTCCTATTTAGATTCACCATCAAATACTAAAAATTCCGTCACATCAAATTTGGACACATACATGAAGCATTAAATGTTGATGGAAACTGAAACTAATTTGACAGCTTCGCAAAAAGTTATGAGACGGATCTTTTGAGCCTACCTGGACCATGATTGGACACTTATTGCAAAAGTTGACACCTTACTATAATAAAGAAAAATTGCAAAATGGACAATCTAAACAGACCCTATGTCTAGATACATAACAAAATAATCCATCTAAAAAGGCCAAAATGTCTAAATAATTTGGAATATAGTGACTAATTATCTTAGTGGTGGTTGTATGTATATATACTTTGTTTACCATTATCACTAATTTGTAGGAACGGTTTCTCGTTACGGACCATATTAAAACCATAAACTACTTTACTTAGATGTACACTTAAGGTTAATTATATATTCTCATAGCATGCTCTAATTAACTTACTTGGCTAGAATCAATCATATCAACCAGTCTATAGCTAATTTAGAAAAGTAAATAGTCACACAAGTGGAAGCCACGCACATAGTTGGCGAGCAAAAGTGCTAAGCATAGAGAGGAAGAACTCTTGAAGATACAACGATATATCCTGTACAACGGTTGCCAAATCACAGTTCCTGTTTCACGTTCGAACTCCTGTCTCTTTCTCCCCTGCACACCATTATGGTGCCTCTCCACACTAAGAACTGAGGATCGCCGCTTGGAAGGCCATGATACTTTCATCGGAAGATCATGAAGGTCTCAAGTGTTCTGGCTCACCAAGATATACGGGTGCAACAACCCAATCTCAAGCTCTATGGTTTAAACCTCATAATGATTAACTGTAGTGTGTCTATTCTACATTTGGATGTAATCTTGAAGGGAGGGAGAGAGAGAGAGAGAGAGAGAGAGAGAGAGAGAGAGAGAGAGAGAGAGAGAGAGAGAGAGTTGATGGTGTATAGAAACACCTGCTCTTTGAAGGGATGGGACTATTTATATAATTATATGTGGTTCCCTCACTTGCTTGGGTGTGCTGGAGTCTAAAGTTAATCACTTAAACTAAAAGATATAATCATGGGCATATGATCCTTATATCCCCTGTACATAAATGATTATAAAAATAGCATGTTTGTCACAAATGATTGTAAAAATAGGTTGTTTGACCGCCCCTAAAAAATGATTTTGAAGAGCAAATCAGCACAACACAGTCGACCATATATATCTATCCATCAAATTGAAGAGACTGTTATATTGGGAAGTTGATACTAGATTAACTTAACTTAAACATGTGGTTATTATTATGGTCATTATAATGCGAGTTTAGGAAAGGTGGCAAGGCGAGCCATAATGGCCGTACGTGTGCCGTGTTGCAAACTAATTAACTGGACAACCCAGGCACACGCCAATGAAGATTTTGCTGCTGTAAACTCAAAAAGATAAAGATAAGAGTGAGTGACACAATCACACAAATACACAAATGAACCGCGAGGGAGGAAGACGGATGAGGGATGGAGTACGTTGCAATATTGATTTTGATTAATAATAACACCCGGAACGGAGATCTCAGTTAGTGACATACTACTGTACTTGTTTTGATAAGTGAGTAGAACAGTAGCAAAATGACACGAAACAATTCGACGACAAGAAGCAGGGCCAGTGGTGAACAGCGATGACAAATCTCTTTTGTTCAAAAGAAAAAAAAAACAGTGATGACAAATATGCTCGCGATCGAGCTCGCACAAGTACTCTGACGAACTACATGGATCGGCCGTCAATTTTAGTAATTAGACGACGACGTGGAGTGGGTGCACGCAATTTTTTTATCGGTGTGTACCAACTTCAACCAATCTTTGGTTAGGCCTTGATCGATCGACCGACCTCCCTGACGCCTCTGCCGTGCTTTTGATCGATCAGAAAGAGAAGAAGCAAGAATGTGGTGGGATGGAACAAGTGCAAGTAGGCGATGGGAGAGTCGGCCAGCGGCGTGCTCTTAAACCCGGGCAGCTCCCGCTTGGGTTGGCACGCACGTGCGCATTGCTCGATCTCTCTATTATCTACCGTGTTTGGTGTGCCGTATCTTCTTTTGCGTGCATGGTTAATTGTTACTCCCTCCGTCCCTTTAAACATGCGACTCCGTGTTGCGTGCCAGATAAAGCAGTTCACGTTTGACCAAGTTTCTAGTGAATAGTATTCATATTTATAGCTCTAAATTAATCTATTATATATGAAAATACATTTTATAATTAATCTATTGGTGTTTATTTGACATTATAAATATTTATAGTTTTTTATTTATAATTAGTTAAAGTTGGTACACTGAAACATGATACTGTGCTAGAATTACATAATCAATGGGACGGAGGAAGTAATGCTTGCCCGGCCACTTACCGGTTTTGGCAAGTCTTGTCCCTGTCAGCTCGGGGCCCACATACTCAAACAGGCAATTAGCTAGCCTGGGACTGGGACTAGATTTGTGTGCTGCTTGCCAAATCACAAGTTAGAACGAGCATGAGGAGCATGGTATTCGGGGCTATTTGTGGGACGCGGTTATGTTAATTGTGACTGGTCATACAATACGGGAATAGCATGACACGGCTCCACTCCCTCCTCTTCCTCACCATCTCGTCTTGTTCCCTGTGCCACACACTTATAGAGAAATAACTTTTATTATTGGTTCTAAACTCTCTCCCCAGACTAAAAAAGTAATATATTGATATTCCGCACCACTGTATCCTATGAGATTTAAACCCAAGATTTCGTTCATAGTCTTATACGTAACTTACAATCTCACTTACACAGCACATGTGACCTTACATAGAATGTTTCCTTTTGCACTAATGCGTGGATAACCCTTTAGTCCGGATTGGCGTTACCAACCGGGATCGAAAGAGCTATCTTCAGTTCGGGTTGATTACACAAACTAAGACTAATGTTGACCCTTTTAGTCCCGGCCAGTTAGTATTATCAACCGGGACAAAAAGGTTCTTTGACAACTCATAATAAAAAGTTAGATCCGGGACTATTCTTCCTTTAATCCCGGACGGCAAAAATAACAAGACTAAATCCAAAACCTGATGTGGATCAAAAATATGTTCTCTACTAGTGACACGTCGACCAGTGGCTACCACGCAGCCGCCTCCCACCCTGACTCTTAATCTCGCCTTCTTCCTCGTCGCCCTTACTATCAAACATCTCTCCGCCGCTGGTGCATTAGGGCCTCGCCGGAGCTCTGGAGCTCCAATGAGACCTTAGCGCACCCGCGGCAGACGCCTTCTCCCCCTACCACCCCTCTCCGCCGCTAGTGCACTAGGGTCTCGCCAGAGCTCTGGAGCTCTAGCGAGACCTTAGCGCACCTACGGCAGATGCCTTCTCCCCCTACCATCCTTCTTGCTAGAGCTCCGACATAACCATGCTCGCCGGCAAGCACCATCATTTGGGCCCATTGTCTAATAAGTTTTTATTATCGATACAGATAATTACAGATTGCGCATAAAAAATTGCAACAAACGAAACTTACAATTTTAGTATAAAAGTATATGCAATAATTGTCGTCTGAAAGAATACTGAATTTCAGATACACCAGAATTTAAGCAAACATTTTGTATAACAATCGTGAAGAATGAGTTGGACCTGAGCTAATAAAGGTTACCAGTTTGGCTTGTGCACGGAAAAAAAAAATGTCCATTGCACACTGAAGCAAATATTACAAATATCACCTGGCGCCCCTAGATACAACCAGCAGTTGTTGAGCATCCATCATGAAAAACATCCAACACGGTTTAAAAGGTTCAACTTCATATTGCTCCATAACCATATATATAGCCGTAAGATTTACAGCACCTACTCTTTGTCAACGAGAGCTAACGTCACTACGTCAAAAATAATTTGTAAGAGCCAGCCCTATATTACTGTAGGGACGGTTTGTGATTGAGCCGTTCTTACAGTGGACTGGAACTGACCGGCCAAGCCAACCCCCCTTACAAATGGCTCAGTAAGGGCGGTTGGTGATCCAACCACCCTCCAACCGTCCTTACAAATGAGTTATTTGTAAGGGGGGTTGGTGATTGAACCGCCCTTACAAATGGTGGCTGTATAAATGATTGAATCGTTCAAAATTTCCCATCTGCAAAAAATTACCAATATAACAAATGTATATCTTGATGAATTTAACAAACTTGGTATTCATGACTTTCCTATTTGAAGGCATTTAGAACATTAAAAACTTGTTTGAAACTATCAAAATTTAAAAATTTAAGATTTAACTTGGTCAAATTTTGTCAAACGAAACACTAAATGACCTTAACTCAAAAACTTTTAAATACAAAAGTGATAGAACTCATCGAGACCTACAATCTTTATATAGGTCATTTGTAAGGGCGGTTCGACCAACCGCCCCTACAGAGGGCTAATTTGTATAAGAGCACCCCTGAGAGGGGCGGTTGGGCCAACCGCCCTTACAGTGCCTCTAGACCCGCCCTTACAAATGATTACGGTAGTAATGCGTGTTTCTACGTGAATAAATTAAAAAAAAAGCCCTCAAAAATATATTGCAGCATGTACATGCACACATGCTGAGCATGCTCTATCTTTCACAGTTTGAGAACTGCTTTGAGATCCATACTATTCGCACTACTACTCAGTGATTCACACTCTGGAGGCGTCGCCGGCGGCGAATTGCTGCAGACGTCGACGTCGCTTTGTTCGTCCGGCCGTGCAGGAAGCACTCGAGCGACCTCTTCAGCGACAAGGACGACGACGGTGCCCCAGCGACGACGGAGGCGGCGGCGCCGGTGCCGTCGTCCGCTCTCGTCTTTGCCTTGGCCGCCTCCTCGGCCACCGCCCTCTTGGCCGTGCAGATGATCGCCCTCCCCCGCTCCTCGGTGGCCTCGACGCCACGCCCCGCGCCGTCGCCGCCTTCTCCGCCACCGGAGCTGCCCCGCTCTGCATGCTCGGCTTCGTCGTCATGCCGCCTTCTCCCTGGACACGAATAGAATCTAAAAAAGAGAGATCGAGAGAGAAGAGATAGAACAATGCAAGCTAGGAATGCGAATGGGAGATGATCGAAGAGATGGGCAGCGTCCTTTTAAATTTAAACCCGAACGTCTCCACCTGCTGGCTGCTGCATGCACGTGTGTTTTGTTGCTGTTGCTGCCATGCACATACCACACACGTGGGCGCGCACATATGGCCTCGTTTTAATTTGCGGCGTGCGCGTCTTCTTTGTAACGCGTGCTCTGCTCGGATGGTTTCGGTTGTGCAATGGGTTACCATGAACTTACCAGCACACGTACTTACCAGTTTGGGAAAGTCCCATCGCTGTCAGCTATGAGCTCCGGGCCTGCTCATGCTGCAACCGGTAGTAGCGAAAGCGAAGCGGCGTGGCCGGGTCGGCCAAATCTGCAGGTGAGAACACATGAGGAGCACGCGCTCAAACTGACAGAGATTTAGGAGGAGCGTATATCCGGCCGAAACTTTTTATAATTTGGCCTCTTTTCTTTAGACTTGTGTATTGCTCACCCGGGTGATTTATGCCCTTGTAAGTTGTAACACCCAAAATTATAGAAACAAAAACTGCATCCAACAGAAATTAGAAAGAACCAAATGCCAAATTTGTTCTGTAGAAAGCAAATTGGAAAAAATTTAGATCGATAGCAAAAAGACAAACAAATTACATAATTTAGATAAGCAAAATTCAAAATGAAGCCAAATTTACACCACTAATATAGAAATTTTACGCCATTAATATAAAAAATTTACGCCAGCATTTAATATGAAAAAAAAATACATTAGCTTACTTTAACAGATCCACGGTTGCCGCCGCCGGTGGTGGTGCTGATCCATGGGTTCAGGCCGGACCCCACGTGGCAGTGGGCAGCGCAGGCGGGGCCACTGTCACGACACTTCCACTGGGTGGTGAAGACGCTGCTCTTCTTCGGCGCGTCCGCCACGCGCTTGCCCGCGTGGTACGACGCCTCCTAGACCACCGCGCTGCTCGGGCATGTATAGCTTTCTCGCCTTTTTAAAGAAAAGTTCGGCCGAATTTGAATGTATGAGCTCGGCGCCACGATTTGTAGCGCCAAACTCGTCTACATAGGCACCACGCATACGCTGGGATTCAAACCTTAGCGCCGTGACCTATGACGCCGAGACGTGTTATCTCGATGTGATAGACCATATCACCGAGCAGAGGATCTAAAGACGGACATAAGACACTCAGGGATCAAACGTAATTTTTTTTAAAGGCCAAATTAAAAAAAAAATTGGTCTTTGCGGCTCTCGGTCTGTGTTGTGCACGGGCTAGTTGATCTAGCTATCAGATTAGAATTCTAGTAGTGGCAATAGCGTGGAGAGCTCGCATATTGCCACCTACGACCTAGCGCATGTGTGTCGGACGACGGCAGCTCAGTTCTAGCAAAGGATGTGTAATACTAGTTTCACAAGACGGTCCACAGAGCGCCTGCAACTAGCAGTGGCAACATTTCCATGATTATGTTTCATAAAATAGGGATGAGGGACTTGTGAGCACTTGCCGTGCCTGTTTGTCATATCAAGTTGTATTATTAGTTTTTCCAGAAGTGGGGTATAGGTATATGTAGCTAGATTTTTTTTTTTAAAAAAAAACTAAATATATAGGCAACCTAAAACAACGGTTAGTTGCCGACGGTTGAGAAGACGACAGATGTACATATATTACTTTTTGTTACCTTTGCATAAAGCATTGATTACTCTAGAGTGGGTTTAATTTTTTGTCCTCTTTAGTAGGCATACGTCGACTCATAGGCATGCATCCGATTTATGGGCTACCAAGCTTATCCCATGACCATGAGTCAGGCCACTAGATCAGATGGCCTAAAAAGACATGATCTCACCTACGAGATCGAGCTGATGTGTTTCGATCTACGTGAACAAAGACAGAGCTAGCCATGAGAGTAGAAGATAGGTCGTCGAACATCCATGTCATTCAATTTCGGCGAAAATGTGGCATCTCTGTTCATAGAAAGACATGAAACAAGAACTGAAAACGTCGAGGATCGAGAAGCGACTTGCTGCTCCCGGTCCCGGAGCCGGCCAGGTCGGCCATCTCTGTTAGTTAGACGACGACGACGACGACGAAGAAGATGCTCTCTCGAGGTGGCGACGAGTTGCGGAAGATGACGGCGCCTTGTTCTTCTGGCGGCCTTCCAGGAAGCACTCGAGCGACCTCTTCAGCGACGGCGGCGGCGGTTTCCCGGCGCCGTCTCTCGTGTTGGCCTTGTTGGTGGCTGCCTCCTCCACCGCCCTCTTGGCAGTGCAGATGATCGCCTTCGCCTGCTGCTCCACGGTAGCCTCGACGCCACGGCCCACTGCCGTCGTCGCCTTCTCCGCCGCCACCGCAGCTGCCCTGCTGATCTGCTTGCTCGGCTTCGTCGTCGTCATGGCGGCCGATTGGTTGGTCTCCATCGATCAGTTGATCTCTGTAGCTTCTTCTTTCCCGGCCTCTTCTTCTGCCTGGACACGATTGGAATCTGGGCGAGAAGAGAGGGCACAAAGGAAGGAATGCGAACTGAGCACGGGAGGAATTAAGAGGACGGAAGAGGATGGCCGCCGCAGCGTGCTTTTAAACCCGCCGCCACCTGGGCGCACGTGTGTTTTGCTGCCACACACGTGCGCACGCGCGCGCATGGCTTTGTTTTGCAGCATGTGCGTACATCGTCCTATGTTAGGCGTGCTCTCCATCGTTTCGTTTATTATGCAACGCCGCGGCTTACAACTAGAAACACGGGAACTCCGTACGTCGCTGTCAGCTGCGGCCGGGCCCACATGCATGCTAGCACAACGGAATACTGTAGCTACTAGAGTATCTATGCGAGACAGTGTGGCCGAATCGGCCAAATCGAGTAAGAACATGCATGTGGCGAGCACGTGCGGACCAAGATTATTCAGGAGTTTGCTGTGGCGCTGGCGCGGCTCTCAGTCTATGTTGTGTTTGATCTATCTTTTTTTTTTCCCTTAACGAATATGCTGTGGTTGATCTATCGGATTAGAATTGTAGTGATGACGTCGAGCTTGCATTGCTAGCGAGCGCACATGTGTTTGGACTTTGGACGACGACAACTCATCAGTTCTCGCTAGCAAGGATGTGTGTGGACGTGTGGTGTACTAAAAGGATTTTTTTTTTTAAAAAAAAGACACTCTAAAGGTTAAGATCGTGCGGGATATATATCATTTCTGTTATTAACGACGTATAGGAACTATGAAGTAAAGAATCAAGCCACAGAGGAGACACACGATTTAACGTGGAAAACCCCTCAGATGTGAAGGGGAAAAACCACGGGCACCAGCCAGCAACAATCTCACTATCTCAAGAGTTTTGGGTTACACGCCTATGACGGCTTACAAGAGAATCAAGTCTCCACGAAACCCTAGCAAGGGTGTATATACCGTACCGTACCGCGGGGGGCTCCGCCCCCCGCACCCCCCGAGTACAGGGGCGAGACCGGCCCATGGGCCGGCTTCAGACTCCGCTACGCTCCGGCCCAAGCCTCCGGCGACGGGCCTCCGCTTCGCTCTGTCAGAAGCCCGGCCTACATCCTGGAGTGAATTTGGAACAACTCCAACAATTTCAATGCTGTTTAGTTTATAGTAGCTCTTCTAATTTGTTTAAGGAAGAGGATTTATAGGTTTTATTATTTAGTCTCGCAGCCTTTCGATTTATATCCGATGAGTTTCTGGGTAGTAAGCTGGCTTGCGCATCCCGTGCCTTGTCATCACGCATGTTAATTTTAACTGAAATAAATCTCTACAACTAAAAAGAGTGAAATGGACCCGTTTATTGGCAGCATTGAAGCCTCTCCTGCGAAACAAATTCCCGCTCGGCATCGAGAAAAGCGGAAAAAAAACCGTTTGGCCCCGAGAAAAAAATCTCACACCTGTGTAAAAAACAACTGCTATCCCACCATGAGGTCGCCGCCGGAGCTGTCATAGGCGGCAGGCTCGAGGCCGCCTTCCTACACGCCGCGTTGCCACCTCGACGCCATTGGACGGGACCCCGCCGGACGCGACGCCGCCTGAGCTCATGTTGATGTGGAAGTCAAAGGGAAATATCTGTCGCTTGCTCACCTGCACGATGCTGCAACAGCGGGCATGCCTTCTTCCTCTGTTACGCGCATGCCTACTCGGGCTGCAACTCCGGTGGGCCATGGCTCCGTGAGCGCGGCCGAGCACCCTCTCCGGCGGAGCTCGCGAAGGGCATCCAGACGTCAGAGCCGCGAACACCTTCGAGCCACCGCCGCGCCAAGACCGACGAACGCCGCCAGAGCCGTGCTCGCCGAAGCTGCCGCTGGAACGCTGCGCCTCTCCACGTACACCGGACTGTTGGAGCCGAGCGCGGCCAGCCGGAAGGGCACCGCGGTCCGTGACTCCGCCTCTCCACGTACGCCGAAGCCTCCGTGCTGGGGCCAAACGCCGCCGTCCTATGCTCTGCTTTGCTTCTCCCTCCCTCTCTCTCTCCCTCCGTGTCCGTAGCCGGTCAAGAGGATGAGAACGATCGAGTCATCCAGGGGTACTGTTGGCCAAATGTGAAGGAAAGTTAACTTACTTTTCAAAGGACCACAAGTTCTTTCCTTCTAACATTCACAACAAAAAAAAAGTTCTTTCCTTCTAGATGTTTGCAGTATACTGAAATTTGTACAAATATTTTTTTGTCTCAAACTTTTGTGCCCGTGGTTCTCATGGAGGCCCACTGATTTCTTTTTTCAAAAGTTTGACATAGCTCACTAAATTTTGTAACCATGAGATAGCAGTTTGTCCATTGCCATCACTAATCAATTCATGTTGTCACTCAATTAATAGAAGATGACATGTATATAATCACTGCTACTAGATAAGCAGATAAAAAAGCTGCTGTCAGTCTGTCAAGCTAGGTAAAATATTTGCGTATATACTAGAATCAAGAAGGACGTGTAAAATTTTGCATGGGAAACCTTAATTAACATTTACATATTTTCTTTAACATTCTCGGTGCTCATGAACTATCTGAATGTATTTAAATTATATTCACGATAGTACTATATTAATTTGGGTACCATTTTAATGTTGTTTGCAAAATTAATACTATTTTATTGTTGATTGATTGATGTGCTATTGCTTCACTAAAGTCATATCTGGTATAACACATGTTTGTGTATGTTTCCGTTGCAATGCACGGGCATTCATCTAGTAAAATTTATGAAGGATCATAAGACATTTGGATGATGCATGCACTTTAACCTTTCCATGGTTAACAAGTATTTAATGCATCTATAGTTCTCCACTTTTTAGTACTATAGTATAGTATTTTCGATAACAATTTTTAAAAATGGAACATGTACATATTACATTTTTTTGAGAGTATTCTTCTCCAGGCTTGCCACGTGGTATAGTGCATTTTTTTTTCTGCCAGCCATCTACATTCTACACGGTATAAGTTTTATTCGAACCACATGAGCAGATTAGCCTAATGTCAGTACAGACCACTTGCAGTCCCATCTTTCATGATCTACCGCTACTTTGTGTCAAGAGATTCTTGACATGTATTTGACAGGTTTAAGAAAAAAAACTATATATTTAGGACCTATTTGATAAAGGGCTAGTCACGAGCTATCTAAAAATTAATCCAACTAGCTCTCTAGTGCATTAAAAACAAGAGGGATAATATGTGGGCTATTTTTTTTAAATATGGCTTCAACTAGCTAGCTAATATTATTAACTAATTTAAATTATTTTTTAACTCAACTAGTGACTAGCTCTTGCTCATCAAACATGCCCTTAGATCAGTTCTAGGGTCGATGTTCATTATATGATGCTGAGTACTCCCTCCGTCCCGCTTTAAATATCCTTGTAGCTTCTTGTTTGTTTCATGCGACCTGAAGTGAACTTGGACAGTGTTGCATCCAGGTACGTAGAATATGACCTAAACTTGGACAGACAAAAGAACCTATAGGACGACATTTAATATAGGACAGAGGAAGTACATTACACTCACACCGCTTCACTAGAGCAAAGAACAAAAGCAAGTAAAATGGTGTTTATCTCTCTACGTGTCATGTCTAGCTTGGCTGAGATGTTCTGTTTCTAATTGGGTACACATGTACTCCCTCTGTCCCATTATTGTAGTCGTTGTGGCTGTCCACCATGTGCACCCAAGATTCCCTGAAATTGGACTTTGGCTGTGTCCTCATATAGGGAACAAGCAATGAATGCAGTCACTAAAATTCACACCTTAGAACAACAAGTTAAATGGGACAGAGAGAGTACATTACAGAGTAGCTGGTTTTTAGTACAACAACGTCTGTAATATGTAATTTCGAGTCCGACATGTATGATTTGTTCGCAAAAGTGTGTGTGGTTCGCTTTTAAGCTCCCATGGTTTAATTACAAATATATATTTGTTACAAAATGTAACCGTCTAAAAATATTTCATCAAGCATTGGATCATACTTAAGAAGGCTAGAACAACAAAGTAATGATCTATTTTTTTTCACAGACCACTTCATGCCCTTCCTTAAAAACCACATAACTTGAGCTATGTTTAACTTATTTTTAACCACAGAACAATATTTCCCTCTCTCAACAATTTAATCGCTCCTTTAGTGACAACTCCAGCGTAAAATCGTTTTTGCACTGATGTGCTCACTGTGTGTTCGGTGCATGGGACTACCACTCTACTTGCTCAAGAAAAAAAAAAGCAAGTAAAAAATTATTTTTTTCTCTCTACGTGTCTCGTTTAACTTGGCTGAGATGCTCTTTCAGGTTGGGTACACATCCATGGTGCAGTAGCTAACTTTTTAGTGATCATAGTCTAATTACCACCATGTTAGTTTGAACTACTTTTAGCTTATTTTCCCACCATATAGCTGTATTTTTCTATCATAACAAATCAGTCATAAAAATCAGCCACATCAAAATAAGTTCTGTCTTGCACGACACACTAGTTCAGGTCTGCATTCGATTCCATGAAACACTAAGCCTAGAGCTGATATAAGCGAACCCATGTGTCCAATAACACTACCTCCATGGTGATAGCCGGCAGCTATGGCGGCCGAGGCCGCGATTCCGTAGCTGTCCCAATAAGGCAGGCTCCTTTTTCTAGCCAGCTTATCCGTTACCCAAAGAAACACGGAGATGTATATATGGTGACCATGCGCTACCGAACGGAACCAACAGATTCGGAACTATTAGCTGGCGCGTGCCAAAATCTGGCACCAGGCCACGCCAATTTTCCATCTGGCAAGTGAATGTGATGGGTGCTCCTCTTGCTCAAGCAACTAGCAGAAGGCAGAGTAGGAATAGAAGGTTTTCCGTGCCGACCTTACCGGACCTCCAAAGAGACACCAAAAAGAAAAACTGCGATGCTGAGCATTACACAACCGAATCAGAATAGTACCTGTGAGCCGAAAGTCCTAATGATTAGGAACTAATACAGAACACCATTATCAATAGATACATGCGGGCAGATTGTTATATCAAGATGTTTTCTAACGCTGTTTAGATCACAAAAATGGTACAGTTACAATTCGTAGCTTGGTATTACAAAAGCACTGAAACCTAATACATACCCCTATATACTTGTGCTACACAAAGACAGACTGTATTAGATGTCAGTACCTCTACCAAGTACCCCCCTCCACCAACGAAAATGCTACAATAAAATTGTGATAGATGTCAGTAACTCTACCAAGTCAAGGCTAAGTGAAGATGCGTTGCGCCTACCCTTAGCCTTAAGTCAACTATGGATCTAGGGCTAACAGTGTTCCCGGCATTAGTTCGATATATTGTCAGATTGAGTGCTCAAGGACCATCACCTTGACACCCCTCATTCCTGAATGCCAGCTTCAATTTAGGTAGTGTTCACAAATGACAAAAGTGTGCTTCATTATGTACAGACTACATGGTCGCGAGAACAGTTCTATAAGCTGACCTGCACAGGGTTACAAGGAAATTAAGCACTTTGTACATTCAGCAAACAAAAGAAAAGGTAACAGCAGTTTGCTAGAGCTAAAATTATCCCAAGATTATAAGATGAACTTGGCAGATTACTAGTGACCAGGATGAAAGAAAATGTTTTACAGAAAGTCTAGAACCAAACCTGACATGACATTTTTGGATCTGAGAGATTAAATACCTTTCTGAATTACCAAAATAGCATAGATCCAGTTCACTACGTAAACTGAAACATCACTAACTCTAAATAAATGCGTTCTAGTTGCTTTTCTTGTTCAATGTTTCGCAGAGTATAGCTAGCTGTAAGTTCGCGCCCCAAGTGGTGTGTTTCCTTTCCCCTCTCTACTCTGTAATATTTCAATCTAGTGGTGGACACATCCTACAGGGAAAAAATTCTTGTAGAAATCATAGGACCGAGTCAACATTTGGTTACTACTCCCTCCTTCCCAAATTGCAAGTCATTTCCAAGAATCTTGAAGAATCAAAGCATCTTAACTTTGACCAAGTTTTTATAATAAGATAATAATACTTACAATATCAACTAAGTATCATTAGATTCTTCATCAAATATATTTTCATAGTACACTTATTTGGTGTCATAAATTTTGTATTTTTTCTATAATTTTGGTCAAACTTGAGATGCTTTGACTCTCCAACATTCTTAGAATGACTTACAATTTGGAATGGAGGGAGTACGATCTTAATAGTTCCTGATAAAACAGGCAAAGATATCTAAATATTTTCCTTGGCCTAGATGCAGTTCATATGCAGGTGCATGAGATGACCACATGACTAATTCTACACGACACTAAAACATAACAAGGTAAATCAAAGAAACATAATTATGGTGTGCAAAATTTATAGCATCAAAGGAAAAGCTAGAAAAAGACCCTGCTGTTCAAAACAATAAGAAAAGCAACTAAGTTTAAAACTTGACACACCTTATGCCAACAGCATGAAGCGGTTATTTTTTTAACATTCAGTGGATATCTTGCAGCCAATGACTCAACCGGTTATGGAGGGCTTTATTCTATTTCGTTGCATGCTCCCCCTTCGAAGGAGAGGAGTTTCTATTGAAAATACCAGCAGGCTACCATTCTTGGTTCCTGCTAGGATGCACTCCTCAGGGGTCACAGCTAGGGAAGTAATTGTCTTCCCAGTTCCATCATACCTCCAAATAATATCAAGAGAATGCATTGATCGTAAGACTATCTGTCCAAGCTCACCAGCGCAAACAATGAAATCGCCACAACAGCTAATTTCTATGCAATTGAGACGTCCAAGGGTTGCTGAAGAAGCAATATGTCGTCCATTGATCGAGTACATGTGCAAGGAGAGATCATTCTCAGAATATAATACCACCCTCCCGTGCTGTGATGCTACCAATTTTGATAAACCAACACCAGAAGGATGCTGGATGGACCGAACATATCTCCCTTCACGCAGTGTATGAAAAATACAAGTCCCATCTTTTGAACCACTGATTACAATGTCAAGTTCTGTGCTAACAAATAAGCATGTTATGATATCATCATGACCACATAAGATATGAACAGGCCTTTCCACTATAACATGTTTCTTTTCTGAAAGTTCAAAATTGGCACCCCTCATTTTTTTATCAATTGGTCTTCCTCGAAATGCATGCCAGATCATAACAGTTGTGTCATAACTACCGGTCGCAACCACGTTTCCGTCAGAAGAAACTGCAGCATAAAAGTTTGTTTTGCCTTATTTTGTATCAACAAAAAAAAGGAAAATACGGGAGATAATTTCATAGAACGATGAAGTAATGTGATATGGAGTACCATTCGCAGCTTTTTTTCTCCAAAATGCAGGAACCATAATGAAGACAGAAAAGACAGCCTAGCTGAGCTACCCAGGAACTATCTAATTAGATATCATCACCGAACTATAAATATAGAAATAGTTTGGCTGCACCATGATATATGCAGTGGCCAACCGACAGTATTAGAAGTTCTCTATGTTACTACACGCCAAAACTACAAGGAGGAATCTCTTTATTTGAATACAGTTATTTTTGCTAACAGCCAACATCTAGTAGCTTACTTCAGGAAACTTTGGAAGAAAATGGATATGCATAAACTCATTAAATGTCTTAAATACCTGCAACACAGCTAACAACATCCTTATGTTGCCTGATGCTCTGCATAATTCTTCCATCACTAAGAGAAATTATTTGGAAACTGTTCTCCCAGTTTCCACATAAAATCAAATAATTATCACAACTATTTTGCATTGTTACTAAGCATTGTCTTCCAAACTTAACGTTTTCAGCAAGGAAAGTGCCAATTTTACGAGGAGAGATAACATCTGAACCGATTCCAAAGAAATGATCCTGCAAAAAAAGAGCAAATGTAATAAACAGAAGTTACTGGCATACTGGTATCTTTAACATTTAGCAGTGGTTTTAGTCAAGAAGAACCTGTGCTCCAGAATATGTGAAATTTCCACTTGACTGCAGCTGTGTTGTCAACCACAGCTTTACTGACAATATGAGTCCCTCATTCATCAATACAACAGTGTTCTCTAACAAACCTATAAATAGTATAGCACTCATGTGGCTGACTGTACTACAAACACTTGACGTTAATGTTATTGACTGTGGCGCAAAATACAGTGGATGAGCAATTGGGATGGGAGGTCCTCTTCTTGGATGTTTCATCCGGAAAATCTGGATTGGTGTCTGTCCAAAATTCGCTATCTGATCCTCAATAGCAGATTTCTGCAACATGTCATCCATATTTTCCAGATCAACTGCACCTTCATATGTCACGTAGTAAAATATGTTTGCTGCCTATCCAAAATATATGCATGAGTTAGGTAATATTCTACTGACATTGTTTCAATGATGCTGGAAATAGCAACACAGTTGCACCTCAACAGCTGGCTGTCCACGCTGCTTGTAGCCAAATATGAGGTCAATCCAGTTATGGAGATTAGAGCTCACATATTCACTTTCAAGGGCTTCTCTGTTGATGTGGATGAATTCTTCTGGCGAACCCTACAATTTTGTATGGATTAATCATATAACTCAAGGAAAATATTAGATGGGATACGAAATGTAAAATGTATGCAAAAGCTAGTACATCATCACCTTCAAATTGACAAAGAATGCTATGAAGCTGGGCTAACAACAGTATGCAGCAGTTATTTGCAATGCTAAGCTTATTAGGTTAGAATTTGCGAACTGAAGCTCTTCAAAAAAAAAAAAAATTTGCGAACTGAAGATGGTCAAAGTCAGGATATAAAGAAACAATTATGTGAAGCAAATTAGCCTGGGATGTCTTTCATGAGAAATCCTATTTTATATTGAGAAAGCAAATATATCCTGTGTATCTGAGAACAGCACAGGTTTTTACTAACAGTTGCAAAGCTAAACTGACTGTCATTAGAAAAGCAACAGAACTATCCTGGTGGACAAATAATTCATCCTCAAGAAAAGAATTATGACAAAAAAAACTGACATCATGAGGAACACCTTTGCCCATGGAGGGAGAGCAACATCGCCTATAGGTTCCCCATCCTGCTTAACACCAAGATGATATGAATTTGAATTTTCAAGAAACTCGGGCATGTAAAAGAATTCTGGAATAAGCTCTTTGACATCACTTGTACTTGATAAGCTATTTATGTAAGCGCTCTCAATGCTCTGAAACAAACGATCTGCATGGTCAAACTTGCCACCCTGCACAAGTGTCAGACAGGCATAAATTTAAATAATATGACAAGATCCTTTCTTTTGAACTGTGGTAAAATATGACAAAAGAAGTTATGTAATCACAAACTCATGAATAATGTTTTGAAAATAAGAGGAATGTGTTCGAATTTTAAGGAGGCAATGATAAATATTTCCATAATGAGCAAAGTGACAACCTGAAAGTTTAGATGCAGAGTTGTAAATGGCTCGAGCCTAAGCATGTAATGAAGAACGATTCCCATGCTAGAGTAGTGGGATCCATAATAAAAACTGCAGGAAACAACCATGGTTGTTATTGCAAACAGAATAAACTCAAAAAAGGAGAACACTAACAAATGAATTAAGCTCCAACCTTGGTATATCAGGGTCACAGAAACTAAGATATCTATCTTCAAAAACCTGCCCAATAATGCATTACTGACATGAAGTTATGATAAGGTGATGACAGCCTACAAATACAAATAAGTATGCAATAGCAACCGCACCTTGAAGCGGTTTTCATCCAACGCACCAACTGGTTTTGAAAGATCCCTAAAAGTCGATGACTTGTTGAAATCAAGTTTTTCTGAGGTGTAATCGGCCAATACCCATGGAAATATAGGATACTGAGTTAAGTCATTGTAAGATCTTCCGGCAAGGGTGTTTAAAATCACAAGATACTCAAAGTTACTGATCTCCCTCCTTTTCCATCTTTCCCTGGCATTCTCAGCCATCTCAAGTGCAACTCGCCTGTCGACGAATGAAATGATATTATTTTTATCTTTGGTACTTCCTTTAGGGAATAAAGCTTCATTCCTAAGAGAAACTAACAGAGACCCAGCATTTTTAGTATCCCTTTGGGAGGAAAAATTTAAAAATATAGGTGCACTTGAATCATCAAAGAAGATCTCCATTGCAGTATATTGCAGTAGGTAGCGTGTCCAATGTACTCCTTTTATCTGTAAACATGTATGGAAGGAGATTAAGAGAGTGAGCAAGTGAGAGGACAGACTATGGGAGAGAGATACCTTAGTTATGTTCCACCTTCTGTGACGTTTGATCTTGTTAGACTGGTTTTGCATCAAAACACCGTTGGTTTCGATCATACTGTCACGACATCCATCAAGTCTGTCCACACCTCCCAGCTCATTCTTGCAATCTGAGTCTTTTTTGTCTTTAAACTTGCTGAAAACAGATGATCCTCCAGTTCCTTCGACCAAAAATTCAAAAGAAAAATGCATGACAGTTCGTGTGATATCCAATTGTCCTGCTAATTTTCGCTTTGGGGTAACAAGAACACAACGAACTGAACATAGCACCTGCAAAATAAACAATGAACAGAAATCAACGATTTTTTTTTCTTTCAGCTGAAATTTATACTAAAGCTTTTTATTAACCTTTGTATAATCATTATCTCCATTAGTAGATGATGCCTCTTTTTTATAATGTACAGAGTCATGATAATCAGAGGTGTCTGCAGCATTATTCAGGTTTTGGCTCTCTAAAGGATTACTCTGGGAAGATTCACTCGCATCGTTAGTGTCTTCAAATTGTTCATAACTACTGTCCTCTGTGATTCCCCGCACTCCTTTAAGAAGGAATCGCTTCATTTTCTCAGGAATTTTGGCACTAATGTACGGTTGGTCAGGTGAAGACACTGTACTTTCATTCCTTGACTGTGAAGGTTGACATAAGCGTTCATCAAATTTGTAATTACGTTTGAGCTTGAACCGCCGCCGCCATCTATCCTCTGTCTTGTCAAGTTTCCAGTGAGTCACAGCATCATTGGGAAAAGGGTTAGCAGACCATGGTCCTCTCTCATCCATCAGAGAACGGGAAATATGTATCCACTTATCCTGATACAGAAAGCAAATAGTTACAGCATGACAAATTTTCTCCTTAAATGCATTTGTGTTGACTGAATTCAAGATAGACTCAGTTACCGTGATAATTTGCTGATCTTCACGGAAAGCAAGTTGAGAAGCTGTTTTTCTACTGTCATCTGTGGAAACAGCAGCATTGATAGTAAAATGTATCTCATCTTCAATGGCCTGCACTAGCCGTATCTCCGTTGCAGAATACTCGTTAAGCTTCAAGCGAAGTTCCTGCAGCTGCTTTAAGCGATCAGCCTGAACAGCCTTCATTTGCTTAACCTCATTAGCAGCCTGTAAACCGATAAAGCCAAGCAGCAGAATTGATCAAATGCACAAAACTTGAAACACACCCTCCTAAAGTGATGAAGTTCTCATTTTGCACATGCCAACAAAACAGTTCCAGACAAATAAAAAAAAAGATCAAAGAAACAAACCGCGGCAAGAACACGATCCTTCTGTATAAAGCTAAGGAGGAATCCAGTCTCCTTGTTGTTGTTCACGTCCACGGAATCATCTCGTAAGATATTAGTAACCAACATAGACTTTCCATATATGATAGTTTCAAGAATCAAGTGCGAAAAAACATGGAAACGAGCACCATTGTCAAGCTGCCCATACTGAGTTCTTACAATTAGTAAAGACCTGTATAAAAGAAAGTATAAGGAGAATGTTTCATACACATTCAGAGGGACAGCTTAGAGTATGAAACATACCATATCAAAAAGTGCAACTTATTTTTGCTTTGGTCATCTTCTGAAATAAGAAAAATCGGAAGCAATGACATGAACTGTAGAACACACTTGGATGCATTCTCTACTCCAGCTTTGCAGAGGTACAGAATCACAAGGTGGAAGAAAATTCTTGGAATTATCTCTTCCCTTGACGTTGTAGTTTTCTCAAATCTGTTCATTTTTATACCTAACGCAGTACCAATACCTCCGCCTCCAGATACAACAACAGCCTTTTCTGCGGCAGGGACATTCATAGACTCCACCAGTTCACGTGCCCTTTGCCCCAAAGATGCAACCTCAACGTTTGGATCCTTTGGTATAAATTTGCTTGGCCCTTTTCCGTTCAAATTACGTATGATATTCCACACCTTGTCAAAGAAGTTCCACCAATCATCACTGACTTTATTTACATCAGAAAATCTGCAAGCAGTCCAAAGCAAACTGGGAATTATTAACACAGTAATTAACGGCGATGCCAGTGCCCAACTACTTCTAGTTTGCAAACTTCGCAAAACTAAAAACAAATGGAAGGGTACAAAAATTGTGTATGTTCATATGATAATATTAGGTCACCTAGATCCTGGAAAACAAATTTGAACTCACTGAACTTTAACACATTAGTTAAATTGTTAGTTTCATTTTGAGTATCAACATTGAATGTTCAACTAAGAATATTATATGTGTTTAAGTTAATGCACTACGTTTTAGTTGAAGGGCACTAAGGTCTCATGTGAAATCAGTTGACACCGCCTTTCATGGATTGTGAAAGACAAACTGAAAGGGTACCCGGTACCCATGTATCATTTATACTGCTATCCCGATGGACAACCCCCTCTAGGTCAAAAACTCCCTACACGGCCATCGCGTTAAGGCGCAGTAGCAGATTGGCGTTGAAGCCCAGGGCTGCCAACCTGACAGTACAAGCACAGTCAGTTCTCATGCAGAAGTGGGGGGTTGGATCAGCGGCTGGGGAGATTGATCCGGAAGCCTTTGCTAAGTACCAGCAAACGTTTGCAGCTCCTCTGTCGTAGTCCCCGCACGAGGCAATGATGGCATTGTTCCCGGATGGAGTCGCTCCGGAAGAGATGGACCTGGATGTTGTCGGCCTAGGGCCGGATCTGGATGAGCTGTAGTTAGTCCGTATGGGTTTTCTTATGTTGCAAATTTGTTGCAATGTAATCGGTTAGTGCCGTCTCAGGGAGTTTCAGTGGTTTTCAGTGTTTCTTTGCCTTCGGTGTTTCGGTGTTTTATTTCTTTAGCTGTGGATGGTAACCCAGCGATTACTATGCCACCAGCTCATTGTAAGTGTAACACTCCCCGTCCTCTTAATGAAATACGTGTCGTTCTGGCACGGTTGCGAAAACAAAAACGAACAAGGCGGTGGCCTGAAGCTTTGAACCATAAAACACTGCAGCTGCTACTATTATCTTGATCAGAAAGCACAGGCTCCAGCACTATTGACCCCAGCTTAGGATCCATTTCATATATAGCTCTTTCAAAATGTTTGAACACATATAGAGAAATGGGGAATACAGATTTGAACTAGTACCTTGTACATTGACCATTGCTCTCAGTATTTAAAATATCATTTACCGTTGACTTAATATCTTCTTTCCATATGTTATCATGTGAAGATTCCTCTGAAATACTGGGGGATAGAAACTGCAGAAGAAAGGAACAGATACTGCTCATGTATGGTCATTTCGAGGGAAAAAAAGAAGATATAGCTCATGTAAGTATTAATATGTATTTTTCTGTTCAATCTATACAAGTATGTTTAGAAGCATACCAATAGCCTAATTCCCATTTGACTGACAAGGAGCTCCTGTATAAGGTTCAAAAAATGTAAAACATTATCACAGCAAGGCTGCAAAAGAAAAATATTATCTTCCACAGATTTCTGAAGCAGGCTCCCAGCAATATCATCAAGTATGTCCCTCAGCAAATCAGAACTTGATAGCTGTCCCTGCATGGTAATGGATCCCAATATCATCATTAGTGCAAAAAAAACATACACCACCAAGCTTATCATATAAATAAAAAGAAATAAAGGGTGAAACAGAATCCAACATTCCAACCTGATCAAGTTTTAAGAGGAAAAAATTAGCGGTATCATCAAGTTGATGCCAGCCACCTCTAACGAAGCGCAGGTAGTATGAAAGGACCAAAGAATACAAGTTCCTCACAAGACTTAGTTCATCTGTCTTCACATCGTCAGCCTCGCCTTTAGAAACTGATTTGTAGTCCTTGAATACATCAAGCTTTGTGGATGTTTGAAGCCAAGAGTCCCAACTGTGCTCCTGATAGAAAATCCAGGATCAACACAGAACACACAATAAGTAATAAGTATAGACCCAATAAAATAGTAAGTACCATTAATGCCTCAATGTTTGAAGGGTTTGAATCCAGCAAACCAAGAAGAAGATCTAAGATTCTTGTACGCGCTGAGGAATCTTTACAAGAATGCATAAATCTAAAGATGCAGGTCAAAATCTGAGGAAGGGAAAAGGGTGGCAAGCTTAAAAGATTGCAATTTCTATCCCTTGACGGGTCAGATTGAGAATTTTCCTGGGGAACCTATACAGAGAAAACACCAGATCACATCTTCGGTTAATACTAGTGAAACAGAAAAAAAAGAAAAGATAAAAGCAATATGACATAATAACCTGTTGTGCACTGGTTCCACTAAGAACACTGAAAAGTGCTGCACATAAATTATCCGATAGTGGAAATTTGAATAGCCTTTCAGACATTGTATTCAAGAACCACTGAGGTGCATCTGTTATTTCTTTTGTTAAGTTTTCAGAGATGGATCTAGACTGCCCTAAGGGTAGGGCAAATAGTTTTGTTCCTTTCTTCTCAGAAGGAACCCCAGTCAAAAGTTTTCCAAGGAGCTGAAGCCCCAACAAACGGACTGGCTCAAATTCCCTGAAGAAAAAAACTAGTGTCAGCTATTTATCAAAAAGCAAATGTCTACATTAAATATATATGATACATGGAAAAATTATGCATTTTCAAATAATTTTTACTGACAACAATATCCAAAATCTAGAAGCATAATTGATATAAAAAATAAAAGCAAACAGAAGGCCCTTGCAGAATAATTTACAAGAAACAAACAGACGAATCTCTCTTCTACAATACATAGCACATATAATATGGGAACATGATTCAGTGGTTTGATTAAGTATATAAGTATATAATGAATTAAATCTTCTCCCAATCTTCGTCCTCCCCCTTCTGTCCAAAGATCTATCTCCTATCTTTTTTTTCCTGGAACACGCAGGAGAGCTGCATACCATGATATTACCACGGGAATAAGAGCCCTTACAAGAACAGACCCACGCACAACCAAGAGAAAAGAAAAAACAGTATCACCTTTTCGGTCACGACTCATAAAAACGCTCAGGCTCTGTTTGCCATGGCGGTAACTTCTGTGGTTGGTAATGGGATGAACACCAAATTTTAGACTGACAGATGGTTGAATGGGTTGTCTATTGAGCAGTTGGCCCCTCATCTCTTTGCTTGTGTCCCCAAAAGGCAGGCAAGAAGGCGTACTGTGAGTGAAGCGCTCATTGAAGATAACTGGGTTCAAGATATCCAAGGCCAACATTCTGTAGCAGTGCTGCCCGAATACCTTGAGATCTGGGATTTGATCCAGGAGGTAGTCCTGCAACCCGGTGTGGAGGATGTGCACAAGTGGAGATTTGAGGCTTCTGGAGAATTCTCTACAAAATCGGCATATAAGGCCTTCTTTGTCGGCACAGTCCCGTTCGAGCCCAGCAAGCTGATTTGGGGCAGTTGGGCTCCAAGGAAGTGTAAATTTTTCCTCTGGTTGGTGGCTCATAATCGTTGTTGGACGGCAGATAGGCTTGCTCGACGGGGCCTGTCACATCCGGAGCATTGCCCACTTTGTGATCAGGAGGAGGAAACAATTCAACACCTCCTGTGCTCATGCGTGTTCTCAAGGCAGTTCTGGCACCGGCTTTTTCCTCTCTTTGGTTTGCCAGAGGTAGCCCCTCATCCAGCTTCGAGGGTGTTTTTTGATTGGTGGTAGCAATCGGGTCGTTCTTTCAGCAAGGAAGCTGAGCGTGGTTTCAACTCGTTGGTCGTTCTGGGCTCCTGGATCCTTTGGAAAGTGAGGAACGACATGGTTTTTAATGTCATCCCACCTAGGTTGGAACGGGCGCTCTTGCTTGCACAGGAGGAGGCAGACCTGTGGAGGCTGGCTGGGGCCAAAGGTCTAAGAGGTTTAGTGGCTGCTGCGCGTAGTGGTTAGTTTTTTCAGTAGTGGGTCGCCCTTCTTCTCAGTTTTTTTCAGGCGCTTTGTAAAAGTGGACTGTTAAGGTGTGTTAGTAGGTGTTGTGTGTTTTTTGTTGTTGTTTTTTGTTTTTGTTTTGGCTTTTTAAGCCTTTTGTATCTCCTTTCTTATTGCAATGATATGCAGCTCTCCTGCGTATTCCGGAAAAAAAAAACAAAACGACCTAGACCTAAGACCAGACCACAAAGAAACAACCTCTGCTGTAAGGGCAAGAAGATTAGAAATTGCTCAAGCCCTGGCTAAACCCCAGAGATGCAGTTCCTCAAAAGCAAGTATCATGGCTGCAGCTATGCTAGGGACAGGACCATTACACACACACACACACACACACACTGATTGTGGCGTTTACAAATCAACCAAGCACCCAAAAATTGAGGCCTCTTCGAATTTGACTATCCACCAAACTTCAAGGCTTCAACTCTAGCCCACCAGTCATCAGAAGAATTTTCACCTGGTTGTGGACAGAGGATTTGAATCCCGATATCCCACAAGAAGATAACCCAGAATTGTTGTGCAAATAGAAGGTATATGAGAAGGTGGTCGATAGACTTCACGGCTTCGACTCAGAATAGGAAGCTGGTATGAATTCAAGTCCTCGCCATGCAAGTCGGTCAGGGGTCCAGCAACTACCATGGGAGACCAGCCTATTCGACCAATGATCTAGGTTCATTACAACTTCAGGATTTTTCCTTAGCCTTAGAGGTTAGGATGAACACTAGTACACTCATTATAGTCAAAGATAATAACAACTTGAAATTAATGTATTATCTTGCAGATAGTCAAACAGCTCATAATTTGCATTATCAAGCAACTTAGTTTCAAACAGCATAATAGAAATTAGCTCTAGGTTGAGAAAATTAAGAATATATTACCTCTTAAGAAGATTAATGAAAATGCAACAACCACCAAGGTAATTTACATTCTCAACAAATGATGAGAAAACTGCACCCTGTGAAAGAGCACGGATGATCATGTCCAGCATATCGCTGATACATGCTATGTCTTGACTCCTCTCAAAAAAAGCTACAAGTGCTCTTATGTCATCTGGAGAAACTTTTAGCCTGTGAACCAACATGTCATATTAATAAGAAAAGAAAATTTCTACAAAATGCTAGGAAAACATATGAAAATGTAATGTGATATGTGGAAAAAATGATACTAAAAGATATCCAAACTCTATAGATGGGATCAAAACAAAAGGTTACTACCTATGGAATGGAAAAGGCTTGGTAGGAGGCGGAAGTGCTTACTTTAAGCTCATTTCTGCTAAACTCAGAAGGAGAAGGCGAAGCTCGCGAATTTCAACTATCTTAGGTCTCTCTCCAATAACCTGTTTGGTAACTGGATGAAGCAAAGGCTTGGAAGCAACAACATTCCTAGAATCTGCCTTTTCCCAGTAATATCGGCACACAATATCAATAACCCAAGGAAGTCCACATAGAAGGGGTAAAAGCCTTCCATCCGTTTCAAAATATTTTATCACAAACATATAGAGATCTCTTTGTACTTCATAGCTTGCATACACCCATATTTGTGGATTCAAATAAATTTGTGAGATAGCATCTTTGAGGAGAACTTTTGACATGCCTGAATATGCAGAAAAAAGTATAAGTAATGTAAATCTTATTGCATGCATGCGAATGCAGAGATAGTGAGAGAGATTACCACAGTTCCTCAGAATATCGAACATATACTTAAGTGCGGAAAGAGTTTTGGTGGTTAAGAGCTGTGGGGTAGCTGATTGAAGCAAGAAGCCTAGAATAGATAACCCAGAAAGAAGATACATCTGTTGTTGATTTGATACATTTCCATCCAGAACAGTTGTGACTAGCTCAATGACCTCAGCCGCCAACTTATCATTGACAACAGATGTATAGGCACATTTCTCAATATCACTTGCAGCATCAAAAAATTGAGTGAATAGTGGGAAAAATACAGAGACACCACCAACGCAGTAAATAATATCCTGAGGCAAGTGTCTTGAGCATAACTTTGTCCCCCCCATAATTGTTGCTTCAAATGTATTTTTGTCAGCATTATCAAGTGTTGATGACACACTGAACAAACTCCGACCTTGACTAGCCTAGGGACAAGGGGAAAATACAAAATATTTATTAGTAAATGTGAAGATATTGGTTCTTGATGCAAGTGCAACACTTGAGGGCTCAAAAAAATTCAAGGCCCAGCCCCCAAAGAGGGTGGACAATGGATACATATAGCAACTCACTTGGGTTCAGTGGTGAAGCTAGAGCAAATTAGAGGGGGAGTGCACTTGACTTGTACGTGTGAATATTAGAGATATGTGTAGTCCAACACATGTATATCATGTAACTTGTACTCCAATTTATACATTGACTATATATATGAAATCCACCACCCGCCACCACCCCTAAAAATGGGTGAGGTGTTCACCTAATTCTCAGCAGCATGGTGTCGACTACGACGAGACAGTCAGCCCGGTGGTCAAGCCGACCACCATCTGTGTTGTGCATAGCATTGCTGTATCGCGTGACTGGCCTATTCATCAGCTCAACGTAAAGAACTCCTTTCTTCATGGAGACCTCATAGATACTATGTATTGCCAGCAGCCTTCCGACTTCGTCGACAATCTCAAGCAGGCTCCTCAGGCATGGCACCAGCAGTTTGCTTCGTAAATCTGCAACCACGGCTTCAGGGCAGCGAAATCCAACATATCTCTCTTTATTTATAAAGATCGAGACGATGTCACCTATCTGTTGCTCTGCGTTGATGACATCATCTTGACAACGTCTTCTCCGACCCTTCTACGGCACAGCGCCGACCGGCTTAGCTCTGAGTTTGCCATGACAGACCTTGGTGTACCACACCACTTCCTCAGCATCTCCATCACACGATCCTCTGACGGCCCACTTTTATCCCAACGACAGTACAGCCATTGATCTTCTTCAGTGGGCCGCACCTGTTGACTCTTGGGCCAAGCTGTTTACGACCGACAGCGCTCATGTCGAGAGCCCGAAGTACCGGAGTCTTGCTGGTGCTCTACAGCACTCTAACTTGGCCAGACCTTGCCTATGCTGTCCAACAGGTCTGCCTCTTCATGCACGACCCACGGGAGCCGCACCTTGTTTTAATCAAGCGCATCCTGCGCCATCAGAAGGTCACCCTCGATGCTGGTCTGCACCTCCCGATGTTCTACCTCTGGCTATTGCATCTTCCTCGGCGACAACTTGGTCTCTTGGTTTTCGATGTGGCAGACTACAGTACCCCGTCCGCAGAGGCAGAGTATCGAGCTGTTGCACACGCAGTTGCTAAAGTGCTGCTGACTGCGAGAGTTGCAAGAGCTTCATGTCTCGATTCCTTCAGTGACCATTGTCTATTGGACAACATTAGTGTAGTCTACATGACAGCCAATCCGGTCCATCATTGTCGCACGAAGCAAAGGTTGCTTCGGGGCAGGCCCGTGTCCTCCATATCCCTTCCACACATCAGTTCACGGACATCATGACTAAGGGACTGTGTGTAGTTGTTCAATGACTTTAGGTCCCATCTGTACATCCATTTCCCTGCCGCAGTGACTGCCGGTGGGTATTAGAGGTACGTAGTATAACATGTGTATATCATGTAACCTGTACTCCAAGTTTTACCTTGAATATACATATGATATCCCCCCCCCCCCCCCCCCCACACACACACACATGTGCAAATAATGGTTGTGAGGTGTTCCCCTAGTTCTCTACAGGGAAGATTTGAGCTGCAACCATGGTCAAAATTTGATCTAGTATTGGTTTTTCTTTTCTTTCTTTCTTTCTTTTTTGTGGGTGCTTCCACACCGACAAGCTACAACATACCTTCACCACTGCTTGGGTTTATATGATATGTAGACCAACTTAAAAACTCATGAGTAGAACTAGCCCATCACTAGAATTACAGAGATAGACCACTACTACTTGACCCAGAGTGTTAGAATTTATGAAATTATATATTATGTACATTAGTGAAAAGAATTTGAACCTGTGCATTGAAACCAAAAATTATCTTTGATGAAAGACCGTCTCTAGCATCAAGAATTCCCCTGTAGAGTGAATCATCGCCATGGAAAGAGTACATGTAACTTGGTCCCAGAAAATATATGCCCTTTATTTGATCTGAAGAAAGTGCATCAGAAAACACATAGACTGGGCCCAATTGACCTGTGAAGGCAAAAGTTTTTTCGAAACCAATTGAGATAGGTTCATCGCCAACAGGCATCAACTCTGTGCCAATGGTGCAGTGAGTCATTGCTTCGTTCAATTTTGCATACCTTAAAATACCAAGGACAGATAATTTTCAGTATCACAAGCTTCGAATAGTGTTAAAAGAAAACTTAAAATCATAATATATGCACAAAACACAGATAATTTTCAATGAAAGACAACTTACACAAAATAAGAACCTGGCACTTTAGATGCTAGTATTCAGTATGTGTACGATGCTTAGAATCCTGAACAGTGTCTTCTCTTTTTTTAACAAAAGTATTTTTTATTAAATAAGTATGGATGTTGTCACGAATATGCACAATAAACCTTATTCCTTATACTTAAATTGCACAGAAACGAATCAGTAACATTTTTTAAAAAATAATTTGTCTAAACAGCTTTCATGACGAACTACCAACAAAATTTCCATGTGGCCACTTGATAGATATCAAAATCTAAAAGATATATAGCATACGTAAATGCTGTAAAAACAAGTTAACGACACTCATTTGATAACAGAGACATGAAATAAATTGTAGTATCATCAATGCAGCGTTACTTTATGAAAATTTGAATTGATACATAAAAGATAGATGTTCATATTCTCTAGAAAACTTTGATACATTAATTTGTCAAATAACATTTTGTGAAGTGGTTTGCCAGGACTACAGGCTATATCAGAATATGGATGTATGCTTAGACCACGTAAGGTTAAATCTTCATCAAGGCAAATTTTGGGGGGAGGGGAGGCAGATCGGTCACGGCTAGGGAGGGGGCAGCAGTTCCCAACAATGGCCACTCGACAGGGCGGTCAAGCGGGTCGACGATGATGACGAGTAGTGCAGCAGCCCATCGAAGCCCACAGTGAGCCACCATGACAATCTGTTACTGCTCGAAGCAGGAAGGATTACGCATAATACGTGGATGTATTGCATTGAACCTCTTGGGCAGTATATATAGACACCGCCTACGTTGGTCTTGTTTTTTTAGAACTACGGCCCAGAAGATCATAAATAATTCATGCACTATATACACCTAAAATAGAGATTGTGCAAATGTGTATTATGATACTAGCTCACAAGATTTTCAGTCAAATTGAGCATTATTTGAAATTGCAAATGCAGATGAATTTGCTCACCCACACTTCTCGGATGATATTAGCTCCCCATCTACATAACACCTCAGCTGGCTTCCTCCAGAGAAAGCCCTCCCAATTGTATGAGTAACAGAAAGGAATATCCATTCCTTTGGGGGGAGCTTGAGCGGTAACAAAACACACTGATGTTTTTGATAGATAGACTGCCAACAGGGAAAGACCAGAGTTTAGCATGGGTTCGTTATCCCTGCGAAAGTTACAAATTCAAGTTGTGCAGAGTAAGATATTGACATTTCCTATGGGAAAAACAAACATGAAGTACTTTAGAGACTCAAAAGTCCAGAATCAGCTGTATTGCATATCTGCAAATTAGAATATAGCTAGACAATTGTTTGAAAACCTATAAATGATCAGTTGTAACCCATAAATATCACATCGCAACCACCCATAAATATCATACGAAACTATAAGAAATAGCTGAAATTTCTTCAAACAGGAATCAGCATTGCGGCGTCATGACCCATATTGGGCAGACATCAAAATCATATAACATTACAAATGGATCCTTATGGCCTAGATTAGCACTTTTTTCCAAGAAATGGTTCCATTGGATTTCAACCTATTTCTTAAATTTATTTACAGAACAAGTATGTTCCTACTGAGCTTTTATTATGGCAACTTCCATTTATTTATCAAGCAAGCTGGAGGCCAATAAATGGTGGAACAAGATCAACTGATGTAACCAAGATCAATGATCAGATGCAGCCAAGGTTCAATCTACTCCCTTCTCTTCAAATTGTTGTCGTTTTAGCTTTGTCTTAAGTCAAACTAGTCTAACTTTGACCAAATTTAGCAAAAAAAAAATATTAGCACCTAGATATCTACGATATCAAAATATATTACACAAGAAGCTATGAGTTGTACAGACCAAATCATCAATTTGTGTCAAAACCCATCTGGCTCAAACTAGTTTAATTAGAGAAATGATCCAATAGTGAGGACTGAGGAGTGGCCCCTTTAAAGGAATAATGTTTAAACACTAGTTAATTAATGGCACATTTCTTTGTTGCAAAGTAAATACACATCCAATAAATATTTCTGAACTGGATAACTTGATTTGATTCAAAAACGGGGATGAAAGGGAAGAAAATCACAATTACCTCATATACTAAAGCACTTCTGTTAAGAACAGCTGAGCACCCCTTTCCGTCTTCTGTGAAAAAGGAGAAAAGGCCCATCATACCACTGTCTGGGAAGTTTTCAACCCTTAACCAGCAAGAAAAAGATAGCCCTCTATTGTAAGGCCATAGGAAGGGTGATTTTATTTGTATACCCTGTCAAGGAAAAAGAAAGAATGCCAGTCAGTCAACAAATCAAATATGGTGAAAGCAGAATTAGGATAGTTCTTTTTTCTCGAGCACTTAGGAGAGTTGTGTATCATTATATTAGGAAGGAAAGAAGGGGGTTAGAGGCTCCATACTGATCACACACACACACACACACACACACACAAACACCTTAGCACTAGATGAAAATAAAACTCACACACCAAGTAAATAAACAAAGAAAAAAGGACCCCGACCAAACTTTAGATACCAATTGGCGCAAGGGCAATGGAGACAAGACACACCTTGCCCCAGCCAAACTCCAAAACCACAACTCAGTGTATATAAAATATCAAAGGAGAACATAAAGTGAAAAAAAGATTTATTATTTTATTGGCAAAATAACTGTATCAAAGGCTCATGATGAAATAGAATATATCCTATCCTAATATAAAAAGTCTAATTTATCAATGAAAGAACCCTCTTGTTTATTTATCAACGAAAATTTTGTGTACCATGGGGATCCCTAACAGTCTTTTGCCGTAAAAAAAAAGAATATATAAAAAGCCTAATTTTCTTCTTCCATTGCTTTTAATAGCACCTGACCTCTCTTGCGCTCCACAAGGCTGAATAGCTTCTGACTACTCTTGCTGACACCTTTGCCTTTTAGCACTGACTTGTTTATATGATGAGATAAGCAGTCAAAGAACAGCTCAATGAGACACTATATATATGTTTTTTATTTTCTTGAACTAACAATATATATGTCTAATTGTAGTAGGATAAGAGAGATGAATACTTTCACATTCTGAACTGTCATGGATTTTAGTGAAGTAACAAGTTGACTACTTTCCAACATACAAAGTTGTTTTGGTTATGTTATTCATTCAAACACAGCCTCTGCATGTACAACATGTTCAGTATTCCAGTTTCCTTTTGATCAGTTAGACATTGGTCTAAGTTTACAAAGAATCCATAGAAGCGCCATCTATACAGCGTGTGGCTACGGTTGCTCTAGATGGAGAGCCGTAAGAAAATTCTTTAATGTTATATGCCTATAAGTGTACATGTGTATTACTGATCTTTAGCAATAAATGAAGTTCTTATATTAAGAGTTACTAATTTTTTTTAAAAATAAATGTATCTAAGAATAATAAGAGAGACTTTGTTGTATTAAGAGCTTCTGGCTTTGTTGTTGTTGTTGTTGTTGTAAGAATAATAAACTTTGGTGCATCAAACATTCATCACTATCATTTGAGTAGTGAGTTCACCTTTTTTAGTCAAAGAAAAAAATAAAATAACCGTTGCAACTCACAGACACTTTGCTAGTGAAGAATAAAACAAAAAGAGTGCTTCAACAGAAGGGACCTATACTGTTGTACCTACTTCCTAGGAACTTGCAAAGGGCACCAAAAGAAACCATGTAGAGACAGTTCTAAAACTTAGGGGCACGCTCTAACAACACCCTTACAACTTTTTTCTTTAATTATTAAAGAATAATTAGTGTTGTGTTGGAGTGTATTCAGCCCATGAGGCTTAGGCCCATGAGGCCCATGTACCCCTAGTATGTATATCCCTAACTTAGGGTTTGCTAGTAATGAATTGAGAGATTCCAACATGGTAATCAGAGCCTAGTTCCTCTTCTCCCTCCCACCACCCAGCCGCCGCCGCCGCCTGGGGCGCCGCCGCCGGCACCATGGCCGGCGACCCTCCTCCTCCTTTCCTCCCCTTCCTTCCTTTCCTCTGCGGGGCCCGCCGGGGTTCCCCTCGGCCTGGGCAGCCGCCCCTCTGCAGCAGGCCCGCGCGGCCGTCGCCGGCCAGCAGGGGCCGGCCGCTGCCCTCCCCCGGCCAGATCCGGCCGCCACCGCCGCCTCCCAGCCGGGGCAGGCCGCCGCCGCCGCCCCCCCAGCCAGGGCAGGCAGCCGCCGCCGCCCTCCAGCAGGGGCCGGCCGCCGCCGCCACCACCCTGCAGGGGCCGGCCACCGCTGCTGCCTCCCTTCTCCAGCCGGAGCACGCCACTGCCGCCGCCTCCCTCCTCCCGCCGGAGTACCTCCAGCAGCCGGCCACCGCGGCGTCCCTCCTCTACACGGCAGCCCCCTCTCTGACGGCCGATTCGGCCCTCGCCGTAGCCCTCCAGGCTGCCCGGGTCGCCGCTGCTAAGGCCTAGGACCGTGTCCGCCAAGCGGCACAGCTGTGGGAGCGCGAACGGGATGCCGCTGATGCCCTCGCTCGCCAGATCGCGGAGGCCGAGCACCACTTCTACCTCTCCGCCGACCACCAGCCGGTCACCTCATCTGCCACCCCGGGTCGCCAGCTGTCCACCCCGACTCACCAGCGGCCCGATCCGGCCGACCCGGTGGTGGCTCAGCTCCACCACCAGGCGTCCGGTGTCCAGAACATCCGGAACCTCGTTCCTCTCGTCCTTGACACCGCCTCCACCTCCTACGCCCGCTGGCGCGACTTGGTCCTCCTCACTCTTCGCCGCTACGCCCTGGACGACCACGTCCTCCTCGACCCGCTGGTGGCTGTCCTGGCTCCCTCTTGGCAGCGCCTGGACAGCCTCGTCCTATCCTGGATCATAGGGACCGTCTCCCTGGACCTTCAGGACACCGTCTACACTCCTGGAGGCACCGCACGCCAGGCCTGGCTGGTCCTCGAGGGGCAGTTCCTTGGCAATGCCGAGGCCAGGGCCCTTCGCCTCGATGCGACCTTCCGCACCTTCTCTCAAGGAGACCTCTCGGTGGCTGAGTACTGCCGCCGGATGAAGGGCATGGCGGATGCCCTCGCCGACCTCGGCTGGCCTGTGGAGGATCGCATCCTCGTCCTCAACGTGCTCCGCGGCCTCAACGACACCTTCGGGCATTTGAGGTCGTTGATCACCAGGCAGAGGCCCTTCCCCAGCTTCCTCCAGGTGAAGGACGACCTCGCCTTGGAGGAGATCACTCTGGGCATCACTCCGGTGCCCTCTACTCCGCCAGCGTCGTCCTCCTCCTCCACCACCACCACCGTCCTCCAGGCCACTGGCTCCCGGACGTCTACTCCCCCTCACCCGGGTGGGGGCCGGGACCGTGGGGGACGTCGTGCTCGTGGTCGCGCGGGGGGAGGGGGGGGACCGGGGTGACCGGGGTGTCATGCCGACCCCGCCGACACCTCCTGCTCCTGGTGGTGCGCCCTGGCCCTCCTTCAACCACCCTTGGGCAGGGCGCATCTCCATGTAGCCACACCAGGCCCCTGGAGGAGGACAGCGTCCCCAGCACCCAGCGGCCCTGTTCGCCGGCGGTGTCCCGTCGTTCCAGCCGACCTGGATGCCGCCTGCTCCACCTGGTGCCCCAGCGTCGACTCTCACTTGGGACCAGGCCTCCCTCGCCCGCCAGTTCAGCACCATGGGGCTGACACCGCCAGTTAGCTCTGACTGGATTGCTGACTCGGGTGCCTCTCACCACACCACGCCGGAGGCTGGTATACTTTCCTCTGTTCACCCTACCCACCCTTCCCTTCCTTCTTCTATCGTTGTCGGAAACGGTGCATCCATTCCGGTTTCTGCCGTGGGTTCTACTGGTACCCCCGGTTCTTTCCGCCTTTCCGATGTTCTTGTTGCTCCTCAGATGACTCATAATCTTCTTTCCATTCGTCGTTTCACAGCTGACAACTCTTGTTCTGTTGAGTTTGACCCCTCTGGTCTTTCTGTGAAGGATTTGGCTTCCCGGCGTCCTCTTCACCGATGTGATAGCGCGGGACCCCTTTACACCCTCCGCCTTCCTACTTCAGCTGCACCTCCCTCGACTTCTTCGTCTCCTTCGTCAGCTGTTTTTGCTACCACCACCTCTTCCACGACTTGGCACCGCCGTCTCGGACATCCCGGCCGCGACATTTTGTCTCAGCTCAGTCGCTCCTCTGATGTATCTTGTACCCGGGCTCCAGATGAGCATCTGTGCCATGCGTGCCAGTTGGGCCGTCATGTTAGACTTCCTTTTACTTCTTCTTCTTCTTCTCATGCGGCCTGTATTTTTGATTTGATCCACTGTGACCTATGGACATCTCCTGTATACAACATTTCTGGTTATAAATACTTTTTGGTGGTGGTCGATGATTTTTCACATTACTCTTGGACTTTCCCTCTCCGTCTCAAGTCCGATACCTTTCCCACGCTCCTTCACTTCTTCGCCTGGGTGTCCACTCAGTTCGGCCTCACAATTAAGGCCGTCCAGTGTGATAACGGGCGTGAGTTCGATAACTCCACCTTCCGCTCCTTCTTTCTCTCCCGTGGGGTTCAGTTGCGCATGTCTTGCCCTTACACTTCTTCGCAGAACGGCAAGGCCGAGCGCATGATCCGCACCCCCACGGAAGTCATGCGCACCCTTCTCATCCAGACCTCGCTTCCTGCTCGCTTCTAGGATGAGAGCCTCCACACCGCCACTTACCTCATCAACCGCCTGCCTTCCATAGCTTCCCCTGCTCCTACTCCTCACCACGCTCTCTTCGGTACACCTCCCCGCTACGATCACCTGCGTGTGTTTGGGTGTGCGTGCTACCCCAACACCGCCTCTACCTCTCCACATAAGCTCGCTCCTCGTTCTACTCTGTGTGTCTTCCTTGGATATTCCCCTGACCACAAGGGGTACCGCTGCTATGACCTCTTTTCTCGCTGTGTTCTCATCTCTCGCCATGTCGTGTTTGATGAGACGGTATTCCCCTTCTCCACCCCTTCCACACCCTCTCCGGATCCCGAGGTTGACTCTCTCTCCTCCGCTGACACGGTGGTCCAGCCGCCATTCCCTTTGTGCCCTGCAGGTCTGGACTTCCTACCCGCGCTCCACACGACGGGCGGGACTCCGGAGTGTCTCTCTCCGGACCGGGGGCCTACGCCACCACCTACCGTCCCCGACGTCGCAACTCCGGCTGCAGCCCTACGGCCTATGCCGCCTCCCCTTCCCGGGCGCTTCGACCACGTCTACCAGCGCCGGAGGGGGCTGGAGGCACCTCCCCCGTCGCCGCCGACGCCTCCGGCGGGGCCTTCGTCGACACCGACGCCTCCGGCAGGGCCTCCTCCGCCGGAGACGACACCGGTGGTCCCTGGCCGTTTCACGCACCCCGTGCGTGTCTACCAGCGCCGTCCGCAGCCGCCACCGGTTCCGACACCGCCGGTGGTACCTCCTTCTCCGGTACCTCCTCCGCCGTCGTCGCCACCGACGCCTCCGGCGGGGCCTCCGCCGCCGGCACCCGCTGCTCGTGCCCCCCGGGGCTCTCTCGACGAGCCGGTGTACCACCCGCCTCTCCTGCACCGGGACCCTCGCCATGTTCACCCCATGGTGACGCGCCAGGCCTGCCGGCCCCGGGTCCTCTCCGCCGTCACCTCCGAGCCGGGGGTCTCTCCTCTACCCTCCTCCGTCCGTGAGGCCTTGGCGGATCCTCACTGGCGCCGTGCGATGGAGGAGGAGTACGAGGCCCTGCTTGCCAACCAGACGTGGGACTTGGTGCCGCGTCCGTCTGGTAGCAATGTGGTCACGGGCAAGTGGTTCTGGACGCACAAGCGTCGGGCTGATGGGTCCTTGGAGCGCTACAAAGCCCACTGGGTCCTCCGGGGCTTCACTCAGCGGCCCGGAGTAGACTACGACGAGACCTTCAGCCCAGTAGTGAAGCCTGCGACAATCCGTACTGTCCTCTCCTTGGCTCTTGAGCGCTCCTGGCCCGTGCACCAGCTGGATGTCAAGAATGCCTTCCTCCATGGCACTCTAACAGAGACGGTGTACTGCGGCCAGCCAGCAGGCTTCATGGATCCTTCCCGTCCCCAGATGGTCTGCAAGCTCAACAAGTCTCTGTATGGTCTGAAGCAGGCACCTCGGGCGTGGTACTCCACCTTTGCTTCATACCTGCTGACTCTTGGGTTTCTGGAGGCCAAGTCGGACACCTCCCTGTTCATCTACAGCCATGGGGGCGAGACCGCCTATCTGCTGCTTTACGTCGATGACATTGTCCTCACCGCCTCTAGCGAGTCCCTGCTCCGCTGCATCATCTCCTCTCTTCAGAAGGAGTTTGCCATGAAGGATCTCGGTGTGCTCCATCACTTCCTTGGTGTCACTGTCGAGCCCCGACCTTCTGGCCTGCTCCTTCACCAGCGGCAGTTCACTCTGGACATTCTGGAGAGAGCTGGGATGTCCGACAATAAGCCCTGCTCTACTCCGGTTGACACGCAGGGCAAGCTGTCAGAGGCAGCGGGCCAGCTACTTGGTCCAGCGGACTCCACTGCTTACAGGAGCCTTGCTGGAGCGCTCCAGTACCTCACCTTCACGCGGCCCGACATCACCTACGCCGTGCAGCAGCTCTGCCTCTACATACATGCGCCGCGAGACCCTCACCTGTCTGCCATGAAGCGGCTCCTCCGGTACCTTCGGGGCACCCTCGCCTACGGGCTACTCCTCCGTCGGTCCTCCTCGGCCGAGCTGGTTGTCTACACCGACGCTGACTGGGCGGGCTGCCCGGACACCCGCCGGTCCACCTCCGGCTACGCTGTCTTCCTAGAAGGCAACCTTGTCTCTTGGTCGTCCAAGCGTCAGCCGGTGGTCTCGAGCTCCAGTGCCGAGGCAGAGTACCGCGCCGTCGCCAACGGCGTGGCCCAGGCCGCCTGGCTCCGCCAGCTCCTGGCTGAGCTTCACCGCCCCCTCGCCAGGAGCACGCTCGTCTACTGCGACAATGTCAGCGCCGTCTACCTCGCCACAAACCCAGTGCAGCACCAGCGGACCAAGCATGTGGAGATCGACCTCCACTTCGTCCGCGACGTGTGGCAATCGGCGACGTTCGGGTCCCTCCACGTCCCGACCACCTCCCAGTTCGCAGACATCTTCACCAAGGGTCTTCCCTCATCGACCTTCTCCGAGTTTCGTTCCAGCCTCAACGTCACTAGTGGCTAGTTGTGGCTGCGGGGGGGGGGGGGGGGGGGGGTCCTGTACTTGGTGTTCTTCTTTCTTCTTGTCCAGTCTTTGACTCCGCTGCGCCGGTAGTCCAGACTGCGGGGGGGTGTTGGAGTGTGTATTCAGCCCATGAGGCCCATGTACCCCTAGTATGTATATCCCTAACCTAGGGTTTGCTAGTAATGAATTGAGAGATTCCAACATGTTGAATAATTGCACAAATTTGACAGAATAAGTAAGTACTTCACACTATTCAGTGGTAAATCAGGATTTGTACCCTGATGGGCTAGCAGTTGGTCAAGGGTGTGAATGTATACCCAGACCACCTAGGTTCAAGTCCCCATCGAGGCAAATTTTCGGGCGCCTGTTTTCTTCTTAATAAAATGCAACCTAGTTCCTCCTAGGTTATTCTGGTTTTCTTAATATTTCAATTATGTGGGGTTCAGGACCACATGCCAATGAGACAGTCACAAAATTACCATTGAGCTTGTCCTATCCTGAATTGCTCAAGATTTGTTTTAGGTGCATAACCTTTGGGAATAAACTATGAATCACAATAGATGAAATTTAAATTGCTAAATAAATAGAACAACACGCACAGAATCATGGCCACTGAACTCAAAGAAAGCTTCTGGCCCCTTTTCCTTCAGCATGTGACTGAGATTTGTCAGAAGCAAAGATGTGTGCTTGTGTTTGGCACCAATCTTCTCACAACGCAAAAGGGCAAAGATTTTCCGGATGTCCTTGCCACATATACTGTGTGCACCAAGTATCTGTATTAACTCCGCAATTGCAATAACTGTATCATCCTTTTCCTCTACTGAAAACCAATCGAGAAGAAAACTTAGCAACCCGGCTCTGAAACAAGAAGTTCTATTTGTAATGGATTGCTTGAGCAACTGCTGTAAGATTACAAGCCCATAGTGCTGAATTGACGTGCTGCTCTGCCAATTAGAAATTGGTTGATGTCATGAAAAAAGCAAATAACTAGGAACTATAAGAGGAAATGGTATCATCATCTCTGTGTGTAAGAGAAAAGACCTTCTGCAAAATATTCAGAAGTAATACAACAGCATCTTCATTCTGAAATAATAATAATAGGGGAACATTACATTAGTCAAGATAATTAAATGAACCCAGAAACTCTTATACTGTATTAACTATTAAGTTTTCAAAAGATTGATAACTACTAGCCTTTATAGTTGTTTTCTCATCTAACTCAAACTTGCAATCAACCAGCATGCTAAGCAATGCATCCAAGAGCCTCCCACTTGGCGACCATTTGTAGAAATCCAGTACCAGACTCTGTAATGTTTGATAACCTGCGCCAACTACTAATCTAAAGGCAGCCTAGACAAAACGAACCAAGATTTTTGTCACGACAAACAGAGTTATTACATGAACCACATGTGTCAATATGATTACCTTGGATGCAGCATTCCCTTCAAGTAATAAAGTTAAGGTCTGAAGGACATTAAGGACAAGCCGCTCATCAGTCACCTTATTGAAATTTCCATTCAATAATGAAATAATATGCAGAAAGCACCCTTCGTCGCGAAACAGATTTTGGTAGTACTAGAAAGCGAAATATAGAAGCACATTTGTCAACACACTATGCATTACTGGTATGGGCAAAACAATTGCAATTCTAATAATTATATACAAAACCATTATGGAAACCTACCCTGTGATCCATCATTATGATCTCTCTCATGTTGACCAGAAGGTCAATTAACAACTCTGTGTTGACCTTTTCTTTTTCATTTGCCCGTGCTAAGTTCTCTAAATACTTTGAGCATAACTGCAATTTTGCTGTATGATCTTGTGCTGACGATGAAGGCAACTGGTTACAGGGAACCATATTTTAGCTCCCAACATTGATAAGAAGATTGAGGGAGAATTTATGTAAACATAATTTTTTTTTTTAGAACAGAAGATAAGCATAGGTTTACCCTGAATAAGGCAAGAACTTCCTCCAGTACATGCTTTCGAATGTTCTCTTCATGGAACAAGTCAAATAAACACTCAATACAGTCAGCATTGTGTAAAACGAGAATTCTTCCATCTATTGATATAGTGACATATTCCATAAAGAGGCTCAAAGCTAACTCTATACATATAAGAGCGTCCTCAGTTCTGCCTTCAATATTTTTATTAAACTGAGCACCATCTTGACTGATCATGACATTAGAACAAAGAAAATTGCTGAAGTTTTGTAGCTCTTGTGCCTGACGGCAAGCAGCCTTAAGGACTCTTGTAATTACATCCAATGATTCAAATGAAGCCAGAGTATGTTCTGTCGCGAGTTGTAGAATAACACGGAAGCTTTTGAGAAGAGTGCTGACTGCCAAAGGATCAGAAATGCAATGCTCAAGTGCATCTAGCAGTGCCGAGCATTCTGGCTACAATGAAAAGAAAAATAAAGTAGAAGAGATTCATAAAGAGATTCAGAACAAAATATTGGTATGTTCGAGAAAAAAACAACAAAATACTAGTGATTAAACACTAAGACTACAATATTACATTATAAAAGATAAAAGTTTTACCGTGTTATATGTGTTTTCATTGAGTGTTGCAGCAAACTCCAAGAAGGAAATGGCTTCCACTTGAAGAATGTTAACATCAGTACGATACAAGCTTTCAGAATGAATAGATATTTGGTTCCTGTTAACATCACCATTTTGGATATCTGTAACAGTATGAAAAAGAGTGTCTTCTACAGATGAACCAAAGTAGAAAAAATTCCCTGAGAATATCAGGTCCCATACACCTTCCTCTCGGAAAGCTGGGAGTAGAGCTGGTGTTGAAATAAGAACTCTTTTGAACATGTGAATCACGTAATATTGAAGGATCTTTGCAAAAATCCTGCAGAATAAATTCAGAGTTGCCAGTGATTAAAGACTGACTGTTCCAGCGAAGCGTTATGATGGGAAAATGTGTTAAATTCCAAAAAGTGTATCTTCTTTGTGGTGGAACAAAGCATATTAATATGAAGCACGATAGTTAAACTGATTCAAAGGGAAATTCATGAATACATTAAGAAAAAACTCACTTTATGTGGTTTGGCAGCTCAGTTTCCTTGGTGCACGCTCTGATACATAGAAAGACAGTCATAAGGATCCTTATGATCCATCTCACAGATTGCTCCAGGTATGCCAATGGGATGGATAATACAATTTGGCTGACAGCCATTTCATCAGAACAGTGTCCGATGTCCTCCAAAGGAAGAACAAAAGAACAAAGGGCGTTGCTCAATTTTATAGAGTAATCAATCCATTCAGTTCTATCAAGACAATAAATTGGACCAGAGACAGAATCTAGTGCAAGTAAAGCAGTGGTATTATCCTTTTGCCGATGGAACTTCTGAATCATAAATGCAGGCCAACAAATGCAGTTTGCGAATTTGTGTACCCGCCCATTTTCACATAAAATTTGCAGATTGTTGACATTGCCAAATCTAAATAGAAGTCAAGGACCCAACAATTAGATAGTACATCAATGCTTCCTATGACATGACCAAGAATCTACCTGAACTAGTATTAGCAGAGTTTATTGATATTCTGAAAGTTGCAACTCATATGTTAAGACCACTAAAAGTAATTTAAAACAAAGGATACACTGCCTCACTCAGAGTTTGCAAATACTCTATCTGGAGCAGAAGTATTTCACCCCTATAAGAGTACAGAAATGTTAGAACATAAAAGCTGCACGAGAACCAAGGAGGTAAAACATATCGCACTAAAAGTTGAAAACCTCCATAAGACCCTAAAGGATTGTGATTCTTATACATCACTGTGGACCTTTTTATTAGAAAAGGGTAAAATGTTCATTACAAAATTAACAGATTACCATACAGTTAGTACAAACAGATGTTGAAAAACAAATTGGAGGGATGGACTCCTCTGTAACTAACTAAACACCAACCTAACCAGTAAGCCCAGTGTATAAAAGAAACTATATGTGCAGTATCAAAAGAGGATTGTTCAAAATTTCAGCCATTCTGTACCATAAGACAAAACAATTATGTGAATAAAAGCAAAGAACAATCTAAACTTTTGAAGCTGAAATCCCAAAATAGGAATGTAATGTCACACTCAAAATCCAAATTTAGCTATGACGAAAATAATATTTATGTACCAAATTCAAATTAAATACTATCAGACTAGTAACATTTGGATATAAAATACGAATATAATACTAACAGACATAACATTAGGGCAAGTTCAAATTTAATACTCAGTTTTTTTAACTCCAAGTATTTAGCAAAATAGATTTTACTCAATATAGAAAATCATTGGTAAATAATTGTCTTCAAGTTTATGCAGCAAATTTGCAATTCTATGCATAAGAAATACAAGAGGGAATGAAAGCACAAAATAATAAATAATGGTAAACCATGGCGCTGCAAAAAAGCACCTTTCATTGCTTGAGATAGATGATTGTATCAAAACTGAAAATTTACTAGAAGGAAGTCCAAGTCCATCCAATAAAATTTCCAGCCCACCAATGCTTCTGAGATGATTCTGAGCACGAGTACCAGAAACAGTTGATCGCAGAGTGCACAAAGTAATAAAATGGAGTGAGAGATCAATGCACTGCTCTTTCAAATTCAACCTTTGAATGACACGTAATAGTTCTGCAGTATCATTTAGAGATTTATTAGAAAAACATGGCATAAATTCAATAATATCACATATGATTTTGTGTGAAAAGTAATAGGCAATACAGTGGCACCATTAATTGCCCAACCTATTTATTAGTACTTTTCATGATACCTAGATTAGAAAATTACTGAAAAGGGGCAAAGAAATTGTCCTAATTTTACTAGACACATTGAATCTTTTTCGTTTTCAGTAAACAGGCCTATATGACAATCCAGTAGGTACAATAGCATCAGCACAATATACCCAAGAAATGAGTATCCCAATGATGATCTAAAAGAAATCCCCAGAATCATAGTACATAAGTCCAAAATAAAACTAAAGATAACTTTACCTACTAACCAGTTGACACCACTGGCTTCCATGAAAAGAACGATTGCCTTCTGCTGCCAATGTCGAAGTGTATCAGAAATGGTTCTATCAGGAGAGCTAGAAGTGACTGCAGCCAAATGGTTGTTTGATGGGGTATGCTTTGTTGTATCGACAGCATGGGGAATCCTTCCAACAGTTATTTCTAACTTCATGAAGTTTGAAATTATGGTGATTATGCATACAAGTATATTTAGCATCAACTTAGCATTTTCCACTGCTTCATCTGAAGATTGGTCTTCTGCAGCCAGCAACCTGTTCAAGTTTTTGAGCTGAGCAACAGCGGCTGAATATACCAAAAAAGGAAGCTAATGAGATATAATCCATTAAAAACTCATAGATGTTAGATATTTGAGAAGCTATGCATAATGATGTAGACTACACTGAACAGCAAAGTATACACACACACACACACACACACAATGAGGTCGTGAGCAGCTCAAATCCCAACGAAACAAATAAAAAAACAAACTCATGGTGGATTTAAGACATGGAGCCTGATATTCTGAGAGGGTGCTCTCAAGTGTACGCAGTATTAGTTAAGAAACTAGCAACTTGAAGTTCTAAGAATGTACTTAACAGGGTTTAGGGTTAATCAACTGTTGAAAGTGAGGGCGGATATATTATGTGTAATTGTTGCTTAAAAAGTACATGATGCATAATTGTCAACTTGAATACGCAGGAGAGCTGTGATTCATTCCATTAAAGAAGGGTTAAAAGGACAGGATAAGAATGCAGTACCCACACAGTTCTTAGAATGGGTGATCAGCACCTGACTGAATTCCTACCTTTTAGTAGAGAAGTAATCTTCTGTACACCACCATAGTAGCTGAATACTCTACAGTTATGCAAGGAGCGAGTCAGAATTTTCAAACACTCCAGAACTTGCAATATTTGTGAGTTTAAACCCAGGTTACTTTGTTGCCCTGAATGATGGTTTGTAGGAGATACCGGACTGTTGCCTCCTAATAATGCAATAACAAGAACAAATATGATTTAAATTATAAGAATAGCTGTCAAAAGCAAAAGAAACATATAACGACAAAACCAACAATAGTCTATTTATCATTTACAAAGTGAACATTCTACCAGATATTGTTCATTCAGAAAATAAATTCTAAAATGCCCTTTAGCACGAAGTCACATTGATTAATGCTCAAATTGCTCAATCATCGTTTCAGAGCCTAAAAGCTAACTTATTTTCAAATCAGTAAAGGTTACCTCTAATGAACTACTCCTTCCATTCCAAATTATAGGTCATTTTTTAGAGTCAAGCCTAAGTGCTACCCTATGTATCCAGTATCTTAGTTTTACTGATTTCTGTCTAGCTGTTTTCAGCTCCTCTAGCATAAGGAGAATCTAGGAATACTTTATGCAGCTTAGACTAAGGGGATAAGTATTAACTGCTTTATGCAGCTACATAGGTAGAGTAGTGCCCAAGGAGCCTTCTTGCATCACAAGACTTTCTTTCTAACATATTGGAATACGTGGCTCTCAAGCCAAGCTGCCCTCTGGCAGATCCAAATTCTCTTGTGTTTACCCTGGGCAACAATTTTAGCTTTTCTAGATACATAACTTTCATTAGAGCAACTCCAGCAGGCCACCTATGTGAGCCCCAAAAGCTAAATATAGGGGCTCAGACAAAAAAACAAGCTCTAACAGGGCCCCTACTAGAGCCCCAATAGTTGGGTGGGCACCAAAATCTTCCCTCCACCCCCAATTCCTAGGGGGCCAACAGCTCGCCCCCCCATCCTGTGGCTCCCTCTCCGAGGCCGCCGTGGCCGCGCCCGGCCATCGCGCCCGGCCCCCGTGGCGGCCCCCGCCCGGTCGCTTTGGCCGCGCTCGCCCGCCGTGGACGTGCCCGGTCGCCATGGCCGCGTCGCGCCCGGCCACCGCGGCTGCGCCCGCCCGCCGTGGCCACGTCGCGGCCGGCCGCCGCGCTGCGCCTTCTCACCGTGGCCGCGCCCAGCCGCCGCTCTGCGGCTACTCGCCGTGGCCACGCCCAGCCCCCGCAGTTGCGCCCGCCTAGCCGCCGCGCTTGCCTGCGCGCGAGCCTGCGCTGCCACCGCGCGCGCCTGCTAGGTCGTAGCGCCGCCGCCGCGCGCCAGCCCGTCCGCCCACTCGCAGAGCCGCCGTCACGCGCTCGCAACGCCGCCGCCTCGCTTGCCTGCGCGCGAGCCAGTGGCTCCGCCGCGCGCTCCCGCCCACTCGCAGCCAGAGAGAGAGAGAGAGGACAACGGAGGTTCATACGGCATCGCCCACCAAAGGGAATAGGAAGAGAGAATGACTAATGGGCCCCAGCTGTCATTGTCTACTACAATAGATTTGGGGGCCTAGATTTGGGTAGTGCTGTTGGAGTAGAACAAAGAAAAATGGACCAATAAAAATAGGGGGAGCATCCAAATCCAAAGTAGGGGCTCTGATTTGGGTGCCCCTGCTGGAGTTGCTCTTATGTATCTAGACATATCATACATCTAGGTGCATAGCAAAAGCTATGTACCTAGAAAAGCCAAAACAGCCCATAATTTGGGACAGAAGGTGTACATTCCACAATGCAACACCAACACAGCGTGTTCAAGGGGGCAAAACACCAACACGCAACACAGCTGCAAAGTAGCCCCAATTGCAATTGCTCAACAAGATAAAGCAGAAGTGTTCAACAAATAGAAGAAAAGTTCAACAGCATTTTAGCAGTATCCTCGGACTACCTCCTCCTTATTCAACTACTTTAAACTTCAAAGGCACATGATGAAAAATAAGTAGACCTGATTTTACTTCTTCAACTAAGCAAAGCTATGCTCATTGTTATGCCACTGAAAGTTCCACTGTGTTTTGTTTCTCAGCGATCAGCATAATATATATTAAGGCCTGAAGCCCCGAAGGGCATAAAACGAAGGGAAAATTGGGTAAAGGGCAAGCTTTGTGGTGTTTTCTGTGGCCATCTTGGGAACAGAAATATTATGGAAATTCCTATTTGATGAGCATTAAAATAAAGTAATGTCAACTTAGATGCTTGCAGTCGTAGCCCTTAAACAGATAGCAACAGTTCAGGTATAAGGGGTAATTTAGTTATTTCATCAGTCTTTTCACAAGTCACAACCCTATGAGCGATATATATTACTCCAAACTTTCAGCGCCTACAGTGTCCACTTGCAAATTAGCACAACTTTGCATTGTCCACTGGCAAAAACAGGTTTCTGGGAAGCAAATTTAACAAAACTTTGATTTTAATAAGCCAAATTTGTCCAAGAAGAGAGTTCTACCCATGCTTCAGAAAGATTTGTCTCATGAACATAGAATGGAAGGTGAGGAGACCTACCACATGCAAAGTAGAACTCACAAACATCAAAATTATGAATTTTTTTTTTTAAAAAAAAGAATATTGGAAGAATATCACACAATAAATAGTCACTACAGAAAAGCCGCTTACTTTCAGTAAAAGTTGATGTAATTAGAGAAATCTCCTGAATCAGAATAAGAATGACCTCAGAAGGATGCCCGCAAGAGCATCCTACAACTGTTTCATCATTTCCTACTTCTTGATCAACCAAGTGCTCGATTGGGCGTGGTCCCCAATCTCTGAATGTCTCTACAAATCGCAAGACAAAAATTTGAAGAGATTTTTCCTTCTCGACCTGTAAGAGCACAAGATTTAATACAATATAACTGTATAAAGTAGTTGCATAAAATTCTGAATGAATTGACAGCAGAATAGTTATGTACTGCAGCAGGTTAGGTTATCATGAAGCAAAAACATCTATGCTATTTACCTTTAAGCAAATACCAGGTTATTGCATTTAAGGCATTGACTTTTACATTTTTGGAAGAAGAAAATAACATAACGAATCATCATCATGCTGAGGCTAGTTTTGGGTCAAAGTTGAACCAGACTTCACATTTGAGAGAAACATATATTGCTCCACAAATATTAATCTTTGCTGCACACAAAAAAAACTATAATCATAGTGCCTCTGCCTAAAATGCTTACCAAGCGTTAACACAGACTATTTAATCATTAGACTTAGCCTATGATTTTTAAAGATGTTTGTTTGTTTAAACAACTTGTGTTCCTGTCATCTCTAAGTTATGCTTGGATGACACATTACTAAGTCATGTGATGGATAACAGTCATATGGACACTAAAATATATGGCTAGTCATTTATTCCTATTAGGCTCTCACATTACATCGAAGTATGGAAAAATCTAGCAAATTTTTAGATTGGCAATATGTGTCTAGTTTAAGATCCTAACACTAAGCAGAACTAGAAGGAAACTGCCAGGTTTTAAGAAAAGTACCTTATCAAGTGCATTCTCATAATTCTTCCAAAGTACATTCAAGGCTCCCTCCTCCAGACTACCACTGAAACCAGATAACAGATCATGAGGAGAAACATTCATGCAATCAAGTCAAACACCAAAAAGAAAAGGCTACAAGATCTGATGACAGATTTGTTTATAAAATCAGCATATAGATGCTACAGTTGTGCCAAACTAACATGAATAATTTGGTGAATTGGCAAGGATTAATGTGACTTTCCATGCGATGTCATTCCATAGGCCTATCTAGGCTATCTTACTCATCAGACAAGAAACGGAGGTTGAAACCAAGCAGTCTGCCACAATCATATAGTTGTTTGTGTTATTTGGTAGGAAACAACTCACGGGCAAGATTAACTTGAGGCTACACGTGGTTTACTTTTATCTGAATCATGAATTAACACCAGTATTTGGTCACAACAAACAAGTTTTTGCTGCCTTCAAGGATGCAGAGTGCACTTGCCACAGGGGCAAATAAGCTTTAGAGTCAACGGCAAAATGATGTTGCAACTGCAAGCCCTTTGTCTAGGCTTCATGGATAATTGAGATGATGTACTTTTCTCGTTTCTCAATCTCAATTACACATATACATTCACATTTTGCTCCCTTTCCTTCTGTTATTTGCAAAGCCATTGTTGCACCCGTCAGTATAAATAGTCTGTATAAGTATAACCATTCTTAACTAATGGGTAGATTGGTTCAGGTAATGGGCATGCTAAACAACCAAGAATATTAAATTTAATTTAGCAATCAGGAGCCAATATATAATTAAACTAGCAAAACAAAGCCCCCGTGGCTCACTGCCGCTTTGAACCACTGATGGTGAGTTTCAAGTGGCACAGCATTCTCCAACAGTAAACTCGAATCTCGCACAATCGCGACGAGCATTGGGGATTATTACCTAACCCACACAGCCACTGTGCTACGCAAACAAGTCGCATTATGTATAACGTATGGGAGTGCGAAGGTGAATGAGCGAGTGCTATCATTCTCTCGCGCATACCTGAAGACGACGCGCGGAGTGGGCGCGTGGTCGAAGTCGCCGGCAGGGAAGGAGGTGGTAGGCGCCACATCACCGCCCGGTGCGGGGGGAGGTGGTGGTGGTGGCGCCTTGCGGAGGTAGTCGGCGACGCCCCGCACGATGTTCATCGCATCCGACCCGAGCCTAGCACAGCATCCTCGCCGCCGCCTCGCCGGTCGCGAAGAGAAAACCTAGGTGATTCGAATCGGACCTCGACAATGGGGACCTGAGGAACACGATCGCTTGGTGGGGAGATTCGCGCGGAGGAATGGGGAATTCCGTGTGCGATGGCGGGCACGCGCGCGTCGAGCTCGCCTATGTTTAGAGCGCGAAATGGGGGAGGAGCGATCGGGAGAGAGTGACTGGGAGGAGCTTGCGGAGGAAGAAGTTTAGGAGGGCGCTTTGCAAAATGGTCCAACTAATCCGGCCGTTAACTACTTTGAAACTTGTCTGCTTCTCTTGCACGCTTGCGCCTTTTCATCTACAACGCCACACAACTATGAAGGCGTATTGTTACGAGTACGTATTGCTCGTTTCAGTGTTTCTTCAGCAACTTCTTCAGCTCGTTCAAATAGATGAGAAATCGGATGGTGTGTGAAAAAAAAACAGGTAGCTATGGATGAATATTATCATAATCAATGATGTGAGCGAGGAACGGAGAAAGCTTCCCATATAACAAATCCACCAGAAATGTTTTAACTACAGTTGCTAAATAATACATGAGCTGATCGATCATCAGCGCCGCAATGCAAACGGAACTATGTGTTCAGAAGTCTGAACACCCCAATTATCTCTTCCCTTAACTTTTTAACTTATCTCCGGAAGTTCCGGGCACCCCTTCGTGGCCAGAATTCCGGAAACAATCAAGGTCTTCTTGGGTTCAGGGCTTCTTCAGAGATTCAGAGAGGCCTCGTCCGGCGCCCAGAGGCCCGGCCGCAGAGCAACGCGTTCTTGGGGATCGGGTTCTCGTCCCGCCACGAGTTCGCCGGCGAGTAGACGCGGAGGTAGAACTGCTGGCCGAGGTACTGCCTGGCCCAGCTCTCTGACCTCACGTTCCACATCCCCACGTTGTCCAGCGGAATGTAGATAGCTGTCCATGACTGAGGGTACACCTGAAAACATGGCCAATGCAAAAACAAGTGAACATCAGTGGCTGTTCAGAGTTCAGACATCAGAGCAACTTTTGTTTCTTGATCGACTTCTTGTTATGGCACCACAACAGTACTGTTATAATACATGTACATCAAGGTAAATCACACAGAGAGAGCAACCGGCATAAACAATACATACCTGCAATGTGTACCGATGAGCAGCGTCCCTAAGGTTGTATCCCTGACGACTAGCCGGTGTCCAGTGTCCTCCATCCATCCTGATCATCCGGAAACAAACAAAATCACACCAACCTTCAGTCATTCGGGATGCAATGATGCCGAACATGTCAGGATCAACGAGAAGGGAACTAGGAGACGCACCCGACGACCCAGAACGCGTAGCCGTCAATGTGCCATGACTGCACGAGGTTCTCCGTGTTTTCAAAGACGATCTCAACATAGTCCCGCATGTTAGCCGCCATGACAGATGTCTGGAGGTACGCGCCGCCACCCGTTGGGTTGTCGGGCATGCTGCCCAGCGTGAAAACTCCCGGAATCTTGTAGAAATCAGCAACCTTAAGAGGAGTGTCGGCCGGGATGAAGGAGATGCTGTTGACTGCGTATCTCAGCTTGCCGTTGATGGTTGCCCGTGAATTGGCGAGTCTGATGGTTCTTGTGGTGTTGACGAGACCGTAGTGGTAAGAACCTTGAGGATTTGGCCTTGGTCCACTCGCTGTCAGGTTCTGCCTGTTCAGAAGGTAGGCAACAAAAGATATCAAAGAGTCAGGATGCATCTTTCCCAATACGTCAGTAACGTCGTTAGGTAGTACCGTAGTATGATATGATATTCAAAACAAAGTTTTCAGAGGAAGCTAAGGTTACTGAAAGGATCGTGACAGTCTTACCGAATCGATCTAGCCTGGTTGAGAGAAAAATCGATCTGAACTGTAGGCGCTGCGGGAGGAGGTACCATTGCAGCACCATTCGAATTGCCGTAGTGGAGGATGGCAGTGGTAGTGAGGATAGGGGTGGTAAAACGTGTGGAGACAATAATGGAGTAGTCTGCAGGTGGCTGATCAGCAGAAACAAGGAACGAGTATGATTGGCCTAGATGGACATCGATGGATGTGTAGATGCTCTGCATGGTGTGAGATCCCTCCACCTCAACCAGGAGCATGGAATGCCCTTGAATCCTTATATTCACTGATGTTGCAATGCCCACATTCGACACCCGAAAACGATATGTTTTCCCTGGCAAGATTATTATGTGAAGAAGTTTAGCACAGCTCTGTATATACGAAGATCATTAACATTACCAGGCATTTCGTCCGACATACTCGATTATATAGTTTACCTTGGTCCACTGTAAATCTGTTGCCATTCCAGCCTTGGCCATTAATAAGAAGGCCATCAGGAAATGGCAGGTCATTACCACTGTCCAAAATGCCTTTCAAGTCCTGTGGGGATGCGCAATTGCAGTGTTAGTGGTGCACCAAAATGGGCGGTAGGATGCAATGCAGGATGTAAACATACGGTGTGATTGAGCTTGAACCAATCACCGGCCAATATGGTGAAATCACCGGCAGGTGGGCCAAACGGGACAGGGATCCCCGGTCGACTAAGAACCCTGATGCCACCATAACCACCAGCTGCCTTGTGAAATAGAAGGGAAGGGAAGTAGTAGAAGCTCCCGATCTGGTCCTTGAACTGCATGTTGTAGGTGAAATTGCCACCCGGAGGGATTGGGCAGTTGGTACCATACACGCCGTCTTGCCATGAGCTCCTCCTCTGCTGAATTCCTTGCCTGCATTGTAGGAACAGTTCGTCCTCAAAATTAGCATTGATCCGCATAGTCACACAGTGGTCGACGGTCAAGTAGCCATGAAATCGATGCATTTAACATTCAGTATAGTCAGTCCATAGCTAATATGGACAATGTGCATTTTTCTTTTCTTTTTTTTTCTATTATATACAGTTTTCTTGCAACACGAATGACTGCCTTAAGTGGTAAAGTTGTAGTAACTCTTGCCACACTCTTAAGGCAAAAGAAGCCACAGATCGCACTAATGCACACATGCTCAATGCTAAACCACTGAAGGCCCACTGATCTATCATCTTGTACATGTGCTCTTTGCATCCTGGATCTGGAACGAAAGCGAAAGCACAAGTAAAAGGAAAGGAGGGAAACTATTGATAACGATAAAGATTGGAGGGATATTATAATGTACTAAATATAGTATCAGATTCCCTCTAGCTGCTAAGGAAAAAGGGAGTAGTTAAAATCTTATCCTGAAACAGCTCACTCTCCATGACGTGAACGTGACATGCAGTAGCAGCAGAACAAGCGCTGCAAGTCAACCAAGATCCACAGCGGAGAGCCTCTACACTATCCAAGGATTTTTTATTTTTTTTTTAACTGCCAAGCTGCACTTGGAAGGCCTGGCATCACTCACTCACCCAAGCGTAGTCCATGTCTGAAAAAATTGATCCCCACTAGTCCCAGGAACGACATAGCATGTGCCAAGGATTTGGCATTTACCCGGGAACGTCAGGAACTACTAGCATTTTCCATCGGGAGAGGTAGCAGCTAGATTCAGACTTCAGAGCATGATCTGGATCACGCTGTTGCAGCTACGTACAAATCTGGACCATGGACTCAGCGTCTCGTGCTGAAAGAAAAGAGCCGTCGTGCTGAAAGAAAAGAGCCGACCAGCTGCATTGCATTGCATCCCGGAACATTCAGAGAGAATGTACTCCTACCAAAGTTTTTGAGCGAGACGGTAAACATAGAAAAGAAAACAGAGCACAAGTGGTAACAGGAGATTGCTGCCACTACTACTAGTAGTAGTAGATTACCAACCAGGAGAGGAGGAAGGGGACCGGCAGGTTGTTGAAGACGTTGACGATGATGTTGTCGTTGGTGACGGCGTCGATCTGCGGCCCCGGGAACTGGCCGTTGATCAGTATCCCCTGCATTCGCATCGAAGTTCACATCACATCACATCCACGCGGCGGCCATTGGCGAATGCAGGGCGAAGCAAAGGTAGAACAGAGGCCGCGCGTGGCGGCCTGGCGGGCGGGCGCAGTGGCGTCGTACCTGTTGCTTGACGCCGAGCGGGTAGATGTCGCCGAAGGTGACGTTCCAGGTGTAGAACCTGTAGGGGTCGTCGGCGCGCGCCTGCAGGAGCAGCGAGGCGAGGAAGAGGACGACGAGGACGACGAGAGGCGCAGGCGAGGAGGAGGAGGAGGAGGAGGAGGGGCCCTCCATTCTTCTCCCCATCTATGGTACGGCGCACGGCGCTACACTAGCTAGCTAGCACTGTTATTGCCTCGCCGTCGCCGCTCGCTCGACCTTATTAGCTGGAGGGCAGGAGGACACGGCAGGAGCGGCAGGGGTCAAACAGTGTCAGCGAGGGAGGAAAACCAACGGCAACGGGGTCCCGTCCCGTGCCGGTCGATCTGCTGCGGCGGTATGGCGAGGGGTGGATGGAGGAGGAGAATATAAATGAGGGCGGTGCTGGTGCGGGTTTTTGCACTGCGGTAAAACGTGAAACACTGGATCCGAGGGAGGCGAGGGTGGTGGTGTCTGTCTGACTGTCTCACTGTCCGTGTCTGCCATGGTGCAAATGGTGCTCGTGATTTCAGGGGGCGGGTGGGTAGTGGAATGAGCTGTACTCGTACGCGGCAGCGCCGCTACGCGTGGTGGGGCGTGGCCGCGTGGGGGAGACGGAGAGACGGACCGAGATGGCGCGGGCTCAGGCTCAAGATCCGGGCCCCGTACCGTACGCGTTGGATTTCTTTACAGTGGACAGTGGTCAGTGGCTAATCTGGATTTGGAGTGGTGTTGATTAGGCTTCGTTCACCCGGCAGCGAGCAGTTTGCATGGTAAATAAAATTTTAGCTTCTTTGGTTGAAAATTGAATCCCATTGATTAGTCAGGGAAAAAAAAACTCAAAATAATTGCAGCATGACCTTAAGGATGTGGGTATCCATGGTTTCTCTTTGTTCTGGTTATTAACGCTGCATTTCTTCTGTTACATTAATCGATGGCGCGAGGTATCCATATCTCTTGTTTGATTCATTGATGACCACAAGGGTACCCACCGCTCCTATTTTTCTCCTTTGGTATGCATTTCGGGTGGGGAGAGTTTGCTTAGGAGGAATTGATAGTCTCAAAGATATACATACTTTTTCTTTGTCGAAATAATTCATGAACCTAGATATCCACCACAGACATTAAAGATATTCATATCTCCTCTTATTATTAATAATAATCATGTATCCATTGCTTTATGGTTTGGTTATCACACTATATTTTCTTGGTCAACCATATGATAATGCTAAGGATATCCACATCTCTATGTTCAGTCAGGTTATTCTCTATTGATGGTACATCATATTGTACCAGAACATGACACGAAAGCTTGACACAAACCTGAATACAACACCTATATACCGTGGACCGTGAAATTCGATTCCCCGATGTGATATCTGTCTGCTAGGTCGACCGCTCCGTCACGCTCTAAGCACACCCGGTAGAGTGAGAGTAAATAGCTTGTTGCGTCTGGCCCTTTTTCTAAAAGAGTAGAAGGAGGTTAAGAAAGCAATCCAGGTAAACCGATGTTCATCCCTCTAACAGAAGACTGAGCTTGCTCCATTGTCGATGAAGATCTTACTTTTATGGTGATCAATTAGGTCCAACAATGATTCTAGCAAATGCTATCTGTCATGGTCACTGGGCTCCATATATAGAATTTGACATGTATGATCATGATGGGAAAGATGTTGTGCTTGGTAGAGAAATACTTGCTAAAGAGGCCAAAGAGCAGAGCCTTCGTTTTTTTTCGAATTTGTCCAAAGCTATAATCTATAATGCACCTAGGAATTGATAATTGAATTACCGGATCAAAGAAATCTATTCACCTAGTGAGAAGAGGCACGTGCTCACGGAGTTGCTTACTAGGTTTGGAGTCTTTTTGTTGGAGAACATAAGATTTAAGTAAGGAATTATTTTAATGTGTCGTGACCTATAGTATAGAATGGATCTTTATTTGAGTTGTGGCTGCTGGAGACAGTATAATGAGAAATAATGGGTTGACGTTGAAATCTTCCTAGATTCAGACGCTTCCAAACTAGCCCGTGCCCCCGTGGTGACCGAAAACCCAAGCCAAACGAGAAGTCGAGAACCATGCAGGTACGACGTACTTGCACATCACCTCAAAGCAAAACGGAGGCTTGGAGTTGGGGCCTACGTACTGGAGCTTCGAGAGTGGGTGGGGCCGTGCCGTGGGGGCATAACATATGCGTCAATTCGTGCGCCGTCGGTGACAGTGCGTGGTCCGGCGATTCGATTCCGTCACCGCACGGGCACGGCGTACGCACACGCACGAGCACGTTCACAGGTCTGTGGGCAGCAGAGCAGGAACGTCGTGAGCCGCACGTGGGCGACGACACGCTGAGGATCTGCTGGATCTCATCGCCAGTTCGCCACGCATATGGCGGCCCACGTTACGTCCCCTTGTCCTCTACCTCGCCCGTCGCCTCGTCTCGTCTCTACTCCCAGCCATAGTTATTTAGATTGGACCGGACCGACGATTGAACCGGTAAAAGACCGAACCAGAGACTATAACGGTTCGGTTCACTTAAAAGACCGTCCAAGCAATCGGACCGGTAAAAACCTTTTTTAAAGAACCGGTGAACAGCCCGGTTCTGATCGAACCGTCTCGGTCTGGAGCTGGTGCGCGCTGCGTCTCCAGCAGCTGCCCACTTGGCCCTGCTGTCTGCTCTGCCACCCTGCTGTGCGTACTGGGTGTGCGCCGTGTGCTAATAGGCAATACTCGTAGACGCTCCAACAATAACACCTAAAATATAACAACCATTTTATATTTAGGTTGCGCTACAGTGAATAGATTCAATATCTATTTTTAGTCTTCTCCAACAACGATACCGAAAAAAGAATCTCTCTGCAAATGTGTTTCGAGGAGAGAGAATACTCAAATTTAGATTATGCCTCTCCTGAGACCCAAAATAGATCTTCTATATGGGTATTCTGTTGGAGGATAAAACAGTACTATCGGACACCCATTTTAGTCTTGGGTCTCCAAATAAGTCATCTCTCGGAGATAGCCTTAGCAGCTAGTACTGTTAAAAAAAATGCTAGCTGCCGCTGGAGTAGTGTACATTGCTTGTCACCGCATTTTAATTTGGAAAAAAATGGTTGAACTCTGAATTAAATAAATAATAACTTTTTACAATACTGAATATTTGAGTTACTATTTAAGTTATATTCGAATCAATTATAATTGCTCCATATATTATTTTTTGATGCACATTTTTACGATGTCCTATAAAATAACTTTGCAACAGCAAAACTTAGCGAACTTGTCATGGATTTGTAGCTTGAGTAGCTTGAAAATGGTTATATAATTGTGTTTGTTATTAGCTTATTTGTTTATATATGATCACTATATAGTTCTAAATATCTATTATATGACAGTTTATTACACCGGTTTGAATTATTTATGGGCGGTTCAATTCATCCGGTACAAAACTATCTAACCAGCGGTTTAAACCGGTTTTTTAGGTTGAACCAATAAACCAGTGAACCGATGGTCTCACCGGTTCAATGTCCGGTCCAGTCCTAATAACTATGCTCTCAGCCCCAGTTGGCACACCACGTGGGCTGGTTGATGCCCCAGAAGGCCAGAATAGACATACTACTAGAGTCGATCGCCTCCGCGCCGCGCCGCGGTCTTCCCAGTCGGCCACGAACAGTAATCGAGCAGAGAAGCCGGCGGTGGAAGCACAAGGCTACCATACGATACGAGATCACGTACCAGCCACGGCCCACGGAGCGAACAAAGAAAGCAACGTGCACCGGTCCACCTTGCTTGTTTTTCGCTGGAACCACTCGCGAGTCGCGAGTAGGCACTGGCACTGCGCTGCGCTGCGAGGGATGCTTCCGCTTCTGCTTCTGGAGCGGCAGCGAGCGACCGGACCGGCCCGGCCGATCGACGACGTGGCTACGGCTACGGCCTACGGGCTACCGTCCACGCCGATCCCGTTCTCCGTTGCACCGACAAAAATGGAGCAGCATCCTGACCTTCACCGACAGGGGTTCAAATGGGTAGGCAGGTGGGGCGCTCTAAATGTTATTTGTGATTATTATTGGGGTGCAGGCTTTCCAATTGCTACTGTACAGTAGAAACCAGCACCACTGCACCACCAGCAGCAACAGTGCGAGTGAATGAAGCCGGTGTCAGCCACACGCTCACACTGTATATACCCCTGTTCACTTGTAAAAAAAATAATTTTAATTGATGCTGATTTATTATAACAGAAGAATATAGTTTTATATTAAAAAAAAGTTGAAATCTGAACAAGTCAGCAAGACTCGTGTGGGCTGTGGCAGTCGGTCGGCTCGGCTCAGGTACAGTGATAAGTTAAAAGAGTTTTCAGCTCGACTATTTTTTTTTAAAAAATAATTGTTCAAACATTTATAACATCAAATAGATATTAGTAGATTTACTACAAAACATATTCTATAGAATACTTTATTTTTGATTTATATAATCGTTAATTCTATTTTTTATAGAACTTATCTTTTTTTTTGAAACTAAAACTTAGGTTTAAAAATAGTTTGGCTTCGATACAGCCTCATAATTTCTCTTTTGATCAGCTGTGGCTATAGCAACACTGCTGCGCTACGCAGAATTGAAGCCCAAAATACCGTGTTCCATGGCATGACCTGCAAGGCCGACCCCAGGCCCCTTCACGAATTCGCTCCAGCCCACACAACTTTCGCGGCCCATGAGGCCCATGTGCTCTAGGTTTTCTGCGCTTCTACACAGGTTAGAGGCTATAAATTCCAAAGACCGCACAAACCTGTCTCATCTTCGCCTAGGGTTCAAGCACCAGCCGCCGCCGCCGCCTCGTAGCCGCCATCGGATTGACGAGCTGTCGCTCTTTTCCTGTTTGATTTCATTTGTTTTGTATCAAGTCGTTTTGATCGAACCCGTGATTTCTATTTTTTCCTCCTCTTTGTTTGTAACGGGCGGGGGCACGAACACCTTCCGTGCGGCGCCGCTCTCGCAAGTAGGGGATAGATCGATGCGTCAAGAAATCGTTTCAGTTGCCATGGCTCCAGTAGGCAATATGATTGTTGCTTGACCACAGATTCGTGCTTGCCCCCATTTTGGTTTTCGTTTGCAATGTTTGCGATTCGAAGAGACTTCAGTAGATGCTGCACGGTGCTAACCCCGGGCTTGTCGGATTTACTACTTGAGGAACGAAGCCCCAATGACTGTGCTAGATCCACTATGCCATTCAGTGTTGCAGGCCCTGACGAATCTTGTGATTGGTCTGTGTCAAAGCAATGGATACATTTGTTCATAGCATCTCCTCCATCTCTTTGAGATCTCTGATTCGATTGCTCGTGTTATTGGTGGCAGTGATTTGACATTACCCGCGCTTCTGATCTAACACATGAAGCACAGGGAAAAATAATGGTTGAATTTCTTAATATGAGCCATCCAACGATCTAGTCACTTCATTTTTTGTTGTTGTTTTATATGCATATATGAATCATGTGATTGATCTGCAGTGATGATACAACCATTCAGCTTAAAACGCCAGTTCTGCTTCTGAGAATTCATGACAGATAGAGCTGATTCGTATCTGAGCATCCATCACTTGCATGTCTCTACGCGTCCATACTCCATACTAGCTATAGGATAAATCTCATTGGCCGGTGATCGGTGATGAAATCGCCCAATTGCTTTGAGGGTGCTGTCGTCTGCAAGTTCCTGCTTGTCAGGAAGAACCTACTTGCAGCCGCTGCACTCGCACGATAACTCTGGGCAAATCTGAGGTCATGGCTGCAATTTTCTTTTTATTTTGATTTGCTTTATTGATAGTGTATTTCGCTGTTGCATCTATCCAGAACGCACTGCCGAGTTTAACTATCCTAGCGCAAGTATTTTTCCGAGTTGCGCTGAGGCTGGAAAACTCGGAGAGCCAGTGTTGTCATCAGCTTCGTCTCTTGTTATACTGTGAGATGGGAGTTAAATAACAGCACAACATTTCTTGCGGTGTTATAACAAACGATCGAATTTATTTTCTTGCTATTTCGTTCGTATTAAAAATGAATCTTTATTCTTTAAATATGGTAACAGAAAATTTTTACTATTATGCAACATTTACATATGTGAATTATTGTAGTGGCCCTTACTCATTAGAAGGTTGAAATAGTAATGTTATCAACCAGAGTGTTGCACTGAATTATTGTCTTGAGACTTCGGTGCATTAGATGAAGAAATGTTGAAACTTTTTTTTTTTGAAAACAGACGATTACTTTTATTATTTAGCAACAGAAAGCCATTACAATGGTGATGTGATCACCCATAACAGAGTCTAGAGCTGTCATAAGAGGACCGCCGTTCAGATGCAGAGAATTGGTACAAGATCTGACAGGAGCATCTCCTAAAGGATTTCTATGACAATTAGCTTGATTCGCAAGAGCATCAGCCTTATTATTTAGATGAGAGAATTCGGTCTGTGCCACCAATTAATTCCAGAATTCTGAGTTTACCATGTTTAGTCTGGGCATGAGTGCCACTAAAAATGTTTTTACGTTCTATATATGCCGCTGCCGTTAACACCGTCAGCTTGTCTGCCGTTAACTCCTCATGGAGTACTTTAGCGGCGCTGGTACTGTTGCTGTGCTGGTACTGTTGCTGCGACGGATCGAGAAATTTAAATGTACTTTTTGTTGATAAGATGATTTTAAATAAAAAAGTTGTCAACTATAAAGTTTCAGAACTTTTTGAAATCTACAACTTTCATTTTGGTCGTTTCTCCATCCGAGGGGGTTTAAAAAATTCAAATTTTAAATTTAAGAAATTCAAACGTACTTTTCATTGACAAGATGATTTTAAATCAAAAAGATATTAACTATAAAGTTTTATAACTTTTCGAGATCTATAACTTTTATTTTGGTCGTTTCTTCATCCAAAGTCGTTCGAAAAATTCAAATTTTAAATTAAGAAATTCAAATGTACTTTTTGCTGGCAAGAAGATTTCAAATCAAAAGGTTGTTAACTATAAAGTTTCATAACTTTTCGAAATCTACAACTTTAATTTTGACTGTTTCTCCATCTGAGGTCATTTGAAAAATTCAAATTTCAAAATTAAGAAATTCAAATGTACTTTTCGTTAGCAAAATTAATTCAAATAAAAAATTTGTCAATTACAAAGTTTGTGGATCTTGAAAAGTTAAAACCTTATAGTTGACAACTTTTTGATTTGAAATCTTCTTAGCAGCAAAAAGTACGTTGAATTTCTTAAATTTGAAATTTGTGAATGCCCTAGATGGAGAAACGGCCAAAATAAAAGTTATAGATTTCGAAAAGTTATGAAATTTTGTAGTTGATAGCTTTTTGATTTAAAATCATCTTGTCAACGAAAAGTATGTTTGAATTTCTTAAATTTAAAATTTGAATTTGTCAAACGACCACGGATGGAGAAACGGTCAAAATGAAAGGTGTAGTTTGCAACTTTTTCATTTGAAATCATCTTGTCAACGAAAAGTACGTTTGAATTTCTCGATCTGTCGTAGCAACAGTACCCGGTGCTGCTACAGGACTCCGTCAGAAGTTAAGGGCAGACAAGCTAACGGTGTTAACGGCAGTGGCATATATAGAACGTAAAAACATTTTCAGTAACACTCATATCTAGACCAAATATTTAGTGACAAACTTGAAATTCTGGAATCATTAGGTGGCACACGGAATTCTCTCTATTTAGATTCCTATCTATTTTGAAGATTCTGCGTCCAATATCTGTAGTGTTGTTGATGAAGCATTGAGTGTACGGTTTTATATCCCATCTAGGCGGGTTAGTGTGGTCTGTCCCGTAGAAGAAACTGACGAGCTGCTGAGTGTCAGTGAAAATGTAGGGATGAGCAACCTGCAAAGCATTTAAAACTTGAGCTCCCCGTGCTAAAGCTGAGGTCATCTGCACTCATCTTCCTTTAAATTCATTCTAAAAAAAATATTTTATTTTGTTCATCGAGATTCTCTTCTCTATATTTCTTTCTCTCACACATATTCATCCTCTATATCTCTACTCTATCTATGGTGGGGCCATAAGTCTATAAAAAAATGTTATCAAAATAAATCCATGTGATATCTTATTTTAAAGAATTTATTAAGATAAATTTAATGATATAATCAGAATTTAATTTAAACTTTTGGTCTATGAGTTATAATATTTTTTTAGAGAGGTAAAAACATGGGACCCACCACTGCTGCCACATCTCTCTCCTCTCTCTCTTCCCGGCTGGTCTCGTGTACGCGTGCTGCAGGCCGACCGATCTGCCAGTGGTGGGGCCGCCGGTGATTAGCGGACGTGCGCTACACCCGCTTCACTTCCCAGACGAGCGCGACTCCGGAACGATACCGGACGCGGTAGCGCATGCCGCTGCAGGCCTTTTTTACGCTAAATGCTCTTGCAAGGACCGGTAGCGGACGCCGGTGCGCATGGTGTGAGGTTTCAGCCATTAGAACCGAGCTGCACTTTTTGTGAACTGCTTTCATAGAGATTTTCAATCTGTTTGCATTTTCATCATTTGTGATGAAAATTCCTATACCAGCTTGTCTTTTGACCTGCAAAGGAATATCTGGTGGAATGGAAGCATCAGTGTAGCATCTAATTCCTGGAAGGGCTTCTGGATTTGGAAGGTTTCAAGGGGCTGAATGACACTTTAATTCATTATTACATGAAGAATGTCTAAATCAAATTATGCACCAAACCTTTATAATGTTTTAAAGCGCAAGTTCATATCAGCTAGACTGAATCATTTTTTTCTGTTTTAGTTATGCCCGTTTAGAAGCCAAAAAGTTTTGGATTTTGGAAAAAGAATCTTTTGCAATAAGTTTTAAATCATGGCCTAAGTAGGTTTAAAAGAGTCATCTCGTGATTTACATGTAAACTGTGCAAACATAAAAAAAAAATTATCTACATTTAATGGTCCATGCATATACCGTAACATTCGATGTGATGCGAATCTTGAAATTTTGAAGTGTAACTAAATAGGGCTTTATCTGATTTACAAATGTTTTCCTATATCATTTCTGTGGTGTATGGACTTCATTGAGAGTATTACAGTCTTAGAAGTACAAGCCTAACACGATTATATATTGATCTTTAGATTAAAGAACAGTTACAGTTACAGTTAGATCTGCTTTGACTCATGGAATTTTAGCCATATTTAGTTACATTTCAAAATTCTAAGATTCCCGTCACATCAAATGTTATGGCACATGCATGGAGTATTAATGTAGATGAAATTTTTACATATTTGTACAGTTTGCATGTAAATCATAAGATGAATTTTTTAAACCTATTTAGACTATAATTGGATACTTATTGCAAAAGATTCCCCGGTCAAATTTACAAAACAAAATGCATCTAAACTTCTCGTATATCTTTTTTAACAACTTTGGCTCTATTCGCTTCAGCTAAACAGCACTTATTTTTCAGCTCTAAAACAGTATTTCCCCTCACATCGAATCACTTTGAGCTAAAATCGGAGCCGTTATGACGCGCGATTGTCACATCGGCCAACATGTCAGCATCGTTGGGGAAACTTCATGTTGAGTTGCAGATCAAGTTTGATGCTGACAAGCATGTCGTTGACCAATTGACCTGGCCCATAAGTACGCGTTACATACCATTTTCATCACACCGCCAAACCAAGAGCAGTTGCACGGGTGCAACTCCTGAAGATCTGCTCCTCTACATTTTTTACGATACCAATGGCAGGTTTCGCCATCTTCTGCCACGTCCTCCTGCTTGCCCTCAACGCCGCAGCAATGCTCCCGCACCGGCACCGCCGCCTCCTTCTCCCTCCACTCCGTCGCCGCGGGCTCCTCCGTGACGCCGCCAAGATACTCATGGTGCTTGGGGCCTCCTCTGTCCTCCAGGCCATCACCGATGCCAACGACGACAGCGACGCCACCCAAGCCCTCGCTGCTGCGGGCTTCCTCAATTGGGTGGCCGGCGTGGCGCTGCTGCTGCTTGCGCTCGCGCCCGGTCAGTTCGTGCAAGCAGCGGCCGGGGCCTTGTTCTAGCCGAAGCCGACGCACAGTCGCTCTGCAAAACATAAACCGGTGTCAAGCAGCCTTTCGATTATACTACTAGATTACCCGTGTGATTATATATACTCTTGTCCCTATCTTTCTCTGCTACAACCACCCCCACAGTGTTTCTGAGCTTCCTGTCTTTTTGAGTAATGGCCATGTATTGCTGTCGTGTAGTAGTACTTAAAACTAGCAAATAATTAATTGCCTAAACGGTTATGTCGTGTTATCACTGTTTGTCTAAACGGTTCCTTATACTCACTGTTTAAATGCTACCCTGATTTCATTTAATCATATATTTATCCTATTTAAATGGCTACTTTATCTGTTTAATTGGTCCTTTTATTTGAGTAATATAATAGCTATAAACGATAATTGGTCGACTGTTTATAGTTTAAATAACATTGGATAGTAATGGTTGAATTTCTTAATATGAGCCGTTCAACGATGTGACAACCCTCCCCTTCATTTTGCTCTTTTCAGCACCTGAGTCAACTCTGTTAAAAGTGGACGTGATTTATCAATCAATGATTACACAACCATTCACCTTAAAATGCCAGCTCTGCTTCCGAGGATTCAAGACTGATAAAGCTGATTCGTATCTGATGATCGATCACGCACATGTCTTTGCACGTTCATACTCTCTCTAGGTTAATTTCATTACCAAAAGTTTTAGTGATGAAAACTGTCGCATTCAGTTTTTTTTTTTAAAAAAAAAAACTGTCGCATTGGCCAGTGATTAAATCGCCCCGTTGCTTTGTGTCATGAAGAACCTACTTGTACTTGGTAACGCTGCTCCTCTCGCTTGATAACTCTGGGTAAATCTGACGCTATCGATGTATTTCTTCTGGTTTTGATTTGATTGATTCACGGTGTAATTATATAATTAACTGTAGCAGCTATCCACAAAGTAGTGCGGACTGCGGGTGCGGAGTGACAAGTGCACTGCCCGGGTGGGCTGGCTGTCCAGTCGATTAACAGGCCGTCGGCCCAGGCGAGAGGAAGGATAGTGCAGTGGGCTTAGGTGAGCTTCGGTTAGCTTTCGGCCCGAAAAGCAAAGGATAGTGGGCCGAATTGAAATACATGAAAATAATTAAGGAAAAAAAGGAGGAATGGGCTGGATCATGAAAGGTTTTGAAATACTTGTTTCTCAGTATATACATTTTTATCATTGCTTTAAAAAGTACTTGTGATGCACTAGTACAGTACACCCTTTTGGAAATACTTGTGATGCAGTTAATTATATTTCAAGAACATGTTGGCTTTAAAAAGATTCTGGCTTTAAAAAGTATACTTGTGATGCACTAGTACAGTACACCCTTTTTGGGTTTCGCCAGATAATAGATCTAGATCAACAATTTCTTTTTGCACACTCTGTGTGTCATATTTAGCCTTTTCATCCACCTTGATTTTAAAGGACGGTAAGGTAGATGTTAGTTAACATAAGTGTTATTCCGTTCTGAATTTGTTTTTACTATATGTATATAGGTCCTCTTTGACAGCAGCCACTTGGACTTCTACGTTTTCGAAGAAGCCAGAAAAAAAAACGTTTAATTAGTGGTTTCCATTCCACTTGTAGGCCAGGGCTAAAACGGTTTCGGCTACCGTTTTTGGCTTCAGAGGCCCTGTTCGGTGAAGCTGAAGTGCTGTAGATAAGCGCTGAAGTGCTGTAGAAGTGCTGAAATCTTGTGAGAGAAAAATACTGCTGAAGTGCTGAAAAATAAACGCTTATAAGCGCTTATAAGCGCTACCGAACGCAGCCAGATTCCGAACGAGGGCCTGCATGGCCTAGCGTTAGTACAACCCGCCAACATTTGCATCACTGCTGCTAAAGCCAGAAGCTCTGGGATCTGCTCCTCTACAAGGCTGCCTGCAATACCAGTGGCAGTACTTGCTGTGTTCTGCCGCAGCGCGTCCTGATCGTCCTCAACGCGGTAGCAGTAGCACTCCCCCACCGCCTCCTCCATGTCGTCGTTGCCACCGCCGGTCCCGACGACGATGACGACGACGCCAGCCACGTCCTCCCTGCCGCGGCGGCCTTCCTCATTTGCAGCCTGTTCTTTTGGCTAAAAAATAAGCGCTGATTTTGGCTCGTGCTGATTTGTTGTGAGAAAAAAATACTGTTTCGTGACTGAAAATAAGCGTTGGTTGGTCAAAAGAACAAACTCCTTAACTGGTGTTGAGCTAGCTGCGGCTGCTCGCGCTAACGCCCCGTCGCTTTCCAGGGGCGGCTGCACCTGAACGTTTCGCGGCTCAGCTCGTGGAAGAAACGGTCCGGGGCTTTGCTCTAAGGGCATGTACAGCGCGTCTATTAGCCGACGGCCGACGCACAGTTTGCATGCTCTGTTAAACAAAACCGGTGTCAAAGCAGCGCCGTGCGACTATATTTTCCTCTGCTACACGCCTACACCACCGTACCCCATACAGTGTTTATGGGCTTCCTATCTTTGAGAAAAGTTGGCCTTCCTCCTGAAGCACTGAAGAAAATTTCCATGCCTTCTATACACTACTCTCTCATCTTTCATAACCAGGAAAGCCACGTTTTGGTAGTTTCTGGCGGAAAGTGGCTTCGGCTTCACCATATTTTTTTTAGTTTTTTTTTTTGCTTCAAAAACTCATTCTCCTGTCCTGTGTGCTCGTTTCATGGAGATTTTAATTGAATAGACTGGTGGAGAAGCCCCAACAAAAAAAACTATAAAAAATGATAAATGACTAAGCCACGAACGTGCGGGATTTTCCTAAAAAAAAGCTGAATTGAGTATATAACAGATCGTCGATTGCATCATTTTACAAACTAGTGGAGTATACATACTGTATTTTCCAAGCCAAAGAAAAAATCATTTGAAAAATTGAAAAAAAAAACACTCATTTGTCCGGCTGTGCATTGGCTCCATTGATTCCATCTGTACTGGAGCAAGCCTGCCTCCGGGCCAGCAGATGAACAGGGTAGGCACCGTAGCTTCTTTTGTTCAGTTCACTGAAAGATAGTATGCTAGTGCCAAAAGCGTATAAAATATTTAGAGACCGTAGGTTGCAGTTGCAGGCTCGCAGTGCAATCCGCCTTCATACTACCGTACGTACAGTACTACTCTACTGGAAATAAATTAGGTGGACTCTAGGTCCAAACCATATATTGTGCATCCTACCATCTCTTGTGCACCTCCAGCTACGACAACATCCCACAAAGCAAAACAAAACATCATGCGATCCCTTTATCTGCAACAGGTCGTCGAAGTCGCGGCTACCATGCAAATCTATCCTACGTGACGGAGAGAGAGCAGGAAAAATGCTCTCGCTAACAAGACCGCAAACGCTAATCTCGCACGAGTACGGAAGAATGCTGTCTCTCCGCCCATTCCATGGTTTCCGGACATGCAGATTCGAAAGCCTTTTTTATTTTATCTTACGTCAGCTACCGATTTAGAGTGCCCACTGCGGTATCGCCACCTTTCTGCAACTCTATACATGGCCCTTTCCGTGGGGTTTAGAGTGACCGAAGAATGAAGCATTAGCTGTTTGCCTGTTTAGCAGCAGCGCAGGTATCAAGATCACTGGCAGTATCTTAATCCCCCGCCTAGTACAGGTCATTTTTTTTTTCAAATGGTGGTGATCATGTGATGTTTAGCACAGTGGTTACAGTAGAATGTGCCCTATCCTAATTGCAGTGCGTGCCTCCCATGGACTGCTTAACTGCCTCCTGCTTCTGCTCAAGAGGAAAAGACATCGGCTTCTGCAGTGTGTAGCTAAGTGATGCTCCGAAGGGAACAAGAAGATTCAGACACCGCTCCCACTAATGCAGCCAACGATGCCTGCGATTGAAAAACTGCGAGCGAAGCAAATACTTTCACCGATGCCATCTTCGTTAGATATTGTTAACTAGGCTGCAGTCCTATCTTTTACCTGCATTGCGCGCACACTCTGTGGTCTCTGCAGAGCGATGCCAAAAAGTGCGACGTGAGGCCCGGTTTTACCACTCCACCATTGTGGAGGGCCTAATATCATAAACGCTTTCCTAAGGTTACCTGACCATCCTTTCCTAAGGTTACCTGACCATCCTTTGAAACCACTATGAAAGTTGATTTGGACCCGATAGGGACGTGAAAGCTGAGACCCACTGTAGTGTTCCGTGTGGCCCTGATGATAGTCCGGTTGTCGATAAGACGGTGTACTTTGACAAATCCCTCCAATCAAACAAAGTCTTTATTTCTGTTTGAGTTTGTTCACAACCTAACACAATATGCATCCTGGCCTGGCCTAGCTATAAGTAGTGTTTCATAGCATCGACAATTTCATCACACACCAAAACCACTCCCGGAGCTGCAAAGGCCTGCTGAGGCTCTAGGATCTGCTCCAGGCTCCACTACATTTGCGAATTGCGATATCAATGGCAGCTTTCGCCGTCTTCTGCCGCGTCCTCCTGCTCGTCCTCAACGCGGCAGCACTCCCCCACCGCCGCCTTCTCCTCCCACTCCGTCGCCGCGGGCTCCTCCGCGACGCCGCCGCAATTCTCATGGTGCTAGGGGCCTCGGCTATCTTCCACGCCGTCGCCGGTCCCAACGACGGCAGCGACGCCACCCGCGCCCTCGCTGCCGCGGGCTTCCTCATTTGGGTGGCCGGCGTTGCGCTGCTCGCGCCCGGTCGCTTTCCACCAGGGGCGGCTGCACGTGCACGTTTCGTGGCTCAGCTCGTGCAAGCAGCGGCCGGGGCCTTGTTCTAGCCGAAGCCGACGCACGCACGGTTGCTCTGCAAAACGGTGTCAACTATCAAGCAGCCTTTCGCTCTTGTCCTCCCTAGCCTTCTCTGCTACACCACCAGTGTTTCTAGGCGTCCTTTCTTGTTGAGTTCCTGTCCATGACCATGTATTGTTGTCGTTGCCTAGACTCAATGACTCATTGTGCTATTACTAGGTTGTTAGGACACGTACAATCCTCTCTAAGAGGCTACAATTTAATATACAGATCTGCAAACAATTTAATGCTTTGCATGTAGTAAAAAATCAATCATGAATATGATTTTGTATATCAATGTATTGTTATTTGATAGAAAACGATTCGAGTATAAAATAAGCTGAATGTGATTATAATATTTTGGAAACCATCAATTTAAAAGTTATATGGGCTCTCTATTTTCAGAACTGTAACATAATGAGTGCATTCAACTTTTTCAGAACTGCAATGTCAATTTGTTCCAATTATCAAACAATTTGAAAAAGTTCAGAACTGACTTTTCCTTGTCGATATCAAGAGTATCACTCCTCTTAGTCTTCTATGCAAACAGAGTCAATTCAACCTTACTCAAAGGGATATACATATCGCTGAAAAAAAAGTATTACCAAACTCAAAGTTTCCTGATAGAAATTCTGAAAGGAAATTACATATACTTATATTGACAGTCTAACAACAGTTTATCAACGGTCCCCATGCCAATATGCACGATTTTTTTTTTTACTTTAAATTGTGCTCTGAATACTATATGTAGAGAAAGCACACATCCAAAATAGCAATAGCACTTCACTGTGGTCATGTCAATGTTCCATACTTGGATTGATTCATTCCTCTCAACCATGTAAATCAGAAATTTCAGTAAATTTCAAGACGCTGATACTTAAATTCAGCGGATGGTTGTAGCAGAAGCGACTTAGTGCAGCTGGACTGGACACATAGGCATAGCCGCATAGGCACCCTTAAATCACGTCTTTTTAAGCACCAATCCCAGCAGTTCGATAATCGGATAGAAAGAGTGTTAATAGCTTCCGTGAAAATTTGGTGCTAGCTCTTCTATCTGAGCCAGCAACGAAGTGGTGTGGAGTCCATCGCTCTCACCGCTGGAGACCAACGCGTGGTTCGCAGCGACTGCAGGACATGCCGCCAACATTTTCATCACACAGCCAAACCAAACCACAAGCAGACAGAACCACGCCGTCGCCGCCGGTCCCAACCACGACACCGAGGCAAGTGTCAGGACCAAGCCTGTACCGTGGCTAAATTGCTAAGCGGCTGTTTTGTATTTCATTTCGGTTGAGAGTTGGGCTGACTCGGCCTGGGTTTGGCCCAAGTAGGCGTAGGGGCTCGGCCCAGTTGCGAGTTGAGCTGGTTTAAAAGACTTCCGTTGTGTTTTTGTAAGGGCACACAGAGTTAACAGACCAATTTCTCCCTCTTGTTGTATCTCCCAAACCTTCACCTTCAAGTCTGTATCGCTCTGACTCTGTCCGGATTTATCCAGAAATTGGCTAGTTGTTGATCGAATCCGAGTTGGTTGATCTTGTTCGTGACAAATTGGTACCAGAGCCTGTCGGTTTTCCGTGTTTGGGAGCCGAATTTTTTTTTCCGCTCTCGCGGATTTGGTCTTCGTGCTGGCGCCTGCGAAAAAAGCCGACGAAGACCGAGCTCCAGATCATGGCATCGCTCGAGGATCTCGCCAAGCGCTTCGAACGCCTTCCAGGAGATGATGCAGCAGTCGTTGGAGAAGCTGGCGTCGCTGGAAGCGCAGCAAGCCACGACGGAGGAGTCCACGGGCTCGCTGCTGTTGAAGACGGATGCGGCCGCGGTGCGTCTGTAGTGCCTCGAGGCCACCTCCAAGGCGCCAATTCCGCCGCCCCCGATTCATCCGAGTGGCCCAGCTGGACTTGGAGGAGCGCCTTCGTCGTCGACCAACATGGCGACGGTGGCTGCCTCTTCACAATTGCCCGACGGGCACCGCACTGAATCACAACCACAGGATGCTGGCGGCATGGCCCCGGGCCATCCGCCACACCCGGCCAATGGTATGTTTACCGAGCCTTACTCGCAGTTCTATAAGGATCATCATCATGCTCGTGACTCTGTTTCTCGTCATGTTCATTTGCCTAAAATGAAATTTCCAAAGTTTAATGGATCTAACCCTAGATTTTGGGTGGATGAATGCGAGACCTATTTCGAGCTCTACTCGGTGGATTTCAGTCTGAAGACCAGTTTTGCTCGCCTCAACTTCGTTGACCATGCTCGGGCGTGGTTGCAAATGATGGAGCGCAAGGCGCGTTTCAGGAGTTGGCAGGAGATGCGGTCGGCTGTTATTGCTCATTATGACAGAGATCGTTACAAGCTTTAGCTGATGCAGTTGGAATCACTCCGCCAAGTTCATTCGGTAATAGAGTATCATCAGAAATTCGAAGGATTAGCACATGGCATCCTTCTTTATAATCCTTCCTATGATGAGACATTTTTTGTCTCCAAATTTGTCAGTGGTTTGAAGGAAGAAATTCGATCTGCGATTATGTTGCATAGGCCACAGACTGTTGCAGATGCTGTTCAGCTTGCCTTGCTGCAAGAGCTGGAGTGCGACTCAGTCAAACTGAAAAGTGGATCACGGGGGTATTCCAAATTCACTTCCCGGCAACAATTGGTGTCTGACAATGCTAAGCCACCAATGAAGAAGGAAGAAGGTAAACCTGCAACTCGATCCAATGAGAGTAAGCTGGCTTCTCTCAAATCCTTCAGAAGGGAACATGGTCCATGCTTTGTTTGTGGTGAAAAATGGACTGGCAAAGAGCACAAGTGTCCTACCCATATTCCTGTGCATGTCATTCAGGAACTAGTGGATGCTATTCAGGTGGATACAGATGGTGATTATTCTTCTTCTGAGGATGATACTGAAGAATCTTCTGGGCAAGTGATCATGTCTGTGCAGCATTCTGTCCAGGACAACACTGCTATCTCACAGCAGCAACAGAAAAGAAATAGAACACTCAGGTTGAAGGGATTTGTGGGTACTCAGGTGATTCTCATTCTGTTGGATTTTGGCATTGCTGGAACTTTTATCAGCTCTGAGATAGCATCTAAACTTCAGCAACCCCAGCAACCTTGTGAACATATTCAGTTTTCAGCAACTGATGGCCAATTGTTGTTATCTGACACTATGGTTCCTCAAATGCAATGGTAGATTCAGAATAAAGTGTTTTGCTATGATACTAGATTATTGGATATCAAAGGGTTTGACATGATTTTGGGCTCTGATTGGCTAGCTGACCACAGCCCTATGTGGATACATTGAAAAAAGAAATTGGTGAGATTCACTTATCAAAAGCAAAGGATTCTGTTAAAGGGAATCACTGATGTTGTTAGTACATGCTCTCAGATATCAGCCCACAAGTTAAGAAGTCTGCTAAAGAAAAAGTCAGTGCATCAGATTTTTTTAGTTGGCAGCTGTTTGCCCATTGACTGAATCTGTCCCCACATACCATGGATGTGCCTCTGGTGGATGTGCCTCCGGTGGAGTGCATTGCAGCTCTTCAGGAACAATCTGAGCTAACAGTGCCACCGGCCATTCAACAACTGTTGCTCCAATATGATCAGTTGTTTCAGGAACCAACTGGTTTGCCACCATCTCGCCCATATGATCATCAGATCCCCTTGGTAGCTGGTGCCCAACCGGTCAATGCTCGACCTTATCGATATGCTCCGGTGCAGAAGAATGAAATTGAAAGGCAGGTCCGGGAAATGCTACAATCTAGAATCATCCAACCAAGTGTCAGTCCATTTGCTAGTCCGGTGCTCTTGGTAAAGAAAAATGATGGCACATGGCGATTTTGTGTGGATTATAGGCAACTGAACAACATCACCATTAAGAACAAACATCCATTACCAGTTGTGGATGAGCTGCTTGATGAGTTAGCTGGAGCATGTTATTTTTTTCAAAATGGATTGTCGGTCTGGTTATCACCAGATAAGAGTGGCTGCACTAGATGAATGTAAAACAGCATTTAAAACACATCATGGTTTATATGAGTTCAAGGTGATGCCCTTTGGTTTAACAAATGCACTAGCCACCTTCCAATGTGCCATGAATTTGATATTTGCTCCACTGCTCAGAAAATGTGTATTAGTTTTCATGGATGATATACTAGTATACAGTAAGACCTTGGAAGAGCATCATGATCATCTACAGCAAGTCCTGCAACTTCTTCAGGATAATAAATTTCTTGAGTACTTGGGGCATGTGATTTCAGCCCAAGGAGTGTCAACTAAACCTACTAAGGTGGCTGGTGTGCAGAATTGGCCTGTTCCCATGAATGTTAAACAACTCAGAGGATTTTTGGGTCTAACCGGCTATTATAGAAGATTCATCAGGCATTATGGGTTGTTGAGCAAGCCATTGACATTGTTGTTGAAGAAAGGAACTGTCTACCAGTGGACACCCCAAGCTCAACAAGCTTTTGAGCTACTTAAATCTGCTATGGTCCAAGCTCCAGTGTTAGCTATTCCTGATTTTCTAAAACATTCATTATTGAGACTGATGCCAGTGATATTGGAATGGAGGCTGTGCTTATGCAAGAGGGACATCCAATATCTTATCTTAGCAAAGCATTTTGTCCAAGAAATCAGGCTCTCTCTACATATGATAAGGAGTGCTTGGCCATGATTATGGCAATTGACAAATGGAGATGTTATTTACATGGCCATACCTTCATCATCAAGACAGACCATAAGAGTCTTCTTCACTTGATTGATCAGAAAATTGTTTCAAGGTTTCAGCAAAAAGCTGCACTGAAACTCATGGATTTGCAGTACCAAATACAATACAAGAAGGGGTTAAACAATGTTGCAGCTGATGCCTTGTCCCACACACCTGATCAGCATACTATATATGCCATTTCGGTCAGCACCCCGACTTGGTTACAGAGGTTGCAGGAGGGCTATGAGCAGGATGATCAGGCTAAGGAGCTTCTTTCTCAGTTAGCTATATCAGCTGCAAATGAGCAAGGTTTTGCCTTAGTCAATGGAATTATTAAGCATAGAGGCCGAATTTGGGTGGGCAATAACAAATTGGCTCGGCAACGTATCATGCAGGCTTTGCATAGTAGTGGCATAGGAGGTCATTCTGGGATTTATGCCACTTACCATAGAATTAAAGCTCTTTTCTCTTGGCCAAGAATGAAACAGGACATAACAAGTTATGTTCAAGGTTGTGAAGTCTGTCAGCAAGCTAAAGTGGAGCATGTTAAGCTGCCTGGTCTTCTTCAGCCATTGGAAGTTCCAAATCAGGCATGGAAAACTGTGAGTATGGATTTCATTGAGGGCTTACCCAAATCCAATCGATGGGATACTATTTTGGTGGTGGTTGATAAGTTTACAAAATATGCCCATTTTTTGACCTTATCTCACCCTTATACCGCACTCCAAGTAGCTCAGCAGTATTTCAACAACGTGTACAAGTTGCATGGCCTTCATGAAGCTATTATTTTAGATCGAGACAAAATTTTCACTAGCAATCTATGGAAGGAACTGTTTCAGCTTTCTGATACACAATTGCTTATGGGCTCATCTTATCACCTTCAGACTGATGGTCAAACTGAGAGGGTAAATCAATGTCTCGAAGGCTATCAACGTTGTGCTATGCATTCTTGTCCTCGAGACTGGAGCAAATGGCTTCCACTCGCTAAATTCTGGTATAACACAGCTTACCAGTCTTCTCTGCATACTACTCCATTTGAAGCTTTATATGGTCATTCACCAAGGCAGTTGGGGATTTCTGACCCGCTCATGGCTACTGTTCCTGATCTGGCAAAATGGCTTTCTAAACGGCAGTTGATTACTAAGCTTTTACAGCAGCAGTTACAGAGAGCTCAACTTCGAATGAAGCATCAAGCTGATAAGAACAGATCAGAATGTGAGTTTCAAGTGGGTGATATGGTGTATCTTAAACTGCAGCCTCATGTTCAGTCTTCCGTGGCATTCAGATCTAATCATAAGCTGTCTTACCGATTTTATGGCCCTTTTCCCATCACGGCTCGTGTGGGCACAGTTGCCTATCGTCTTCAGCTGCCTCCATCGGCATTGATTCATCCTTTGGTGCATGTCTCATAGTTGAAGAAGCATATCCCTCCAAACACTGAGGTAATGGATGATCTGTCTTCAGTTGCCACTGATCCTTCTGTTCCTATGTTACCTGTTCAGGTTATCGATATCAAGACCATTCAGTTAGATGGCTCTCCAGCTCAAAGGGTGCTTGTTCAGTGGACTAATCAATCACCCACTATGGCTTCCTGGGAAGATTGGACCGACATCCAGCGACGTTTTCCAACCACTTGGGGGCAAGTGTTGCTTAAGCCGGGGGGAGTGTCAGGACCAAGCCTGTATCGTGGCTAAATTGCTGAGCGGCTGTTTTGTATTTCATTTCGGTTGAGAGTTGGGCTGACTCGGCCTGGGTTTGGCCCAAGTAGGCGTAGGGGCTCGGCCCAGTTGCGAGTTGAGCTGGTTTAAAAGACTTCTGTTGTGTTTTGTGAGGGCAGACAGAGTTAACAGACTAATTTCTCCCTCTCGTTGTATCTCCCATACCTTCACCTCCAAGTCTGTATCGCTCTAACTCTGTCCGGATTTATCCAGAAATTGGCTAGTTGTTGATGGAATTCGAGTTGGTTGATCTTGTTCGTGACAGCAAGCCACGTCCTTGCTGCCGCATTTTGGGTAGGCAGAGAGTTGCGCCCCCGCTGCTCGCTCTCAAGGCCGGCCGCTTTCCAGGGGCGGCTGGCGGCTGCTCCTGCACGTGTCACGGCTGGCGGTTGTCGCTGACTACTAGGTCGCCAAGAAGCCTATGTTGCACCTCGCCAATAGGAATACATTGATCCATTTTGTTTCGAAAAGGTCTATTTAACCCTCTGTGGTTTGGCGTGTGGACTACTTCTCACCTCCTACCATATTGTATTGAGCACCTTCAAATTTGACAAACCGTTTGCCATTCCACCGTGCAAAGCTGGACATTCAACCTAAAATACTTACATACTCTGTCCTATGCTTACGTGTGAAGGAGAAAAGTAGTGTTCCACTTGTTGCTGATGGCGAAAGGAAAACCTATCGGGGGCGTCCGGGAAAAAACGACTCAAGCGGAACATATTCTTATCTTATCAGCTGTCGGCTAGCATGTCGCTGATGTCAGGATTGAATCAGGGCCGTCCGGGTTGACACGGTTCTCTGCGGATTCCTAACGAGGGCCCGGCTTCTTATAAGTAGCGTCAGTACATACCGCCAACATTTGCATCACAGACGCTGAAGCTCTTTGATCTGCTCCTCTACTGTCTAGCAGTGCACAAATTAAGGCTACCAATGGCACCATTTCTTGCTGTCTTCTGCCGCGTCCTGATCGTCCTCACGGCCGGCAGCACTCCCCCACCGCCGCCTCCTCCTGCCACTTCGTCACCACGGCCGGCTCCTCCGCGACGCCGCCGCGATACTCATGGCGCTAGGGGCCTCGGCTATCTTCCACGCCGTCGCCGCCGGTCCCAGCCACGTCCTCTCTGCCGCGGCGGGCTTCCTCATTTGGGTGGCCGGTGTCGCGCTGCTGCTGCTCGCGCTCACGCCCGGAACCTTTCCAGGGGCGGCTGCACGTGCGCGTCTCGTGGCTCAGCTCATGGAAGCATCGGCGGCCGGAGCCTTGTTCTAGCCAACGGACAGTTGCTCTGCTGAACATAAACCGTCGTCAAACAGCCTTGATTTCGATTATATTTTCCTCTTGTCCCTAGCTTTCCCTTCTACACGCCTACACCACCCCATACAGTAGTTGGGCTTCCTGTCCTTTTGAGTTACTCCAGTCCATGTATTGCTGATTGCTGTCGTGTACTATATATAGTACTTAAAAGTAACAAATAAGTGTCTAGAGTCGCTGTATTATTGTTCTTAGCAGGTGTAATTGTCATGTTATAATCTCGGTCTTTTAGCCTTTATACTCATTTTTTAAACGTTACACGGTGAAGTTTGTTTATCCTATTTAAATGACCATTTTATCTGTATATATCATTATCGTTTTTCTCGAATACGCAAGAGGTTTACGTATCTTTGTATTAAGGTGGAGGTATATATCATTATCATTTTGTTTGAATAATAATAACTAAACAATTAGTGAAGGATTGTTTATTATTTAGTGTTTAGAATAACATTGGTTATACTGGCATATTTTCTTGGTCCCTTTTATTAATTTTATTTCATTTTTTTGTTTTGCCTTGTACGTTAATTCTGCTTGCTTGTTCTAATTTTGTACGTCGTGCCTGTGTACCTGACCGAGTGACCGGTCGGCATGTAGGTCTGCAGACCGACGTGTGCATATGCATATGCTTAGTCTGCAGACCGCAACAGTCTTGTGCCAACATGAGAACGATTGTTGGCATTTAGGATTCTTATCTGATGGAGTAATATAATTTTGACTGCTTGTCACGCCCATGTGAAGCCTTTTCCACCTAACATTGTATTTATATATTGCAATGATGAAACCCCTTCTAGATGCCAATTCCGTTTGGAGTCCACGCGTAGATAGAGGTAAAAGGAAAGAGAGAACAAAAAGAAAACAATAAAAACCAGACAACTGCTCCTTCTAGCTCCTCCGTCCAAAAAAGAGTATTATTTTTTTATTTGAGATATTATGTTTGACCGTTCATTTTATTCATAATTTTTTTACAAAATTTAAAATATATAAATTATTCTTAAAATATCTCTAGTGATAAAATAAGTCATAATAAGATAAATAATATTTATTAATTTTTTATAAAACAAATAGTTAATAATATGTTTTGAAATTCTAAAATGATACTCTTTTCGATTTCGACGGAGGGAGTAGTTACTATGATGATAGCACTAACAGACCCATATTCCTCCATACTTCTCTTGCACTTCTTGCCCCCGTTTTAAACTTTTTTTCAAAGTTTCTCACAAATACGTCTCTGGCTATATATTTTTTAAAAATAGATCTAAATCTCAACGTCAAGATCATTGGCTCTGAGGTAGCACGTGTCGGCACCAAAAATATTGGCTCCAAGTTTCGTTCCCGAGCAGCTCACGTGGCGTCGACGTGTCTCCGAACTCTGCCGTTGCGGTTTACCCTTGTGTCCCGCGTCCTGCCGTAGTTGTTTGTCACACACACACATATATATATTTCGTACTAAGCCTCAGAATCCATAAACAATTTTTTGCACACTCAGTGTCTCATATTATCTTTTCATCCGCCTTGATTGTTTTTTTCTCTATCACACAAAACATTTACACGTCTTGTAGAAAAAAAAAATAGATATAGCGCAAGCGCACCCAAACGACGGGCCAGTCTTTTAGCCGTCATGATTAATTCATGGCAAGTCCGTCGGTCGAGAAACAACCTCAATTAATCATTAACAGGATTAACCGAAGCTGGCACCTTAAGCTAACCACCTCGGTTAATTAATTATTTTTTAGAGGCGGTCGTTATAAGCGCCTGTCTCCATAAATTGATTTACGGAGGCTGACATTTTAAGATGTTCGTCTCCGTTAATGACTGCAACAAAAAAATCATAATATTTTTACATCAACTTAGATGAAGACGAACTTTATATCAAAATTGTAACCCTCAATGAGCTCTACAACTTTGTAACTGAGAAGTTTTTGAATTGAAATTGTATAGGGCCCCCAAACTATTGTTGTAAGGCTCAGATTTTGAAATTTAAAATTTAAAAATAACAAACAATTTTGTTTGTTGATATGGTCTATATAAAAGTTATAGTTCTCGATATAATCTAAGTTTTTGTAGTTGGAAAGCTTTTAATTTAAAGACAGTTTAGGGTCCCAAATATGTGTTCGAAGTTTATAGATTTTGAAATTTAAATTTTGAAATACCAAATGATCTCAAATGTTCAGTATATATAAAAGTGATAGGGGTCAAAAGATTTTACATTGGAGCTTAGACCCTTGTTAATGCATTATACTTCCTTTATATAGAAAAATGATGTCATTTAGAACAGCGACATAATCTCCAAAGCATGACTTTAACTTCAAATTTCAAAAAACATGTTTCAGTACTTACCACTTCTATCCCTAAAACGATTTCCGCTTTGAAGCCGTTTCTCTCGTGTTCTCATTTGGTAGAGTTTTTTTTAATTAAGCTGACAAATTAAAGAGAAGTTGTTACCAAAACCATTTCAAAGAGAGTCAGTGTATATCTAATGGGAATTGCTATGGTACATCTAAATAACTGTGAGCGATTCATTTTATTCGACCGGACGGTCACGATCAAATCTTACCTCTTAGAGGTAATATCTTAAATACATTTTTATTATCTTAAATACATTCTTAAATATAGAAAATCTTTTTTTTAGACTCGTTTGCATGCATTAGTAGATCTATTTGCACGCATGCACGTATTTTTTTTGGAAATACATTGATTGGGGCGGGGATTGCACCTGCACACGTTTTTTTTGTTTGTGCAATTCCATGCACATTGAAGGGAGAATTAAGGTTGGATTACTGTTCATCCAGAGAATATAGACCGATTTTAGACGGTGTTCTTGATAGTTTGTAAACAATAAATGTGTTTTTTCTTTTAATCTATAATAAAATTTCGTAACTAGTCTTTTTCCTTTGTGCTAGCTCCAAATTTGACGATTCTTTTTTCGTAAATGTTTCTAAAATCCCTCTTTATCAATTTGAAGCATTCTTTTTTCATTACACTTTGTTCTGTAATTTGAAATTTTGAATTTGAACAAATAGCAAGTTTGAACAACATCGGGGCGCGCGCGACGTCGGGGCGGCGCCGCGAAGGTGCGCCGGCGCAATGTCGGGGGCGTGAAGACGGGGCGGCAGCGCAACGTCGGGGCGGCGGCGCGACGACGACGGCGCGAGGTAGGGCAGCGGTCGCGGAGGCCACGACCAAGTAGTGCAGCGACGTCGCGCGGACGTACCGGTGCTGGACTGCCCGATCTGTTGCTCCCGATAATTAAGGACATGCAAATTATTTTCCAACATGAGATTGTAGGGAAAAAAAAGAAAAACGAAAATCATTTTTCAGATTTTTAGCTTATTAAATAATTTTAAAAAAATCCTAATATTCAACTGTCTAGATTCGTTTGAGATATTACCTCATAGAGAGGTAAGATTTAGCTAAGAGTGTACCTTATCATTGCCCATATGTAATTAAGTGCGTCAAAAAAACTATACCTATTATATGACAGCATATGTTTTGTCCCTTGTTCCCTGAATTTGTCAGTTCCTAACAATATCCTTTTTTTTTTTTTGCGAATCAACAAAATCCAATTCTCAGTCCAGTGTCCAGTCTCCGATCGACAAAAGCATAGCGCCAAAGGTGTTAGCCTAGGGGTGTTGAGTGCCCATGATCGCTCATACTATTGTGTGGCTAGCTGGAACTCGCCGCCGCCTCCGCTAGCTCACCAAGTATGGCCTGTAAGCTTCCTCAGTTGTCACGCTTTGAGCGGGGAGGATGGGAGTGCGGACGCCGAGGAGTACTGCTACTTGGACTGACGCTTACTGCTGCGGCGGCGGCTCTGGCGATGTCGCCTGCAGCACGATGGTACGCCGCTGCAGGGAACGAAGAAGTTGACGATGGGCTAGCTGCTGGGACGCGTTCTTCTTCATCCTCTAGTGGTTGAGGATGCCACGGATCCTCGCCGCGAGCGGCGGCGGGTGGCAGCGAAGTTGGTGCTCGTGTGGGCGCCCGGGAGGAGGCAGAGCCTCGTCGTAGGCCCGCGCGGCTTCCTACGGGGTCTCAAACGTGCCGAGCCACATCTGGATTTCTTGAATTTTTTTCTATTTTTAACACTTTTTAAAAACTATTTTTAAACCCAACATGTGCGAATTTTTTTTTAAAACTAGCACTTTTGGACGCGCCGTTCTGGGTGGCGCGTCCCACCTAGGGTGGCGCGGCAGGAGCGCTGCGTGGCTCCGCGCTGGCAGCTCCCGCCGCGCCACATGCAATGGCGTGGGGGCAGCCGCACCATCCGTCATGGCGCAGCCAGGGGGATAACCCCCTGGCCGCGCGGCCCTTTCTCCCTCTTGCTCCTCACTCCATTCTCGTCCAGCGCGCTGACGCCGCTCGTCCAACGACCCCGCCGCCGCCTCCTCCTCCGGGCTTCCTCCGCTACCACCGCGGCGCCGGCCGCCCGTCTCCCTCGCGGATCAATCCTCTGCCCCCCCCCCCCAGCTCTAGTTGGCCCCAGGGGCGTGGCCGGTTACCCTTGGCCGGGGAGGCCACTGCGGGCGCCATAGCCGCGGCTCGCCGGCCGGCGGCGCTTTGGAGGAGGTCTTGCATCGTTCTTCAAGTGCTGTGAAGTTACATTTTTGATCTTGTGATTGCATTTCGTGTTTGGTTAGGGTTTGGGTAGGATTGTAGTGTGTCAGGATTTTAGTTAGTTAACTTGTTAGGGTTTAGTTAGGTTTAGTTAGTTCACTTGTTAGGGTTGGATTTAGTTAGTTTAGCAATAAATGTAGTTTGTATGACCTAACTAGTTAGGTTTTGATTTATGAACTAGTTAGGGTTTAGTTAGTTAATTAGTTAGTATATTTAGATTTAGTGGGTTTTGAATGGTGAACGGAGATGGTTGCAATATTAGAGTTCAACTTTGGTGCGATGATTGACAGGAGTGGAATCTGGATGGATTGTTTTGTTCGTGTTTTTTTCGGGGAAAGTATTAGTAGAGAAGATTGTATGTTTGAGGACATGGAAGAAGATTTGGAAATGTTTGACGAACCGCCTTCGTTCATGGACCTTTTGGTGCGGTTGACGCCGAAGTATGTGCGTAATTTCACATTGAAAGCGAGGTTCGATGCCGGAAAGAATAGGCCACGCTATGTAATAATGCCCTTACTTGGCTCCTCGGATTGGAGCCGCTACAATCGAGCACTTAAGGCTTCGAATTCTCCGGTTCCTGAGGTTGTGGTGGAGAATGCCTACAAGGTGGCTGATGAGCCTGATGATGAGCCGTACGATGACGGATTGCAAGGTGACCAAGCCGGTTTCAGGCTGATGCAGTAAAAGCAGAGGGTGTTATAGACAGGGATGGTGTGCTGATGCAGGATCACGATGATATGGCAGTGGATGAGCCGATAAGGAGGTCGCCAGGGCACATAAGCAATGACTTCGATGTGAATGAATTTGAACGAGAGGAGGAGGAGCTGGAGGAGGAAATGATTGGTGATTTGATAGACAATGATTCATTGGATTCAGAGGAGGAGCGAGGAGGCACTGAGCAGTATGGCAACCCCGTTCGTCCTATGCCAACGCCAGTTAGTTTGAAAGAACTACATGCGTTGCCGGTGCATGAAAGATTGGTTAGAGCTGATGATGATGATGTCGTGGCTCATGATTCGTGGGCCCGTTTGAGCGAAGCCGAGGCGTACGCTCCACCACCTCCGTACACGGCTATAGAGTTGATGCAATTGAGGGCTGCAAACATCCAATTCAGCGGAGTTCCCAACTATAGGGATGTCAGCATGACGGATATGACAGTATGTGACACAGGCCTCCAAATGTGCAGGGAGTCATCTTATAACCATGAGAATGAAATCCTTGCTAAAGGGATGTTATTCAACACGCTGGCTGAGCTGAAATTGTTCCTTGAGAATTATGTTGTTTACCACCATAGGCCATACACGTGACTCATTCCAACCAGGATGTGTTGTTTCATGTTATCTGCAAGAAAGGTTGCTTGTGGAGGCTAAATGCTCGTAAGAAAAGGAACGACGGGAAGTGGAAGATAACTAAAGTGGTGTAGCCTCACACATGCGCGTCGAATGAGAAGGAAGAAAACCATCCTCAGCTCACGGCACGTTATCTTGCCCGTCGCATATTGGGCCTCGTTGATGACAATAATGGCATATCTGTTTCTTCATTGATCCAGAGCATAGTGGGTTTCACTAAGTACGTGCCAAAGTACAGAAAGGTGTGGCATGCTAAGCAGATTGCCCTGGAGATACGGTGGGGTAGCTGGAAGGAAGCCTACAATAGAGTTAACAGAATTCTGTGTGCACTGAGCTCCTATAACCCTGGGATGAAATGGTTCGTAGACACTGGCGGCATGTACTTCATTGTCGAAGGTCAGCTGAAACACGTATTGAGGCGTGTGCTTTGGTCCGTTGCACAGACAGAACACGCATTCCAGTTTTGTCGGCCAGTGGTACTAGATGATGGCACCTTCCTAACAGGGAAGTACAGGGGCGTGTTGATGATGGCAGCTGCTGTTGATCCAGAGAATCAGATAGTTCCAATGGCGTTTGCCTTAGCGGAGGGGGAGAACAATGAATCATAGTCTTGGTTCATGCGACTTCTATGAACAGAGGTGCTTGGCTCATCCCACGCTGTTTGTGTGATATCAGATCGGCACACGGGTCTCCTTAACGCGGCTGAAGAACAGATACCGGGGTATCTTCCCCTAGTTTATAGATGGTGCATGCGTCATTTTGCAACCAACTATTGGAGGCGTCATCGCAACAAGGAGGTTTGTGACAAGATCAAGGAACTTTACGGCAAGCGTACAGAGAGGGAGTTTAAGGAAACAAAGACAGAACTTGATAAGATGGTGAACGCACAAGGGAAGGTGTGGTTGGCCCAACAGATGGACGAGAAAGCCAAGTGGGCACTACCATACGATGAGGGTGGTTACAGGTATGACATCACGACGACCAACTCGTCCGGTTCTTTCAATAGGGTTTTCAAGGGTGTCCGAGCTTTACCCGTGTCGGGAATTGTGGAGTACTCGTTTCATAAGTGCAATGAATATTTTGTGAAGAGATAGGCAAAAGCGCAGAGGAGGCTAGCGAACGATGGTGGTATGTTTGGAAAAGTGTGACGGAACCGCCTTAATCATAGGGCCCACGTGTCCCGTCATCGTCCCTAAGGACCTTTGACTAGTCTACACGAGTTCCCTTTTGACTTAGGTGGCCCGTCGGGTCTCATAGGAAACCCTAACTTCCCGAAGATCTCATTGCAAGCATTGCAGTATTATAACAGTTTACACAAATAATTTGAATCAAAGTAAAAAGTGCGGAAGTATTACAGAAATATAATTTACAAATTTAGATTACATTATCCCAAACCAGAGTTTTGTAGTGGAGCAGCATCTTAAAACTAGACACCCTGCCCAAGGGTTACATCATATACTTTTTCAACCATGCAGGATCTGTTGATCGGTATGGTCCCACACCGAGCTGTATACCTAAGTCACCTGCAACAGGGGGTTAACAAACCCTGAGTACATGGGGTACTCCGTAAGACTTACCCGACTAAGAAAAAGAATGAGACTCAGGAATGCATGCTGAAGGGAGGCAAGGTAAGGCTTAGCAAGAGTCAAATGATTTTGCAGAAAAGCAATACTAATCCTATTTTCAGTATTTTATCTCAATAATATTATTAATCATTAACCATATCTCCAAATTCCTTCTCATATATCAACATTCTTTCATTTACTTCATCCATTTAAAAACATCTTAATTTCGAACCACTCTTCGCTGAATGGTCGAAGGATCAAGTCTCCATAACCGAGGAGCAACGACGATTCGAATCGATTAATACCCAGCTGGGGATCCCTATCCACACTGCATATGTAGCACTTAAGCTTGCATATGCCAACCCCGCCTACCACGGCTTTTCGTACCCCGGAACCGGTCATGCGCCACCCGAGAGCACAGTACCCCTCTAGTCTTCAGGCACGACGGCCACGAGGGTACACGCTACTCTCGCCATCTCTTCACTCCCAGTGCGTGGTTGTCGGTTCCAGCAGTAGAGCCACCGGAGTCTGAGGCTTTCCGTAGTATGTGGCTAGTTGCAAAGTCTCGATCCAGCAGGCCGACAACGAATGGTCCCTAATTCTTTTTCCGTTGGCGACAATGCATTGGGACTCTAACCCAAGTACAAGTGTCCCTTCGGTTTTCAAATTCCGTTTCCGTCGGTGACAATTGTTGGGACTCTAACCCAATGTCACGATCACCGAGCAGGAAAAACCCTTCCCGTCGATGATAGTGTACTGATCAGGTGCACAGCCATCGAACGAGAATAATGCCAATTCCCATTTTCATGATTGAATAGTGTATCACAGTAGCTCAAAAATAGCATTTATGCAAATCTACATTATTTAAGCAGGGCTAAGCATTTTTCAATGTTTTCATTTTGAAACAGGTTTCAAGGGATAATATATCAAGGTGGGTAATGCAGCAAGTAGGTGACAATCAACTCCTATCAACCTAATGCAATAATTTAACTCAAGTGATAAATATTTTGTAAATCACAAGGAAGGGGTTGAATGCACCGGCGCTTGCCTGTTGCTTGAAGTAGATAGAACCCTGAAGTCAATCTCCGGGAAGGATCCACGTTCACCGAGTGAAGACCTTACTCGGGACACGCTTCAGATAATAATCACCGCGCGTTTACTACACGAAATAATAATGCAACACTTAACATGATGATATGTATGCCATGATGCAGGAAATGCACAAAATCACTGATCAATAGAAAGCAACTTAATTTGAAAGTTGAGTACCACTTTCCTTCACGATAAAATTGCAAGCCAACGAAATTAATTACTGTCGGGTATTAACTACTTTGGTTTATTGACCTTTTTAACAGTCGTTGAAAGTCGAATTAATTTTTCCCTTATCAACCCTTCTACCTAAGCAAATTATTAGACCCTATCATCATATGTGAATAACATAAATTATTAATGTTCTAAATCAACAATTTAATTAAAAACCTAGACACTAATCAAGGCGTCAATGATCATCTCAAGTTAATGAACCAGGGACATCCAAAAGCCACACCCAACTCCAATTTATAAATATTGATATTACTTTTATTATTTATTACTTAGAGTTTTATGCAATCATGCATGGTGACTATAATTACAATAAGTCAGTCATTTCATGCCATGGGACAGCAAGGGTTAAGTGTCCGATGGTCTTCAAACAAATCTCCAAAAATAATCAAAGACTAACTAATCGTCTCCCTCACTCAAACTAGATTCTAAATCCCTAATTCAAGTTTGAATTAATTATTTAAGTAAAATTTATCAAAATAGACCCAAACTCTTTCTACAGATAGCTCTGAGTCCCAAACAGTACCCAATCAAATACCATGATTTTTGGATAATTAATGTGGTCTACAAAATTCATAGAAATCTCATTTACAAATTAAAATAGGCATTTTTATTATATACATAAAGTACTCAAAATATATATTTTATATTTTTCATATATTTAGAATATCACAGAGAGCTTTCACAATTTATTTCATCATTTTTAGAGCAATAATTTAATTCCTATAAAAATAACAATCTTTAGTATTATTTATTACCGAGAAAATTGGAAAATCTTATTTCCACAAATGGGTCACTGCTACTGGACCGGCCCATAGCGGCCCAGCGCTCGGTCCTCCGCTCTCCCTCGCGCTGTCGGGCCGGCCCAGATCGGCCCAACGCGCCTCCCCCTGTCTCCTTCCTCCTCTCGCTCTTTTCCCGGACGTCGACCGAGCGTGCACCGGCACGACGGTCGCGGCGGCTCACCGATGGCAACCTCACCGGCGATCGAAAGAGCACCACTATACACCTATAGCCCTAACGCATCTCCCTAGGGATCTATCCCGACCAATTAGAGCTCGGAGCGAGCTCAGCGTCCCCATGGCGGCTCCCATGGCGGACGGTCGCGGCGGCACTCCGCGTTCCGATCACTAAGATCCTCGGAGCTCCTGAACCGATGCCATAGAAACCTTAAAGAGCTCACCTAGGTGCTATGCTCGCGCTAGATCCGACCGAAGAGACTCGACTCGAGCTGGGACGTCGGCGGTTGTCTCGGCGGCTCGGACACGACGACGAGGGCACGTTCTGGCGAGACCTGAGTAGTAACAGAAAAATTTCCAGGCCGATTGTGACCACAGAATCACCAGGAAGCTAAAACAGCAAGTTAATTAGCACAAACGGCTTCCCCGAGACCTGGGCACGGAGAGATGGCTCACGGCGGCGCGCCGACCGGCCGCGAGGAGGACGACTGTGTGCGGGCGATTCCGGTGATGAGGAAACACATGAACGGGCTCAAACGGAGCGCACTGAAGAGCAGAAGCTACCTTTGAGATGGAGAGGGTGTTGTTTGAGTGTGCACGACGAATTTCTCGTCGAACCGTAGCTCGACGGCGTCGGCAGTAGAGGGAAAAGAAAATCGGCGGCCGGGTGTGACCTTTATTGGCGGAAGGGAGGAGAGCAAGACGTGGCCGGGATAAGAACGTGGCCGGGGCCCTCCCCACGAGCTCGACAGCGGCGGTGGCCGGGCCCGGCCGGCCCCGGCCGGCGTCGGCGCGCGCCGCGGCACGCGCGGCCGCGTGGCAGGACACGAACCAGGCCCCCCCGGGTACTGTAGCAGAGTCAGCTCCCTATGGACCCTTTTTTACCGAATTACTTTTTATTTTATGTAACAAGTCGAAAAATTGCCAATGTAAGAGTTGCAGTGGATTTAGTGCTAAACATTTTTGATTTTTGAACCACATCCAAATTTTGAATGAATCTTGAATAAATCAAAAGGGGGTAAAATAAGGTTTGAAATTTCAAACTGTAATTTTAAAATTACTTTTAATTTTCCTCAACAACTTGAAAAATGGTTAAAATAAAAGTTGTTCCTCTCAATGAGCTCTACAACTCTTATTAAGATAGTTTTATCAGATTCTCAATATTTTTGAAGTTGAAGTTTCAAATTTAAATTTTAACATAGTAATTTGAGTTTAATTTGGATTTCTGTAACACAACATCAAAATCTCCAAAGATAAAAGTTGTTCCATTTTGAAAGGACTAAAACTTTTATTAAAAGAACACCATCAGATTCCTACTGGTTTTTGAATTTGTATTTTAAGTTTAAACTTTAAAACCTAGATTAAGATTTCGTTTGAAATTATGCTTAATAGCCTCAAAATTGCCCAAAATAGAAGTTCCTTAACTTTTAAAGATTTACAACTTTTGTTTAAGGCCCAACATCTAATTCTATTTAGTTTTTAATTTAAGGTTTCAGTTCCGATGTAGGGTTTATAAATGATTCCTTTTAAATTTTCTTTTTGGTTTAAAGGCATACACACAAACAAATATTTAAATCATAAAGTCACTCAAAGATACCTAAGTACAATCATACGTGGAAATAAAAATTGTTTTAATTAGTACACAGTGATCAGGTTTGATGCGGGATGATTTGCAACTAAGGATGATGACATGACAGGTTTTAATTAACCGTAACACCAGGGGTGTTACAAAAAGCAGCGCGGGAATATTTGGATGAGGCAGAAGTTTGGTCCAAAATACAGGTAGGCGAGGCCTACGGGCCCAACAGGCATGTTTACAACATACGGGGGAGGGGTGGCACGACGCTGGGAGGTGAAACGTATGGAGGCCGCAATTACAGGGTAGACCTCGAGAAAGTTACGTGCACTTGCAATGTCCCACAGATAATGCATGCCCCTTGTTCGCACATGATAACGGCTTGCAGGGTTATTGGATACGACCACAAAGCTCCCCCTTCATGTCTCCGCTGTACCTTCGCGTGAACACCCTAAGTATATGGCAGAAAAGCTTCAAGCCGTACCTTGACCTCACCCAATGGCCACCATATTTGGGTGCGGACTATGTACCCGATCCAGGGTTGATGAAGCTCGGTAAGGGAAGGAGGAAGAAGAAGAGGTTGAAAGGGGACATGGACGCTATGAAAGGATAGGCGATGATATGTACGGTGGGGGCGACTTCAACAAGACACGTGGGACCAATCTATGCTCCGTTTGCCACGAACCAGGCCACAAGGCCTCTAGACATAGGAGTAGCGGCAACCAGGTATACGAATGTTCTTAGCAACCATGGTCTTATCACTGTTTACTTTTTATGCATTCTTTTTGGTCATTTAAATTATATAATTACATTATTTATCATGATACGTTTGATTTTTTTCTAACATGTTTTTTCTTGTTCATGCAGGATGGCTCCTCATCAGGAGTACCCCCTTCTTGACTTGACCTACGACCAGCGGCACCGAGGCCACGCCCTGTCGGACCTCGGCCTTCAGGAGTTTCTTCCATCACTCAGGAGTCGTGTTCATGGTGTGCACCCTTAGGACGAGAGGTATGCGCCTTACCTACGACGTGCCGGCTTCCTGGAGGTAGTGCGTTCGTACTTAGCCGGTCTACCACCACTGGACCCTGCACTCCTCACGGCAGCTGTTGACAGGTCCATATTTTTTTTTGAAAAATCATAATCATTCCCCGCGTCCATTTTTTGAGTTTTTCCTTGCTGAATTCATATTCTTTTTGGAATTGTTAGGTGGAGGCCGGAGACCCACACCTTCCACCTACCAGCTGGAGAGATGACAGTCACCCTACAGGACGTCTCTCTTATACTTTGTCTACGTTTGGGTGGCCATCTAGTCACCGGCACTGTCGACCCCGACAACTGGATAGACACGGTGGAGGAGTTCTATGGACTTAGGCCACCAGAGGACGAGCATGCGAGAAGATCCAAGTAAGTAGAGTGCTGGAACATTATTGGTTTCTTGTTACTACTACCTTGTTCTTATAAATGGTACTGTTGCAGGAGAACTTCTGGTGTCACGTATGGTTGGATAAAAGAAAACTTTGGTTGGCTACCAGATGACGCACCATACGTTGACGTTGAGAGGTACACGGAGGTCTGGCTATGGCACTTCCTTGGTGCCTTCTTGTTCCTTGACGCATCGGGAAACACTATCAGCTGGTCCTTCCTCAACATATTGAGGCTCTCTTGGGAGGACATTGGAGCGTATAGTTGGGGAAGTGCGGTACTTGCTTGGTTGTACCGCCTACTTTGTGTTGCCTGCCGTCGAACCGGAGAGAACTCCAACCTTGGTGGTTTCCTTTACCTCCTACAAATTTGGTGTTGGGAGCGTTGGCCAGTGGGCGGTCTGTTTCGTGCAACCTTGCCTGTAAGTCCCTTTCATCGTGATTGGGTTACTATGATTGACTGATCACGCCCTTAATTTGTAAACTTCTATGACTTCTTAATGCAGGCTTGGCCCCATGAAGACGTTGGCCCCACTGCTCTCATCGTGTGGAACAGGGACAGGGCTCCGGCGGTCAGAGGGAACCTTGCAAGGAGGTATGCCTCCTACACGGACACACTAGACGTCCTAACATAGCACCAGGTAAGATGCAGTAAGTCCAAACCGGAAATGATGCACTATTCTGAACTATGTACTAATTGGACTTTTATTGTTGCAGGACAATTGGTGTCCCTGGGCTCGGATGGAGTTGGAGAACTACCTGAGTCCCAGGACAGAAGAAGAGAGTGATGAGTGGCATTCAGATACGCCACTTATCTGCTACCATGTGGTAGAGATGCACTTCCCATGCAGGGTCTTCAGGCAGTTTGAAAGGTTTCAGGAGTGTCCTCCGCCGCACTACTCGACGAGCAGGAAATTGCATGCTTATGAAATTGATCTACCATCACCGATTGACAATTTTAGATTATGTTATTACACTTATCATGATTGTACGACATTCGATTGGTGCAGGTTTGACCGAAGGAATAGGTATAACGAGAGGAACTGGGCAGTTACGCACCACAAGTACATCCAGGCTTGGGAGACCCGTCATAGGTTGCGAATATAGGATACTCCGGAGCACTCACAAGAACAATTTGATCGATACCTAGAATGGTTCCAGAGGAATGCGAGGACCCATTTGAAGCTGCCGTACGATGACGCGGCGAATCCCTAGGACTCCGAAGATGAAGACCACGAGCCAGATCCTTACGATGAGGCAACCCGAAGCAGTACGCAGCCAGAGAGAGGGCCCATACAGAGATATGTGGTAAGGAAGCTGAGTTGGCAAAATTAGCTGCTTTTTTGCACTTATGAAACTTCTTTGATTAATTAGCCGTTTACTTTGTCTTCAGGCGAGACGGTTGTCCACCCTCTCGAACGAAGCAGTCTGTTGCCTAGCTGAGACTAGAGGAGAACAAGAGGGCATTCTACACCACTTTGTCAAGGTTGACATTATTTGCGTCCTCCAAAATAACGTCATGCCAAGTACATCTAGTATGACAATTGATTTGTTTAATGTCCCTGTAGAGAGTGAGCAAGACATGCAGGAAGGTAGCTCAGAAGCTAGCATGTATGGATCCGCAGTTCTAGCCAGCGTTCGAAACACCGCCCTTAAGTCCGGCTCGTTCTGGTACTCCTGCAAGACGTGCACCTCCGCCGGTTTCCATGGAACCGTGAGTTCACAGGCTCCAACTCGGCCCCATGGCAAGGGCCCCATGGTTCAGCCCGACGAGTCTTCACAAGATTCCGAGGACGATGACAAGGACGACTACGATGAGGACTAGGAGTACGATGAGATGGGCGGGTCCTAGCTGTACGATGCACCTCTTACGTCTCAGGTAACTTGCAAAGAGTCACTTTCATACTTGTATTGCATTGCATCTCAAAATTATTTGCTCATGCTCTTAATTGTTATGACAGGGCCCTACCCAGACACAGCAGGTGAGGCGTGGCCCCAGATAGCGTGACCGTAGCGATGTTGGGTACACCCCAAACATCGTTCCGACAAATCAGAAACGGTAGCATCGTCCTCGAGACCCTTACACTCCAGGAGCTTAGACTTAGCAGCTTAGCATGAGTGTATGACCTGATGGTGGATGTTGTGTACACAATACGTGTAAATACATGACGATGTGTTTTAACTGCGTATTTGGTTTTCTTGGCACTTCTTATTTTATCTTACGCAGAAGAACTATTAAAGTAGAAAACTACAACAAAAAAAGAACGACTAACAAGGTGGACTCAACTTCCTTACCAGCAGACAACAAAAACCATCATAAAAATGGAAACCAGGAGAAAACAGAAAACAACAGAAACAGATAACTGAAAACTGAAAACTTCCCAGCCCAGTCTCTGCCGCGCCATCCCTGGTGGCGCGGCCACTTACTGCCAAGTGAAGGCCGCGCCATCCGCAGTGGCTCAGACAGCTGCACGGCCGGCCACGGCTGGCCTTAGGCCTGCCACGGCAGGTCACGGCGGGCCACGACTGGCCTGAGGCCGTCCACGTCCAGTCAAGACGGGCCACGGCCGGTCAAGGCGGACCACGGCTGCCCTAAGGCTAGCAATAACCCGGCCATGCTTACTCAGTGATTCAGAGGGCTTGCGAATAGTCTTTTCAATGCATAGTCTTTTCAGTGAGTTGTCAATTCAATTCATAGCCAGTCTCAGTCACTCAGACAGTATAGTCTGTAGCCTTTTCAGCGCGTAACCTTTTCAGTGACTTGTCAGGTCGTGAGTAGGGTGTTCGGTGACTCAGACTGAACAGTGAGTAGGCTTTTCAGGGCTATATAATTGACAACGAGTAGCCTTTATTTTGACAGTCCGAGAATCTAGCCTTTTCAGAGTACTACAAAGAACTGTTTTGAATTAACTCTGCATTAATTCAATTGTATTCGAAGGCAACATCACCCCTCGCCTCCCTATATATATATGGGACTACCCCCTCGGTGAACATCACCACCACTACAAGATGTCTGGACCAAAGAAATGGAGGTTTGGGGTTAGGAAGCTCAAGGGCACGGTGGAGAGTAAGGGCCCGCCAATAATGTGGGATGATAGGGGTAGTCTTGGTCCCGATGAGTTCGACGAACCCATTGACAGGTTTCCAGAAGAGAGCAAGAGTGATTATGGTCCAGAAAGACCTCTGAGGGACTACGTGAAGAAGGATAAAGAAGTGTGGCCGAAATGCAGGCATGGTGAGGACTGCCTTGTGCAGATGTACACCGAGGGCGGGATACACAGGGGCTGGTGATTCTTTAAGTGTCCCTATGCATATGTAATGTTTTCTTGTCATTTATTTCTGCTATATATTTCGCAACATAAAAGCATGCTAACAAAACTATTCATCGCAGACCTCGTGGGCAGAAGACAGTTGCGGGTTCACTAAGTGGGTGGACCCTCTACCTACTACACCGCATTTAGAGTACATCTGGTACCTGCAGGACCGCATTGGCTCGTTCGGCCCAAGCTACAGCCTGAGCCACAAAAAGGAGGAAGATGAGGAAGGAGGCAACAGTGGGGCCACATCGCAGAGCCAATATGCACAGACCCGTACTGCCGCTGCCCTCATCACAAGAACAATGGCAATCCGCCGGCATCGCCACCGCTACCACCACCGCCAATGGGTGGTTACTATGGGGAAGGAGCGACTCAGTTCAATATGTGGCAGCACTACTAGTATGGTGTCCATTTGTCCGTCTATATGTGTGGTGCATGTTTCAATTACTTAAGGCATGTTATGTCTAGTACAGAGAGTATCTACCCTTTTTGGTGCAGATTCTCACATGCCATTTCGTGTATTCGTTGTATATTTTAGTTCCCAAGGCATGTTACGGTCCACACATGCCTTTTCATGTATTGTGTTTGTTCGCATCGTTTAGTAATATGTTTCACAAGAAAAGAAATGTCCGCAACATGAAACATGAACTAAAAATACTGACTAAGTCAACACAATAATACGATTAGGTTACAATACAGAAGTTCAATACATGACAACCAAATATAGGGTCCTCAATATAAAAACACAAAGTTCAATTCAAATCCAACAAGCTACTGAGTGCAACGAGACCACTTTCCCTTGGCAAAACCATCGGGGTTCTCCTCCATGGCTGCTTTTGCATAACATGCACGCTCAAGTTTCTTCTCATTCTCCTCTCTGAAAGCTGCGAGACGCCTCAGCCAAGCCTCTTCTTCCCGCTCCTTCTCCGCGGCCAACTCTTTGCGTCTCCTCTCCATCCTCTTCTCCCGCTCTGCGTCCAACCTCAAAAGACGCTGCATCCACTCCTTGTCCTCCTCGGAGATCTCGGTGTCGATCTACTGCTCAAAATCACAGAGCGCTGGCGGAGTCTACAAAAAACACATTATTTTACGGCAACATAATTAATTTCAGCAGAATACAATACCACACTCTCATCAGCATATTAATGCGGCGCATCTATATGGTAGGCTCGTACACATAGTTGGCGCATATCCAGTAACGCTGCCTATACGTGTCTTCCTCGTCCGACCTAACCACCTTACATGGATCGCCACAAAAGCACATAGTCACAGGAACACCACTAGGCAGTGGCAAGACGTCAAACGCATTTACGGGCCACAACGGGTCCTTACAAACGGGCTTTAACTTATGAGGCCTACCACGCTTAGACATCCTACTATGCCATGAAAATGATATTAGTAATTGTTGCAAAATCAAACCCGGATTACAAACTATGACTCCTAACCCTAACCCTAGAAAAAACTAAAGGAGCTCCTGACAGAGGGACTAAAAACAGTGAAATCCGAAAATTTCTTAGGAGAAACAAGAGAAGGAAGGAGAGATCGACGATTGGATGCACTTACAACGCAGTGGAGAGGACCAGGAGGCGCCAAAATCGCCTTCAGCTCGCGGCGGCGGCGCCTAACTCGAACATACAACAGAGGAAGTGAGGAGGAGAGGGAGAGGGGGCCGCGCGGCCAGGGGGTGGCGTGGCTAGGACGTGCCAGGCGTCGTGGCGCGGCGGCCCCCGCGCCGTTGCATGTGGCGTGGCGGGGCCTGCCAGCGCGGAGCCACGTGGCGGCTCTGCCGCGTCACCCTGGGTGGCGCGTCGGTACTTTTTGAACGCGCCACCCGATATGGCGCGTCCAAAAGTGCTAATTTTTTTAAAAAAAAATTCGCGCATGTTAATTTTAAAAATAGTTTTTAAAAAGTGTTAAAAAAATCGATTTCTTGTGGGTGCGTCGGACGGCCGCAAACTTGCAGCTACCGCCGGCCGCACTTTTTCTCGTTGTTGGCTTGGTTTCCTTTGTGGCTGGAGGTTGTTGGTACCTGGTGCACTGCTGCTGGGGATGGCTTTGTGGCTGCTGGAACTGGAGCTCCATTGGTAACAGATAAATGGGCAATCTTTGCAGCAGATTTAAGGGAAGCCGTGATGTTGAGATGCTGCTGGGTGTAGTGGGGTCCTTGTCCTGTTTTCCTAGCGCGACAAAAGCTGTCTGAGAGTTTCCAAGAGGGGCATTGGGGAGCATGATTTTGTATTTGTATCCCTGGCCCGTAGCTTATGTCGATGTTTTTGTCTTTTTGATTTGGACGAGTAGTGCCTTATACCAGTGCAACCGGGAAAACGACTCAGCCCCGCAGACACCGAGAATTCCTGGTCCATCTTGGTATCAAATCTGGGCGGTATTTTTTTTGAACGGGAACCTCATGCGGATCGTCAACCGTCACATGCCTATAAGTACATCACACAGCCACAAACGAAAAGCACGCACACAGCTGCAAGCCTGAAATCTGACCTGGATCTGCTCCTCTACATTTGCAATTCCAATGGAAGCTTTTGCTCTCTTCTGTCGCGTCCTGCTGGTCGTCCTCAACGCGGCAGCACTCCTCCACCACCGCCTTCTCCTCCCATTCCGTCGCCGCGGCCGGCTCCTCCGTGACCGTGACGACGCCGCCGCGATACTCATGGTGCTTGGGGCCTCGGCAATCTGGCACGCCGTCGTCGGTCCCAACGACGACACCGGGGCTCTCGCTGCCGCGGGCTTCTTCATGTGGATGGCCGGTGTTGCGCTGCTGCTGCTGGCGCTCACGCCCGGTCGCTTTCCAGGTGCACGTTTCGCTGCTCAGCTCGTGGAAGCAGCTGTCGGCGCCGTGTTCTAGACTTCTAGCCAAACGCACAGTTGTTCTGCTAAACATAAAATCGGTGTACCTGACCGGTCGGACATGTATGTCTGCCGACCGATGCATATGCTTCCACGAGCTGTGCCAACATGAGAATAATTATTGGTAACCCCAAAAAGAAGAACAATTATCCGAATAGCTACAGGATTCTTATCTGATGGAGTAATATAATTTTGACTGTGTTGTCATTCCGTGTGAAGCCCCCTTTTTTTTTTCCCAACTAACATCTGCGATGACAAATCCCTTTCTAGCCGCCAATTCCGTTTGAATTCCGCGCTTAGTTAGAGAGGACGAAAATGACAGAAATAAAGAAAAGGTAAATTTTGTTCAAGGACAATGCACAGGTGCCTAATTTGGTGCCGGACACCGCCAACTTATTTATTTGCTGAGGACCATTATAAAATCCGGTATTATTGCCAAAACACACCACAGCCATTAATTTAATCATTTAGAGGAAATTGGCGAATAAGCGGTGTGTTTTGGTTGATCAGCGGCGAGGGCTTGGGCGACGGCGACGGCATCGGCATGGTGGGCGGCAGCGCGACGAACGGGTTGCCAGCGTCGTAGAGGAGCGGCCGCGGCGGCGGCTGAAGGCTGGCGTTGGCGTGTGCGGCGTCCGCGTCGGTGGCGAACGGGTTTACGTTCTGCCGGCGCTTGAAGCGCGTGTTCCAGTAGTTCTTGATCTCGTTGTCCGTCCTCCCTGGGAGCTGCATGCATGCGATGCGATGCGATCCAATCCAAGCTAGAGAAATTAAACAAAGACGATGATGAGTTCATGGAGACGTTCTTGCGTTGTTTTGTCAGCGCTTGTCCGTCCAAGTGGCTACAATGGATTTACTTAACTGAGTGCTGGTACAACACTACTTGGCAGTTGGCCCTCCCCATTGCGACACTCTCCCTTCTATGTCTTGTATGGACATCATCCTCGTCATTTTGGTCTCAATGATACCGATGCCATGGCTCCAGCATCCCTCAGTGACTGGCTGCAGGCCGGAGAAATACTTGATGATCACTCTCATTCAGTAACGTCTCGTGCACGCCTAGTCTCGGATGAAGTCTCAGGCGGACAAATCTCGGTCAGAACGATAGTTCGCAGTGGCGATTGAGTGTACCTCAAGTTGTAGCCATACGTCCAGACCAGAAGCTAGCCTTCAAATTATTTGGTCCTTTTCAGGTATTGTCCAAAGTTGGGAACGTGGTGTACAAGCTCCAGCTCCCGGCTACCTCGACGATTCACCCGGTCTTCACGTCTCTCAGCTCAAGATGGCCGTTCCAACTTAAGAGCCAGTGTCTCCTCTACCCCGAGCACTCGATGGCCTGTAGTTTCCTCTGAAGGTGCTGCAACGCCGCGTCCGCACATCCGACACCGCGGTGATTCCTCAAGTGCTCGTCTAGTTAGTTGTCTGGGCTTCGGTGGTCGCTGGCCACATGGGAAGATTTGGGGGCATATTGCAGCAGCGCTTCCCGTGTGCTTCTACTTGGGGACAAGCAAGTCTCTCATCCGGGAGGGGATGTCAGCGATGCTTGAGGAACAACAGCTGACACACAGCCAGAGCGCGACACCGGCGCGCCCGGGCCAAGGAAGGGCGTTCGGATGCGGCGTCCAAACGTGCTGATCAGTGGGCTTGAGTGGAAGTAGTTGAGTGGACCCAACACTAGCTGCGCCTGTGCATTGGCAAGCCATGACGCTGCCTCTATTAAGAGTGGAACGAGAGAGAGGGTAACAAACACAAAAACAGTGAACAACACAAATCCTTCCTCGGTCCTCTCCCTTCCTTGCGTACGTGTTCGCTCGCTCTTCTTCTTCTTCTTACTTTTCTTCCAATCCTTCTTCGATCGACCGAATTTTCATTCGTCCCGTTAACACACCATTACGATCGATTATTGTTGACCAGACTGGCAGATGGTGACACTGCACCTGCGAGTGTGGCACTACTCCATCTGCCACATACTTGCATTACATGGTGACACTGACATCTAGAATTGGCTATGGACCTATAGTTTCCTTCCGGTTGTGGATCAAAGTTTTTTCCCCTTATTGGATCGCCGCATTGGCGCTGAAAAAACAAAGATTATGCCCGCATCAGTAAGATTGTTGTCGTTGTGATTTGGCCAACCAACTCACCTGGCCTCCTATAAGTACACGTTATATATTTCATCCAAAGCACTTGCAGGGGTTGCAAAGCCTGAAGCTAGCTCCTGGATCTTCTCTTATGCATTTGCGATATATCAATGGCAGCTTTCACCATCTTCTGCCGCGTCCTCCAGCTCGTCCTCAACGACGCGGCAGCAATCCTCCCCCCTCTTGGTCGCCGCGCGCTCCTCCGCGAGGACGCCGCGATAGTCATGGTGCTAGGGGCCTCGGATATCTTCCACGCCGTCGCCGCCGGTCCCAACGACGACACCGACGCCACCCGCGCCCTCTCTGGCTTCTTCATGTGGGTGGCTGGTGTTGCGATGCTTCTGCTCGCGCTAACGCCCGGTCGCTTTGCACGTGCACGTTTCGCGGCTTAGCTCGTGCAAGCAGCGCGCGGTCAGGGCCTTGTTCTAGCCAACAATACACAGTTGCTCTGCTAAACATAAAATCGGTGCCAAGCAGCCTTTCGATTTTCGATTATGTTTTCCTCTTGTCCGTAGTCCTGTCCTTTTAAGTTACTGTCCATGTATTGCTGTCGCTTAGTACTTAAAACTATAGCTAGACTCGCTGTACTATTGTTCTTAGAAGATGTAATTGTCATGTTATAATCACGGTTTTTTTTAGCCCTTATTACACTCGTCTTTTAAACGCTACATGGTGATATACCATTTCTATTTAATTGTTTGTTTTATCGCATTTAAATGACCATTTTATCTGTTTATAATTAGTTGTTTTGTTCGAATAATAACTGAATGATCAAGTGACGAACCGTTTACTAATGGTCTTCGTCCCTTTTGATTATTTTCTATCTTGTACTCTCTCCATCTCAAATTATAAGTCATTCAAAAATTTCGAAGAGTCAAACCATATTAACTTTTTACCAATTTTATATGATAAGATAATAATACTTACGATGTCAACTAAGTATTATTAAATTCTTCACCAAATATATTTTCAGGTACACTTAATAGGTGTCATAAATTTTTATATTTCTCTCAATAATTTTGGTCTTGTTTTAATTCTCTAAGTTTCTCGGAATGATTTATAATTTAGGAAGGGGTTGCTTGTCATAGTAGGTGGTGTATGTGTACCTGACCGGTCGGGCCTGCAGGCTCCGTTCGGCTGGAGCTGAAAAGCGTTTAAAAACGCTTATTTTTCAGCACTTCTACAGTACTTTTCCTCTCACAATAAATCAGCACTTCTACAATACTTTCAGCGCTTTTCAGCTTCACCGAACAGAGCCGCAGACCGACGTGTGTATATGCATATGCATATGCTTAGTCTGTAAGAGTCTTTTGCCAATATGAGAATAATTGTTGGTAACCCAAAAAAATGAATAATTATCGGAATAGCTACAGGATTCTTATCTGATGGAGCAATATAATTTTGACTGTGTTGCCATCCACGTGGAGCTTTTTTTCCCCCAACTTACTGCGACGACGAATCCCCTTCTGTATTTTTTCTTTGTTTTCCTTGTGTTGGTCGGGGGGCGCCTGTTAGGGAGTGTGCAGGCCAGGTGCAAGTAATTTCCCGGTGGTGCCTGGCCGGGCTTTTGTAATTTTTGTTTTGTTTTTTGTTTCTTGCTTGTTTTTTCTTTTCCTCGACTAATAAAAATCCGGCAAAGCTTTTATCGCCTTTCCAAAAAACGAATCCCCTTCTAGCCCCTAATCTGTTTGAAGTCCGATCCACGTGTAGATAGAGGGCGAAAATGAAAGAAATAAAGAAAAAGAAAACAATAGAAACTACCTATGTCAACTGCTCCTTCTTGCTAGTAAAGCTACTCTGATAGTGTTAAGATCATCTGCAACAAGCAAATCCAAAATATAAGACTCATTCGATATTTGGGCAGCACTATAGATAAAGAGTTCAATAATACTCATTATTTGTCCTCTTCAATAGTAGGACCTAAAAGAGAATTCTTTTGCAAAATGAGTCTCCATGAGAGAGAATAGTTGGGTTAATCCTCTCTTGTTACCTAAAATAGTCCTCCTAATTATCTGTTGAGCGTTGAAGGTATTGTGGACCTATTTTGATTTTGGGTGCCAAAATAGGTCTTCTATTGGAGACAAAGAATGAGATTCCTCCATACTTCTATACTCCTCGCACCCTAGAAATCGATCACAACAAACCGCTTAGTAGACTTTCGTCAATCGTTTGACACCACCATATTCATCCCAATCATGTTATTGTCTTCATCGCCACGTCAAACGAAAATTTTGTTGTTAACTTGTCATCTCCACTGGTTAATTGTGTGTGCAAATGAAAATATGCACTCCGTGCTTCTTGTGGCACATCAATCAATAAAGAGAATGGTGTTTCTAAAAAAATATCTTCACATCATATACACTCCCTCTCCATCCCAAAAACAAATCTCGATATCGTATTTTGAGAAGCCAACCAATTATTTTGAATAGATTTATAAAAAATAGTATTCAATATTTATATAAAAGGCAGCCTTACCCAGGGGAATTGGCAACGCAGGAAAACTTGTGAATTTGACTACAAGTTGGAATCTATTCGCCAATTATTATTTTTTGAATATATTTATGCCAAATTTCTTTAGTATGCCACTTTTATAGTTTTGGGTATTCGACCATCAACCAATTTTGGTGACTTATATTCAATAATTGGTCAAAACAAGGTGGTTTAAAAACAATACTCACCATTACTAACAGATGTTGCAACCCATTTAATTTGTTTGTCAATATGCCTCACAAGGGATGATTTTTTTTTTTAATAAATGAAGACCAAAATCGTTTTTTATGTATTATTCAAGGCAACACATTGGCTTTAGTTTTGGGGGCTGCAATGCACTGAGGACTAAATGATGCAGGTTGGTCGTCTACTAGGGTGGAGATCGCTGCACTTCTACTCAAATGGATGGCCACTTATTTTTCGTATCAATTATTAAGCTTAGAACTTGTGGGTGTGCAGGATTTTTTTTATTTTGTAGTAAGTGTGGACTGATGCCTCTTCTATGAAGAGGGCTGAGGCCGGAATCTTAATCTCCAAATATGTTTGATATGAATTTTTATATGCATATATAAATAATAAATATTAGTGTTTTCTTTTTATATATTTAATTAGAATTAAAAATGTTTGACTCATCGTAGCTACAGTGCTACAAAGCAGCCGGATTGCATCGCTGTTGCAGTGGATTTTTGTATGCATGGACTATTTAATTTGGTGTTTTTCCCACGCCGATGGTGCCTTATATAGCAATATGATCAACATGAAACTCGATCGACGTCTAGAACAGAGAAAGATCCAAGAACAGGATCATTACAAAAACAATGCGTACACTGTTCTCGTCTCAGAAGCAAAGCAAACACACGCGCTCTACATAGTTTCCGATTTCCATTTTACCCGGGCCGCATTATGCGTTCCAGCCGTGCTCGTCGATCGACAGTGGTAGCAATGACACGAACTGCTGCATCTCCAGGTTGAACTCGTCGTCGGTGACGGCCGACGACGGCCCCGGCGACGGCTCCGTCGACCCGCCGCAGGTGCCGAACCAATAATCCCCCGGCGCCGGGGCGACGGCGAACATGTCGGAGATCCCCACCTCGCTCGCCGTCCTCCTCTTCGCCGGCTTCATGGACTCTGAAAACGCATCGGTTTCCCGATGCATGCATGCAACGGCATTGTGAGACGAGAAAGACGATCATCAATGGCGAATGGCGTTAGCGTTGCGCCGAAACTAACCGAAGGTGAAGTCCCATGTCGCGCCGCCGTGGTGCAGGTGATCCTCTCCCGGAGAGAAGTTCGAGTGCGAGGTGACGTCGCCGTCGCTGCCGACGCCGTGGGCAGGCAGCAGCAGCCTGGACGATCCGGCCGGCTCGCGGTAGGAGAGCGCGGGCATGGAGGGGACCTTGACCATGCTCGGGTTGGGCCGCAGCAGCAGGTGCTCGTCGCCGATCAGCATGGACTCCAGCAGCCCGCCCCCGGCGCTGCCGCTTCCGCTGCTGGTGGTGTCGAATTGGTTCGAAGGGAGCTCCGCCTGCAGCTGTTGCGCTCTGGCGGCGGTCGGCAGCGGCGGCAGCAGCATGCCGGAGGAGACGACGATGCCGCCGAACGGCGCCGCGCTACCGCCGGTGTCCTGGTGGAACGCCGCCGGCTGCTGCTGGTGGCTGCCGCCGAGGTGGTTGTGGAACACCTGCATCTGGTTCAGGAGCGGGTAGTTCTGGTTGATCAGCGGCGGCGAGGCCGTGGGAGACGGCGACGGCATGGTGGGCGGCAGCGCGACGAACGGGTTGCCGGCGTCGTCGTAGAGGAGCGGCGGCGGCGGCTGAAGGTGTGCGGCGTCGGCGTTGGCGTGGGCGTGTGCGGTGTCGGCGGCGTCGGTGGCGAGCGGGTTCACGTTCTGCGCGCGGAGGAACGCGATCTCCCGTTCGACGTCCGGCGGGTAGGTTGGCAGGCCCGCGCGCTGCCGGCGCTTGTGCCGCGTGTTCCAGTAGTTCTTGATCTCGTTGTCCGTCCTCCCTGGGAGCTGCACGCATGCGATGCGATGTTATGCGATCCAGTGATCCAAGCCAAAGAAATCGACAATTAGTTAGTCGGAATTCCACAAGCAAGCTAGAATTGAAGGATATTTGAATTTGCTGGGAGGGACGCCACTGATCGATGGACTCACGTGGGTGGAGATGCGGGCCCACTTGTTGCCGATGAGGCCGTGGAGGAGGAGGATCTGGCGCTCCTCCTCGGGGGAGAAGGGCCCCTTGCGGAGGTTGGGGCGGAGGTGGTTGGCCCACCGGAGGCGGCAGCTCTTGCCGCAGCGCTGGAGCCCCGTCTCCCGGCGCACGGCGTTCCAGTTCCCCTCGCCGTGCCGCCGCACGTGGTCCACCAGCACCTTGTCCTCCGCCTGCGTCCACGGCCCCTTCTTCAGCCCGCTTCCGCCGGCGCCGCCTCCTTCCACTCCGCCGCCGCTCCTCGCCATCGTCGTCGTCGTCCCGTACGTCCGCGAGCTTATGGTGGTGCGGGCGTGGCCTTCTCGATCTCCTCCCCTCTCAGCTAGCCCCGGCCGGGAACAGGGGCACAGAGCGAGAAGACGACGACGACAGTACTGTCGATCAGTTCCTCCGGCGAACGTACGAATGAGCCGGGGAGATCAGTTCCTAGGCCGCCGCCGACCCGCTAGCTAGTCCTGCAGGCCCCCGGAGCGCACCGGGCGGCGAGTGGTGGTCGGGGGGCGACGGCCTTCCGCCCCTGGGCGCGGAAGGAAGGAAGGAAGGAGGCGGGAGGGGTGGAAGGTGAGCCGAAGGAATAGTAATGGCGGCCGCGCGCCAGAGCGCGGGGCGGATGGGAGGGGGTGATGAGGTGGGCGGTGCAGCTCCCAGATCGCCCCGCGAAGCGCTCGTCGCCGTGCATGCAGCTTAGAGCCGTTGCATTGCACGCGTCGATTTTCTTTTTCTTCCACCCTGTCCAGAGTCCAGACTCATCGCGTGTCCGGCTATGTAGCTAGGGTACGTACGACTCTCTCGCTCATTCTCTTTAGGCATATCTTCGTTCTGCTTCTAGATGGATTGGATCATTATATTATTGCATGGGGGAGTAGTAGAGTATACAATGAGGTTTATTGTACTGCATTGCATGGCCGATCGACAGTCTTTAGACGAGGCCTAAACAACCGGGCGTGGGTACATCATATATCTAAATCTAAAATGAAATGTTGGTTGTTAATTATTAGTAGGCAGTACTAATTAAGGTATTTTCTTTTTTAAAAAATGTTTTATGATTTGTGTTTAGCCTTAGATTCACGGTTGAAAGAGGACACCTAGAGATGAGATAAAGATGATGGGAAAAAAGAGGAAATATTTGCTTTAAGATTTATGTTTAGCCATAGATTCACACAATGATGAGGATAAGAAAGAACAAATTAATGGGATGGTGGACCGTGTATTGTTGCTACGAACAACCATGGAGGAATCCATGAAAACATGTAGGGGGCTTAAGCTAAATATAGAGTTAGACTAACTCAATTTAAGTTTAAGTTGAGCAAGTCGTGACTATTATCTTCCTCAACCTCTAGATTGCGTTTTTAGCCACTCCTACACTTTAAAAATACTGCAAACTTCATAGTACTCCCTTCGTCCGGGAATTCATGCAAACAAAAGTTGCGAGTGTTGTCCGTAAAAGAAAGAAATTGTGGCCTGTGCCAGGCCTAGGGACTGAACCGAGTACAGCTGTCGTCGTATCTGCTGTGGTGTTTGTCATTATATGATGGAGACCTGCTGTACTTGCCACAGTGCTTGAGAACATTGTGTGCTTGTGCTTGTGACGTGTGCGCATGAAACAAGAAAAGAAAGATACCGATTCAATGCATGCGCTGCAACTGATAGTTGAACTAGAGGCACATGCGTCATTTTCCATGTCTGCTAACTTTACCTTGGAAACATAGATTTGTGTCCTTTGATGGACGGAGGGAGACCTTGGAAACATAGATTTGTGTCCTTTGATGGACAGAGGGAGTACCTTCATAGGGGTTATATTGGTTTATCGACTGTATAGGGGCTAAAGCCCCCTAAACCCACCGCTAGCTTCGTCCATGTGAACAACACACATAATCGAGGGAGTTGTGTGAGGTAACAAAGGGGTTGATTTTGCATTATGGATGACTGATAGAGAAGTTCAACTAGGGATGCAGCCTACCTATATACGGATGTCACAGGCTTGTCCCATACTAAATTCCTATATAAATTTATAGCACCTTTCCTATTTATTGTCAGCTGCCTGAAATCTGGAGTCTGTTCAGACGACGTCCACAACAGTTGGATGAGCTTCAAGATAGGTGCGCTCATTGTTGATTGTGAATCATGTGGCAAGTCCCAATTTACACTCATGGTTGCCTATAAAAACGGGTTGCTCCACTCGCAAAAAAATATGTGCCATTCGAGTGGCAAGCACAAAAACTAAGAAAACGTCCAATGTGACCTCAACCTAAAGCACAGTCACCTTTTTATTCATGAGTTAGCTTAAGTTACCTAAAGTCTAAGTCTACATTTGGTGGCGCTCTTAGTGGCACCGGCTCTGCTTGCGCTTGTACCGTGCGCTCATGTGGCTGCACAGTGCAGGTTTGGCTTTAGCAGTGCCTAGAGAGGAGCCCGAGGAGCCTGCGTTGGGTCACTCTAGCGACTCCGCTACAATAGTTGTACAATGCTTGAGCGGAACCAGCCAAAGCCCCACCAAAAACGTCCTAACAAGAGTGGCACCTAAGTAATAAGAAAAGTTTGCTAGTGTGAAACGTTAGACTCAACTTATTTTAGTGGAAGATATGGAATTTTTATCTTTTCTAGTGACACATAGGTAAAAATCTCGGGGATGGAACGTATGCATATAATAGCGGAGTGAAGAGAGAGAAAGAGTACCACTTTTTTTATAAGGTGGATTTATTATCAATAGGCCAAAGAAAAAGGGGCTATATAGTTTTGTTTATTTATTACTGGTTCCTCATTTTCTAAATTATAGTTTATTTTGGCGTTGCTCCGAGCCAAACATCTTTTAGTTTGATTAAGTTTTAGAAAAAAGTATATTAGCTTTTACATGTTAAAATAAATACACTATAAAAACATTTTTCATGGATAATTTAATGAAACAAATTCGATATTATAGGCCGTTGTTCAAAACACACATACGCGTGCTTATATTTACCCTATTTTTTTAACATCAAGTCGTATCCATTCTACCGCAAATAGTCGAGGTTGGAATTATGTAATTCCCTTACGAAAAAAATGAACATATATAGGATGAAACTCACATAGTTATATGCATGCTTGACGTATAACGTCAGAAAATGTTTGGCATGGTACGTGCTCTCGATTTAGCGACGCACTTTGCATCCAAATCATTTACCTGCCAAATTATTTAGTTCAAAATCACAGCGCACATCCCACGGTTGGAAAAACAACTGGTTAGTTCAAAATAACACCGTGATTTCAGGGCAGTACCAGTCGCAAAAAAAAAAAAAAAAGAAGAAGAAGATTTCAGGGCAGTACCACTTCCGTTCCCACATCCCATCCCCTTGGAAGGAGCTGACGTCACCGGCCGTTGACCAACAGGAAAGGCACCCAAGTTGCGTGCGGCGACGTGCACGGGGCACAGTTTTTCTTTTTCTTTTTCCTTGTTCCTTTCATCCGGATCCGGGCACGCGCCTGCTCTCCGTGCGCCACTGCACGCTCACTGCAGCTGACCTGCCGCCGCCACAATCCCTTTCTCTTCCCTCCGAACAACCAACCCAGACAGCCCTACTGGGCGGCGGGGCGAGCCTCGGCCGGCCAGACGGCCTCCCATTAATTTACGCGCAGCAGAGCAGGGAAGCTGTGTACCCTGTACCCTGCGCCTGCAGTGTCGGTGGCCGCCTCCCGCCCGCGCACATGGGTCTCATGTCATGGCCTCATGGGGAGTCACGGAGCGGCAAGGGGCGGCGCGTGGACCGTGGCCGCCTCCGTTCCGGCCTCCGGGATTAAAGAATCCGGGCCATGGCTTCCTCACGCTTCGGGCGTCCAGGTCCTGCTGCCGCTGCCGCGGGACCTGAGAGGAAGAGGAGGAGGACGACAAGGTGGTGGCTGGCGCCGGCGCGCCGCCGGCGGACATGGGTTGGAGGCGGGGAGGAAGCGCGGATGGCGTGGCCAGGAGGTGGGTGCTGCTGCTCTGCGTCGGGAGTTTCTGCCTCGGCTTGCTCTTCACCGACAGGTAGCAACTATTCCGTCGCTTGGACCTTGGATCTTCAACTCAGCCACATGTTGCTTGGATCTTCGAATTGATTGAATTTGGTTTCGTTTCGCTCCCGCTGTGAACCTGCAGCATGCGAATCCATTGATGAGGTAAAATTTCGTGAAATAGTGATCTTGACAAATGTCTTCTCCAGGATGTGGACATTGCCTGAAGCAGATGAGGTAGCAGTGCTCCCAAATTTAAGAAGAGGGGAAGAGGCTGAGCGTAAGACTGGAGACTGTAATATACGCAAAGTAATCTACTTCCTTGCCTCAGTTATTTTTTGAAAGCATTTTCAACATGTCAAATTTAACTTGATGCCTCTCTAGGTATTGAATAGATTGACTACTATCAATGTTTGAAACCCTGCTGTCGTGGCGCCCACTGATATTGATGCAACTTTATGTCCTCTTGTTACCAGGTTCAACGAAAACACGATTACAATGACATGTTACATACTCACCATAGTTCACAGTATGTGGTGATAATACATCCACACGTCTTCTGGCTCTTTGATTTGATTCAGGGAAGCTTCAAGGAAATCTATTTCTAATTGGATTTAAACTGGCCTCTTGCAGGATTTTGGATAAGACAATAGCGAATTTGGAGACAGAACTCTCCGCAGCAAGAACTATCCAAGATTCTTTTCTCAACGGATCTCCGGTGCAAGAAGACTACAAGGCTTCTGAATCTACCGTTAGGCAAAAGTACCTTATGGTAATAGGTATCAACACTGCTTTTAGCAGTCGCAAGAGAAGGGATTCTATCCGCAACACCTGGATGCCTAGAGGTACTGGATTTCCTAACAGTGTCTCGTTTGTTCTTGAAGCTGTTTGATGGTATAAAACATTGACATTGATATAATATTTAAAACCAGGGGAAGTAAGGAAAAGGCTGGAGGAAGAAAAGGGGATCATAATTCGTTTTGTAATTGGTCACAGGTACGCATCATCTCTCCGTTATGTATAGTCTGTTTAATTTTTGCCATTAACTAGTATAGGTCGTTCATTGCATGCATGCCACACGCATTTGCTTCGGCATATAAATTTTTGTCGCACACACCAGCACAATTGATAGAACTCTAGTGGTGACCCCTATCATGCAGTATAGATATACCACTATAGTATGAAGAAATCTGTTATATTTATTGTACCATACTACTAACTCTTTTAACTCTTTATTTGAATGGCAATATCTTTTTCTACCTATCTTCCTTGCAGCTTACCTTTGTTAGCATCTGGACCCATAAAGCTTCTAGCATATCGATGTATGCCAATGATAAAGTTTGTAGATATCAGCAAAACTATAAGAAACATGATCGGTGACAAATTAATCCCTAAGTTGGTGGAAGCCCTGTTTACCAGTTGTGATACCAAAGTCTTGGACAAATTTGTTTTCCTTATTCGCTCAAAAAATATTTTTTTTCCTTGTTAGTTTATTGTCAGCACAAGCAAGTAATTCTCGTCTATGCTCTCTTTCAGTGCTATTTCAGGGGGAATTGTCGATAGAGCAATTCAAGCAGAGGATAAGAAACATGGAGACTTCATGAGGCTGGTAAGATTTCACTTTATCTGGTTCACTAACAGTTACTTGCTGCTGGCATTGCCTTCTAGATCCATATGTGGACTGTAGCTTTGAGGTCATTATTACTTCCGTTCGGTTTTTTTCACTCTGGTTTTAGTCACGTGCACTTCCATTGTAGGATCATGTTGAAGGATACCTTGAACTGTCAGGGAAAACCAGGACATACTTTGCAACAGCTGTTGCTTTATGGGATGCTAACTTCTATGTCAAGGTTGACGACGATGTACATGTTAATATAGGTATTAAATTTTTATCTAGTACCTTTTATTGTGTCTTTTGCTATTGGAAAAGTATTTCCTTTGATAGGATAGTTACAAATAGTAATAAGGTGCTAAGTACTTGTATGGTGATCTGAAGCTAAGTTTGTTGTTGTCTAATCTGTTAATTTCAAAGGAACAAGGAAAAGTTTGTCAAGCGTTGACTGTTAGCATATCGAAGGCTCATACGCACCCACCAATTGTCTCTATGTTCAGTAACATTCTATTCCTAACATGACAATTTTACGTTCGCAGCAACACTTGGAAATATCTTATCCAAACATATTTCAAAGCCCAGGGTATACATTGGATGCATGAAGTCTGGCCCTGTGCTCCCTGACAAGTAAAAGAAACAATCAGTCTCTTTAGTTTGTTGGTATTTAAACTACTTGCTTTTGCCAGTTGTTACAATGAGATTGTTGCTGTCCAGGGATGTGAGGTACTATGAACCTGAGCACTGGAAATTTGGGGAAGTGGGTAACAAATATTTTCGGCATGCCACCGGTCAACTTTATGCTATTTCAAAAGATTTGGCAGCCTACATATCATTAAACAAGTGAGATATACCCTATCTAGTTTTTTCTGCTCAGAATATGACAGTATGGCACCACTCCAATCCTATTTTGTTGCAACCATACTAACATAGTTTCTGCTAATTCGATTATCGCAGGCATGTTTTGCACAAGTATATCAATGAGGATGTGTCTTTGGGAGCTTGGTTGATAGGGTTAGATGTTGAGCATACTGATGACCGCAGATTATGTTGCGGCACTCCACCTGGTGAGCTTATTTTCTGTAACCAGAATGAGTTCAGATTAACTGTCCAATTTACTTGAGGGTTTACATTACCTTCTCAAAAGCTACGGCTAAAGTTGCTAAGAAAAGTTGCACATGTCAATTTTGATCACAGATTGCGAATGGAAAGCTCAGGCTGGGAACACATGCGCCGCCTCATTCGATTGGAAATGCAGTGGTATCTGCAACTCTGTGCAGAACATCTGGGGGGTTCATAAGAAGTGTTCAGAAGATGAAAAGGCACTGCTGACAGCTTCTTTCTAGTCAAAGTGCTCTGCTGTGTTTCTGTACATTGGGAGATGTGTCTGATTCATATGTAGGCCTGTTAATAGTGGATATGGTTTACAGTTAGGCAACACCACTGGAGCAGACCGCGATTTTACTCAGCGTCCGCTGGTGGCAGTTCAGGATTAAGGGGTGTAGAGCTGGCCGATTGTTTTAACAAGTTGGATGGCCATACATATATTGAAAATAAGCTATGGCTCTGTTCGCTAAACTTTAAAACCGCTTATTTTTCAGCCCTTCTACAGTATTTTCCTCTCACAAGAAATCAGCATCAGCGTTTATTTTCAGCGGTTTTCAGCTTCAGCGAACAGAGCCTATGTCCCTTTTAGTAAGGTTGAATTGACTCTGTTAGTTAGAGTCCTCTCTGCATAGAAGGCTGAGAGGAGTGACACGCTTGATATCGACAAGAAAAAGTAAGTTCTCAACTTTTCAAATTGTTTGATAATTGGGACAAATTGACATTGCAGTTCTGAAAAAGTTGAATGCGCTCGTTATGTTACAGTTCTGGAAATAGAGAGCCCATATAATTTTTATTGGTGGTTTTCAAAATATTGTAATCACGTCCAGCTTATTTATGCTCGAATCGTTTTCTATTAAATAACAACACAATAATGTACAAAATCATATTCATGATTAATCTTTACTACATACAAAGCATTGCAGATGACTCACCATGTGTGGATTGTACGACTGTCTTTTTAACTATCTATATATTAGCCTCTTAGAGACGACCCACTGGTCTGTGGGTTATATATGCTCTAACAACCCAGTAATAGTGCAACGAGTCTAGACAACGACAGCAATACATGGTCATGGACAGGAACTCAACAACAAAGGACGCCTAGAAACACTGGTGGTGTAGCAGAGAAAGCTTGGGACAAGAGCGAAAAGGCTGCTTTGACACCGGTTTATGTTTTGCAGAACAACCGTGCGTGCGTCGGCTTCGGCTAGAACAAGGCCCCGGCCGCTGCTTGCACGAGGTGAGCCACGAAACGTGCACGTGCAGCCGCCCCTGGTGGAAAGCGACCGGGCGCGAGCGCGAGCGCGAGCAGCGCGACGCCGGCCGCCCAAATGAGGAAGCCCGCGGCGGCGAGGGCGCAGGTGGCGTCGCTGCCGTCGTTGGGACCGGCGACGGCGTGGAAGATAGCCGAGGCCCCTAGCACCATGAGAATTGCGGCGGCGTCGCGGAGGAGCCCGTGGCGATGGAGTGGGAGGAGAAGGCGGTGGTGGGGGAGTGCTGCCGCGTTGAGGACGAGCAGCAGGACGCGGCACAAGATGGACGAAAGCTGCCATTGGTATCGCAATTCGCAAATGTAGTGGAGCCTGGAGCAGATCCTTAGAGCCTCAGCAGGCCTTTGCAGCTCCGCGAGTGGTTTTGGTGTGTGTGATGAAATTGCCGATCTATGAAACACTACTTATAGCAAGACTTTGTTTGATAGGAAGGATTTGTCAAACTCAAAATACAAGCCGTTATCGACAACCGGACTATCAGCAGCTTTCACGTCCCCATCGGATCTCCAAATCAACTTTCTGGTTTCGAGTTTCCACAGAATGGTCAGCTTAACTTTCGTATTAGGCGGAGGCAGAATGATCGCACTTTTGGGATCGCTTTGCAGAGGCCATAGCGTGTGCGCGCAATGCAGGTCCACACGATATATTAAACAATGGTAAACCTGCTGCTCGTTTCTTCCTTTTCAATCGGACTGTAGTCTAAAAAAACAATATCAAACGAAGATGATATCGCTGAAAGATCGGACTGCAGCCTAGTAGACAATATCTAACGAAGATGGTATCGGTGAAAGTAGTTGCTTGGCTCACTTCTTTTCAATCGCGGACATCAGCGCGGTTGCTGCAGCAGTGGGAGAGCCGGAAAGGTGCCTGAATCTTCTTTGCCCCTTTGAGCATCACTTAGACTGTGTTTAGATCCTAAATAATTTAAATTTTGGATATTGTTGTTAAAAAAAGGTATTGTAACAATTGTGCTAACTTCAGTATAATTGTCTCGCTGATTTACATGCAATATATATAATTAGCCTTTTTTATCTACATTTAATGCTTCATGCTTGTATCAAAATATTCGATGTGATGGATGTGTAAAGCTTTTTTTTTATGGAACTAAACAGCGCCTAAGCTGCAAAAGGCCTTACGCGCTAAATGCACTGCAGAAGGCTAACATGATGGCAGTTGAGGTACGCGATGCATTTTCCCCTTGAGCAACAGCTAACAGGCTTCGCTGATTGAAGTTGAAAGTTAATAATGGCTTATGCTGATTTCTTATGAGAGAAAAATGCCGTTCTGTGGCTGAAAAGAAGTCAAAATAAACACTTATAAGTTGCAACGGGCACGAATTAGCACTACTGCTAAACATCACATGATCACCACCATTTGGAAAAAATGAACCCCCACCCCCCTTTTAGTCCAGCACAGCATGTGTTTGTGTCTCATCTAGCTAGTGGTGGCCTGGTGGGTATTAGGCAGGGGGATTAAGATATTGCCTAGTGATCTTGAGACATGCGCGGCTGCTAATGTTTCATTAAAGATGTTGGCAATGACGTTAATTACATAGCTAATTGATGGGAAAGTGAGAGATAAGAGTAAAGATTACTTTATATATTCGTGTATTACTATATACATATGCTTTTCTCACATATTCTCGAGCTGCGTGAAATAAAATAATTATTTGTTTATTGTTAGTAACTACTCTCCTCCTACTTTTTTTCATGTTTACGTCATAATAGCTAGCTAAATAACTAGTTGTTGGAACGCCTAGTCACTAGCGACAAACAAATACTTGATCTATTTCACGTAGCTTGAGAATATGTGAAAGAAACATATAATTCAGTAATACAATAATATATAAAATAATCTTTACTTTTGTCTCTTATCTTTACATTGGCTAACTACCTAGGTATTGCGAACGGCATAAAGGGTGAATGGATCGCGTGACGTTTTGTTTTTCTTTGTGGGATGTCCTAGTAGCTGGAGGTGCACAAGAGATGGAAAAAGATGATGCACGAGCACAATACATGGTTTGGACCGAGGGTCCATCTAATTAATTTCCTGTAAGAGTAGTACTATACGGTAGTAGGGGTTCTGTCTAGTTTTTTCAGATTTTTCGTCACATTAAATCTTTAGACATATGCATAGAGCATTAAAATAACTAATTACATAGTTTATTTGTACATGTTAAGCTGAATTTTTTGAGTCTAGTTAGTCTATGATTGGATAAAAGTTGTCAAATTAAACGAAAGCATATCAACATTTTTTTTAGGCTTGCTACAGATGGAATCGATGGAGCCAATGCACAACTGGACAAATGAGTGTTTTTTTCTCAATTTTTCAAATATTTTTTTCTTTTGCTTGGAAAATGCAGTATGTATACTCCACTAGTTTGTAAAATGATGCAATCGACCATCTGTTATATACTCAATTCAGCTTATTTTGTTCTAAAAAAAATCAGCTTATTTTTTGACGAAAATCCTGGACGTTCGTGGCCTAGTCATTTGTCATTTTTATAGTTTTTGTTGGAGGCTTCTCCACCATTCTATTCAATTAAAATCCCTATAGAACGAGCACACTGGACAGGAGAATGGTTTTTGAAGCAAAAACACCAAAAAAAAAAAAAGAAGAATATGGTAAAGCCGAAACCACTTTCCGCTAGAAACTACCAAAACGTGGCTTTCCTGGCTATAAAAGATGAGAGTAATGTATAGAAGGCATGGAATTTGTTTTCAATGCTTTAGAAGGAAGGCCAACTTTTCTCAGTGCTATAGGAGGAATTTTCTCAAATAAGGGGTATATCACCTTGTAGCCGTTTAAAAGATGAGTATAAGGGCTAAAAGACCGTGATTATAACATGACAATTACTTCTAAGAATAATGTTCAACGAGTCTACACACGGTTATTTGCTACCCCGTATGTTACCAAATTATAAGTTATTTTGACTTTTGATACATCGAATTTGCTATGTTTCTAAATATAAGTTTTGACTAGATACGTACCAAATCCGATATACCAAAGAGGTTAAAAAGACTTATAATTTGGAAAGGATGAATTAGTTTTAAGTACCACACAAGATGAACAATAATGCAGAAAAGACAGGAAGCCCATAAACACAGCTCCCTCCATCCCAAACTGTAATTCAATTTTCAAAAATCTTGAGAGTTACTTTGATCAAGTTTATATAATAAAATAATAATCTATACCTAATAATAAAGAGATAAAATTTTAGACCATTTTTTGACCATATCTTCTAAATAACTATGTAAATGTGGAAAGTTTTATTCATCTATCTACTACAACTCTCTTATTTTATATGGCATAATAGCAAGGTTTTTTTGAATTCGGAATCCTAACCTAAATAGATTCTAATACTATTTTATATGACATATGGAAGACTATTTTACTAGGACTTCTAATCAAATACATTCTAATCCCAAAATAATCTAATATAAATTCTAATCTAAATAAAGAATACATGGAGTCCTGCACCCTCAGGTTTTCTCAATTTTCTCATCAAGGAGTTCCCATATGCGTCAGTTTTTGTGATTGGTGTCCCTCACGCGTAATGCTCTTGGTTTTCTCCACGTAGTGTTCTACTCTTTTTTTCATGTATATTTTTTTATCCAATGTATGTGATATGATTTTTTTTTCTCTTTTTTCCCTCCATACATGATGATGGTTTCCGACTTGGTATATGGTACATGATTTCTTTTCTGATTTTTTAAGATGGTTTTTGATTTGTTTGCCAATTTTTTTTTCCTAACGCAATTAAGTCAATTTTCTTTTTTTTGTTTCATGTAGGAAGGATCAGCACTTTTGGTTACTTTTTTCCCGTGAAACAGATATGCCGGGAACAATGAGAAATTTTTGTTTCCAACTGTTTGTAGTAACCGAAAATAATACTTTTTTTAGTCCCACTTTTCTTGCTTTCAATTTAAAACTACAATTTTTTTTTGCGAGTTATCCTGAAATAAATTCAAAAAAGATGCGACAAACAGGATTTGAACCCTGATGAGTAGCGTCCCACTGAACAGTTCTAACATTGGACCACAGACTCATTCGCTACAAAATAGTTGTTCGAACATGACACTTGACTGAGCATGTGGCTCAGCATAACCCTTTTTAAACTCACAATATACATAATAGTGACTAATTTAAATTGACATACACTCTGTTATCAATTTCTCATACGGGATTATTCTCATAGTAGAATTATTTGGTTTAAGGTCATTCCAAGCCCAATTAAATTTTACAAAAATGGTATAAGCACCACATCTAAATTATACCTCCCCTTACAACGTATGTGCACTCCGATTTTTCCTAAAAAGAAAAACCATAAAATACAAGTAGATGTAGTAATGCCCACTCGTGTATGTGAAAATGGACTATGTGTCTCAATAGGTGATTAGAAGTTGTAATGAACTAATTATCACTATCGAGTAAACCAACAGATGGTGAATAGCGAGGGCAAGTATATCATGATCCATTGCAACACACGGACACTTTTGATAGTATTAACAATATCAACTAAGTATTATTAGATTCTTCATCAAATGTATTTTCGTATATAATACACTTATTTGGTGTCATTAATCTTCGTATTTCACTCTATAATTTTGGTCAATTTTTTTTGAGATGTTTTGATTCGTAAGATTTTTGAAATGACTTACAATTTGCAATAGGGGGGAATATATGGGTTTGTTGTAGGCGTGTAGCAGAGGAAAATATAATCGCAAGGCACTGCTTTGACACCGGTTTAGTTTAACAGAGCAAAATGTGCGTCGGCCGTCGGCTAGAACAAGGGCCGGACTTCATATGATAATCGCTGATTTATTGCATTCTTTGCTTTCTGGAGCCTACTTCAACATTTTTATCATTTGCTGGATTCAGGGAAGAATACAAATGAGTGTATTTGCAACCGTAAGCTAAGCCCTAAAGCCACTCAAGTCTCTCGGCTAGCTGAACGATGCAGTCCGGGGTTTTACTGACTTTCCTACAAGAAATTGTGCGAATTATTTGGCGCAATTTCCATTCTTCTTTAGTGAAATGGCAAGACTTATTTTGGCGCAAATTATTTGACTTTTCTGTTTGGTAGAACTTATGTTGGTCGCAGCTAATTTCTATATGGCTGATTTGTCGTAAGATAAAAATATTGTACCATATCTAAAAATGAGTTAAAATAGCTCAACCAAACACACAGAATATATGAGCCCTAAAATATAGGGCAGTGTTTGGATTGGGTTGAGGATTGGGATAGGGATAGATATTATTGTATCCTATCCGTCCATTTTTTAGTTTCATTTCCTCTTAACCATTCATCTATTTTTCTATCCCTATCTCACCATTCATTTCCCACTATCCAAACAAACCGTACGTGTGGATTGCTACCTATCCTCCATGTCTAGGTTGAGTGTCCAAGTCATAGAGAGTAGTCTAACAGAGTCTAGGTCAGTCTTAGTAAGTTTCATCTCCTAGTCTCCAAGACATAATATGTTGCAGTGTATATAAGTTTCATTCCCATGAAACTTATTTTATCCCACGAAACTTTTAGCTTTTCTCTCTTCATATATTGCATGCTATGTCAGTACATTTAATATACATTTAATGTCATGAAACTCTCATAAAACCTGCATTAAGGATGTCCTTATAGGATGGCCTGCAGATGCGTTGGTGACGTTGTTTAACACAATGAATGTATTGTGGTTAGGGAGTGGCTGCTTGGGGAAACAATCTACAATATCTACAACTTTCAACTTTTTAAGGCTTTGTAAAAGCGTCGTGACAAACAAGTGAGAAATCAAGTCTATATTCATAGGGTTGGTGGTTTCAATCCACCCATTGTGCACGTGGATGTTGATCCTTTTTTTTTAGAGTGGTAATAACTGAATATATTTGTGTTGAGAGAACTCTTCTAAGGGGAAGAGATCGAAAGCCAAAGCAAGAACCCTCTCCATGCTTTTCTAAGTGAAACTAAAAATCGCGATATTATAATAAAAAAGTTTACATGAAGTCTTACCAAATAAGGTCCCGTTTAGATGCACTTCTAAATTCTAAAACCCCTATCACATCGAATGTTTGGACATATATATAGAACATTAAATGTAGATGAATCTTTTTCATGTTTATACAGTTATTGCAAAAGTTGTGGCTAGGGAGTGTCTGCTTGGGGAAACAATCTACAATAATATCTACAACTTTCAACTTTTTAAGGCTTTGTAAGAGTCATGACAAACAAGTGAGAAATCAAGTCTATATTCATAGGGTCGGTGGTTTCAATCCGCCCCTTGTGCACGTGGATATTTATCATTTTCTTTAGAGTGGTAATTACTGAATATATTTACGTTGAGAGAACCCTTCTAAGACGAAGAGATCAAAAGCCAAAGCAAGATGCTTCACTCCATGCTTTTCTAAGTGAAACTAAAAATCAGGCTATTATAACAAAAAAGTTGAGTTACATGAAGTCTTACCAAATAAGGTCCCGTTTAGATGCACTTCTAAATTTTAAAACCCCTCATCACATCGAATGTTTGGACATATATATATATATAACATTAAATGTAGATGAATCTTTTTCATATTTACATAGTTATTGCAAAAGTTATGAGACGAATCTTTTGAATATTGCAAAAGTTAGCACGTGTGCTACTTTTTTCGCAAAACTTTTTGGCTTGTAAACAGCCCCTAAGGTTTATGATGGAGCAACAAGAATACAACATTTTGAGAAGGAAAACAAAGTTGCACACTCTAAAAGCAAACCTCAACCTTATTTGATGCAAAGATGTACAAAAGTTTTTCATATTCAAGGGGAAAAAAAAAAGCGGCCCATTGGCATTTTGGCGCCTAGCCGCCTACGCCTCCCTCCCATTTTCGAAATCAACCCTTCGATCCGATCCATCATCAGTCAACAGTCATGACAACACCCTTCCCGCCCGGCCTCGTTTTCGTTTCCCTCCACCCGCTCACCACCCTCTCATGTCATAAAATCCAAACCCCTCTGCCGTTTCCCCAAACCCGCGCTCAATTCCAATCTCCCTCCCTCTCCCCACTTTTCTCCGGATCCGCCGGCGTCAATAAACCATCCATGGACCGCCGCCTCCGCTCCCCGTCGCGCCGCCCCGCGGCGGAGCGCCAGCAGCAGCTCGCGGGCGGCGCCAGCCCGCACCGCTTCCTCCGCCCGGGCGCGCTCGCGCGGCTCCGCGACTCCAGGGTCCTGGCGCGCTCCCTCCGCCGCGCCGCGCTGGCGCGGCCCTCGCTCCCGCCGCCCTCTTCCTCCTCGCCGCCCCGCTCGCCCGCGCCGCCGGCCGCCGCCTGGGACCGCGTGCCGTGCTTCCTCGGGCCGGCCGCGAGGGGGATGCGCTACCCGCTGCGGAAGAGGCTCGCCGCCGGCCGGGCCGTGGTGTTCCTGCCCCCGCCGGAGGCCGTGGAGGCGTTCGCGCCGGCGGCGTCGCCGGACGTGGTCACCGCGCACTGAGCGGTAGCTTTTCCGCTCGGTTCTCGCCGCTTATCTAGTCGTCATCAATACTTGAGTTAGATATATATGGTACATACATAATGTGCAGATGGATCGGTTTATGTTTCTGCGAGCTTATTGTATGGATCTGGATTCGGTATAGATCTAAGAAATTGTTGATCCCAGTGCGTACATATTTTGTTTGTGCGTTGATTTGATTTGATTCACACGCCGGATTCAGATTTCAACAAAATTGCCTACGGCAGATCGTATATGAATCTAGTCATTCACAGTGGCAGTCCGCACGAATCTAGTCATTCACAGTCAGTTCGCACGAATCTAGTTATTCAGTCTATATTTAGCAAAGCTCTGATTCTCTGATCTCTAAAGACTAAGGCTCTGTTCGCTTCAGCTAAACAACATATATTTTGCAGCTCTGGAACAGTATTTCTCCTCACAACAAATCAGTTTCAGCCAAAATCAGCTCAGCTTTTCAGCTGAAGCGAACAGAGCCTAAAAATGAACTAGAAATCTAGTCACTCAGTGTCTATTTTAGCGGAGTCCCTAGCGATAAGCCATTCTCTGAAATGAACATTTTTCTGATTCACCGTCGATAAACATTTTTCACTCAGTGTCTATTTGCCGCTGTTGTTTCTCTATCGATGGATGCTTCTTGTTGGTCGCTTCCCTAGCGGATGCTTTGTTGCTAGCGTCGAAATCCTTTGCCGTCGAGATCACGGTTCCTATAGTGGATACTTTGTTGCCATGGTCATATTGTTTTGGGCTCCCTACCTGTGGATGCTTTGCCATTGTTGTTTGGGGTCGTGGCTAAAAGTCCTCTCCCCTGGTAGTCTCTCTCTCTCTCTCTCTTTTTGGAATGGTAGTGTCTGGATTAGTGCTGGCTCATTTGTACTGAAACTTCTACTTAATGAAATATATGTCACTGACGTCGCGAAAAAACCTTCTCCCATAGAATCAACTTCCACACAGACTTTAGAGTTGGAGAAGCTCTACCAAACACGTCTGCGAGCTACACATGAATCATGTCGTCCAGATTGAATGAAATACAAACGAGTAGGATCACAAAATGGCAACCAACTCATGATCTGATCAAGGCACGCTTTCCTTGCACTTGTGTATTCACATTTAGATTTTTCGTACCATTACATGATAGTGTAAATGCCACTGCTGCTGCCCAATACAAAACTGTGTCCATATATGCTTATATTTGAAAGACTTGCCACTTTTAGGCTATTTCTCGCCTCATGTCTACCTTCTGCATTTTGTTTGCCAACTACTTTACTGAGATACATACAACAAACAACATAAACAAGAAGCAAAGCAAAGTTCCGTATCAGCTCTTGCGCAGGTTTCTGCTTGCTTGAGCAGCAAGTGCTATCGACCTCGCGGCGATGTCATTCATCATGTAGTCCCTTTCAGCGCGGCGCCGCTGCTGCCTTTCCCGCTTCGCCCTCTTGGGTGCCAGCCTTGCTTCCCTCTCCACATAGGCCAGCCTGAACCTTTCCGCTATCGGCATTTCAGGCGGAGCATTTGGATTAGGAGGAGCAACAGGTCGTCGAGGAGCAGCAGAAACAGCCCATGTTTTGGGATCAATATCCTCAACTATGGAATGGTCCAGTGGTACACTTGCCAATGCTTCCACTGGGACTTTGGATCCCGAGAGGTCAAACAGTGATGGTTGTGGGTTGACAGTAACACGTGGGCATTCGGCAGCTAGAGTTTCCTTTGAATTATCATCTATCTTTGGCTGCAAACAAGGAAAATATTAATTGAACACAAGATATCATTGGTGAATTGTGAACCCATGAATCATAGCTAGAGAATTAGTGAAATTGCATGCATACCCAAACAAGCCATCTTAAAGACTCTGCACCGCCTCCTATATCTAGTGTATCAAGTTCCTCCCATGAGTCCTCTTCAAGAGTATTCAATTTGGGTTTCAAGAGATTCAAGCATCTCCGTGCTGTGACTTCACTTCTTGGACAGCCTCTGCAATCATAGAATTCAAGCTATTTTTAGTATCACATGCTATGCGGGATACGACACATAGTCAACAATTCACCAATCAAAGGTTGTGTTTGCCTCTTGGGCAAGGGCAAACTAAAAAGCAAAGAAAATTCCCACACAAAGTGACTGGCTATTGGCTATTCACTAGCATAAAATGGAATGCAAACTCAAGTAGACTTGTGCACACATGATCAAATATAAATTTATTTTGAACAATAAATATTGACGATTCATATAAAAATAATATCACATATCAGTCGATAAAAGAGATACCCTATTGTTAGTTAACTGTGAAGAATCACATAATTTTCACTTTTCAGTCCCATGCATTCATATGTTTAGTTTGAGCAAATAGCAAGGCAGCAAGCACAGGTATTGCCATAACATATAAATCAAGAATGCATGAGAAAGATACCATAAATAAAAAGGTATGGACAACAAGAAATTCATATACTTGACTTATCAAAAAGAAATTGAAGGTAAAGTCATGAAAGTACATTGAGACTGATTGACCATTATGCATGCAATTTGTTAGAAGTCATACCCACATCTCAATATCTCCAAGGATGGGCAGTGGCATACAATCTCAGATACACCGGCAGTAGTAATTTTTTCACAGCGACTGCATGAGAAAGATGTCATAAATAAGATCCAAATTTAGTTGGACACATATTAAGTAAAAAATGATTAAATACAAAGCCTTACCTAATATCAACTGCCCGTAAATTACTACAAACACTTGCTACAGTAGCCAAACCAGCATCGGTTATATCAGATCCAGATATATCTAGGATTTCCCAGGAGCTTTCAGCAAGAGAAGTCAAAACTTCATCATTCAGGAGCCTTCTTCTCCTTGCAATAGACATAATTGCCAACTGTATCATATAATAAACAAACTCAATTGTCACCAACTCACAAATAACATGCATAAGTACACGTAGACATCAGATGTCAGTGTATGATCTAAATCAACAGCCATTGTTTTGCAATTACTGGACCTGGTCATTTCAAAACCTTAAAAATACTGATGCAAAGCTCGAGGTCAACTTGCAAATGACAGTAGGTACAAGAAGGCCATACATAATCTTAAGCCTTAGTACATGCCACACATCAACCTTTTGTTTTAACAGTTCCTTCCTGACTACTGATCATATTAACCATTCCAAAGTTTTTTCTGAGGTTAATGTTATTTTTTTTTCTCAAACATGCAGGAGACCTTACATATCATTATATTAAGAAGAAAGAAAAGGGTAAGAACCCATACAACCACACAACCACCTAGACCATAGAGGTTCAATCAAAACATGCGCACCTATTACAAGAAAAAAAAAAAACATGAGCAAGATTCTCAAGTGGAACATGGGAAAAGTAGTTAATGCCCTGGCCAGGCTCCCGAAACTGCAACTCTTCGCTAGCGAACAGCAAAGCTCTATCTAAGCTCAGAGAAAAATATTAATATGAGCATTGTGCATTCTAATATATGCTATTTTCCAGACTTTAATCCAAATTCAACATCAATCAAACAAAAAATGTCGATGGCCACTCAGTTCGGATTAATGCCCTCTATATTCGAACTTTGAAGCAACAGTTACAACTCACAAGTTAACTACAATAAAGGAGAGCATTTCTAAACAAAATAATCAGTGCCGGGAGCCATTGGATGAACTTAAAACTAACTACAAGAGCATCCATTTTTCTTTAAGTTAGTGAACACCACCACGGCATGAACTGGGCTTATACAACCTAAAAGGTGAACTCTATCTAACAACCAAAAACCTTATATATAGATGCAAATTTTATTCCGGAAGTGAGGCAATGATGCATAAATTGACAACCAAACAAAAGATATAGATGCATAAAGATACCTTTATGTGGGGTGGAAATAAGGCAGCAAATTCTGAAATATCAGTGATGATATCTTCAAGATGCTGACCGAGGGTACCAAGGCACAAGCTGACCAATTTCCGAGGTTTAGCCTTCTTCGAGAAAGAATCTGAAGTACAATTTTGAACTCAATATTTGGAGATAATGCTGCATATGCAATTACAAGGGCAATTGGAAACCAATATGAAGTAAGATTGAATTATTCTGGTCTGCAAAATAACTGATAAAGTAATATCGATGAGTTTATCAACACAATGCACCATTCATTCATTTCAATTAGTGATGAAGGTTTCAATTTCTGTTCAGTACAACTAACTTCCATATGTTATCATCTTGGCAGTTGGCCATAAAAATTAATAAATTATCCATGAAACAACTACAAAAATGGAATAAATGTCAATCTGTAGGAGTTTAGTATCTTCCTGAAATTCCATTAATTAATAGAATGATCAAGGCGAAGCACACAACACTAATACTACAAACTGTGGGCCTGTCTGGATACAATGGTTAATCACTAGAAAATCATTTCAAATTAGCTATAGTGCATCCAAACAGGAGAGCTAATAGGTGGGCTAAGTTTTTAAACAAGTCTTAAAACTAGTTGTTAGCCATCACGCTAGCCAGCCATAGCTAATATTTAGCTAAACTAGCTATCCAACTAACTAGCTACCTGTTTGGATGTTGTAGTATTAAGAAACTGAAGTATCAAGAAACTGTAGTTTTAAAACCATTTATGTGCAAAACCATGGTTTAGAAAAAAGAGGTCTAGAGTGGAGTTTTTTAAACTCCAAAAAGACTACAGTTTTAGCAATATCATAGTATTCAAAACCATAAAGATTATTGCACCCAAACACTTTGTTGTACTCTAAAACCAAAGTATTTCTCAGAACCATGGTATTTTTCTAAAACTCCAAAAATACTTTATATCCAAACAGGGCCTAATATTTAGTCCCAACGGGCAACATAGTAACTAGCTCTGTTTATCCAAACATGCCCTAAAGTGAATCAATCAAACCCACCACTGCATTATGATCCTAGAAAATTCTTAATTCTGCCTACATCTTTCGTTTTGCAGGAGACACCAACACACGAAGTCAATCACACAAACTCTAAGCAGCCATAACCAATACACAGTCAGCCAATTCCCCTTCGTTTTTTCTCTACATCGGCCGACAGCCACGAGATAGTTACTAGCTAGTTACCCAACATAAGCGAACAGGAGCAGGGAGCTTACAGAAGGAGGGCGACGGTAGGAAGCTCTTGGGCCTGGGGTTCTGCCGCGGCGTGACACGGACATCGCTGAACGACGCCGCCAGCTCGGCCACCACCGATTTCTCCTTGTCCATCCTGCCCCGTGGGGGTCAGATCGAGGACAGCCCCTTCGGGTCCTCGAGGCGGGGGTGGGGCACGGGAGGGAGCGGGACGGGGACGGCCGCGGCAGCAAGGTGGGCGCGGGCGGAGATGGCGGTGGCGCGCAAGCCGGTTGGTATGGCGGTAGCGGTAGCAGGAACGGAGCCGGGGCGTCGGCAAGTGGGTGGGGCCGCGGGGGCAGGCAGACGGTCGCGAGGCGGTCAGGTCTTGCACGGTCGGCCGCCGGAACGGGAGGGGAGAGGTCGTCAATTTCCATCGGTTCCGCAGCCTTTTATTTTCCGAGAAAAATGTTTTTTTTTTGTTTGTGCTCGGTTTTTACCAAACTTCATATATAGAGGGGAAAAAAATCGACCTTTGATCTCGAAGTTGACCTTTCAAATCCAACGGTGAAGTGTCCACACTGAAATTAGAAACTCTAGAAAAGCTCGCTTTTACATTCACAAATAGTATTAATTAGTAATTAATATTTAATGCATCGCATAGTGATTTTGAAAGATAAACAGACACCGGGCTTCAGTTAAGATGATGCTAGTTGGCTGCGGCAATTGCTGAGTGTGTCTGATGACGATTAGCACCCCACAGAAAAAGGGACGCGCCACGTCTCCACAGCAGGCAAAAGGACAGTGGCCCCACCTGTCGGCGACAGGCGACTAAGCACGGCCGGGCCGGCTCCTCCTGGCCCATCAGGTGCGCGGCCCCGTACCCTCCGGCGCACCGCTCTCCGTCTCCATCTCCAACTCCATCCACCGCGACCCAAATCGCACGGCGCCCCGCCTCTCCATTCGCGCCGATCGAACCCCCGAATCGGCGGCGATGAGCGTGGTCGGATTCGACGTCGGCAACGACACCCTGGTGGCGGCGGCGGCGCGGCAGCGGGGCATCGACGTGCTCCTCAACGCCGAGTCCAAGCGCGAGTCCCCCGCCGCCGTCGCCTTCTCCCACAACGCGCGCCTCATCGGCTGCCACGCCGCGTCCGCCTCGTCCGCGCACGCCCCCTTCTCCAGCGTCAAGCGCCTCCTCCTCGGCGCCACGGGGAGGGACCCGGACTCCTCCCTCCTCCGCGACCTCCCACGCCTCCCCTTCCCCGTCTCCCCCGCCGCTGGCGGCGCCGTCGTCCACGCCGACCACGTCGGCCGCCGCATCGCGCTTTCCCCGACCCACCTCCTCTCCATGCTGCTCGCCTACCTCAAGCAGCTCGCGGAGGCCGACCTCGGCGGCGCCCCCGTCGCCGACTGCGTGATCTCCGTGCCCTGCTACTTCACTCAAGCGCAGCGCCGCGCCTACCTCGACGCCGCCGCCGTCGCGGGGCTCAGGCCGCTCCGCCTCATGCACGACCTCGCTGCCACCGCGCTTGGCTACGGCCTCTACCGCTCCGACCTCGGCGGCGCCGGGGGCCCCACCTGCGTCGCGTTCGTGGACGTCGGCCAGTGCGACACGCAGGTCGCGGTCGTCTCCTTCGATGCGTCGGGGATGAAGGTGCTGTCTCACGGCTTCGATGCGGACCTCGGGGGCAGGGACTTCGACGAGGTGCTCTTCGAGCATTTTGCAGAGGAGTTCAGGGACAGGTACAGGATTGATGTCGTGGGGAATGTGAAGGCAAGTATGAGGTTGAGGGCAGCGTGTGAGAAGGCGAAGAAGGTTCTGAGCGCGAACGCTGAGGCCGTGGTGAACATTGAGTGCCTGATGGAGGAGAAGGATGTGAGGGGGGTGGTCCGAAGGGAGGACTTTGAGAAGCTATGTGCCAGACTGCTGGAGAGGGTTGTTGAGCCATGCAAGAGGGCGATGGCAGATTCAGGGATTGGATTGGAGAAGCTGCATTCTGTGGAACTCGTTGGGTCTGGTTCTCGGGTGCCTGCCATTGCCAAGGTGCTCGCGGGATTCTTCAGAAGGGAACCTAGCCGTACGCTCAATGCTAGTGAGTGTGTGGCTCGGGGGTGCGCATTGCAATGTGCAATGCTTAGTCCTACATTCCGTGTTCGGGACTACGAGGTATGGCTGCACTTTATCTTGTCAAATTCAACATCGGTATGCTATAAGCTATATGTGCTATTTGAAGCATGAGAGGCTGCAGGTTGTATATTGAGAATTGGCACAATGATTGCATTTCAGGTGCAGGATGCAATCCCTGCTTCCATAGGAATTTACACTAGTGATGGCCCAGTTTCAACATTGTCAAGTGATGTATTGTTCCGGAGAGGCCTGCCCTTTCCCAGTGTTAAGATCATTACTCTACAGAAGAAAAACAGTTTTAACTTTGAGGCATATTATGCGGATGGAAATGAATTGCCTCCTGGTACCTCAACAGACATCGGTACTTTTCAGGTATGTGTTTTGCTTGTTGATCTATAGTCTTTTGCTCCAGATGTCTGTTCTGTTTGAATCTTCCAGTAACAATAATGTATGACCTCTATATCAGCACTGTATTATTCTAACTTGTGAGACAGTGATACTTCATTTTATCACCAACAATATTTCTTTATAAATGTTTGGACCGTTGCGCCTAAGTTTTTCATATGTGTTGCTAGCCTTTTATCGAATGAATGCTGCATTATTGTCTAGCTTATAGGTCTTCTGCTGAGGACTTGAGGGCCTTGTGGACACTTGTGCTTGGTGGGTGAATGAATTAAACTTCTAGATTGATCAAATATCTGTGAATCACGATTTTACAAATGACCATTCTTGTCTCTTTACAAATGTATGTCTTCAAGTTAGCACATGGTTCACCAGTTGTAAATTAAAATCTGAGCAATTTCTTATAAAAGCATGACACTGGAACTGTAGGATTTCCAGAAATATGTTGTCTGGAAAGGTAATCTTGTCAATCCATCTGTAGAATCAATATGTGTTAGCAGAAAAAGGAGTACTGGGATGTACAATAAAGAACAAGCATCATGAAGTGTGGTTTGATTTGCCACAACAGATTGGATAATGTCTTCTTACTTGACATAATGTACTCAAATACGACTGTTGTGGGAACTGTGCTCTGTTACCAGATGGCAAGTGCTGCGGGTTTATGACCAGGTTGCCAGTGTTTGAGTAGTAGTATTGGTGTTGGTGTCATGTCAACTGATTGTATTACAGAGTACACGCGCACATTTGTGGTCAGTGGGAAAGCACATACCTGTGTTATGTGAGGTCTTGTTTGTTTGTGCGTGCGTGTGTGTGTGTATGTTCATTCGTAAATGTACTCTCTCATAAAAATGTTTTACTAAAGTTGAGTCTGAACTCTGGGTTCTCAGGCCAAAAGTTTATGCTAACTCTACATAAATCGTGATGCCTTCTTCAAAACTTTCAATTTTTTCTTGGTTAGTGCTAATCATGCCTGTCACATGACTGTGGCCACAGTCCATAGCAATTCATTCAATGATGTTGTATACTGTCTTACTGTTTGAAGTATCAAAATCTTGATTTTTTACAATATTATTTATAATTCATTCAAGTATCGTTGTTGCAGATTGGCCCATTCCAAGCACATACAGAAGCTTCTAAAGTCAAAGTAAAAATTCGTTTGAATTTACATGGTTTGATTTCGGTCGAATCTGCTACCGTAAGTGTCAGTTTTCTTAGTCATAGGTAGCTTTATAACTTGCAGTTGGTATATACAAATCCTAACTTTTAAAACTTCCTCAGTTGATAGATGATTATCAAAAGAATGCAACTTCTGCTGACCATATGGAGGTGGATACCAGCGGTGATGACACGGTATTATTTAATCACATACTGGGCATTGGTTTATGTGTGTTTTCTTAAATTACCACAATATATTCTGGTATATCCTCTATTATCATCAGCTGGCTTTCTTGTATCGTTGTTTTGAATAAGCAGTAAATTGTGTTGTAGTACCTAGCAAGAGTGCAGCATCTTACTTCCATTGTTTCTATACCAATTGGGTTTACTGTGCCATTTTAACTATTTCATATGATAATGTGCAAGAACGTTATGAACTCTGTTTGTTGAAGAAGGTATCTTAGGATTAGTTAATTATGCCCAGTTATTGAGGTGCCGTACTGTTATTATATGCAGGGTCACAAGTCAAGAAGTGAAAGGTCTATCCAGCGGCAGGAGTTGCAAATCACTGAGTACATCTATGGTGCAATGAACAAGCAGGAATTGCTGGAAGCTCAGGAGCAAGAGCAGCAATTGGCTGATCAGGACAAACTTATGGAGCGGACAAAGGACAGGAAGAATGCATTAGAATCTTATGTATATGACACCCGTAACAAGGTAGATCTGCAACATTTTTACTTTTTTTCATAACTAATTTTTTTGACTTATAGATTGGTTTCTAGCTTTCTGAGAGGTACTGGAGCTTTGCTACTGATTCAGAAAGGGAACAAATCTCGGTTAATTTACAACAGACTGAAGATTGGCTTTACGAAGAAGGTGATGATGAAACAGAAGCGGTTTACAGTAGCAAGCTTGAGGAGCTGAAAAAGGTAAAAGGAAATTCTTGTTGATCTTTCTGTCTGCATGCATTCGGCCTTGTTACATCTTTCCAACTTTTGTAAATATACTTTTTTTGTTCTTTCCTGTGTAGTCTTTTGTGGTTTTCTCAGTCACATCCTGTTTTGACTGCCCTATCAGCTGTACATCTTGGTGCAGTCTGTGCTGTTTTGTGACTTGTCATGGTATATTCCATACTCTGCATTGCTGTAAGATGGTCTTATCTACTTCCATGAAGATATTATCTATTGTTGCATGGAAATGTTTTACTTTTCTTTGTCTATACCATATCGCTAGTAGATTACAGATAAAAAGGTAAGGGCTTTCACTTGTACTGTTCTTACACTTCGTCAGGCAGCTCACTTGTGAACATCATGCCCCCCACCCAAGTTTGCATGAAAGAAGAGTAAACAGTAGGTACATGGCATATATGGTAAAATTACCAATGGTTTCATCCAATCAAGAAAAGGGAGAACTTTTGAATATTTAGTATTTTGGACCTTTGAATATTTAGTATGTGGATTATAGTACTCCACATTTTAGACGCTTGAAATCGACATCAATTTCAGGTGATGCTCAAATCAGTGATCATCTGCAGTAGTTGCTGGAGTTAGGGGAGGGGGGTTGTTGTCGGGGAAGGGGCTTCATGGCTGCTGGACTTAAAAACGGGCGGGGGGTTGGCATGCAGGCCCACTGCTGCTGCTTGTGGTTCGAGGGTAGGGGTGGTCGGGCAGCGATAGCCGCTGGCCGTGGGTGGTGGTGGTGGACATCTGGATGGGAAGGGTCGGGCCAGGGGAGACTGGCTACCGTATTGGCATGGCGTGCAGCCCTGGCCGCGGTTATGCTGCCATGACTGGAGGAGGTGAGTGGTAGGCAGGGGCTTAGGGGCCTTGGAGAAGAAACTGAGAAGAATATGAACAGCTGTTTGGAGGAGGAAAAAAACATCGGAGCATTATAATTTCGATACTGATGTTTGTTACCTGAAAAAAGTAAAAAAAAAAAGGAACCTGTAGTATATCCACTCCCATAGTACTCGGCAATTGTGAAAGAAAATTCTTTTGCTGTAGTTTGTAATTTGACATTCCAGAACTAGTCTAAATAACCATTTATTATACACTAAGTCATGGTGGAGAATCTAATCTGCTTCTGTTGACCTCGTCATCTCTTGCACATTTCCATGTAACTTCGTTTATGTCTATGTTCATATTTGAAGCTTGTAGATCCAATTGAAAATCGTTGTAAAGATGATGAAGTGAGAGCTGAAGCCACAAGGGAGCTTTTGAAGTGCATTGTTGACCACAGAATGGCTGCCAAGTCCTTATCCACACCTGAAAGAGATGCTGTAAGTTATTTAGGGTTTAGATTTTATCTAGATTGACATAACTGTTTATGTGGTCTACTGTTCTAATCTAGTATCAGCAAATTGATTTTGCGAATGACCACACAGTTGAATATATGTAATATCATTCTTCTTTGCTGAATTACAACACTGATGATCTTTTAAAATGTTCAAGGCTACTGAATAAATACTCTATGGCTGATGATTACAGTGTTTCAGTTTAATTACCGTCTATCTTTCATGTATACCACCATACTACTATGGCTAACGTGTTTCTGATGATGGCTTGCCTGCCACTATTAGGTTGAAAATGAGTGCAATAAAGCTGAGCAGTGGCTTAGGGAGGGGTCCCAACTTCAAGAATCCTTGCCCAAGAATGTGGACCCAGTACTTTGGTCCTGTGAAATCAAGAGAACGGAAGAAGCGCTGGATATGTATGTGCCCTTCCCTCTCCAATGCCACTTACCTGCTGTTTGAGCTCTGGCAGAATTATCTCTTGTTTCGTTACAGTGGTCTAATTACCTTTGCTTGATTCCACTGTAGGTTCTGTCGAAACATAACAAGGCACAAGGGCTCTCCAGCAAGGACAGATGGCAGCAGGGGTTCAGATCACATGCCTACCCCAGATAGAGATTAGATATATTCACGAGGTTACTTCACTGTACGGCCACACTTGTCTTAATCATTTTGTAGCAATATATCAATGAATGAGTTTCTGCTAACACCGTCATATAATCGACTCTGTACCACACTAGGCCTGCCATTGGGTGACCGCTTCTTGGTTCTCCAAGGTGCAGCTTTCACTTGAGAGCCTACTAATCATGATTATTGATACCTGTGAATTCTTTTGCTGTACTTGGACCAAGGTTGTTTCTGCTTCAGTTTGTGCTGAATGAACAGGAAAACTTAGAAGGAAATTGTATGCAATAGATATTGTTGACGTCGTTTGTCTTTTAACTTGGCATATTTATGCTTTGATTTGTTGATCCCAGAAAGTTTCCCCTTTTATCTTTTTGTTAATACCTTGTATGGTGGTGTACATTGATGCTAGTTCCTTCGCGCACATATTTTTTCTTATGACGAAACATGACATTTGAAATTTGATTTTCTCATGTATTTACATGCTAGTACATTGATGCTAGCCGGCTCCAATGTTTTACTTTCAGTTTTGTACTTTCGGGTAGCATCTGCCCTCGAGAATACACTTTGTTGAGATTTCAGCCTTTGAGCTGCACATGTATTAGGACTTAGGACGGGTTGATTCTCTCTCTTTGACAACTAAGAGGTGATCACCTGCTATGTTGCTCAAAAGTTCTAGTTATCCAGTAGAATGTAATTTAGAAATTGCATATATTGACTACGAGTTGAAGCACATATATGACCCTTTGTTCGTGTCTTCTACTTAGGCTATCAGTTCTGCGTTTGTGACTACAAAAATGTTCAAATGTTTGCAAAGTAAAAGGATGTTTTGGCCGGAGACATCAGAACCGGAACGCAATACAATATTATTGGAGCAGCTAGCTGTGGGATACATATGGTCAGAGCAAGGCTCTATTGATCTTTGCCGCTCATTTGTTATCTCACCTATATACTAGTTAGCTCTTCACTATTTATTTTTTCTCGCAAAATTTATTGGAGTTCATCTATAGGTTGGCTGTAAACTTATGACCCACCTTTCTTTATCTTTCTCCTCTCTTTCCCTTACCTCTGCACAAAGATTACTTGAGTTCTTTATTATACTTGCTCCTCTACAGGGCATAACCATGGAGCCTCGAGAAGCTGAAAGGTCAGAATCAGCACTTAACATGTGGATCTGTCCTTCCACATCCAACAATACCTGATGCTGCGTAACAAACAGCTGGTGCTGCGTGACACGGTCATCAGTGTTTCAATCGATTCATGAACAATAATTTCTTGGAAGTCTCCTCTTTCGCTCGGAACACCTGCCTTCAAATTTCCTGGCGCGTCCCATTTCTAAACCATTGTATCAGGGAATAAAAATCATGCATAGGATTAGTGGAAAGTAACGGAATCCTCTCAGCATTCTCCGAACTATGAGGCCTTCTATGCTCCTATATACTATATATAACAGATTTCTGTTGGGGCGAACTTGGGCATTGCTCCTATACCATTGTATCAGAAATAGAATCCTTTGTAGCGAAGAGATGGGATGGAAGCACTTCATATATATACTTATGTGGGACGGTCAGATGGAGACTCTGAAAGGTCGATAAATAGTGAGGCTGTAGAGTAGCCGGAGCCAGTGAAGCAAAAAAAATAATAGTTAACACCTCCTAGTTCGTTTTGAGGGAGGAGATAAAAACATCTCGTTGCTATAGTGGATGGAGTAGAGCCAGAGTCGGCCTGAGTTCCAGTTACTGGACCGAGTGTTATTCTGGACGTCACGAACTTGCCAATCTTCATTCAAAGTTGGCCTGATCCTCTAGCAATGTAGCTCAGGCATGCTTGCACTTCTCAGTCACATACATCAGGGCTATCCCTATGCGTGTGTATATGCGCCTCGAAAAATCGTCGTCTCAGACACATCTCAAAGAGTCAGTAAGTAGTTAATTCTATCAATTACCAATTCGTGGAATTCTCATGTTCCAATCAATAAGTGTGTCTACTTAACTTTGATGGATCAGTTCCACAACCTCCTCCTACGATCTCCATTGTCGATTCGAACAATTCCACACAGATTGTTCCGAATCCAGCTTATTCAACGTGGATCCGACAAGATCTGCTCCTCTTAGGCTGGTTGTTTTCAACAATGCAACCAGAGATAGTTGCTCAGGCTGTTCACTGTCGTACCCCCTCTCAGCTGTGGGCAACGGGCGGGCGAAATTATGTGAGAGAAAGAACCTCAGATTGATGGAGTCCGCCGTCGGACAGAATAGCGCTACTTAGTGACTAGGAGCGGAGCGCCCCTTTCTTGTTCTTGGTGGCGTCTATAGCGAAGAAGACCTTCCCGAACGAGGGCATTCGCCATTATGCAATTATCTATCTATTGGTCGAATCTACATTATCTTGTACCTGGTACAAGAAACTGGAACGGAAGCAAAAACAACTTCTTGTATTTCAGTATTTGATACCAGTGAATTCTTTTCCTGCACTCGGACCAAGGTTGCTGCCTGCTTCAGTTTGTGCTGAATGAACAGTATCTCCGGGGAGGCGCGGCCAACCGTGTGGCCCTGAGCCGGCGGCCTGCGCATCCCTGGGGTCGCCGGCTGCTGTTGAGGCCGGAGGCTGCGGTGGCCTGGCTTGATCGGGCGCCTTCCCCGCACCGGCCAGTTTGCCGGGCCCGGGCGTGGCCAGTACATGTATGTAACTTTCATGAAGTCAATGAACCTGAGCATGCTACATGAACATGAGCCACTAAAGTAAATAGATCTACTTGCGAGTGTGATGATATATAAAACTTAGTTTCAAGGGTCTACTATCAACACATTCAGCAAAATCAGCGTCTGATTCATTGATAACTCCAAATTTTTCAGACTTTCTATGTGTGAGCATGCAAGGCTTAGATTCTTATACATCGTAATAAGTAATACTGCCTCTTCTTCGCACAAAATTTCTGATCTTTACCGAACACAAATTAAAACACCCTGCAATGAAAGCAAAACAAAACATCTCCATTCTCTACTCTATCTCCGCGGAAGCCTCCTACAAAACCTGTTTGCAGCGGCTTATATTCTAGAAAAACCAGTCCAACACGGAAAATCAAAGGCGGTTTCGACGGTTTTATTTTTGTTACGCACATGCTTCTAGTTGCCGGTGAGGCGATGCACCGTCATGGCTGTCGGGTCGCTCGTGAGGCGATGCACGGCGGCTGTAGCTGACAATGACGCGATTGTAGACTCACCGTGTTGACCAGCAACGTGGCGACGCGGAGAATGGCGGCCCAGCAAGCACGCCATGACAGATACCTCACTTGGGCATGGTCGGCGGGGTCACTGTCCAATCTTCTTGATCAGAGATTCGATCAACCAGTTACTAAAATCTGACCTCGATCAGAGAGACCAGAGAGGAACTAGCTGCCGATGGACAGACCAAGTCTGGTTTGTGCAATATCTCTCGCACCTCTGCATAGACTGCATATCCTGATACCTGCCATGCCCAACTATCAGGCTAGAACTTTTCCCTAGATTTTTGTTCTTGTTGGATCATGACGTTCTATAACTACATCTGCATTCTAGTAGCATCAGGTTGCTGGTGATGGGTCGAAGCAGAAGATGATGAGAAGCAACCAGCTTGCCTTTGATTCCACGGTCTTCCTAGGAGCTCCACAACTACAAGGAAATGTGAGAGAAGTTCGAGCTTCAAAAACTGATCCCCACCACTTAAAACTGGGGGGGGGGGGGGGGGGGGGGGGGGGGTTGGTAAGAGAACACAACTAGAGAAAAGGAGTAGAACGAGTTACAGGGCATGCAGTAATGAGGGCACAGATTTTGCAGAGATGTAGGTAATGTAGATTGAATTGGTGCGTGGAGTCTGTTGATGATACTCAGAGAGCTTGAAGTGCGCAAGATGAATGAAGGAGCTAGGACTGAGACGCTGTTAGTTATTAGGCCATGCCTGAGCCTGACAGATGGAATGCATTACTTCACCTGATAAAGGGTGCGTGGAGCTAGGCTGGTGGTTTCAAGGGGCCAGTTGACTCCTACTAATAAAATATTGCTAATACTATATTCCCCAAATCATGGAATGTAGCAACTCCTAAAATAATACTGGGAAAGAAAAAAAGAGGCATTCTCCAATAATCCCCAATAATTGATAAAATCCACCAATTTAATTTGCACGTGATTTTTTCTTCGTCGGCGTCCTTCACGTACGGCCCCGCCACTTCCTTCACGTACGACCACCACTAAAAAGCTGCGCTATTGCTGCTCTCTCTCCTCCCAGCCATAGCCATGACGTGATCCTTACGCCAAACTCTTGAAGATTCTCTTCGTAAATGACCCTGTCCCTGCTAGTACAACATGCATGTCTATGAACTCTTGGAGATGCTCTTAGTAAATGACCATGTTCCTGCTCCGGTCTCCATAGCTCCACCAAATCAGATTATATGGAGAAAAACATGTCTTCCTAAAACTTAATTTCATGGCCAGGCAAAAACACATGGACTGCCACTCGGGCTTTATGTTGCCTAGTGTTGAGACTATACCGAGCAAACCCTTAAAATAATATTCACACCATTTTTTCCCTAAAATTGTGGATGCTCCCCGTAAACACTGGAAAGTACAATTGCATCGGATGATTTGCAAAAGAGGACATGCTGGAGTGACTAATGGTATGGAATTTTGAATCAATTGAACCAAAAGGCATCAACGAGGTTTTGGCCGAATCAAACGTAGTTGTCTCGCACTACGTCGTGAGTCGTGACCGACCCTTAAGCCAGTCCCTATTGATCTGGAGCAAGATGGTGGCCACTTGGCCCGATGTACAAGTCCGGTGGTGTGTCGATGATTGATTTCTTCTAGTTAGCATCTTCTGCCTTGGGCAAGCTTGGAGTATAGTCGCATCCTGTAGCTCTGATATCCTACATACTCTTAGATTCATGAAACTAAATTGAGGGAGAAGAGAAGAGAAGAGAGCCGGAGCTGATGGAGGGGAGAGACACTTCATGCATGCACAAGCACAAACTATTCAACACTGCATATATTTTTTTTAAGAGCACGCCAAGACACCGTATTTCATTAAGCAGAAAGAGTTAAAGTCGTACAATCGCCAAGGTAACAGGAACGTTACTAGCCCTAAGACTTGGATACAAGAGCCAAAGACTACATGAAGAAACAATTGTGCGACAACAAATAGGAAACAAGCATGACGATCACAACTGTTATTGCAGTATGGGCACGGCCGCACGGCGACAAGCAGCTTCGCAAAGCGGAGAAGGGCGGACGTGTCTACCGGTGGGGACATGTCATCGGAGTTGCAGGCAAGCCTGCTAAGATTGATACGTCACCTTGGCACGGTCGCCAGGTACTCTATCCAATTTTGTTCATGGCTGCGGATTCCATCAAGCATCAAGAGAACAATCACCTACGCTATAGAGGAACTAGCTGGTGATGGATAGGCCAGGTCTGGTTGGTGTAATGTCTGCCACACCTTTGCATATCCTGATACCTACCATGCCCAAACTATCAAGCAAGGGATAGCTTTTGTATAGTTCATGGATCGTTGCGTTTCTGAAATGGGAGCTCTACAACAACAGCTCTACAAGAAAATGGGAGACAAGCTGAAACACTTCAAACCGAGTCCCAACACTTACAAGATTACGGGATTGCACCGAATCAACTGGGGTGGGCTAGAGAAGGGAGCATGCACCAACGTTATATTTATATTAATAGGGTAGCAGGCAGTAACAAAGTTATATTGGTACTTAAAAATGATAGAGATTATTGGGCCTCTAGCTGAGTTGGTTAAAGGAACCCAGCGGCACTCCTCAGATCCTGGGTTCGACTCCCTCGTGGGAGCGAATTTCAGGCTGAGGTTAAAAAAATCCCCTCGTCTGTCCCATGGCCAAAGCACAGGTCTAAGGCCTGGCCCCGGTCGTGGTCGTCTCACATGGGCTACAGTGCCGCTGTGTATAGGGTGGGGCCGAAGTTCGGGGGTTTTCTTAACCTGCGTGAGAAGGTCTTCTTTTTAATGCAATGTTCGGGGGCTGTCTTAACCCTCGTAGGTCAAGTTTTTTTTATTTTGCAGTTGAATTGAAGGCAAGGTGTGTGGAGTCCATCTATGGTACTCAGAGTGTAGGACAGAGCGTGAAGCACAAGATGAAGGGGGAGGATGGACCGGGCGCTATTACTATTAGGCCATGCCCATGCACCCAATCTGCTGGACTTTGTACCACTAAGCCTACCATTAATGCGCATTACAGAGTTTTTGGTTCTACGGTGTAAATCGAACATATTCCCTCGGTATAAAATTTAGATATCGTTTAGGACAATGACACGGTCTTCAAAACATGACTTTAATTTTATATTTCTATAAAAATATTTATTGAAAAGTGATATGTGCATATTTTTATAAAAGTATATTTAAAGACAAATCTATTTATATTCATATATTATATTCTCAATGTTTGACAAAAACCTTTTCTAAAACGAATTGTAGATCACAAGTATATATAATACATTATATATATACGGAGTAGGAAACAGAGATAGTACTGTTAGTCGTAGAAACTCATTCATGCTCCTCTCTTATGCTCCTCACAGATCAGAGGCATGGGCATGACCTAATAGTTAATAGCGCCCGTCCTCCCTCCTTCATCTCGCGCTTCATGATCTGTCCTACCCTCTGAGTATCATCAACGGACCACCCACTTACGTTCAATTCAACCTGCATTATCTACACCTCTGCAAAATCCCTGCCCCTCGTTACTACCCTTCTACTCTATCAATATATAACTTTGGTGTTCTACTCCCAACTCTAGTTGTGTTGTGTTCCCCCATTCATTTTTAACTCGGTTGGAAGTTTCAACTTCTCTAGCTAGAATCAATGGAACCTGGTTGCTTCTTGTCTGCTGCTTCTGCCCATCACCAGCAACCTACTGCTTCTAGAATGTAGATGTAGTTTCAGAACGCGATGATCCATTGACTACAAAAAATTAGAGAGAGTTCTATAGCTTGATAGTTGGGCATGGCAGGTGTCAGGATATGCAAAGGTGCCGCAGATGTTGCACAAACCAGACTTGGCCTGTCCATCAGCAGCTAGCATCTCTTTGCTCGAGGCTAAATTTTAGTAACTGGTTGATGGAGTCGCCAGCCAGCAAGAAGATTGAACAGTGACCCCGTCAATCATGCCCAGGAGAGGTATCGATCATGGTACCCTTGCTACGCCTGCTACAGCACGTCTCCAGCAGCCAGGGTCGCCTTTCTCCGCAGTCACCAACGTGTCGTCAGCTACAGCCGCCGTGCTTCGCCTCGTGAGCGGACCCGGCAGCCATGACCGTGCGCTTAACTCTGGACCTGTGCCTCATCATGCTTCTTCACCAACAACTAGCAGCGTGTGCTCAAGAAAAACGAAACCATCATCAATAGAAAACCGCCTTTTTGTTATTCTCCGTGTTGCACTGGTTTTTCCCCGTTTAGATACAAAATCTTTTACATTTTTATCAGGGAATCTTTTGCAATAAGTGTCAAATTATGTCTAAGTAGGTTTAAAAAATTCATCTCGTGATTTATATGCAAACTGCGCAAATATGTAAAAATTCCATCTATATTTTTAATGTTTCATGCATGTGCCGGCACATTCAATGTAGCGGGAATTTTGTAATTTTGAAGTGCATCTAATCAGGGCCTTCACCGCCACAAACAGGGTATGTAGAGGGGGGGGGGGGGGGGGGTTCCTTAGGGTTTAGCATCACTTGCTTGGTTTTGGCAATTGTTTGAACTCTTGGGGCATAATTGGTTGGAGCCCAGCTGGGCTTGCTTAAGGTTGAACCGAACAGACCCTGGTGCTGGAAGGTGATTAGCCTAACCAAACAGACCCCTGTTTAGCACTATATTAGATGTCATTTGATCTTTTTCTCAAAAAGTATCATGATGCCACATGTTCGTTCTCCTACAAAATTGTTGATTAGCCGCTGCTATTTTTTTTCCATATAATTTGATGACCAATAATATTTAGTCAATATTTTCTTTCAGACATCCAAATCTCTCTTTACAGGACATTAAATTAAACCAATAATTTCAAATGGGTTTACAAATTTAGAAATAGTATACCCTATTGAGATTACTTTACTAACAAACATAGAGTGATTGAGTATTTAATTAGAGATGCGTATCTTTTCAACTTATAATGTGCAATACAAATATATAATGAGGTTAGCATTATTCTCAGGAATATGCATCAAACCAAACACATGTTCCCCAAACTTGACATCTGGTCATGCAAAAAAAAAAAAAAAAAACATGGACTTCACAAGCACCTCTCGCGGAGCAATTTTTGTTAGGCAAATTCACACTAAACAAGAGTGCCCACAGTGCTAGCACTTAAAGCGTGATACATAGTTGCTGGTACTAAGGTGCTTCTTAGACTGATTTCCTTTATTAGTTTGACAATTTACTATATTTATTTTGACTCTCTCTCTCCCGTCCGCGTTGTCCGGCTCTGGGCGACACGAACGGAACCCGCCTCCAGCGCCGCAACACCCCACCGTCACCCTTCTTCTCCCTTGCCGCTGCCAGAGCGCGCCGCAGGGGGCCTGCGCGTGTGCAAGGAAGACGGCGGCGGGGCCTTTCTTCCCCAAGCTCAGGCTGCAATAGTGGTTCGGCCATAGAAGACTGCCATGGAGTCGGTTTCCGTGCTCAGCCATGGAGTCGGCTGCAACGGTGGTCTGGCGACGAGATCTCGGCATGTGGTGCTCGGATCCGGCGTCCCTAGAGCCGGATCCGGCCTGCCGACGAGCTACTCCGGATGGAGCTGATGGTTGTGCTGCGCTGGTTCCGACATTTCCTCCCCTCCGGCGGCTGGATCTGCCCCTTCCCCTCCCTCCCCCAGCGCTGGGTGCGGCCGACGTGCTGTGCTACGGCCAGATCCGGCGTTGGCCGGGGGAGCCGGGCCTCTAGCTTTGCTTGGGGTAGTGGCAGGCCGGCCGGGCCGGCTCATGCGTGTCCTGCTGGCCGCTAGCGACGTTCGGTGGCCGGCCTGGGGCTGCTCCCGGGCTGGCAGCGGCCCGTGTGAAAGCCCATGTTTGGTTTTGGGTAATTGATGAAACCTAGTTTGCTAATGTTTGCTCTAAGTGTTTCATGAGATTAATTAGCAAACAACAAGATGGAGCAAAGGACCGGGTCGGTGGAGGCCACAAGTGAAGGGCAATGACTGGCATCCATGGAAATGTGTAAGCCCATCAACAAGAGGAGAAAGCCCTTAGTGACGGCATCCATGAAAATGATATAAGTCCATCATCAAAAGATGTCCACAAGCTTCATCAAGAGATGAGAAGGAAGATGGTGAAAACTCGGAGCTCAAGGCAAAGGTATAACCTATAGGAGCTCCTTGCTTTTGGTGATCAAGACTCCATAGTGGGAAGTGATCACATTTATGATAGATAGCCGTACTATCAAGAGTGGCGAAATCGTTTGCAAAATGCGGTTATCAAGTGCCACTAGGTGATCATGTTCATTGCATATGCATGTAGATGCTAGTGACACTAACAAAACCCATTAAAAACTCTTTGAAAAATGCTAACACACGTGCATTAAAGTGGGAACACTATGGAGTGTTAGCTTCTTTGGAAATGGGGTGAAGTTTGAGTGGCAGAGAGGGGTTTGGGTCCTCTCTCCCTCCTGCCGAGCTTGCGAGGCAGGATTAAGCGCTTTTCGGTGATTTAACTTAGTAGAAAAGTGCACCGAAAACTTATCGAAGTTGTCCGGTGGCTAACTTTTGAAAAGGTGCAAAAACGTGTGCACCGGACGCTGGGTGCGTCCGGTGGGGTAGCACCGGACGCGTCCGGTGTGAACCCTGTGCTCCCGGGTCGTTTCGGTGAAGTTTTCACCGGATGCGCGAAAATCTTCACCGGACGCGTTGTGAACACTGTTCCAGCGTCCGGTGCCTCTGACGTGGCGAGCAGCAGAAAGCCGTTGTAGCAGCGGACACCGAGGAGCGTCCGGTGAGCAAATGTGCTCTCTGGAACCTCTCTGGAACCGCACCGGACACAGACGTCGGAGTGTCCGGTGTGACGGCTCCACGTCCGGTGTGAGCGCGCGCAGCAGGCGAATTCAAACTGCTAGTACACTTGTCGCTGGGTGATACGCCGGACGCTGCACCGAACGCGTCCGGTGCCCCCGAAAACGGTTGAATCTTTGAGTGGGGGCTATAAATAGTGGAGTGGCCGGCTTGTGCTCTCTCTCTTGCACATTTTCATTGACTCTACAAGCTAGTGAGCCTCTCCACTCCTCTCTCACACATTTCACTTGATTGAGATCATCATTTGATGAGATTGGAGAGCATCAAGTGCATTGCATGAGTGTGTTCATCTAGAGGCACTTGGTGATTAGATTTCGCAGCGGATTCTCTTGTTACTCTTGGAGTTTGCCGACTCCTAGACGGTTTGGAGCTGCGAGGATCGTTGAGCGGAGTTGGTGATTGTCTCCGCCTGCGATCGATGAAGTTGTAACGGGTCTTTGAGCCTTCCGTGGGAGATCGCAAAAGGCTACTCTAGTGGATTGCTCGTAGCTTGGTGGATCCCCATCTTGTGTTGGTTGTGCGGTATCCTTGAGAAGGGTTTGGCGTGTGATGCCAATTAGCCCGTGAATTTCCAAGTGGGTGTATCGCTACAACGAGGAGTAGCTTGCCGGCAAGCAAGTGAACCTCGGTAAAAAATCTTGCGTCAACTCTCTCTACCGAGGATTTATATTGTGATTGATTGATTGATATTCATCTTCTCATCACCGGTGGTATAAAGATCACCCTCTCTCCTTTACATTTTAACACTTACTTTTGTTCTAGTGTACTTGTTGTAGTTGCTCACCTAGGAGTAGAGTAAAGTAGTGATTTAGCTTGTTGAGTGTGATTTAGAGACTACAGCCTAGAACGGTTAGGTGGCTCGTATTTTTTAGTAGGCTAGCGCAAAATTCACTTCGCCGTTTAATTGTCTAACATCTTGTCGAATTGTTGTTTGTAGAAGTTTTTATAGGCTATTCACCCCCCTCTTGCCACTTAGGACCTTTCAAGTGGTATCGGAGCCAAGGCACTATTGATTTGAGGCTTAACAACCTACGGTGACAAAATAGCTCAACTCAACATTCACATCAGCACCAAGAAGCCACTCCAATTTGATGGCACAAATTATGCATATTGCAAGAGTAAGATGACGTCACACATCAAGTCAATCAATAGAGAGGTTTGGAAGGTTGTGGAGACCAAGATTGAGATTGCCAATGCGGCCAACCCACAAAAGCCAAAGAGAAGTTGCTCCAACTCAATGACATTGCTGTTTGTGCTATCCATGAGGCCGTAGATGAGAAGGTGTTTGAGCAAATCAAGAACATTGAGAGTATTCAAGAAGCTTGGAAGAAGCTTGACGAGACATATGAGGGCACCAAGGGTGTGAAGACCGCAAAAGCTTATATCCTAAAAGACAAGTTTGCTAGCTTCAAGATGAAGGATGATGAAAGTGTGCCAGAGATGTTCCATAGATTGTAAGTAATTGTGAATGAGCTCAAGGCGGTTGATGAAGAGGTGAAGGATAGTGACTTCTCCATGAAGTTCTTGAAGAGCTTGCCCAAAAGGTTTGCTACATTGATCACAGTTTTGGTGAAGACTACCTTGAGTGAGTTGACACCAAACCAAGTGCTAGCGAAGGTGATGATCGATGATGCTTATAGAGATGATGATGACAAGGAGGAGTTGGTAAACAAGAAGAAGAAAGAGAAAGATGATGAATCCAAAGATGAGAAGAAGAAGACCGTGGCATTCAAAGTCACATCATCATCAAAGGGCAAGGGCAAAGCAAAAATTGAGTCAAGTGAAGACCCTCCAAGCACAAGTGAGAGTGATGAGGAAATGGCTCTTCTAGTGAGAAGATTTGGCAAGTTCATGAAGAAGAAGGGCTACCGGGCAAGAAGAAAGAAGAATTCAAGGAAGTTTGATAGGGCCAAGAAGATGCTTCAATTGTGGAAGTAAGGATCATTTGGTGGCCGATTGCCCACACTCAAGTGATGATGAGCACAAGGGCAAAAAGAAGAACAAGCATGAGAAGAAGGAGAAAAAAAAAGAAAGAATCATCATACAAGAAGAAAAAGAACTACTCTCATGTGGTGACATGGGATAGTGATGCATCTTCAAGAAAGTGATGATGACAAGAAGAGCAAGAGGAACGCACATGCAAGCATTGCTATCCATGACAAGCCTTACATCTTCGATACTCCTTCATGCTTCATGGCCAAGGGCTCTAAGGTATCATCCGATGAGGACTCTAGTGATGATGATAGTGATGATGACTTTACAAAAGAAGAACTAATTAACATGCTTGATGATGCTCGTATTCATTTTGATTCACTTAGAAAGGAATGCAAGGGGTTGCGCAAGGATAAACTATCCCTTGAGCAACAACTTGAGGAGTTTAGAGCATCTTATGAGAGTCTAAAGGAAGACCATAAGAAGCTTCAAAAGTCCCACACTAAGCTTGATGAAGCTCATTCCTCTCTAGTGGCTCAAAATGAGGACTTGCAAAGTCAAGTACAAAAGAATGAAATTAAAACTTACAATATAGGTGTGACATGTGATATATCTTGTGAACCTATTGTTGTTGCCACTACTAATCTTTCTTGTAGCACTTTCACTACTACCTCATCCACTAGTGATCCCTCACTAGTAGTTGAGAACAAGAACCTAAAGGAGGAGGTTAAAAACCTCAATCACTCCTTAGCCAAGGCTTATGGTGGTGAGGACCGCTTACTTATGTGTTTGGGTAGCCAAAGAGCTTCTCTCCATAAAGAAGGATTGTGCTATATCCCCAAGAAAGGCAAGGCCGCTTTTGCTCCTCACAAAACTTGTTTTGTGAAGAGAAATGGCCGGTATTGCACAAAATGCAAGCAAGTTGGTCATTTAGAGCATGAATGCAAAAGCAAGCAATGCAACTCTCATGTATTCTCAATTAAATTTGATTCTTGCTACATTCTTACTAAGGGCTCAAATGGTGTGAAGGCTAAGTTTGTTGGTACATCCATGTTGGGTCCAAAGAAGAAGACCATTTGGGTACCAAAGAGCTTAGTCACTAACTTCCAAGTACCCAAACAACATTGGGTACCTAAAAAGAATTGATCTCTTTTTGTAGGTCAATTATAAAGCCGGAGGAAGGCATTGGGTGCTTGATAGTGGATGCACTCAACATATGACCGGGGATTCTAGTATGTTTGGCTCTCTCAAAACAAGTGCAAATAGTGGCTATGATGCAATTACATTTGGTGATAACAAGAAAGGGAAAGTGAAAGGACTTAGTAAGATTGCAATATCCAATGACATGTCCATCTCAAATGTGTTGTTAGTTGAAAGCTTGAACTTCAATTTGTTCTCGGTTGCACAACTTTGTGATCTCGGTTTCAAGTGTATATTTGGGATTGATGATGTTGAAATTGTTAGTGTTGATGGCTCAAACTTGATATTCAAAGGCTTTAGATATGAAAACCTATATCTTTTGGACTTCAATGCTAGTGAAACTCAATTGTCAACTTGTTTGATCTCAAAGTTAAGTTTGGGTTGGTTATGGCATAGAAGGCTTGGTCATATTAGAATGAAACAATTGAACAAATTAGTGAAGTATGATCTAATTAGAGGCTTGAACGATGTCACTTTTGAGAAGGATAAGCTTTGTAGTTCATGTCAAGCCGGCAAACGAGTTAGAAACACACATCCAAAGAAGAGCATGATGAGTACTAGTAAAGCTTTTGAGCTCTTACATATGGACTTGTTTGGACCAACCACATATGCTAACATTGGTTGAAAGAAGTATGGATTTGTGATTGTGGATGATTACACTAGATACACATGGGTATTTTTTCTAGTTGACAAGAGTAAAGCTTATGATTTATTCAAGTCTTTTGTCAAGAGAACCCAAAATGAATCTGAAACAACCATCAGAAAAGTGAGAAGTGACAATAGTAGTGAATTCAAAAACACTAAGATAGATGAGTTGTGTGATGAGTATGGCATTGGACATCAATTCTCACCCAAATATACACCACAATCCAATGGCATTGTTGAAAGAAAGAATAGAAATTTGATTGATATGGCAAGATCAATGCTAAGTGAATACAATGTTAGTCATTGTTTTTGGGCCGAGGCTATCAACACCGCATGCTACTACATCAACCGGTTATATTGTCATGGTATGCTTGCCAAGACTCCATATGAGCTATTGAATGGTAGAAAGCCCAACATTGCATATTTTTGGGTTTTTGGTTGCAAATGCTACATTCTCAAGAAAGACACAAGACTTAGTAAGTTTGAAAAGAAATGTGATGAAGGTTTCTTACGTGGCTATTCAACCACAAGCAAGGCATATAGAGTTTGGAATTTGGCTAGTGGTACTCTTGAGGAGGTACATGATGTTGAATTTGATGAAACTCAAGGCTCTCAAGATGAATTTGAAAATCTTAATGATGTGAGAGGCAATGACTTGGCAAATGCAATGAAAGATATGGATATTGGTGATATTAGGCCAAGGCAAGTCAATGATGATGAAGATGATGGTGCTATTCATACAAGTGTGCAAATTGACAATGAAGGAAGTGCAAGTGACTCACAAGATCAATCTCAAGTGCAAGATCAACAAGCTAGTTCATCTCAATCCAATGATCAAGTTCATATTCAACCGGTCTCTATTGCAAGGGATCATCCTTTGGATCAAATTATTGGTGGTATTTAAAGTGGAGTTCAAATAAGAGCAAGGCTAGCTCAAATTTGTGAGCATTTCTCATTTGTATCATCCATAGAGCCAACCAAGATTGAGAAAGCATTGCAAGATGTTGATTGGGTAAATGCCATGCATGAAGAGCTCAACAATTTCACAAGAAATCAAGTTTGAGAGCTAGTGAAAAGGCCAAAGAAACACAATGTGATTGGAACCAAATGGATCTTTAGAAACAAGTAAGATCAAGATAGCATAGTGATGAGGAACAAGGCTAGATTGGTTGCACAAGGTTACACTCAAGTAGAAGGGCTTGATTTTGGAGAAACCTATGCACCGGTTGGTAGATTGGAAGTAATTAGAATTTTGCTAGCTTATGCTTGTGCCCACAACATCAAGTTGTATAAAATGGATGTCAAGAGTGCATTTCTCAATGGATATATCAATGAGTTGTTATATGTGGAACAATCTCCCAGATTTGAAGATGTGAAGAAGCCCAATCATGTGTACAAGCTAAGAAAGGCATTGTATGGTTTGAAGCAAGCACCTAGAACATGGTGTGAGAGATTGAGAGATTTCTTACTCTCTAAAGGGTTCAAAATGGGAAATGTTGACACTACTCTGTTCACTAAGAAGCTTGGCAATGATTTGTTTGTCTTGCAAATATATGTTGATGATATCATTTTTGGGTCAAAAAATCAAGATTTTTGTGAAGAATTTGGCAATATGATGGCAAGTGACTTTAAAATGTCCATGATCGGTGAACTTAGTTACTTCCTTGGTCTTCAAGTAAAGCAAATGAAGAATGGTACATTTGTAAGTCAAGACAAGTACATAAGGGACATGGTGAAGAAATTTGAATTGGAATTTGCAAAGCCAATGAGTACACCTATGGGAACCAATGGTCATTTGGACTTGGATGATAGTGGCAATATGATAGATCAAAAGCTATATAGATTAATGATTGGAACTCTCCTTTATGTGACCGCATCTCGACCAGATGTCATGTTTAGTGTGTGCATGTGTGCAAGATTTCAAGCCTCACCAAGAGAAAGTCATTTGAAAGCCGCAAAAAGAATATTGAGGTATTTGAAGGACACACAAGATGTTGGGTTGTGGTATCATAAGGGGTCCAAATTTGAGTTTATTGGATATTCAGACTCCGACTGTGCCGGTTGCAAGGTGGATAGAAGGAGCACTAGTGGAACTTGTCAATTGCTTGGAAGGTCACTTGTATCTTGGTCATCAAAGAAGCAAAATAGTGTTGCTCTCTCAACGGCCGAAGCGGAGTACATTAGTGCCGGTAGTTGTTGTGCACAACTCCTTTGGATGAAGTCCACTTTGAATGACTTTGGATTGAAATACAAGAAAGTGTCTTTGTTATGTGACAATGAGAGTGCTATCAAGCTAACCAACAACCCCGTGCAATATTCAAGAACAAAGCACATTGATATAAGGCATCATTTCATAAGAGATCACCAAATCAAAGGGGACACTGCAATTGAAAGTGTTGGCACCAAAGATGAATTAGTGGATATATTTACCAAGCCACTTGATGAATCAAGATTTTGCAAGTTGACAAATGAGCTAAACATACTAGACTACTCCAACATGAAGTGAAAAGCATCCCACATTACATGACATGCCTCTCCTTCGACTTATGCAAGGTAAAATTAGTTGACATGACATTCATACTTTGTTTAGGACTTGTGTCGTGCATATAGACATAAAATGCATCCTATAGGCTCATTCATGAAAAATAAAATATTTTAATGTATATATGGTACAACTATTGTTTTATGTGCTTGTATGGCCTAGTGGTAGCATATGACATATTGATGGGCTTGCAAACCGAGTGTTGAATCTAGAACATGTGCTCATGATGTGTAACTTAACATGGTCAAGATAACCCTACTGGTGAGGTGTGAAGAAGCTTGTCCTTGGATCAAAATTAGTTACATATTCTAGGCAAGTGATCTAAATTGAACCAAAGTGAAAGTGAACTTAACCCCATTAATTGACTTGATACTCTCATAATTTGCACCATTTTTGTGATTGTTGACAAATGGGGAGAAGAAAGTCACAAAGATAAGAAAGGAAAGGGGTCAATTAAAAATTTGAAAGCACACAAGTAGGGGGAGTAAGTTCATGAATAATTTGTTGCATTTGTGTGTGCATTCACATATGAATTGTTGCAATGTCAAACTTCAATTCCTACGACTTGCTTGATTGGTGTATTGCTTAGAAATAGGATTTGAATGGTGTCTTGACTAACTAGCATGCATAGGACTTACTTTTCATACAAAGTACCTCTGTTGCTTAAATGTTGTTCTCACGAGGTATTTTGAGCTTGTGATGCATGACTAGTGAACAATGGTGCTAAGGATGATATATTTCCGTAACTCCGTTGGTATCACGCTTCAAAGGTCCGTTCTATATACCTTAGCATCATTTGGTAGTGGTAACTCACCCAAACTTTAAAATCCATGCATATGTGAAAAATTGAACCAAACACAAGAAATCACATATGTTGGGGGAGCTAATACTACCAAAGTGCAAACTTAGATTTATTTCATATCTTTGTGAAGGTTGTCATCAATTACCAAAAAGGGGAAGATTGAGAATCCATGTTTGGTTTCGAGTAATTGATGAAACCTAGTTTGCTAATGTTTGCTCTAAGTGCTTCATGAGATTAATTAGCAAACAACAAGATGGAGCAAAAGACCGGGTCGGTAGTAATACCTCTGGTATTATTACTTAATTAAACTGCCATGTCATCATCTTTAAAATTTATCATCTGCATATGATTGTGCTTAGGGTTCCTAGAGTGCTTTTATTATGCTTGTGGATGATTGTGCAAGTAAATTCCTAATTAAAATTAATTATTAAGTCCAAATGGAATTCCAATTTAAACCCTAACTAGGCTCCAAAACCCTAATTCAAAAAGTATTAGGAATTAGGTGAAGGTGTCTTAATGAAAGTTGTAGATCTTTTAACATAGAACAACTTTTATCTTTGGAGATTTTGAAGTTGTTTTATGGAAATTCAAATTAAACTCAAATTACTATGTTGAAATTTAAATTTGAAACTTCAATTTCAAAAATATTAAGAATCTGGCCAAACTTCCTTAATAGGAGTGGTAGAACATAGCAAGGTGAACAACTTTTGTATTTACCATTTTTCTAGTTCTTGAGAAAATTTAAAAGTAATTTTGAAAAATCAGTTTGACATTCACATCATACGTTTGCCCCCTTTTGTATATTTTCAAATTGGTGCAGATTTTGAACATGGTGTAAAAAGCAAAAGTGTTCTAAATAAAATTTGGCACAACTTTTATTTTTGGAGCCCCTACTGTAGCTGCACGGTTTAGGAGTAATTTGAAATCCATAGGATTTGACCCTGGCTGATCAACAGTACCGGACCCCTCCTCTGTTCTCGGCCGCGTGGGCAGCGCGGGTACACACGCGTGCCGCGCCGCACGCCGGCGACGTCTGGCCGGGGCATGGCCCTGTCGCCGTCAAGCTGCGACCGCATGGGGGCCCCGGACCTTCCCGACCTTATCCTCACGTCCGCGGCACCTTAAAGGCGACAAGCACCCTCCTTTTTTCTCTTCCCCTCCGTTCGGCCGCCGGTGAGATCTTCCGGGTCCACGAGAAATTCGTCACCTCCAGTTCACCTTCGGCCAATTCACTCCGTCGCCAAACCCACCACACACCTGCGCACTAGTTGTTTTCGTTGGCGTGTGCTGTGGTCCTGTGCCGGGCCCGGAACGCGGCCGTCGTCGTCGGGTGCATTCCGAACGCTGCCGCCCGCCTTCATGCCGTGCCTAGCTCGTCGGGGTGAGAATCCCTCTTTTCTGTGGTTCGTTCCGGACTCATGGTGCTCCACTGGTGCTCATGTGCTCGACTGGTTCATCTATGGTGCACAGGATAGGTCGGAACGGGGAATTGCCGCCGTGTCCGAATCGTTGTGACCGTCACCGCCGTTGCGCTCGCTGTTCTACTCCACCTCGGTCTCCACCAGCTGTCCTAATCGTCTCGTGGTGAGCTCCTGAACCTTCCCGACCCAATCCTCTAATCGCTACCGCACCGACGAGGGCGGAACAGAGCCACCGCACCACCGCGTCCGCCATGGACGGGCGTGAGCTCGTCGGAGGCGAGTAGGCTTCGGTCTAGGTGTCTTGAGCAGTCCGCTAGGTGCTAGGGTTAAGGTTGGCGCAGTCGGTTCCGCCGTTGAGGTCGCCGGTGGCGAGGTTCCGGCAGGCCGACGCGGTCGCGCGCGTGCGCGGGGGGCGTGCGTGGGGTTGGGGGAGGAGCTGACAGACGGGGACCATCGGTCAGCGTCCCCGATGGCGTCAGCACGGGCGGGCTGGCTCGGGTAGGTGAGCTGGGCCGGCCTGCGTCCACTAGGCCGACTTGGGCCGATTTCGTTTTTCATTTCTCCCGAGCTATTAAATGAACTTTTCTATTTATATTGTTGAGGAAAAGTGTTCCCATTTCATCTTTTTGTAGAAATATTTTTACTGCTCCCAAAATCACTAAAATTTTTGTGAGTGCTCTCTGTAACCTGTAGTATTTAATAAAAATATTAAATGTGCGTTTTGGATATTTTCTACAGTAGCTAAAAATTATCAATTTAATTCATAAAAGCAACTTTGATGAATTTTAATTAATTCTCTATAATTCCAAAAATCATAAAAAATGGTTTGGTACTGTCTTAAGTAAGGATCTATCTGATGGTGAAGTTGGGGGTCAAATCAAAATAGTTTAGTTGTTTATTAATTAAATGTTTGATTAATTATATTGGTTGATAAAAGGAATAGAAAATAAAGATAAATATGATATTGTGTGATTTTTTGGGTTGATTGAGGTTCTAGGTCAATCACTCTTATGACCTAGGGAAGGGTGGGTTAGAATAATCATGGTTAGCTTGGGATAGGGTTAGGTCCATAAGTGTATTATTTTGTATCGCGTTCTGTCTATCATTTCATGTGCATCGCATTGAATCATTCATCATTGCATACGTGTAGTGACCGGCAACGAAAAAGTCAAAACCGAGGTTCCTGCTGCGGAGGTGGTTCCCGTGGAGATCCAGGGCCTTGATATTTGTGGTACTGACCCGGACCCGACACTCTACGCAATCCAAGGCAAGCCCCGGTGCAGTTGCCCCTCCTTGTATTTAAAAATATTTTATCACTCGAGTTAATCTACTGCATCAGGTTAATAGGAGTTGGGTATTAACATATTGATGAATTACCTTTCCTTGACCACTGATTACACTCGATAACCTGGTTATTTAAAATATTGAAAAATGCTTAGCCCTGCTTAATCAAATTAGATTTGCTTCAATTGCTATTTTAAAAATATGATGATATACAAACTAAGAATCATTACTTGGGATTAGTATTGTTCTCGTTGTTAGCGGTGTACTTGGCCAGTCCATTGTCATCAACGGGGATGGGTTTTCGGGTGGTGGCTGTATGTTTGGGTTAGAGTCCCAACTTATAGTCGCCAAAGGAAAAGGGATGTGAAAACCGGGTGGTCACCAATGTACTTGGGTTAGTGTCCCAATGCAGGGTTTCCAACGGAAAAGTTTTAGGGACCGTTCGTTGTTGGCCTGCTATGATCGAGACTTTGCAACTAGCCACATACTACGGAAAGCTCTATCTCCGGTGGCTCTATTGCTTGAACCGACAACCACGCACTGGGAGTGGAGAGATGGCGAGAGTAGCATGTACCCTCGTGGCCGTCATGCCTGGAGACGAGAGGAGTACTGTGCTCTTGGTTGGCGCAGGACCGGTTCAGGGATAGAAAAGCCGTGGTAGACGGGGTTGGCATATGCAAGCTTAGGTGCTACATATGCAGTGTGGATAGGGATCCCCAGCTGGGTATTAATCGATTCGAATCGTCGTTGCTCCTCGGTTAATGGAGACTTGATCCACTGACTTACATCGAAAAGTGGTTCGGAAGTAGGATGTTTTGGGAATGAATAAGTAATTGGATTTGAAAGTGAAAGAAATGTGAACTATTGATACTGATTATTAATAATGTTGAGTAAAATATTGAAAATAGGTTAGTAATGCCTTTTCTGCAAAATACTTTGACTCTTGCCAAAGCCTTACCTTGACTACCCTCAGCCTGCATTCCTGAGTCTCATTCCTTTTTCTTAGTCGGGTAAGTCTTGCGGAGTACCCCAGTACTCAGGGTTTATTAACCCCGTCGCAGGTAGTCAGCAGCAGGAGGTTTGTCTTGCCCCTTGCTGCGTAACCATCATCTAGGATAGTGAAGAAGAGTGAAGTGGACCTGTGGGCAGGGTCCGTGTTACTACCTATCTTATTATGTTATGTCGTTGTTCTACTACTGCTACTACTATTTAAACTAGGGTCTGTAATAACTGTATTTGGATTCTATTCGAACAACCGGTTTGTAATCTAAGTACTATTTAATCTTCCGCACTTTTACTCTGATGTATTTTATTATGAAATGTTGTAATCCTGTAATGGCTTCGCAATGGGATCCTGTCGGAGAAACGGGTGCTGATGTAACCCGGCAGGGCTGCCTAGATCATCTGGAACACGGGCCCGGCTGTCAGAGGTCATTAGTGACAATGACAGGTGCCTGTGGGCCATGTGATTTAGGCGGTTCTGTTACGTCGGTTGAAAAGGACCGGAAAGGCTAGAGGGGGGTGAATAGCCTATTAAAAAAAATTCTACAAAGCATTAAACCACAAGTTAGCAAATAACAAAGCGGTTGCTAAGCACTAGCACTAAGCTACTCTATGCAAGCCACCTAGCACAATATACTACTCACAAGAATAAGCACTCAATCGCAAGGAACCCACTCCTTCGAAACCTAAGGAGAAGGCACCTAAACAAGTGATGATCGCAAGAGAGTAGTGAACGAGAGAGCTATACCAAGGGGCTTGATGAAATGAAGGCAACTCACCGTGTAGAGCCAATCACCAAGAGATAGACAATAAGATCAAGATGACCAATCACCAATAGAACACCAGAAAGCCAAACATCCACTCGAAGGTGAAGAAGAGAGAACACTCGATTTTTACCGAGGTTCACGTGATCGCCGTCACGCTACTCCTCGTTGTGGCCCCAGTCTTTCTTGGTGGATTGCGAGCTAGGCTTCACATGCCAATCTCTCAACGGGAGCCGCTCACCAACACAAGAGAAGTGGCTATCAACCACGAGCAATCCACTAGAGTCGGTTTTGGCACTCCGCCGGGGAATAACCGCAAGAACCCCTTACAATCAAGCCGGTGTTGCCTTGAACAATCACCAATCAAGCTTACACCTCCTCCTTGCTTCCACATCCCTCTAGGGACCTGGCAAAGCCTCAAGAGAACAAGAAAACTGAAGCAAATCGCCACCAAGTGCTCTAGGATGCAACACTTGGATCAACACTATCTCACAAAGATTTGAGTCAAAGTGTGTGAGATGTGTGGAGGGCTTAGGCTTGGCTCACAGAGTTAGTCCCCAAGCCAGCCCAAGCACTACTTATACTCCCCTCATAAAGATTTGCCCGTTGCTGTTTTACAGGGGCACCGGACACAGGAGCACCGGACGCTCAGAGTCCGATGGCAGCGTCCAGTGCACAGATTAGTGCCACGTCACGCAAAGTTCAAACATGAGCCATCAGATCCCAACGGTCGAGACAGCTGAAAAACGCGCTAAGTCCACACCGGACGCGGAACATCTCACCGGACGCTCCGCTGTCCGTGTCCGGTGTGCGAACAGAGAGCAACCAGAGAGCTCCAAGTCGCACCAGACACGTCCGTTGAAGGCTCACCGCGGTGCACTCACCGAGTCAAAGTTCCAACAAACTCACCGGACGCTCGAAGAACACCACTGGACGCGCTGGAGTTACTGTTCCAGAGAGCTACAAACTACACCGGACGCGTCCGGTGCATGCCCTCCGGACGCTCTCAGCGTTCGATGCAATCTGCACCGCTGCGCCACTGTTAGGGTTAGTCACTGGACGCTCCGGTCAGAGTCCGGTGCAGCGTCCGGTGCTACTTTAAGCACTCTTTCAAATCTAGAAACTAGCCCCTTCTCTCAAGTGCTAACACCCAAGTGTTCTCACCACTAAGGCACGTGTGTTAGCTATTTTTGAAAGTATTTTGAAGGGCTAGTTAGTGTGATCTTGAGTCCTAAACGTGAATGCTAGTGCAATGCAACTCTAGAGCACTTGATAACCGATTCGAGTTAATTTTTCTCCCCTTGATAGTCGGCTATCTATCCTAAATATGATCACACCCACTTGGTGTCTTGATCACCAAAAGAAAAACCTATTTGGGGTTATACCTTGGCCTTGATCACCTACACACTTGATCAACCTCTCTTGTTCCATGGATGAGCCTTCTTGATCATTACCATCACCTCCTAGGCTCCTCACTTCCATGGTTAGGACCACCTACACCTTAGCCATTACTTAGCAAGTAGGTTAGTCCTTAGGGTGTCATCAATTATCAAAACCAAACTCGGGCTTTCATCAGTGGAGGCCACAAGTGAAGGGCAATGATGACATCCATACAAATGGTGTAAGCCCATCAACAAGAGAAGAAAGCCCTAGTAACGGCATCCATGAAAATGGTATAAGTCCATCATCAAAAGGTGTCCACAAGATTCATCAGGATATGAGAAGAAAGATGGTGAAAAGCTCGGAGCTCAAGGCAAAGGTATAACCTATAGGAGCTCCTTACTATAGGTGATCAAGACTCCATAGTGGGAGTGATCACATTTATGATAGATAGCCGTACTATCAAGAGGGGCGAAATCATTTGTGAAATGCGGTTATCAAGTGCCACTAGGTGATCATGTTCATTGCATATGCATGTAGATGCTAGTGACACTAACAAAACCCGTTGAAAACTCTTTGGAAAATGCTAACACACGTGCAATAAAGTGAGAGACATTTTGGAGTGTTAGCGCCTTTGGAAATGTGGTGAAGTTTGAGTGGTAGAGAGGGGTTTGGGTCCTCTCTCCCTCCTGCCCAGCTTGCGAGGCAGGATTAAGCACTTTTCGGTGATTTAACTTAGTAGAAAAGTGCACCGAAAACTTATCGAAGTTGTCCGGTGGCTAACTTTTGAAAAGGTGCAAAAACGTGTGCACCGGACGCTGGGTGCGTCCGGTGGGGTAGCACCGGACGCGTCCGGTGTGAACCCTGTGCTCCCGGGTCGGTTCGGTGAAGTTTTCACCGGATGCGCGAAAATCTTCACCGGACGCATTGTGAACACTGTTCCAGCGTCCGGTGCCTCTGATGTGGCGAGCAACAGAAAGTCGTTGTAGCAGCGGACACCGAGGAGCGTCTGGTGACCCTGCACCGGACGCATCCGGTGACCCTGCACCGGACGCGTCCGGTGAGCAAATATGCTCTCTGGAACCTCTCTGAAACCGCACCGGACACAGACGTCGGAGCGTCCGGTGTGACGGCTCCACGTCCGGTGTGAGCGCGCGCAGCTGGCGAATTCAAACTGCTAGTACACTTGTCGCTGGGCGATACGCCGGACGCCGCACCGAACGCGTCCGGTGTGAACTAACTGCGCGTCCGGTGCTCCCGAAAACGGTTGAATCTTTGAGTGGGGGCTATAAATAGTGGAGTGGCCGGCTTGTGCTCTCTCTCTTGCACATTTTCATTGACTCTACAAGCTAGTGAGCCTCTCCACTCCTCTCTCACACATTTCACTTGATTGAGATCATCATTTGATGAGATTGGAGAGCATCAAGTGCATTGCATGAGTGTGTTCATCTAAAGGCACTTGGTGATTAGATTTCGCAGCGGATTCTCTTGTTACTCTTGGAGTTTGCCGACTCCTAGACGGTTTGGAGCTGCGAGGATCGTTGAGCGGAGTTGGTGATTGTCTCCGCCTCCGATGGATGAAGTTGTAACGGGTCTTTGAGCCTTCCGCGGGAGATCGCAAAAGGCTACTCTAGTGGATTGCTCGTAGCTTGGTGGATCCCCATCTTGTGTTGGTTGTGCGGTATCCTTGAGAAGGGTTTGGCGTGTGATGCCAATTAGCCCGTGAATTTCCAAGTGGGTGTATCGCTACAACGAGGAGTAGCTTGCCGGCAAGCAAGTGAACCTCGGTAAAAAATCTTGCGTCAACTCTCTCTACCGAGGATTTATATTGTGATTGATTGATTGATATTCATCTTCTCATCACCGGTGGTATAAAGATCACCCTCTCTCCTTTACATTTGAACACTTACTTTTGTTCTAGTGTACTTGTTGTAGTTGCTCACCTAGGAGTAGAGTAAAGTAGTGATTTAGCTTGTTGAGTGTGATTTAGAGACTATAGCCTAGAACGGTTAGGTGGCTCGTATTTTTTAGTAGGCTAGCGCAAAATTCACTTCGCCGTTTAATTGTCTAACATCTTGTCGAATTGTTGTTTGTAGAAGTTTTTATAGGCTATTCACCCCCCTCTTGCCACTTAGGACCTTTCAAGTGGTATCGGAGCCGAGGCGCTGTTGATTTGAGGCTTAACAACCTACGGTGACAAAATAGCTCAACTCAACATTCACATCAGCAACACCAAGAAGCCACTCCAATTTGATGGCACAAATTATGCATATTGCAAGAGTAAGATGACGTCACACATCAAGTCAATCAATAGAGAGGTTTGGAAGGTTGTGGAGACCAAGATTGAGATTGCCAATGCGGCCAACCCACAAAAGCCAAAGAGAAGTTACTCCAACTCAATGACATTGCTGTTTGTGCTATCCATGAGGCCGTAGATGAGAAGGTGTTTGAGCAAATCAAGAACATTGAGAGTGCTCATGAAGCTTGGAAGAAGCTTGAGGAGACATATGAGGGCACCAAGGGTGTGAAGACCGCAAAAGCTTATATCCTAAAAGACAAGTTTGCTAGCTTCAAGATGAAGGATGATGAAAGTGTGCCAGAGATGTTCCATAGATTGTAAGTAATTGTGAATGAGCTCAAGGCGGTTGATGAAGAGGTGAAGGATAGTGACTTTTCCATGAAGTTCTTGAAGAGCTTGCCCAAAAGGTTTGCTACATTGATCACAGTTTTGGTGAAGACTACCTTGAGTGAGTTGACACCAAACCAAGTGCTAGCGAAGGTGATGACCGATGATGCTTATAGAGATGATGATGACAAGGAGGAGTTGGTAAACAAGAAGAAGAAAGAGAAAGATGATGAATCCAAAGATGAGAAGAAGAAGACCGTGGCATTCAAAGTCACATCATCATCAAAGGGCAAGGGCAAAGCAAAAATTGAGTCAAGTGAAGATCCTCCAAGCACAAGTGAGAGTGATGAGGAAATGGCTCGTCTAGTGAGAAGATTTGGCAAGTTCATGAAGAAGAAGGGCTACCGGGCAAGAAGAAAGAAGAATTCAAGGAAGTTTGATGGGGCAAGAAGATGCTTCAATTGTGGAAGTAAGGATCATTTGGTGGCCGATTGCCCACACTCAAGTGATGATGAGCACAAGGGCAAAAAGAAGAACAAGCATGAGAAGAAGGAGAAAAAAAAAGAAAGAATCATCATACAAGAAGAAAAAGAACTACTCTCATGTGGTGACATGGGATAGTGATGCATCTTCAAGAAAGTGATGATGACAAAAAGAGCAAGAGGAACGCACATGCAAGCATTGCTATCCATGACAAGCCTTAAATCTTCGATACTCCTTCATGCTTCATGGCCAAGGGCTCTAAGGTATCATCCGATGAGGACTCTAGTGATGATGATAGTGATGATGACCTTACAAAAGAAGAACTAATTAACATGCTTGATGATGCTCGTATTCATTTTGATTCACTTAGAAAGGAATGCAAGGGGTTGCGCAAGGATAAACTATCCCTTGAGCAACAACTTGAGGAGTTTAGAGCATCTTATGAGAGTCTAAAGGAAGACCATAAGAAGCTTCAAAAGTCCCACACTAAGCTTGATGAAGCTCATTCCTCTCTAGTGGCTCAAAATGAGGACTTGCAAAGTCAAGTACAAAAGAATGAAATTAAAACTTACAATATAGGTGTGACATGTGATATATCTTGTGAACCTATTGTTGTTGCCACTACTAATCTTTCTTGTAGCACTTTCACTACTACCTCATCCACTAGTGATCCCTCACTAGTAGTTGAGAACAAGAACCTAAAGGAGGAGGTTAAAAACTGAAACGACCTCGATTTCCACGAAGGGAAATCCACAGGCTCGAATTGTAATTCAACAGATTGCTTGGGAAAATCCATGAAATTACCCATATCTCAGTTGACACCAGGATCCATACAACGATAATTAAGTCTTACATAAACATTTATTACATCGCCACACTGGCAGAATCAACATTTAGAGAAGCTTTAGAAGATGCGGAAGCGATTCATCCTTCACGGCCAACTTGAGTGTAGCACGTGACCCTATTCCTCGTCATCATCTCCCTCGAAGTCGTACTCATTCTCGTCACCTGACAGCAAATTTATCAATACGATTTGTACTGGCCACGGAGCCCACCTATGCAGCATTTGCTTTGTGGAAAGTGGATGCAAGGCTATACAAGCAGACCTATAGGCTGAGGTTTTCCTATGCAGCTGTAATCAATGTTTTAATTAGTCAAGTTTTATCACCAGTTAACACCATTTTCCCTTTTCCCATCACCACACCTCACATACCCACACCTCACTCTCATTCGACAGGCCCAACTCCCTCTCGGGCCTATCTCAGCGGCACACTACCACAACGGGTACACTGCCGGAAAAATGTCATCTAGGGGGAGAAGAGAACACTCACTACACTAGTAGAAGCTTCACAGGAAAGGTCTATAGCCAACAGGTTGGCATATGTATCGATCGATCAACCATACACTCTGCAGAGGTTTCACTACTCACAAGATTAGCCATCATAGGTGTTGCGCAAACACCTAGGCAGAATTCCGGGTGCTTGCTTGCCTAGGTCGATGCCACCCTACCACTCAGCCCTGGGATATTCCGGATCCTACACCGTTATGCTGAGACTGGGAGACACAGTACCGGGCCCATCCAGTGGTACTGTGCATCTAGAACGGAACGGGAACCCATCGACCGTCTCCGCCCACCCTTATCACCTTTCAACCTAGCAGTAGTGGCACCGTCCTACCAAGTAGTCCAGCCGTCTCCCGCCCATCAGAAGCGAGTGAGTAGAAAAGGATTCCCATGAACCTGAAACTAGTCCATCCTAGGTTTGACCAAGCAGGCATCTCCACTTAGGGGATACTCTCCCCGTGCTATCACAGCACCTCCGTCCACGGGCTTCAAACCACCAAGGCTATCCCACCCGGAACCTCCTCAACAACTTTACCCGCCACAGGTACCTCGCTTGGGGATGCCCAGGTTGCACCCCCGGCACGACTTGCCCCATAGGCTTGTCTCACATCCCACTTGGTCGACATCAACCCTTACCACGCACCCAAGACGCACGCAGCACTCTCTCCCAGTAGTTATAATCAGTTATACACCGTCCCAATTCCACCACATAGCATATAGCAAGTAGTAAGTAGTGGAAGAGTAACAGTAAAATAAGCAGCAGCTAACCTAGCAGCGGACAGCAGGGTAAAGTCTTATCAAGGCAGGGAATTCAAATATACTACCATGCAACCAATCCATACATAATCATAAAGCAATAGCAACAATGTCATTTGCAATGCGTAATAGGATCTAAGGATTTGGTGGGACGTGGCACCTTCGTAGTCGTCTCCTAGCTCTTGGAAGTACTCGTGGTCGTCTTCCTTAGTCAGATCCTCCTCCGGCTCTGAAATCGAACACGAAATAGTCGCGTCAGCGACTCCTATAGAGTATTTCAGAAAAATCCAATAAAATAAAGAGCCAAATGCACACAAACACAGTCTTAGATTGTAGATCTCATTTTTCTGAGAATTTTGATATATGGTGCGCAATTTTTGGACATCGTATGAATAAGTTATGAATTTCCGAAGATTATCCTATTTTCTGAAAATGGGAAAACTGGTCGGTTAATCAGGGGCAGCTTGGGATTGGTCCACGTGGCGCGCGGGTCCAGTAGTGCGGCAAGTGGTGCCTCAACAGAACACAGACCCGATGGTCGCCCACCAGGTGTTCGATGCTGGTTCCCAGAGAGTTGTCGGAGTTGGCGTAGCTCGGCGTGGCTCGGCGGTGGTCAGTGGTAGCTCGGCTGTGGTTGGGGGTATCTCGGCGGAGCTCGGCATAGTTCGGCGGTGGTCGGGGGTAGCTTGGCGGTGCTCGGCGTAGTTCGGTTTAGCTCGGCGGGGCTCGGGCGAATCGGAGATTCGGGGCGCCGAGGGTGCCGTTCTCCCGAGGTCTCCCGCGGAGGTTCGGGCGAATCGGACATTTGGGCGCCCGAGGGTGCCGCTCTCCCGAGGTCTCCGCGGAGGCTCGGGCGAATCGGAAATGTGGGCGCCGAAGGGGCTGCTCTCCCGAGCTCTCCCGGTGAGGCTCGGGCGAATCGGAAATTTGGGCGCCCGAGGGTGCCGCTCTCCCGAGCTCTCCCGGTGAGGCTCGGGCGAATCGGAAATTTGGGCGCCCGAGGGTGCTGCGCTCCCGAGCTCTCCTGGGGAGGCTCGGGCGAATCGGAGATTTGGTGCGCCGAGGGTGCTGCTCTCCCGAGCTCTCCTGGGGAGGCTCGGGCGAATCGGAGATTTGGTGCGCCGAGGGTGCTGCTCTCCCGACCTCTCCTGGGGAGGCTCGGGCGAATCGGAGATTTGGGCGCCGAAGGGGCTGCTCTCCCGAGCTCTCCTGGGGAGGCTCGGGCGAATCGGAGATTCGGTGCTAGCAGGGTTCCAGGGCGTCTGTTCAAGGCGGCGGTGTCTCTCCGGTGCGGCGGACCATGACAGGGCGGCGATGGCCATATTTCGGCAAGACAGGGCTCGGCTTTCCCCAATTGGCGTGCTCAGGCAGTCGTCCGACCAGATGGTAGCGGATTAGAGTCGTGGTATGGCCTCCTTCTCTCCCTCGGCATACGGCGGTTCTCCGACGAGGTGGAGGCGCACGTAGCCAAGGCGACAGTCATGATTCGGGGCTCGGCTATCTAGCGGCGGTGCCGAGGCAGACTTGGCGAACCTCGGCGGCCTTTCTCCACAGCGCGAGGCGACCGGGGGTACTCGGAACGGATTTAGGCGAGGCGGAACCTGTCGGCGGCGATGTCGTCGCGACGGTGAGGTTCCGGCGGGGCTAAGGAGGTCCTCTAGGAGATGTATACGCGTCCAGGGTCTATGGCGATGGTATACCAACTACCAACTTTGGCTACCGAGCTTTTCCAAGGTGCTCGGTTGTGGCGGCGGCGTGTCGCCGACGACGGCGGAAGGCGGCATCGCGGCTACGACCAAGTATTGGTTCAATCGAATGCGGTCTTGTCAAATTGGTGAGGCCAGAGAGGCATACAACACTCTGGTGGCGAACTTTAGCCATGGCATGACCTTCTTTTGGCGACGGCTCGCGGCGGCGCTCCGGTAAGGTCGCGGCGCACGCGGCCAAGGCGATTCAGGCTTCCTCTAGCGCTTAGATCCGCGTAGCTAGCTCGAGGGGGTCGTGGCGGTGCTCCACGACGCTCTAACCTATACGGTTGCTAGACGGATTGCTCGGAACGGGTGATTCGGCGTCGGAACGCGTCGGTGGTGAACGCGCTCCGCCGAGAACGCGTCGTGCTGCGTTCTCGGTCTAGCAAGCTTGTAGTCCGGGGGTTTCGGCCGGTCGAATGAGTGCATGGTGCAGGTGATCTTCCCGAGCCGGTAAAGGCTCGTCCCTGCGCGTCCCGAGGGTGGAACGCCATGGCAAAAGCAGGGCAAGGTTCGGACATGGCGTGCGGTGGCTCACCGTGGTGTCGGTGAAGCTAGGATGGCGGTGCAGTGGCGAGTCGGAGCCGTGCAGAGCGATCGCAGTGCCGTGCCGCTCCTCGTCCGCAGCTCGGGCTTCTCCTCCGTGTCCGGCTCCGGCGTGCTCCGCGGCGGCGGCGCTCCGGCAGCTTCTCCTCCTCTGCTCCGCCCTTCTCCTACGCTCTCTCTCTCGGTTTGGTGCGGTGTGCCGGTCTGTGCTGCGGTGGCGGCGAGGGAAAATGAGGGTAGGGCTTCGGGGTGCTCCAATTTATAGGCGAGCTTGGCCAGCTCCAATGGCGAACGGTCCTGATTGCGCTCGACCGATCGAAGGGCCGTGGCTCGAGTGGATCTAGGGCTCCGGATGGGCGCGGGTTCGCTTGGCGGCCAAGAAAGAAGGGGACAGGAGGAGGACAGCGGGGTCAGGGCTCTGCCATGCTGTCGGCTGTGGGACCGGGGTCACGCCATTCGCGCGACACCCCCGGCAGGCGCGTCGCCTTCGTGAGGAAGAAGAACAGTGGGGGGCGAGAGAGGCTGACAGGCGGGGCCGGGTTGGCAGCGAGCGCGAGCGCGAGCGCGTGTGTGTCGGTCGTGCGCGTGCGCTGCCGAGCCGCGACGTGGGCCGCGCGCGGTGAGATGAGGAGAGGAAGGTCGGGCGGGCTTGGGCTGGCTTAGCGACCCGGCTGGCCGAAACGAATGGCTGGCCTAACTCTCTTTCTCCTTTTCTATTTTCAGTTTAGTGTATATATACATATATTGCCCATTTTAATTATTGAGTAAATACAAACATAAATTGCAATAAATCCCAAATGTGATGCATAAGTTATTATTCTATGTGAATGGAATTAAAATGCAAACTACACTCCTTTATTTACCAATTTCATAATGAAACCTATATGCTTGCACAAGAAAAATTGGTTTTCACAATAAATAAATGAAAAATTTTAATTTGTTGGGATTTTTAGATTGTGTGGATTTTTAGGGTTGTTACAGTCCTCCCCCCTCATTAGGATCTCGACCTCGAGATTCAGGGATAACGTACCCTTCGAAGAGGTAAGGAAACATAATCCGCAAGTCCGATTCTTTCTCCCACGTAGCTTCCCTTTCAGTGTGATTGCTCCACTGTACCTTGCACATTGGAATGGTTTTGTTCCGCGTCTCTTTGGTATCCCGTGCCAAGATCTTGATCGGATGTTCCTTGTATTCAAGTGTGTCTTGCAGGTCCAATGCATCCGTAGGAACTTGCTCCTCGGGAAGCTTCAAACACTTCCTTAATTGCGAGACATGGAACACGGGGTGTACTCCAGATAATTCCTCCGGTAGTTCCAGCTTGTAAGCAAGCTTTCCAACCCTTTTACAGATCTTGTATGGCCCAACATATCTTGGTGCCAATTTCCCTTTTACGTGGAATCTGACAGTGCCACGAAGTGGAGATACCTTGAGGTAGACATAATCCCCAACCTCGAACTCAAGCTTTCTACGTCTTCTATCTGCATAGCTCTTTTGCCTACTCTGTGCAATCCTCAAATTCTCTCTTACTTGGGCAACACCTTCTTCTGCTTCCACAATCTTAGCAGGACCGAAGAATGTCCTCTCACCTGGTTCTGACCACATTAGCGGGGTTCTGCACGGTCTTCCATACAACGCTTCAAATGGAGACATCTTAATGCTTGTCTGATAACTGTTGTTGTATGAGAACTCGGTGTGGGGTAGATAGCTCTCCCATCCTTCCTTGTACCTCAATACGCAAGCTCGTAACATGTCCTCGAGAATCTGGTTCACTCTTTCTGTTTGCCCATCCGTTTGCGGGTGGTATGCGGTGCTATAGTCGAGCTTGGTTCCGATGGACTTGTGCAAGGATTTCCAGAACTGTGATACGAACTGTGAGCCTCGGTCAGATATAATACTCAGAGGCGCCCCATGTAACTTCAAAATGTTTGATACGTACAGATCTGCTAGCTTTTCAACTCTATACTTCCTTTTGACCGGTATAAAATGTGCAACTTTGGTTAGACGGTCCACTATTACCCATATAGAATCATATCCATGCTCGGATCGGGGCAGTCCTATTATGAAGTCCATGGATATGCACTCCCACTTCCATTCTGGTATCTCAACTGGTTGTAGCAACCCTGCTGGTCTCTGATGTTCGGCCTTGATTCTATTGCATGTATCACATCGGGCTACATGCCCTGCAATGTCTGTCTTCATATTCTCCCACCAGAAGTGCTTTCTTAGATCATGGTACATCTTGGCTGACCCTGGGTGAATGCAATATTTGGAGTCATGCCCTTCTAACAGAATCTCTTCTCGTATCGCTGAATCCGTCGGTACACAGATTCTATCTTTGTACCATACAGTTCCCTGCTCATCTTCTCGGTATTCAGGGCCTCTTCCCAGCTTCATCAAACCACGGATATAGTCTATCTCAGGACAGTTCTTTTGTGCTTCACGGATTTGTGAGGTGAGATTGTACTCGACGCGAAGCTCATTTAGCATGCCATAGGAGATTACCTCGAGCTGGAATGCGTCGAACTCTCTCCTGAGCTCAGGTGGCATAGAGTTGGTGATGAGGGTATGGCAGTAGCTTTTGCGGCTAAGTGCATCAGCGACAACATTGGCCTTTCCTGGGTGATAATGGATCTCAAGATCATAGTCCTTGATGAGTTCTAGCCATCTGCGCTGCCTCATATTCAGATCTTCCTGAGTGAAGAAGTACTTCAGGCTCTTGTGGTCAGTGTAGATGTCACACTTGTTGCTTATCAGATAGTGTCTCCAAATCTTGAGTGCATGTACCACGGCTGCAAGTTCTAGGTCATGAGTCGGGTATCGCTGCTCATTCTCCTTCAACTGTCTTGAGGCATAAGCTATCACTCTTCCTTCTTGCATTAGTACACAGCCCAAACCTTGCCGAGAGGCATCACAATATACAACAAAATCCTTGTGAATATCGGGCAGGGCTAGTACAGGTGTAGTAGTGAGCTTCTCCTTCAAGGTCTGAAAACTCTTCTCGCATTCAGGAGTCCATATAAACTTGTTCTCTTTCTTCAGCAAGTTGGTCATGGGTCTTGCAATCTTGGAGAAATTCTCAATAAATCTGCGATAGTATCCTGCAAGTCCCAAAAAGCTTCTGATTTCTGACACATTACAGGGTTGTTCCCACTCTTTCACAGCTTCAATTTTGGCTGGGTCTACTGCGACTCCTTCTCCTGACAGTACGTGTCCAAGGAAAGCAACTTCCTCAAGCCAGAATTCACACTTGGAGAATTTGGCGTATAGCTGGTTGCGAGACAACCTCTCCAATACAGTCCTCAGATGATGTTCATGTTCCTCTTTTGTGGCTGAATAAACCAATATATCATCAATGAATACCACCACAAACTTGTCTAACTCATTCATGAAGATCTTGTTCATCATGTTCATGAAGTATGCTGGAGCATTAGTGAGTCCAAATGAGACTACTGTGCACTCATACTGTCCATATCTAGTGACAAATGCAGTCTTCGGGATATCTTCTTCCCTGATCTTCATCTGATGATACCCTGATCGGAGATCGATCTTTGAGAAGTACTTGGCCTTGCTCAATTGATCTAACAGATCATCGATGCGGGGCAATGGGTACTTATTCTTGACTGTAACCGCATTCAGATTCCGGTAGTCAATGCACATCCTCATCGTGCCATCCTTCTTCTTGACAAACAAAATGGGAGATCCACAGGGCGAAGCACTAGGCCTAATGAAACCCTTCTCCAGTAATTCTCCCAGCTGCTTCTTGAGTTCCTTCAACTCATCAGCCGACATTCTGTAGGGTCTTCTGGCAATCGGTGCAGTCCCTGGCATCAGCTCTATAACAAACTCCACATCTCTATCTGGTGGCATTCCTGGCAACTCCTCTGGAAATACGTCATTGAATTCACAGACTACTGGCACATCTCTGAATGTCAGCTCTGTTTTATCTGCTTTAGTCTCCAGGGCACATAGGAGGGCTTGGACTCTCTCGGTTTGGGGTACACATCGGACAGCTGTTCCCCAAGGGTGGGTTACCTGAACATATCTAGGTGAACAAGATATCACTCCCCGGTGTTTGGTTAGCCAGTCCATGCCTAAGATGACATCTAAGCTATTGGAGGGTAGTAGGGTTAGGTCAGCTCGAAAGTCAAGTCCCTCGATAGTGATTATCACTCCTCTACATATGTGAACGCTTCTGAAGGTTCCTAAGGGCGAGCTAGTTAGGATGGGGTTTGCTCTCGGGGTTACAGGTATGTTATGCTTACGTGCATATGCAGATGAAATGTATGAACATGTAGCTCCCGAATCGAACAGAACTATAGCCATGTTACCCTGAACTAGGAACGTACCGTACACAGCATCAGGTGCAGCTTCAGCTTCCTCAGCGGTCATGTGATTCAGTCTTCCTCGGGTAGCAGATCCCCGGTTCGGTGTGCCCTGTGCAGCTGCTGGTGCACGGTTGAGGTCGGGGCACACAGCCACACGGTGTCCAGGCTTTCCGCATCCAAAGCAAGTGAAGGGCGCACTGCCTGCTGTGGCTGTCGCAGGAGCCTTCCAATTGCTTGTCCTTGGCGTGTTGGTAGCGGGGGCGGGTGTGTTCTGCACAGCTCGAGTCGGCGCAGGGTAGGTCTGAGCGGGGCGGTGATAGTTGCTGCTGTTGGTACCACCACGGCTCGTTCCCGAAGAAGGTCCCTGGCGGGTTCGGAAAGGCGGAGGTGCACCCGTTCGCTGTCTCTGGGGTGGAGCAGCGCGAGCGGGTCCCTCAGAGCGGCGCTTCTTTCCCTTGTTCTGGGCCTCGAATTCCAGTCGTGCTTCCATGCGATCCTTCTCGATCTCAATACAGCGGTCAATCAGCTCACGCAGAGTGTAGCTCTTGTTCCCTGACAGAGCCAACCTGATCTTGGTCTGAAGTCCCTTCCTGTAGTAGTACATCTTTTCCTTCTCGGAACTCACGCAAGACGCAGGTGCGTAGCGGAGCAAGCAGTTGAAGCGGGTGGTGTACTCGTGGATCCGGTCAGCTCCCTGGGAGATGTTGCGAAACTCGTTCTCCTTGGCCTCCATGACTCCCTCAGGAATGTGGTGGTCACGGAAAGCCTCGGTGAACTCATCCCAGTCAATGCGGGCTGGATCCTCGTGAGCGCTGGTGTAGTTGTCCCACCATGCCCGTGCAGCACCGGTCAGCTGGTGGCTAGCAATCCCAACACACTCCTCGTCGGAGCAAGTGGTCAGGTCCAGCTTCTTCTCCATCTCTTTAAGCCAATCGTCGGCAGCGAGGGGATCGCTGTCGGTCCCGTCGAAGGTAGGTGGCCTTAGCTTCAGGAAACCCTCCAGTTTCCTTTGGAAGTCATTCTGGGGTGGCCCGTGGTGCCTGTTCATCCCAGCAGCTATGGCATTCAGCAGCTGGGTCTGCTGAGCCATCACTTCCGCCAACGTCGGTGGCGGCGGCGGTGGCGGAGGCACGTTCTCGCCTTGTGGTGGCGGATCGTTCACCGGCGGTGCATTCTCTGCCCGGCGCAGCTCTTCTTCCAGGTTAACTCCAGCACGTCTGCCAGCTGGGCGTCCACGGTTGCGACCACGCCCGCGTCCTGGTGCAGGTGCGGGGGAGGGCTGGCGGTTCTCCAGGCGCGCGGAACGTCTCATTGACATCTGAAGTTATTAGGTACGTGCTCAGTGCAGTAATAATCTTGTAGTGGTTTAAGTAGGAGTTAGATGTTTTCAACGATTTAAATGAATTAAAACATTTTTCATGCTATCCTACACTCAACCAAAGAAGCATAAAGAACCATAAGAAGCATAAGATCCAAATGTCACTCATCACATGGTTATTATTACATAAAGGATGTTCCTAGCTGCTAAGAAGATCGTGCTATGCGCAGATAGCCAATGACAGGACAATTCATGGTATCACTAGTCTAAGGGCCACGCAGGGTCCCATAAGCTACTGGTGCATAAGGTCGAGTACGGCCTCGGGTATGCGGCTGTCCTCTGCCTCGATCTCGTCGTCGGTCATGGTCAGGCGCTTGACATAGTCGAGTGCTACTGCTAGCTCTGGAGTGGCCTCAATCTCCTGCATCCTTTGAGACAGACATGCTCTCAGGTTGAGCGTAGTGGGTGGTACGCGGAAGTCTCCCTCCCGGGGCTTCACCATCTCCAGTGGGGGAAGCGAACTCTGTACCTTCCGGACCTCAATAGCTCTCCTGGCATCGGACTGCTTCCAAGCTGTCTCTGTCCTCCGTAGCTTGTCCTTTAGGAACTCCACCATCTTCACGCGGTCGATCAGAATCCCTTGGTTGCGGGTGGACTTGTCCTCGGCTTTCTCCAACTGCTTCTCCAACTCCTTGATCCTGGAACGCAACGTGATCATCTCGACTACTCTGTCTCTGCTCCTCTGCTCCTTCTCAGCAAGTGCTCTCTCCTTGTCGTCCAGCCACCTCTGTAATTCCAACACTCTGCTGTTCAGGTAGTCATTGCGAAGCCCAAAATCTCCGATCTTGTCTCGCAAGTCGGCGATCTCGGCTCGGTGTAACTCATCACGGCGCTGCATCTCCAACTGCAAGTCAGAGACTGCTCTGCTCAAACTCTCCAGGGTCTGAGTCCCTTTCTGCAAACTGTCCTCGACCTCTGCCATGCGTGCTCGGTCACGCCGCCTCCTTTGCTCCAATGAGCTGATGAACTCGTCCTGCTCCTGGAGGTGGTGTGCCACTGTGCGTAGGCAGGGGTCAGTCTCTGCCTGAACGATCTGGCCGGTGTACAGAATCCTCTGGATGGGGTCAGGGTGCAACTCCAAGGCCTGAGGTAGCAGACGGAAGTGGGTCCCCTTAAGGTACTCGTATGCTGTGTACACAATTGCGCGTAGTACCTTGCGGGAGACAGACTGTACTCCGTCCTCCACAGTCTCTCTAGCAGTGTAGTCAGTAAAAACCGGCATTCCTGGAAGGGTCAGGCTGACGGGTGTCTCAACTCTGGTAGTGACAGGTCCTTCAAACCTCTCAGCCTCGACAAGCTTCCCTCGGCTGAAGTACTGGATCTGGTCAGACGGTGCTCCCAGCTCCTCCAGCACCTGGCGTAGTACCATGGCAAATCCGCCGTGGTTCCTCCCATTGATCGGGATCTCAATAGTGCCGTCGTGCAGTGGACGAAGTGGTGGTCCAAGGCTGGTCATCTGCAAATTTTTCAAGAAACGGATTAGCAAGTCCTTGTATTAGATAAGCCATTGCATAAAAAGTGAATGCAAGGTCGGTAATATAACCGAAAGAGAGTCTGGTTTCCTATTCTAACGTCCATTTTCTATGGGTCTCGTCCTACAGTCAAGTATGGCTTTGATACCAACTGAAACGACCTCGATTTCCACGAAGGGAAATCCACAGGCTCGAATTGTAATTCAACAGATTGCTTGGGACAATCCATGAAATTACCCATATCTCAGTTGACACCAGGATCCATACAACGATAATTAAGTCTTACATAAACATTTATTACATCGCCACACTGGCGGAATCAACATTCAGAGAAGCTTTAGAAGATGCGGAAGCGATTCATCCTTCACGGCCAACTTGAGTGTAGCACATGACCCTATTCCTCGTCATCATCTCCCTCGAAGTCGTACTCATTCTCGTCACCTGACAGCAAATTTATCAGTATGATTTGTACTGGCCACGGAGCCCACCTATGCAGCATTTGCTTTGTGGAAAGTGGATGCAAGGCTATACAAGCAGACCTATAGGCTGAGGTTTTCCTATGCAGCTGTAATCAATGTTTTAATTAGTCAAGTTTTATCACCAGTTAACACCATTTTCCCTTTTCCCATCACCACACCTCACATACCCACACCTCACTCTCATTCGACAGGCCCAACTCCCTCTCGGGCCTATCTCAGCGGCACACTACCACAACGGGTACACTGCCGGAAAAATGTCATCCAGGGGGAGAAGAGAACACTCACTACACTAGTAGAAGCTTCACAGGAAAGGTCTATAGCCAACAGGTTGGCATATGTATCGATCGATCAACCATACACTCTGCAGAGGTTTCACTACTCACAAGATTAGCCATCATAGGTGTTGCGCAAACACCTAGGCAGAATTCCGGGTGCTTGCTTGCCTAGGTCGATGCCACCCTACCACTCAGCCCTGGGATATTCCGGATCCTACACCGTTATGCTGAGACTGGGAGACACAGTACCGGGCCCATCCAGTGGTACTGTGCATCTAGAACGGAACGGGAACCCATCGACCGTCTCCGCCCACCCTTATCACCTTTCAACCTAGCAGTAGTGGCACCGTCCTACCAAGTAGTCCAGCCGTCTCCCGCCCATCAGAAGCGAGTGAGTAGAAAAGGATTCCCATGAACCTGAAACTAGTCCATCCTAGGTTTGACCAAGCAGGCATCTCCACTTAGGGGATACTCTCCCCGTGCTATCACAGCACCTCCGTCCACGGGCTTCAAACCACCAAGGCTATCCCACCCGGAACCTCCTCAACAACTTTACCCGCCACAGGTACCTCGCTTGGGGATGCCCAGGTTGCACCCCCGGCACGACTTGCCCCATAGGCTTGTCTCACATCCCACTTGGTCGACATCAACCCTTACCACGCACCCAAAACGCACGCAGCACTCTCTCCCAGTAGTTATAATCAGTTATACACCGTCCCAATTCCACCACATAGCATATAGCAAGTAGTAAGTAGTGGAAGAGTAACAGTAAAATAAGCAGCAGCTAACCTAGCAGCGGACAGCAGGGTAAAGTCTTATCAAGGCAGGGAATTCAAATATACTACCATGCAACCAATCCATACATAATCATAAAGCAATAGCAACAATGTCATTTGCAATGCGTAATAGGATCTAAGGATTTGGTGGGACGTGGCACCTTCGTAGTCGTCTCCTAGCTCTTGGAAGTACTCGTGGTCGTCTTCCTTAGTCAGATCCTCCTCCGGCTCTGAAATCGAACACGAAATAGTCGCGTCAGCGACTCCTACAGAGTATTTCAGAAAAATCCAATAAAATAAAGAGCCAAATGCACACAAACACAATCTTAGATTGTAGATCTCATTTTTCTGAGAATTTTGATATATGGTGCGCAATTTTTGGACATCGTATGAATAAGTTATGAATTTCCGAAGATTATCCTATTTTCTGAAAATGGGAAAACTGGTCGGTTAATCAGGGGCAGCTTGGGATTGGTCCACGTGGCGCGCGGGTCCAGTAGTGCGGCAAGTGGTGCCTTAACAGAACACAGACCCGATGGTCGCCCACCAGGTGTTCGATGCTGGTTCCCAGAGAGTTGCCGGAGTTGGCGTAGCTCGGCGTGGCTCGGCGGTGGTCAGTGGTAGCTCGGCTGTGGTTGGGGGTATCTCGGCGGAGCTCGGCATAGTTCGGCGGTGGTCGGGGGTAGCTTGGCGGTGCTCGGCGTAGTTCGGTTTAGCTCGGCGGGGCTCGGGCGAATCGGAGATTCGGGGCGCCGAGGGTGCCGTTCTCCCGAGGTCTCCCGCGGAGGTTCGGGCGAATCGGACATTTGGGCGCCCGAGGGTGCCGCTCTCCCGAGGTCTCCGCGGAGGCTCGGGCAAATCGGAAATGTGGGCGCCGAAGGGGCTGCTCTCCCGAGCTCTCCCGGTGAGGCTCGGGCGAATCGGAAATTTGGGCGCCCGAGGGTGCCGCTCTCCCGAGCTCTCCCGGTGAGGCTCGGGCGAATCGGAAATTTGGGCGCCCGAGGGTGCTGCTCTCCCGAGCTCTCCTGGGGAGGCTCGGGCGAATCGGAGATTTGGTGCGCCGAGGGTGCTGCTCTCCCGAGCTCTCCTGGGGAGGCTCGGGCGAATCGGAGATTTGGTGCGCCGAGGGTGCTGCTCTCCCGAGCTCTCCTGGGGAGGCTCGGGCGAATCGGAGATTTGGTGTGCCGAGGGTGCTGCTCTCCCGACCTCTCCTGGGGAGGCTCGGGCGAATCGGAGATTTGGGCGCCGAAGGGGCTGCTCTCCCGAGCTCTCCTGGGGAGGCTCGGGCGAATCGGAGATTCGGTGCTAGCAGGGTTCCAGGGCGTCTGTTCAAGGCGGCGGTGTCTCTCCGGTGCGGCGGACCATGACAGGGCGGCGATGGCCATATTTCGGCAAGACAGGGCTCGGCTTTCCCCAATTGGCGTGCTCAGGCAGTCGTCCGACCAGATGGTGGCGGATTAGAGTCGTGGTATGGCCTCCTTCTCTCCCTCGGCATACGGCGGTTCTCCGACGAGGTGGAGGCGCACGTAGCCAAGGCGACAGTCGTGATTCGGGGCTCGGCTATCTAGCGGCGGTGCCGAGGCAGACTTGGCGAACCTCGGCGGCCTTTCTCCACAGCGCGAGGCGACCGGGGGTACTCGGAACGGATTTAGGCGAGGCGGAACTTGTCGGCGGCGATGTCGTTGCGACGGTGAGGTTCCGGCGGGGCTAAGGAGGTCCTCTAGGAGATGTATACGCGTCCAGGGTCTATGGCGATGGTATACCAACTACCAACTTTGGCTACCGAGCTTTTCCAAGGTGCTTGGTTGTGGCGGCGGCGTGTCGCCGACGACGGCGGAAGGCGGCATCGCGGCTACGACCAAGTATTGGTTCAATCGAATGCGGTCTTGTCAAATTGGTGAGGCCAGAGAGGCATACAACACTCTGGTGGCGAACTTTAGCCATGGCATGACCTTCTTTTGGCGACGGCTCGTGGCGGCGCTCCGGTAAGGTCGCGGCGCACGCGGCCAAGGCGATTCAGGCTTCCTCTAGCGCTTAGATCCGCGTAGCTAGCTCGAGGGGGTCGTGGCGGTGCTCCACGACGCTCTAACCTATACGGTTGCTAGACGGATTGCTCGGAACGGGTGATTCGGCGTCGGAACGCGTCGGTGGTGAACGCGCTCCGCCGAGAACGCGTCGTGCTGCGTTCTCGGTCTAGCAAGCTTGTAGTCCGGGGGTTTCGGCCGGTCGAATGAGTGCATGGTGCAGGTGATCTTCCCGAGCCGGTAAAGGCTCGTGCCTGCGCGTCCCGAGGGTGGAACGCCATGGCAAAAGCAGGGCAAGGTTCGGACATGGCGTGCGATGGCTCACCGTGGTGTCGGTGAAGCTAGGATGGCGGTGCAGTGGCGAGTCGGAGCCGTGCAGAGCGATCGCAGTGCCGTGCCGCTCCTCGTCCGCAGCTCGGGCTTCTCCTCCGTGTCCGGCTCCGGCGTGCTCCGCGGCGGCGGCGCTCCGGCAGCTTCTCCTCCTCTGCTCCGCCCTTCTCCTACGCTCTCTCTCTCGGTTTGGTGCGGTGTGCCGGTCTGTGCTGCGGTGGCGGCGAGGGAAAATGAGGGTAGGGCTTCGGGGTGCTCCAATTTATAGGCGAGCTTGGCCAGCTCCAATGGCGAACGGTCCTGATTGCGCTCGACCGATCGAAGGGCCGTGGCTCGAGTGGATCTAGGGCTCCGGATGGGCGCGGGTTCGCTTGGCGGCCAAGAAAGAAGGGGACAGGAGGGGGACAGCGGGGTCAGGGCTCTGCCATGCTGTCGGCTGTGGGACCGGGGTCACGCCATTCGCGCGACACCCCCGGCAGGCGCGTCGCCTTCGTGAGGAAGAAGAACAGTGGGGGGGCGAGAGCGGCTGACAGGCGGGGCCGGGTTGGCAGCGAGCGCGAGTGCGAGCGCGTGTGTGTCGGTCGTGCGCGTGCGCTGCCGAGCCGCGACGTGGGCCGCGCGCGGTGAGATGAGGAGAGGAAGGTCGGGCGGGCTTGGGCTGGCTTAGCGACCCGGCTGGCCGAAACGAATGGCTGGCCTAACTCTCTTTCTCCTTTTCTATTTTCAGTTTAGTGTATATATACATATATTGCCCATTTTAATTATTGAGTAAATACAAACATAAATTGCAATAAATCCCAAATGTGATGCATAAGTTATTATTCTATGTGAATGGAATTAAAATGCAAACTACACTCCTTTATTTACCAATTTCATAATGAAACCTATATGCTTGCACAAGAAAAATGGGTTTTCACAATAAATAAATGAAAAATTTTAATTTGTTGGGATTTTTAGATTGTGTGGATTTTTAGGGTTGTTACAAAAACCTCAATCACTCCTTAGCCAAGGCTTATGGTGGTGAGGACCGCTTGCTTATGTGTTTGGGTAGCCAAAGAGCTTCTCTCCATAAAGAAGGATTGTGCTATATCCCCAAGAAAGTCAAGGCCGCTTTTGCTCCTCACAAAACTTGTTTTGTGAAGAGAAATGGCCGGTATTGCACAAAATGCAAGTAAGTTGGTCATTTAGAGCATGAATGCAAAAGCAAGCAATGCAACTCTCATGTATTCTCAATTAAATTTGATTCTTGCTACATTCTTACTAAGGGCTCAAATGGTGTGAAGGCTAAGTTTGTTGGTACATCCATGTTGGGTCCAAAGAAGAAGACCATTTGGGTACCAAAGAGCTTAGTCACTAACTTCCAAGTACCCAAACAACATTGGGTACCTAAAAAGAATTGATCTCTTTTTGTAGGTCAATTATAAAGCCGGAGGAAGGCATTGGGTGCTTGATAGTGGATGCACTCAACATATGACCGGGGATTCTAGTATGTTTGGCTCTCTCAAAACAAGTGCAAATAGTGGCTATGATGCAATTACATTTGGTGATAACAAGAAAGGGAAAGTGAAAGGACTTGGTAAGATTGCAATATCCAATGACATGTCCATCTCAAATGTGTTGTTAGTTGAAAGCTTGAACTTCAATTTGTTCTCGGTTGCACAACTTTGTGATCTCGGTTTCAAGTGCATATTTGGGATTGATGATGTTGAAATTGTTAGTGTTGATGGCTCAAACTTGATATTCAAAGGCTTTAGATATGAAAACCTATATCTTTTGGACTTCAATGCTAGTGAAACTCAATTGTCAACTTGTTTGATCTCAAAGTTAAATTTGGGTTGGTTATGGCATAGAAGGCTTGGTCATATTAGAATGAAACAATTGAACAAATTAGTGAAGTATGATCTAGTTAGAGGCTTGAACGATGTCACTTTTGAGAAGGATAAGCTTTGTAGTTCATGTCAAGCCGGCAAACGAGTTAGAAACACACATCCAAAGAAGAGCATGATGAGTACTAGTAAAGCTTTTGAACTCTTACATATGGACTTGTTTGGACTAACCACATATGCTAACATTGGTTGAAAGAAGTATGGATTTGTGATTGTGGATGATTACACTAGATACACATGGGTATTTTTTCTAGTTGACAAGAGTAAAGCTTATGATTTATTCAAGTCTTTTGTCAAGAGAACCCAAAATGAATCTGAAACAACCATCAGAAAAGTGAGAAGTGACAATGGTAGTGAATTCAAAAACACTAAGATAGATGAGTTGTGTGATGAGTATGGCATTGGACATCAATTCTCACCCAAATATACACCACAATCCAATGGCATTGTTGAAAGAAAGAATAGAACTTTGATTGATATGGCAAGATCAATGCTAAGTGAATACAATGTTAGTCATTGTTTTTGGGCCGAGGCTATCAACACCGCATGCTACTACATCAACCGGTTATATTGTCATGGTATGCTTGCCAAGACTCCATATGAGCTATTGAATGGTAGAAAGCCCAACATTGCATATTTTCGGGTTTTTGGTTGCAAATGCTACATTCTCAAGAAAGACACAAGACTTAGTAAGTTTGAAAAGAAATGTGATGAAGGTTTCTTACGTGGCTATTCAACCACAAGCAAGGCATATAGAGTTTGGAATTTGGCTAGTGGTACTCTTGAGGAGGTACATGATGTTGAATTTGATGAAACTCAAGGCTCTCAAGATGAATTTAAAAATCTTAATGATGTGAGAGGCAATGACTTGGCAAATGCAATGAAAGATATGGATATTGGTGATATTAGGCCAAGGCAAGTCAATGATGATGAAGATGATGGTGCTATTCATACAAGTGTGCAAATTGACAATGAAGGAAGTGCAAGTGACTCACAAGATCAATCTCAAGTGCAAGATCAACAAGCTAGTTCATCTCAATCCAATGATCAAGTTCATATTCAACCGGTCTCTATTGCAAGGGATCATCCTTTGGATCAAATTATTGGTGGTATTTAAAGTGGAGTTCAAATAAGAGCAAGGCTAGCTCAAATTTGTGAGCATTTCTCATTTGTATCATCCATAGAGCCAACCAAGATTGAGAAAGCATTGCAAGATGTTGATTGGGTAAATGCCATGCATGAAGAGCTCAACAATTTCACAAGAAATCAAGTTTGAGAGCTAGTGAAAAGGCCAAAGAAACACAATGTGATTGGAACCAAATGGATCTTTAGAAACAAGTAAGATCAAGATAGCATAGTGATGAGGAACAAGGCTAGATTGGTTGCACACGGTTACACTCAAGTAGAAGGGCTTGATTTTGGAGAAACCTATGCACCGGTTGGTAGATTGGAAGTAATTAGAATTTTGCTAGCTTATGCTTGTGCCCACAACATCAAGTTGTATAAAATGGATGTCAAGAGTGCATTTCTCAATGGATATATCAATGAGTTGTTATATGTGGAACAATCTCCCAGATTTGAAGATGTGAAGAAGCCCAATCATGTGTACAAGCTAAGAAAGGCATTGTATGGTTTGAAGCAAGCACCTAGAACATGGTGTGAGAGATTGAGAGATTTCTTACTCTCTAAAGGGTTCAAAATGGGAAATGTTGACACTACTCTGTTCACTAAGAAGCTTGGCAATGATTTGTTTGTCTTGCAAATATATGTTGATGATATCATTTTTGGGTCAAAAAATCAAGATTTTTGTGAAGAATTTGGCAATATGATGGCAAGTGACTTTAAAATGTCCATGATCGGTGAACTTAGTTACTTCCTTGGTCTTCAAGTAAAGCAAATGAAGAATGGCACATTTGTAAGTCAAGACAAGTACATAAGGGACATGGTGAAGAAATTTGAATTGGAATTTGCAAAGCCAATGAGTACACCTATGGGAACCAATGGTCATTTGGACTTGGATGATAGTGGCAATATGATAGATCAAAAGCTATATAGATTAATGATTGGAACTCTCCTTTATGTGACCGCATCTCGACCAGATGTCATGTTTAGTGTGTGCATGTGTGCAAGATTTCAAGCCTCACCAAGAGAAAGTCATTTGAAAGCCGCAAAAAGAATATTGAGGTATTTGAAGGACACACAAGATGTTGGGTTGTGGTATCATAAGGGGTCCAAATTTGAGTTTATTGGATATTCAGACTCCGACTGTGCCGGTTGCAAGGTGGATAGAAGGAGCACTAGTGGAACTTGTCAATTGCTTGGAAGGTCACTTGTATCTTGGTCATCAAAGAAGCAAAATAGTGTTGCTCTCTCAACGGCCGAAGCGGAGTACATTAGTGCCGGTAGTTGTTGTGCACAACTCCTTTGGATGAAGGCCACTTTGAATGACTTTGGATTGAAATACAAGAAAGTGCCTTTGTTATGTGACAATGAGAGTGCTATCAAGCTAACCAACAACCCCGTGCAATATTCAAGAACAAAGCACATTGATATAAGGCATCATTTCATAAGAGATCACCAAATCAAAGGGGACACTGCAATTGAAAGTGTTGGCACCAAAGATGAATTAGTGGATATCTTTACCAAGCCACTTGATGAATCAAGATTTTGCAAGTTGACAAATGAGCTAAACATACTAGACTACTCCAACATGAAGTGAAAAGCATCCCACATTACATGACATGCCTCTCCTTCGACTTATGCAAGGTAAAATTAGTTGACATGACATTCATACTTTGTTTAGGACTTGTGTCGTGCATATAGACATAAAATGCATCCTATAGGCTCATTCATGAAAAATAAAATATTTTAATGTATATATGGTACAACTATTGTTTTATGTGCTTGTATGGCCTAGTGGTAGCATATGACATATTGATGGGCTTGCAAACCGAGTGTTGAATCTAGAACATGTGCTCATGATGTGTAACTTAACATGGTCAAGATAACCCTACTGGTGAGGTGTGAAGAAGCTTGTCCTTGGATCAAAATTAGTTACATATTCTAGGCAAGTGATCTAAATTGAACCAAAGTGAAAGTGAACTTAACCCCATTAATTGACTTGATACTCTCATAATTTGCACCATTTTTGTGATTGTTGACAAATGGGGAGAAGAAAGTCACAAAGATAAGAAAGGAAAGGGGTCAATTAAAAATTTGAAAGCACACAAGTAGGGGGAGTAAGTTCATGAATAATTTGTTGCATTTGTGTGTACATTCACATATGAATTGTTGCAATGTCAAACTTCAATTCCTACGACTTGCTTGATTGGTGTATTGCTTAGAAATAGGATTTGAATGGTGTCTTGACTAACTAGCATGCATAGGACTTACTTTTCATACAAAGTACCTCTGTTGCTTAAATGTTGTTCTCACGAGGTATTTTGAGCTTGTGATGCATGACTAGTGAACAATGGTGCTAAGGATGATATATTTCCGTAACTCCGTTGGTATCACGCTTCAAAGGTCCGTTCTATATACCTTAGCATCATTTGGTAGTGGTAACTCACCCAAACTTTAAAATCCATGCATATGTGAAAAATTGAACCAAACACAAGAAATCACATATGTTGGGGGAGCTAATACTACCAAAATGCAAACTTAGATTTATTTCATATCTTTGTGAAGGTTGTCATCAATTACCAAAAAGGGGGAGATTGAAAACCCATGTTTGGTTTCGAGTAATTGATGAAACCTATTTTGCTAATGTTTGCTCTAAGTGCTTCATGAGATTAATTAGCAAACAACAAGATGGAGCAAAAGACCGGGTCGGTAGTAATACCTCTTGTATTATTGCTTAATTAAACTGCCATGTCATCATCTTTAAAATTTATCATCTACATATGATTGTGCTTAGGGTTCCTAGAGTGCTTTTATTATGCTTGTGGATGATTGTGCAAGTAAATTCCTAATTAAAATTAATTATTAAGTCCAAATGGAATTCCAATTTAAACCCTAACTAGGCTCCAAAACCCTAATTCAAAAAGTATTAGGAATTAGGTGAAGGTGTCTTAATGAAAGTTGTAGATCTTTTAACATAGAACAACTTTTATCTTTGGAGATTTTGAAGTTGTTTTATGGAAATTCAAATTAAACTCAAATTACTATGTTGAAATTTAAATTTGAAACTTCAATTTCAAAAATATTAAGAATCTGGCCAAACTTCCTTAATAGGAGTGGTAGAACATAGCAAGGTGAACAACTTTGTATTTACCATTTTTCTAGTTCTTGAGAAAATTTAAAAGTAATTTTGAAAAATCAGTTTGACATTCACATCATACGTTTGCCCCCTTTTGTATATTTTCAAATTGGTGCAGATTTTGAACATGGTGTAAAAAGCAAAAGTGTTCTAAATAAAATTTGGCACAACTTTTATTTTTGGAGCCCCTACTGTAGCTGCACGGTTTAGGAGTAATTTGAAATCCATAGGATTTGACCCTGGCTGATCAACAGTACCGGACCCCTCCTCTGTTCTCGGCCGCGTGGGCAGCGCGGGTACACACGCGTGCCGCGCCGCACGCCGGCGACGTCTGGCCGGGGCATGGCCCTGTCGCCGTCAAGCTGCGACCGCATGGGGGCCCCGGACCTTCCCGACCTTATCCTCACGTCCGCGGCACCTTAAAGGCGACAAGCACCCTCCTTTTTTCTCTTCCCCTCCGTTTGGCCGCCGGTGAGATCTTCCGGGTCCACGAGAAATTCGTCACCTCCAGTTCACCTTCGGCCAATTCACTCCGTCGCCAAACCCACCACACACCTGCGCACTAGTTGTTTTCGTTGGCGTGTGCTGTGGTCCTGTGCCGGGCCCGGAACGCGGCCGTCGTCGTCGGGTGCATTCCGAACGCTGCCGCCCGCCTTCATGCCGTGCCTAGCTCGTCGGGGTGAGAATCCCTCTTTTCTGTGGTTCGTTCCGGACTCATGGTGCTCCACTGGTGCTCATGTGCTCGACTGGTTCATCTATGGTGCACAGGATAGGTCGGAACGGGGAATTGCCGCCGTGTCCGAATCGTTGTGACCGTCACCGCCGTTGCGCTCGCTGTTCTACTCCACCTCGGTCTCCACCAGCTGTCCTAATCGTCTCGTGGTGAGCTCCTGAACCTTCCCGACCCAATCCTCTAATCGCTACCGCACCGACGAGGGCGGAACAGAGCCACCGCACCACCGCGTCCGCCATGGACGGGCGTGAGCTCGTCGGAGGCGAGTAGGCTTCGGTCTAGGTGTCTTGAGCAGTCCGCTAGGTGCTAGGGTTAAGGTTGGCGCAGTCGGTTCCGCCGTTGAGGTCGCCGGTGGCGAGGTTCCGGCAGGCCGACGCGGTCGCGCGCGTGCGCGGGGGGCGTGCGTGGGGTTGGGGGAGGAGCTGACAGACGGGGACCATCGGTCAGCGTCCCCGATGGCGTCAGCACGGGCGGGCTGGCTCGGGTAGGTGAGCTGGGCCGGCCATGCGTCCACTAGGGCCGACTTGGGCCGATTTCGTTTTTCATTTCTCCCGAGCTATTAAATGAACTTTTCTATTTATATTGTTGAGGAAAAGTGTTCCCATTTCATCTTTTTGTAGAAATATTTTTACTGCTTCCCAAAATCACTAAAATTTTTGTGAGTGCTCTCTGTAACCTGTAGTATTTAATAAAAATATTAAATGTGCGTTTTGGATATTTTCTACAGTAGCTAAAAATTATCAATTTAATTCATAAAAGCAACTTTGATGAATTTTAATTAATTCTCTATAATTCCAAAAATCATAAAAAATGGTTTGGTACTGTCTTAAGTAAGGATCTATCTGATGGTGAAGTTGGGGGTCAAATCAAAATAGTTTAGTTGTTTATTAATTAAATGTTTGATTAATTATATTGGTTGATAAAAGGAATAGAAAATAAAGATAAATATGATATTGTGTGATTTTTTGGGTTGATTGAGGTTCTAGGTCAATCACTCTTATGACCTAGGGAAGGGTGGGTTAGAATAATCATGGTTAGCTTGGGATAGGGTTAGGTCCATAAGTGTATTATTTTGTATCGCGTTCTGTCTATCATTTCATGTGCATCGCATTGAATCATTCATCATTGCATACGTGTAGTGACCGGCAACGAAAAAGTCAAAACCGAGGTTCCTGCTGCGGAGGTGGTTCCCGTGGAGATCCAGGGCCTTGATATTTGTGGTACTGACCCGGACCCGACACTCTACGCAATCCAAGGCAAGCCCCGGTGCAGTTGCCCCTCCTTGTATTTAAAAATATTTTATCACTCGAGTTAATCTACTGCATCAGGTTAATAGGAGTTGGGTATTAACATATTGATGAATTACCTTTCCTTGACCACTGATTACACTCGATAACCTGGTTATTTAAAATATTGAAAAATGCTTAGCCCTGCTTAATCAAATTAGATTTGCTTCAATTGCTATTTTAAAAATATGATGATATACAAACTAAGAATCATTACTTGGGATTAGTATTGTTCTCGTTGTTGGCGGTGTACTTGGCCAGTCCATTGTCATCAACGGGGATGGGTTTTCGGGTGGTGGCCGTATGTTTGGGTTAGAGTCCCAACTTATAGTCGCCAAAGGAAAAGGGATGTGAAAACCGGGTGGTCACCAATGTACTTGGGTTAGTGTCCCAATGCAGGGTTTCCAACGGAAAAGTTTTAGGGACCGTTCGTTGTTGGCCTGCTATGATCGAGACTTTGCAACTAGCCACATACTACGGAAAGCTCTATCTCCGGTGGCTCTATTGCTTGAACCGACAACCACGCACTGGGAGTGGAGAGATGGCGAGAGTAGCGCGTACCCTCGTGGCCGTCATGCCTGGAGACGAGAGGAGTATTGTGCTCTCGGGTGGCGCAGGACCGGTTCAGGGATGGAAAAGCCGTGGTAGACGGGGTTGACATATGCAAGCTTAGGTGCTACATATGCAGTGTGGATAGGGATCCCCAGCTTGGTATTAATCGATTCGAATCGTCGTTGCTCCTCGGTTAATGGAGACTTGATCCACTGACTTACATCGAAAAGTGGTTCGGAAGTAGGATGTTTTGGGAATGAATAATTAATTGGATTTGAAAGTGAAAGAAATGTGAACTATTGATACTGATTATTAATAATGTTGAGTAAAATATTGAAAATAGGTTAGTAATGCCTTTTCTGCAAAATACTTTGACTCTTGCCAAAGTCTTACCTTGACTACCCTCAGCCTGCATTCCTGAGTCTCATTCCTTTTTCTTAGTCGGGTAAGTCTTGCGGAGTACCCCAGTACTCAGGGTTTGTTAACCCCGTCGCAGGTAGTCAGTAGCAAGAGGTTTGTCTTGCCCCTTGCTGCGTAACCATCATCTTGGATAGTGAAGAAGAGTGAAGTGGACCTGTGGGCAGGGTCCGTGTTACTACCTATCTTATTATGTTATGTCGTTGTTCTACTACTGCTACTACTATTTAAACTAGGGTCTGTAATAACTGTATTTGGATTCTATTTGAACAACCGGTTTGTAATCTAAGTACTATTTAATCTTCCGCACTTTTACTCTGATGTATTTTATTATGAAATGTTGTAATCCTGTAATGGTTTCGCAATGGGATCCTGTCGGAGAAACGGGTGCTGATGTAACCCGGCAGGGCTGCTTAGATCATCTGGAACACGGGCCCGGCTGTCAGAGGTCATTAGTGACAATGACAGGTGCCTGTGGGCCATGTAATTTAGGCGGTTCTGTTACATCGGTTGAAAGGACCGGATAGGCTAGAGGGGGATGAATAGCCTATTAAAAAAATTCTACAAAGCACTAGAGCACAAGTTAGCAAATAACAAAGCGGTTGCTAAGCACTAGCACTAAGCTACTCTATGCAAGCCACCTAGCACAATATACCACTCACAAGAATAAGCACTCAATCGCAAGGAACCCACTCCTTCGAAACCTAAGGAGAAGGCACCTAAACAAGTGATGATCTCAAGAGAGTAGTGAACGAGAGAGCTATACCGAGGGGCTTGATGAAGTGAAGGCAACTCACCGTGTAGAGACAATCACCAAGAGATAGACAATAAGATCAAGATGACCAATCACCAATAGAACACCAGAAAGCCAAACATCCACTCGAAGGTGGAGAAGAGAGAACACTCGATTTTTACCGAGGTTCACGTGATCGCCGTCACGCTACTCCTCGTTGTGGCACCAGCCTTCCTTGGTGGATTGCGAGCTAGACTTCACACGCCAATCTCTCAACGGGAGCCGCTCACCAACACAAGAGAAGTGGCTATCAACCACGAGCAATCCACTAGAGTCGGTTTTGGCACTCCGCCGGGGAATAACCGCAAGAACCCCTTACAATCAAGCCGGTGTTGCCTTGAACAATCACCAATCAAGCTTACACCTCCTCCTTGCTTCCACAGCCGTCTAGGGACTCGGCAAAGCCCCAAGAGAACAAGAAAACTAAAGCAAATCGCCACCAAGTGCTCTAGGATGCAACACTTGGATCAACACTATCTCACAAAGATTTGAGTCAAAGTGTGTGAGATGTGTGGAGAGCTTAGGCTTGGCTCACAGAGTTAGTCCCCACGCCAGCCCAAGCACTACTTATACTCCCCTCATAAAGATTTGCCCGTTGCTGTTTTACAGGGGCACCGGACACAGGAGCACCGGACGCTCAGAGTCCGATGGCAGCGTCCAGTGCACAGATTAGTGCCACGTCGCGCAAGGTTCAAACATGAGCCATCAGATCCCAACGGTCGAGACAGCTGAAAAACACGCTAAGTCCACATTGGACGCGGAACATCTCACCGGACGCTCCGCCGTCCGTGTCCGGTGCGCGAACAGAGAGCAACCAGAGAGCTCCAAGTCGCACCAGACACGTCCGCTGAAGGCTCACCGCGGTGCACTCACCGAGTCAAAGTTCCAACAAACTCACCGGACGCTCGAAGAACACCATTGGACGCGCTGGAGTTACTGTTCCAGAGAGCTACAAACTACACCGGACGCTTCCGGTGCATGCCCTCCGAACGCTCTCAGCGTTCGATGCAATCTGCACCGCTGCGCCACTGTTAGGGTTAGTCACCGGACGCTCCGGTCAGAGTCCGGTGCAGCGTCCGGTGCTACTTTAAGCACTCTTTCAAATCTAGAAACTAGCCCCTTCTCTCAAGTGCTAACACCCAAGTGTTCTCACTACTAAGGCACGTGTGTTAGCTATTTTTGAAAGTATTTTGAAGGGCTAGTTAGTGTGATCTAGAGTCCTAAGTGTGAATGCTAGTGCAATGCAACTCTAGAGCACTTGATAACCGATTCGAGTTAATTTTTCTCCCCTTGATAGTCGGCTATCTATCCTAAATGTGATCACACCCACTTGGTGTCTTGATCACCAAAAGAAAAACCTATTTGGGGTTATACCTTGGCCTTGATCACCTACACACTTGATCAACCTCTCTTGTTCCATGGATGAGCCTTCTTGGTCATCACCATCACCTCCTAGGCTCCTCACTTCCATGGTTAGGACCACCTACACCTTAGCCATTACTTCGCAAATAGGTTAGTCCTTAGGGTGTCATCAATTATCAAAACCAAACTCGGGCTTTCATCAGTGGAGGCCACAAGTGAAGGGCAATGACGACATCCATACAAATGGTGTAAGCCCATCAACAAGAGGAGAAAGCCCTAGTAACGGCATCCATGAAAATGGTATAAGTCCATCATCAAAAGGTGTCCACAAGCTTCATCAAGATATGAGAAGAAAGATGGTGAAAAGCTCGGAGCTCAAGGCAAAGTTATAACCTATAGGAGCTCCTTACTATTGGTGATCAAGACTCCATAGTGGGAGTGATCACATTTATGATAGATAGCCGTACTATCAAGAGGGGCGAAATCATTTGTGAAATGCGGTTATCAAGTGCCACTAGGTGATCATGTTCATTGCATATGCATGTAGATGCTAGTGACACTAACAAAACCCGTTGAAAACTCTTTGGAAAATGCTAACACACGTGCAATAAAGTGAGAGACACTTTGGAGTGTTAGCGCCTTTGGAAATGGGGTGAAGTTTGAGTGATAGAGAGGGGTTTGGGTCCTCTCTCCCTCCTGCCGAGCTTGCGAGGCAGGATTAAGCGCTTTTTGGTGATTTAACTTAGTAGAAAAGTGCACCGAAAACTTGTCGAAGTTGTCCGGTGGCTAACTCTTTGAAAAAGTGCAAAAACGTGTGCACCAGACGCTGGGTGCGTCCGGTGGGGTAGCACCGGACGCGTCCGGTGTGAACCCTATGCTCTCGGGTCGGTTCGGTGAAGTTTTCACCGGACACGTGGAAATCTTCACCGGACGCGCTGTGACCACTGTTCCAGCGTCCGGTGCCTCTGACGTGGTGAGCAGCAGAAAGCCGTTGTAGCAGCGGACGCTGAGGAGTGTCCGGTGACCCTGCATCGGACGCGTCCGGTGAGGAAATGTGATCTCTGGAACCTCTCTGGAACTGCACCGAACATGGGCGTCGGAGCGTCCGGTGTGACGGCTCCGCGTCCGATGTGAGCGCGCGCAGCAGGCGAATTCAAATGGCTAGTACACGTGTCGCTGGGCGATACACCGGATGCTGCACCGGACGCGTCCGATGTGAACTAACTGCGCGTCCGGTGCCCCCGAAAACAGTAAGTAACGGTTAAATCTTTGAGTGGGGGCTATAAATAGTGGAGTGGCCGGCCTGTGCTCTTTCTCTTGCACATTTTCATTGACTCTACAAGCTAGTGAGCCTCTCCACTCCTCTCTCACACATTTCACTTGATTGAGATCATTATTTGGTGAGATTGGAGAGCATAAGTGCATTGCATGAGTATGTTCATCTAGAGGCACTTGGTGATTGGATTTTGCAGCGGATTCTCTTGTTACTCTTGGAGTTTGCTGACTCCTAGACGGCTTGGAGCTACGAGGATCGTTGAGGGGAGTTGGTGATTGTCTCCGCCTCCGATCGGTGAAGTTGTAACGTATCGTTGAGCCTTCCCCGTGGGAGATCGCAAAAGGCTACTCTAGTGGATTGCTCGTAGCTTGGTGGATCCCCATCTTGTGTTGGTTGTGCGGCACCCTTGAGAAGGGTTTGGCATGTGATGCCAATTAGCGCGTGAACCTCTAAGTGGGTGTATCGCTACAAGAGGAGTAGCTTGCCGGCAAGCAAGTGAACCTCAGTAAAAAATCTTGTGTCAACTCTCTCTACCGAGGATTCATATTGTGATTGATTGATTGATATTCATCTTCTCATCACCGGCGGTATAAAGATCATCCTCTCTCCTTTACATTTGAATACTTACTTTTGTTCTAGTATACTTGTTGTAGTTGCTCACCTAGGAGTAGAGTAAAGTAGTGAATTAGCTTGTTGAGTGTGATTTAGAGACTATAGCCTAGATCGGTTAGGTGGCTCGTATTTTTTAGTAGGCTAGTGTAAAATTCGCTTCGCCGTTTAATTGTCTAACCTCTTGTCTAAGTGTTGTTTGTAGAAGTTTTTATAGGCTATTCACCCCCTCTAGTCACTTAGGACCTTTCACCGTATAGCCATGCCAGGGCCGGCCACGGCCGGCCACGGCGGCCTGGGCGCGGCTCTACGCCCGGAAGGGTGGCGCTAGGCGAAAGCCTTGCTATTGGCCGATGATGGCGACTCCCCCTTGGCGCTGTTTTCCTCCTTGGAGGCATATGTTGTTGCACCACCCTCTCCGGCCGCCGTGGAACTTCTAGGTGAAAACCTGGCCCGTCTGGGCAGGCAGTGGCGACGCTTTTGCATCGCATTCCTTCTTGAAGGCGTTGCCTTTGAAGTTCCATGTCATGGCATTGTGAGTGGAGGCCTGGGTCGATGTCTCGATCTGACCTAGGCATCAGGTTGTGCCGTGTCTCTGGAGGTTTTTCTGTCTATATGGCAGTGGAGATTCCAACAGCGGCAAGAGAAAGGCGAGGTTGCGGAGTGGTTCGACTTCAATGTCACCCTAAACAACGAAGCATGTCTGGATCCTTGGTGAGTAGTGGAGTGGTGTGTGGCGGTGGATGTGGCGAGGCCCCCACGCGTCGAGGCCAAGTCGATGTCCCAATCCGACCAGGTTGTGTTGCCTCAGTGCCATGATCTGGTGCGGTGCTTCGATTGTTTGGGGAGCATGGGGGTGGACTCTTCTTTGATCTCTGCCAACGTTTGGTCGAGGTTGGGAGATCGACCGTGCATGTTTAGAAGACGCGGGCGGCATGGTGGAGTCAGCGGCTTGGTGGCCTTGGTGTTTTGAGTTGAGGTGTGCAACCGTGTCAATGTCCCAATCTGACCGGTTGAGTTGTAAGTAGTGGTTTCGAGTAGTGTTACAGTTGGGTACTTAGTTGAGTAGAGTGTGAAGTTGTGCTTTCACAATGTATTCGGTGGATGCGCCAGAGTTGTGTGAGATGAGCGTTGCTCTCTCCTCAGTTGTAATGGTTCTTGGGCCTGGTTTCCATTCAAAAAACTAGGCCGACTCTTTGTTTTCTTTTTCTTCATCTAATAGAAATCGCGGCAAAGCTTTTGTCGTCCTTTCAAAAAATATTTATTTTGATTATTTATATTGAATGTCTAAATATTAGCATTTAGGCAATCCTCTCGAGTTGAAGTTGAGGGTCTCGAACCATGGATGTAGCTGGTTTGGTTCGTTGGGTCACTTGATTCCTATAAAATATTTGTTAATCCTACAACTATTTTTTGACTGAAAATACTGTGTGGGAGATCCCCACGGTGCTCAAACTTTTATATAGATTTTGAAAAGGGAAAAGAGTTTCTTACATGCACAATTAACTAAAGGCATCTAACAAACCAAACAACTGACTGAAGAGTATACTCTGGTGTCTAAAGTTAGACAACTAGATACTCGGACTTGGCTGCCTTCTGTGGAAAACTTTATCCATGTGAATTTTTCACAGTTTTGCCTCTGTGAAGAAATCCATTGGGTGATCCTGTCGAGCCCGGATGAACCTATCCAGCAGAGGGAGGACATATCCCAATCAATATGTATAGTAACCCAACATTCTTTAGCAAACTCACAGTCAAAGAGAAGGTGATCGATGGTCTCTTCGTCTCCACTGTCGCACATGACACATTGCATCACTTTGGACATCAAGATGTCTTCTATGCAGCATGGTCTTGGTATTAAGACGATCAACTAGAACCAACCAAGCAAAAAAATTGATGTGTGGAGTTCATATAGATTTCTAGAGTACTTTGAAGATTGAGTGCGCCTCCTTGTTTTTGAACACCTCAGAGTAGAACCGCTTTGATGTGTATTTGCTGCCCCATATGGGAACCCATTGATTTGTAGCATCCTCGTCATATGGTGAACCTTGGAGTTGGGCTTGTAAGGCTTTGAACTCTTACAAAGCTTGTTGTGATAAAGGCAGCAAGAAGAGGTTGTCTAGGTCATCAGTTTGCATAACCTCCAGCACTGAGATGTTGTCATTCCTCACAAAAGAGGCCAATCTTGGGATGGCTTGTGAGAGTACAGAGCTGTTCCAAAGATAATCCTACAACTATTGATCACTCCACTCGTGGAATAGAGATGACTCCAATGAACGAGAAGACTAGCTCAACTTCCTACAACTGTTGATCACCCCACTGGTAGAACAGAGATGACCCCAATGAACCAGGAGGCTAGCTCAATATTGATCTCCATGGCACTGCCCACACATTCAACTCCCACTTTGCAAATTCCTGCCACCTCCCATTCTATACTTTACTGAACAATAAATAAATCTCATCAACATCATCTAGCTTCTAAACTACGGTTCTACCTTCTATGGAGCTTTGGACCATTGTCCAGTTACTCTTATAGTCATAGCTGATATGAGTACCTAGAACACTTCTATAGAAGAGATGGAATGCAAGCACGACACCCATATAAAGGAGTGGTTGGATGGATTGTTGGTGAGGGGTGGTACATGCCCCCGATTGGTTTTAAGCGCACATAATGCCACCTTCACGTGTTCAAAGAAAGGGAACGCAAAGATCAAGATCGACTTTGTTCTCCCAAGCTGGAATGCTGGGCTGGAATTTGCACTGGGCCAGGAATGCTGGGCTGGAATTTGCACTGGGCCAGTTCTCTAGGAAAAAGGAAAAAGCTACAGTAGTTCTCAGGTTGGGCCTTGGCCCGCGATCCCTGAAGCCCAAGCACGCTGCACCGTCCGATCCAGGATCCAACAGCTGAAACCCACCATCCTGGAAAACCTAGCGCCGCCACGCTATATAATCTTCCCACTCTCGCGTGCTCCCATTTATCCACCTCCCAATTCCTACCCTCCCGGCGGCGGCGGCGGCACAGGAGCAGCAGCAAGCACGCGAAGATGGTGAAGTTCCTCAAGCCCGGCAAGGCCGTGATCCTCCTGCAGGGCCGGTTCGCCGGCCGGAAGGCGGTGATCGTGCGCGTGTTTGAGGAGGGCACCCGCGACCGCCCCTACGGCCACTGCCTCGTCGCCGGCCTCGCCAAGTACCCCAAGAAGGTGATCCGCAAGGACTCCGCCAAGAAGACGGCCAAGAAGTCGCGCGTCAAGTGCTTCATCAAGCTCGTCAACTTCACCCACCTCATGCCCACCCGCTACACCCTCGACGTCGACTTCAAGGACGTGGCCACCGGCGGGCCCGACGCGCTCTCCACCCGCGACAAGAAGGTCGCCGCCTGCAAGAACGCCAAGGCGAAACTCGAGGAGAGGTTCAAGTCAGGCAAGAACAGGTGGTTCTTTACCAAGCTCCGCTTCTAGATGCTCGTCGTCCCGAATAGTTCTTGCTTTAGTTGTCGAATTGTATCAGACGCTCTAAGCTATATCTGTTTTCGTATTACCATGAAGACTTTGTGTTTAGTCCTGGGGCTCTCAGAGAGAATTTTACTAAGATGTGCCGTTGATTTGTTAAATGTTGTCATGGATAGATGTGGTTGAATTTTTGCATGGAAACACGGCTTGCATGTTCTTAAAATATTTGGTATTGTGGGCACCAGACATTTGTGATGCATCTTGTTACTAGTGCTTCATCAATTATATTACTTTGTTTCTGCTGGTAATATGGTTAATTATGTTACTTCAACATTAGGCCAATTGAACTAGCGACCTTGGAGTATACTGAATTGTTGATTGTTCAATTTAAGTCTTTAGGATTAACTGTTTCATCAAATAGATGGCACCGAATATTGTTTACAATCTTGTTTATCCTGTGGATTAGTTTGTTGTGTAACTTTTAATGTGAGTTGATTGTGACTGTCATAGGCTTCCAGGTTAATTGTTATTAAGACTTCCAGGGAAATTTTTTCTTTACTTTGATGTAGAGACAGCTAGTTATTGGCCCACTCAAATAGGTATTCATTTTCAAGGATCATGCTACATTTATGTCCTGTTTGCCATTGTCTTGCCTATCGAGTAGTATTTGGTTCCGTGTCAAAGCAAAATGTTCATTATGGGTGTCTGGTGGTACTAACTTAAAACACTTGTTGGAATTGGGTAGTCATTCCTTTCCAAATATTGTCTAGTAACATGAGTGAAATTTTGATGTGTTGAAATTGAAGCACTGTCAGTTTGTTTGTTGATAATCATGCTTTTAGTGTCTTGTTATCTTATTATTACTCCTTACCTGAAATAAAGGTATCCTAGGAATTCTAGAATAAGCAAATGATGCATGTAACCCTGTGAAAATTATTGTGAGTTCCGTATTTGGGTTGATGTGTTAATGTTCCCTTTCTTAAACGGAGTTTTGTGTTACTTCACCTAGAATCTCTTACAATTTGGTATACATTTAACATTTTGAATGCTTTGGCAGTTGGCACTCTTGTAGTTCTTGCTTGTGTTTGCTTCACAAGTGCAACATTTTCTGTCTTGTGTAGCAAATTTCACATGACACTTTATCATTAACTTAGGTTTAAACATGTAACTCTTGCATCTCAAAAAATTGATTTGAATGCAATGTGACATCCAAATTTTGAACCGGCTTTGGATTGTATGTGCCTCCAATGAGGTTCTGCTGTTTCAGTCTTCTACGCCTCAGATATTTGATTCCACAAAATTCGCTTTTTCTTGTTCTGCTGTTGAGATGTTTAACAGCTGGATAAACTACTCTGTTGCTGTGCGAGAACTGTATCCTGTCATGTGATGCAGACATGAATGATGTGCAATCAAAGAGTGATATACAAAGAGTGATCTCCATATGACCATATCAAAGGAATCTAGAAACGGTGGAAAAGTAAACGTTGTTTCCGTTTGCCTTCCATCTGGAATCCTAGCCATTCCGCAATCATCACAGGATAGAGAACTTCAATCCCCCCCTTTTTTTTTTTCCGTGCCTGTGTTGCTGGCGGTGTGAGAGACTGCGAGGCAACGGAGCGACGGCCACCGTGTGATTGAGAAGGTTTCAAAACCTACCGGCAATGTAGTGCTCTTGCTGCACCAGCTCAGCTCTGATGAACACAACCGGGGATAGAATCCGGATTGGATACCGGTTTCTTATGGCCTGTTTGGTTTTCATCTCCCTCCATCCTGCACCGCATCAGAGAGCCAGGCTGCCGGTGGCCAGGCTCTGACCATGCAGGGCGCGGCTGTTTGCTTGCCTGTGCTCGCGGGGCCTGGATTGACGGAGCAGCTGTTTGGTTGTAATACATACAAGCTCGTTTACACTGGGGTGAGCAGGCGGCGGCCCGTACAACACGCACCGCGCGAGCCAGGCCACGGAGAGCCTGGCTGGGCACGCTTGCATGGCCCAGGCCATAGAGTAGGCATCCAAACGGACTTGAGGTGTATCTCGGGAGCCTGGCCCATTCAAAAGCAGGCAACCAAACAGGCGCTTATTGTATATTAATCTAGATTCGAATCCATTGTGGATGCTTATATCTATCTCATGTACTTAAAAAATATTATTTTGAGTACTCGGAATGCAGATACGTCAGACATTAAATGTTTGAATTCGGATATCGAATATCCATATTAGGTTCGATAGGTTCGGGACTCACAGAAAATATCTGTCATGTTTTCATCCCTAAACACAACGATTGAACGAGCCAGTTCCTTCCCTTTCTTCCCTCTTCATTGCTCCTCATTCCACACACAGCTTTGTTGTCCACTGTTAGATATAGAGGTTATCTCCTAAAATCATTTTTTTTGGGTACTGCTACCTTATAAAAAATGTAATTGGTTTACCTTCTTTCATATGTCTATCATAGTGTGATGTCCAATTATTGTGACATATGTATGCTTTCAAGTTCCAACTATCTGTATAGTAAGAGCATCTCCAAGAATACCACTTTTTTTTTCTGTACCCATGTTTTTTATTGGAAAAATGAGAAAAATTATCTTCAAGATTACCTCATATCCCTTCTCCATCTTTTAAAAATTAGCAAACCGGTCTCCATCGCGTGCTAAAATGTGTGCACCATAGTCGCGCGTATCTGCAGTTTCTCGCGCGACACCGCGATGTTTCCCGTGCAACATCTCCTTTGCGCCATAGCCGAGGCTCCGTCCAAGGGAAAGGTGGTGGCCGCTGATAACTAGGAGGTGGCCGCAGCCAGCCAGGAGGTGGCCTCAGCCGGCTGCGAGTAGGGCAAGGCCTGCTGGGATGAGGCAGTGGCTGATGGGAGGTGAGGTGGCCAATTGGGAAGTCACAGAGGCGGGCAGGGCGAATGCGCCGTCGATGTAGTGCCATGACCCTGCGATATCGAGGGGAAAAAAGGATGCATAAAAAAATTGTGAGGGCCAATATTTCATTTATTAGAAGTGATTTATAAGATACTCTTAAAGATAGACTTCTTCTTTTTTCTCCCAAAACCTTTTTAGGAGTTGGAAAATAACATTATGTGGGAGGGAAAAATAGGATACTCGTGGAGATGCTTTAGGTTAAAGTGTAACCATATATCTCCAAGAGATTATGAACAGATACAAACTCTATACTGCTCCTTCTATGCTGTATAATCAAAAATCTGTCCTAGCTCGAGATGCTGTAATGCATTGTGCCATCTGCTTCTGTCCACACGGCCACGCTTATGCTCGTGCACAACTGAAACAGAGAGCATTCAACTAGATTTCTCGCTCCAATGAAGATGAGAAGTGCGGCTTGTCCTAGAGTGAGACTCTGAGAGATTGATCCCCTCCTGCGACCTTTGTGTGAGTGGTGCAGTGCTTGCGACACGAAGATGTTCCAGTCCACCTGTGGCCTTGTGTTGCTTTGGCAGGCATCCACTCTTAGCCGACTACCATAGCTTTGCACACCTCAAATCCTTTGCATGTTCTTCGTGCCAGAGTGCAACTTTGTGCCTCTATAGGTCCTGATACATCCCATGCCAATTCAACGAAACAAAGACGGAAATAAAAGAATGGAGTGATGGTGATCTATCCTGTTATTGGTGCCTGCTGCAGTCATAAGTCGTTCAAAAACTAGCCTTACTTCCTTCCCTCCCTCTTATCCTCTGCAGCTAAAATGGTGGAGCTTATAAGAGGAGTTGAGAAGAAAAAAGAAGCTCCATCATGTCCAAAGGCCACGTAGCTGTGGACTAATACAAGTGATGTTACATTGATGTTTTGGATTCACTTATTATTTGCTTCATTTATTTTGATGCCTACTACCTAGAGTACATCAAGCTGGTGCATTTATGAATTAATTTTCGGATAGCATTAGGTTTTAAAATTTAGAGGTGTTAGTTGTACATATATTCGGTACTTATGAGTCACTAGGTAGCGTGTCCGTATGTTGCTACTGGATATCTAAACATTTATAAAAAAAAAAAAGACACTTATCGCACGATAAGATGACAATAAAGTACCAATATTAAAGAAACATTTAAATCTTAAAAGCCTTCGTGAAATTATTAGTCACAAAGAACAAGGCATCGCAGGTTCACAACCTTTACGATTAACCAGGATTGGACGCTATTCGAACCTAAGGAAAAAGAAAAACAACTACTCCATTTTTTAGAAACAAGAGTGAACTGCAAAGGTTTTCATATGTTCATGCGGTCCAGTCAAGACATGGACTCCAAAGACCATGGTGATACTTGGTGTGCGTTCCTGGCTTCCAACATAAGTCTTGAAGCTCCAATGCGGTGCCTCCATCGCCACGACAGAAACATACAGCTGGAACTGGGAGCTTGGGTCTCGGTCTGGAGATGCAATCAAGCAGACACCGTGTCCTCTATACGGTGACTGTCAGTTCAGGGACGAGTTGTCTTCATGCAATCATGCTCATCTCGATGGAATCTGGGGCTTAAAGTTACAGAGAGAAAAACAACATCAGGATTCGATAATTCAAACGGCTTCTAATTCAAAACAGTGTGCAGACACAAATGATAGTATCAACTTTAGAGCGGCTATTGATTAGCTTGCTCAGAGTAGTAAGCAGTTCATTTATTATCTGACATTGCAGCTGGTGTCAAAACAAACAAAAAGTATGAATGCATAATAATACAGTCAAAGAATCAGCACAAAAATGGTAAGTCAGATCTAGACAAAAATACAGACACCCAGTCCATTAGCTATTTGTAAGACTGTATTTCATTCAAACAACACCATATATTTTGACCATTTGGACTCAATTCAGTATTTCATTCACTATAAATGCTAACTGTATTGTTACAAGTAGAGAATTGCCAATGAAGAAACCACAATCAACAGGGTTCCTAAGATTATGAATGACACTTGATAAGTTGCTGAATGAGACATCAAGAATTGTCAGCTGAGCTAGTTCACCGAAACTGGAAGGGGTGCTTCCAGAGAGCCTATTATGGTCAAGCTTCAATACTTAAAGGTGTTAAGCGCCAGCTAATTGTAATGGTATGCTGCCTACACATAATTCTTTGACAACCAGCACCTCCAGAGCACCCAAATCACCAAATTGCACTGGAACCTGACCTGTAAAATCATTATCCTTCAGGACCAAACTCTTCAACAAATGCAGAGCAACGGTTCCAACAACATGATTCCTAATAAATTAATTGCACTACTTTTTTCAAAGGAAATGTCAACATTTGTCAAATGCCAACTAAACACAAGTGCACCATACTCATTGGCAATTTGGCATTCTGTTGAACAGGTTAGTTACCTGCACAGAGATCATGCTCGTCACCGATGCTACTTGCCTAGTCCACATCTCCCTCCTGCGATGCCATCCGATAGCTGCTGCTTCGTAGTCCAAGAGATGGCTCTGTCCACCACGGATTCAAGATGTGGAGAGCTTAGAAAGATGTGTGGCAAGGGTAGGGCACAAATCAAGGGGCGGGGATTTTGATTTGATGTTCAGGTACATAATTGAAATAATAATTTAGACCAAGAGATACTTTACATCTTAGAAAAGGCAGCCTGAACCCTAGCTGGCTATACTTAAGAATTTCAGTCCATTCCAGTGTCAGAAAATATCATACATTACCTATGAGCATTTTAGTAACACAACAAATCTCCAATTCTGCTTCGTATTCCAAGAGATGGCTCTGCGTTTCTGAATCAGAATAGTACTTCTCAGTTTCATGCATGGTAATAATTAATGCACATACATTTGGGGTAAAAAAATTGTACCAGAGCAGCAGCAAGTCAATATTATCACAAGACAACATTATGCTGACTCGGAATTCAGAGGTCTATATATTTTATCATGTGTCTCAAATAAGCTTTTCTTGGCTGTGTGTATCATTGGGCATATATCAGGAACTCAAAAGTAAAAATGAATCATGCCAATTATCTAGCAGTCACAAAATTTACCTGCCAATGGACTGCCAATATCTGTAGGACTGCAGCTGGCAAGTGGCACCAAACGCCTTGATGGCACGCGGCAGCCTTGATGCTTATCAGAGGTGTATTAAACTGTGTAATGATGACAATGACAATTCATATTAGGTAACTGGAGAGATTGTGGAGCAACTTATTATTGTGTAATGGTTGGATTTATCTAAAGTAAATCATATTGCCAGCACGCAGCAGCCTTGATGCTTAGCCAAGAAAATGAAGGGCACTGAACAAGATATAGATTCATCTGGGCAGTGATAAATACATAAACCTTTTAACTGCATTTATGCTCTTCTGAATACATATTCAATCAGCTAAAAGGGGGACTACATCTCCTGCATACAGAAGGGTGAGTAGTAGAAAAATCAGCAGGCCACCTTGGCCTCATGGCTATTCAAGATCACAGAATTGGCACATTTTGCTTTCACCACATCTACGCATAAGCATAATGCATATACAAACTGCACCTAAACACCAGAATGCATCACGTTAGGATCCTTAGGAGCTCAATTCCATCACAGACGCAGGTGGTTCAATGCGATAAACTACTTCATATAAGAAAATGCGAAAAAAGGCTTGCAGGATTATCTATGAAAACTATTGTGTCCTTCCTCGGTCCTTATCTTTGACTTGCTTTAGTAAATCCTTCTATCCTGGTGCTCAAATCCATATGAAATATTCAATCTTGCATACTTGACTTAATAGTGCATAAACATTAATGAATACGGTGCAAAATCTTGGTCTTGAGATACATATGGATTTAGGGCCTAATCGGCTGTGCTATTACAGAAAAAGTTACTTTGAGCATGATGTTCTTAACATTTCGCTTGTAGCCAATAATTAATATTACATGAGTTTTCAGAAAACATGAACAGTGAATTGCCCAATATTTCCTCTGCACCAACCATGTCTGGTAAGCAAGTAATCGAAATAGACTTAAAAAAGCAACGAGAAACATAGGAGAGACATTATATAAGTAAAGTATGACAAGTAGGTTCTCATAGTATCCAAAGTGAGATATAATTTTGCTCTATAAAAGGTTCCAGCCTAGAATTTGATTCAGAAAGGAACTTTAGTGACAAATGTCGAGAGGTACCATAAAAAATATTTACTGCTTTTTCAAAATACACATGACAGGGTGCAATTTTGATTTGTAATAGACACTTGCAGAGCGCATGAACAAAACCAAGCTCTGCTACAGATTCTTTGATCTCAGGGAAGATATTGTTTCATCTATGTTAACAAATTTCCAAACATACTTGCAGATTTTAGATATATTTTGATTAATACCATAACATTTTTTTACCAATGAAATTGTGTGCGTAGCTAGAGATTAACAGTGTAATCTTACTTTCTCCATATTAGATATCTAGTGCACGCAGCTAGCATCGACTAACTTCTATATGCACACCCAAAAGAAATAATTAAGCACGTTGCAAATGCTAACAACCAACAAACAAGTCAGGATGAGCATGCTCTCTTTTATGCTTCTGTACATCCAACAGATCCTGGACGGGTCAATGGATCTCATTTGCACAGCAACGCCAAGATGGCCACGGGTACATATATAGACATTATGGCTTCATGGTTGGACAATAGCAGATTCTAGCATTGAATAGTCAGTTTGATGGATTGCTAGAGTAACAGCACACAAAAATCAGCCACTAACTGAACTTGGGAGAGAGATATTCTGACTTGGTTGAGAACAAATTTAGTATTGTCTTAGAATAAGGGACTGGTGGATGGATTCCTCACCCTGAAAAAGAAAGAAATCCATATTCGGTCTGATGAATCTCCACTTCGTCATTGATTTTGAAGGCCACAGACCTTTGTGCTTGCATCTGGTGCCGTGAGCTAGGGCCGCTCCAATCCCTCGTGGCGCAACTGATGCCGTCCGCTGGAGAAGGGAATGCCGCCACAGGTGAGGAGGGGGTAAGGGGCAGTACTGCACGGAGGAAGCCGTCGCTGTGGTTGACGTCGAGGAGGGCGCTGCTGCTGGGGGCTCGCCGGCTCGGAGATGGGTGCTCCTTCCCGTGTGCCTCCCGGAGTGGCGCGGTGAGAGGGGGGGGGGGTCCACGGTCGGCGTCGGCACCGGCACCACATCGACACTGCGCCCCCCACCGCCCCTCCTCGGCTTCCGAAAGCTCCTGGATCCACGTTGGGGCAGCTCGGCGGCGGCGGCGGCGGCGGCGAGGCGAAGGGAACACTTCGCGGCGGCTTCGGAGGCACACGGGTGAGGGAGAGACATGCTCAGCCTCCGAGGAGAGGGATTGCGTGAGGAGGAGAGCGTGGAGGCTAGGGTTTGGGAGACGCAGGGGGGTTAGGAGGCGGCGTGGGAGGAAGGGGAGTCTCGGAGGCCTGCGCGGCGGAGTCCTACGCAGTAGGGCCCACATGTCGGCGCGTTGTTAAGATTGCGAGCACGAAGGGGAGGCAGGACGATGACCCGAAACATTTTGTCGCCTTGGGCTGTCCAGCGGCTGTCCGTCTTCTCTCCGCCCCCGTCTTGCTCTCCCTCCAAGCTTCTTCTCGTCTCCCAAAAAATCCACCGCCCGCCCCACCGGTACGATAACCTGTGCTGCCACTCCCTCCCTCCAAGATCTGCTCCCACACGGCTGGATTGCTCATGCTGCTATAGATGGACTTGTACTAGGAGCTGGTGGAGCCGGATCCTTTTGGTTCTCCGCTCGATTCCGATTCCGATTCCGATTCCAACCACCGGCTGGGAGCCGCCGCCTGCGTTCTGCCCATATCTCCGTCCCGATTCCGAACCGTCCCTTCCGTGTCGGAGCCGAAGCGGAACCTAGGTACGGTAGATATATATAGCAGCCGAATAGAGAGGAGGAGATCATCAGGAAAACCCAAATCACACACAACCCTAACATAGCCAGCCTTTATTCGGCGATTCAATCCGATTCGATTTTTCCTTTATTTGGCGATTCGATTCGATTTTTCTCTCTCTAAGCAGTAATCGCCAGGCCAGCAAGGAAGACGAACGAGATCCAATCCATCGGTGTTGTTGGTGGGCATGGCAATGGCAGGAGCAGCGTTCCTTCGATCTGTCGCTGCCAAGGCGGCCCGCGCACCGCCTCGCCTTCCATCTGCACTGGAGGAGCGCCTTCAACACCATGGCCTCCTTGCAACGACCTCCAATCGCCCTTGGCTTTCTAGGTTCTCTACATCTACTGGTTCCACGCCGCCAACCAACCTCAGGGGTCCTCAAACTCATAACAAGGAAGTTCCCAGTGGCAATGAGTGGGACTGAGCAAAAGCTGCATTCAAAGAAGCTGCTGCACCCAACGCAGCTTTCCTCCTGGTGTTCAGTGGCTTTGCTTTTATGTATTATTATCGGCTCAATCCGGCACCGGACCTGGATGCCATCTCGATAAAAAGGTCGGCCAGGATAGCAGAGATTGAGCAAGAAACTGAAAGGCTACGTGCGGCCTTGCTTGATTGTAAGCAAAGTCAGATTGAACCTAGAGATTAGTGGGCGGGTCTTTTCAAGGCCAAAGGCCTGATACAAACATCAGGACAGAGTAAGAGCATGTGTGTTGCCAAGCTTAGGTGGCTTAAGATGATCGTTGGAGACAGCAAGAGTTCAAACTATCCTTGGAAACAAAGGATAAGGATGTCAACAAAAGATACATAACTGACAATGGAGGTCTAAGATGAGCAACATATGTGCGATTTTTTTTTTTGTTTATGATATTTGTTATCAGAGACAAAAGTGTATCTTCCTTTGTTAAGAGGTGACAAAATTGGTCTGTGATAGTATCTGTTACCTTCGTGACTAATGAAAACAGTTTCCAATGATCTAGACATGATAAAAAAAAAATATTTTGTCGCACCAAAAAATTGTCTACACTTTAGTCTTATTAGTTGTAGAATAGAGATGACCGATGAGGCTGGAATTTCTTGGTTTGTTATGTACAAGACCGAACAGATGAACAGTCATCGTCCAGGTCTTAATTACAGCTGCATGACGAGTTGACGACTGACGAGGCCTGATAACTCTGCTTGAGGCCACACAATCTTCGGACTCTTACAAAACTGCATTTTATTTGCAGAATAAAACTGAAAAACTTACCGTGTGTTTGGAGGTATCCAGGCAACCCGTATCTGGAAGGAATATTTTCTATAGGGGTTGAACCCAACCCACTGATCCTGGAACCAAACACTATCGAAAATAGGTTCAACCCATTCCGAACCTCTTAGACCCTTAAACCAAACACACCCTTACTATTCTAAAAAAATTAACACATAGGTTATACTCTTTCTTCTGATGTCAATCAATACAAGAAATTGCGAATGGGCCTGTGGTCCAATGGTACGACTATCTAGTGGGACGCTACCCATCAGAGTCTAAATCCTGGTTGTCGCATCTTTCCTGGATTTATTCCAGGATTTAACGGCGTTGTGCTTTCAGTGGTAGGCGACGTTCCCGTCAATAGCGAGGCACCACTGGTGACTTCGTCAATCTCGAGATCTGCCGTCGCAGTCTTTAGGGGTAGGGTTTGCATGCGCGTATTCACAGGGGTGACTGTGCGTGCGTTGTGAGCGTCTGTGTCTGTGCTGTGTAATTCGTAAAAAAAAATCAATACAAGAAATTTTGAACCATATTTTGTAATTTGTCCAAGATGTGCCCTGAGTAAAGTTCCTTTGATTAGAATATGAGTATCCCTTGTGATGCAACCTGTTTATTTTTTTTCAATTTTTTAAGAAACACTCGACACCATGGGAAAAAAGCAACCTGTTGGCTTTATCTTCAATGGAGGGTAGTCCCAATGCCAATCCTTTAGGAACATCGTAACTACATGCACTAGGCTTGGTGCCGACCAGGGTGGACAGCCGCTCCTCAACTGGTGGCTCTATCAGTTGACATTGCTTTGCGACACGAAGATGTTGAAGTCCACCTGTGGCCTTGTGTCGCTTGCTTTGGTAGGCATGCAATCTTAGGCACCGTTTAGATCCCAGTTACAGTTGTAATTTTGCACTATAACACGTTCGTTTGTATTTGATAACTTTTGTCCAATCATGGCCCAAGTAGGTTTAAAAGATTCGTCTCGTGATGTACATACAAAAAGTACAAACATGCAAACATTTCGTCTACATTTAATGCTCTATGCATGTGGCGCAATGTTGGTGACTAGTTGCAATTGTAATTTGCAGTGGATCTAAACGGGCCTAGCCGACAACCATAGCTCTGCACACCTTAAATCCTTTTGTCCTTCGTGCCAGAGTGCAACTTTGTGCCTCTATATGTCCTGATACATCCCATGCCAATTCAACCAAACAAAGACGGAAATAAAAGAAGGGAGTAATGGTGATCTATCTGTTGGTGCCTGCTGTTCAAAAATTAGCCTTACTTCCTTGGCTCCCTCTTATTCTCTGCAGCTAAAATGGTGGAGCTTATAAGAGGAGTTGAGAAGAAAAAAGAAGCTCCATCATGTCCAAAGGCCACGTAGCTGTGGACTAATACAAGTGATGCTACATTAATGTTTTGGATTCACTTATTATTTGCTTCATTTACATTGGTACCTACTACCTAGAGTACCTCAAGCTGATGCATTAAGAATTAATTTTCTGCTAGCATTAGGTTTTATAATTTGGAGGTGCTGTACATTAGCACTCATGAGTCATGACCGATAAGGCTGAAAAGAAGCGATGAATTTGGTTGATACTAATTTGTTATGAGAGAAAAACACTGTTCTATATCTAAACTGAAGTTAAAATCTAGACGAGTGAACAGGTTGTTATGTACAAGACCGAGCGTCCAGGTCTTAATTATACAGCTGCATGACAAGGCCTGATAACTTTGCTTGAGGCTAACGAGGCTCTCGCTTTTCATCATCATTTTCATAGATTTATGCTTATATATATTTGGAGACAATTCTTATGTATCAATCTATATAGTAGAATAATTTCATCTGCGATTCCCACAACAACACCCTTAATAATTCCATCTGCGATTCCTCCAACAACACGCGTGGTATTTTCTACTTTGTTTATTTATTCCAGTTTGTTTATTTATTTGTAGAAGATGACCATCAAAATTGCGTATGTTCTGCACTACAACACTGCAAATGTAACAAGCCATAGGCCTCTCGAGGCCAGCAGAACTAGAAGCCACACATTCTTCAGACTCTTACAAAAGTACATTTTATTTGCAGAATAAAACAGGGAAAGCTTACTATTCTAGAAAAAACTAACACGTAGCTTATACTCTTTCTTCTGATGTCAATTAATACAAGAAATTTTTAAACATATTTTGTAACTTGTCCATGATGTACCCTATTAGAATATGATGAGTGTTCTTTGTGATGCAACCTGTTTATTTATTTCAAATTTTTAAGAAACACTCGACACCATAGGGAGAAGACATCCTGTTTTTTTTATGAAACAGGAGGGGGCAGAGCCCCTACTAGAGATATATTAATAAAAAGAACAAAGCTTTACAACAGGTCTTCAAGAAACATAAAAAGAAACAAAGAAAATTTCTAAAATTACACAAAGCTGTCTAGCCATTGATCTATAACTGGATGAAGAGAAGCTTTTGCTCTTAGCACAACTAGAGCAAATTCACATTTGAACACCACTTTACATCTTTGAATAGAATGCGCCTGATTTCTGAAGATCATGTCATTGCGCATCATCCAGATGGCCCAGCACATAGAAATTATAATCTCCAAGAAGAAAGGCACTCTCAGCTGCACGTGAAGTGCTTCTATAATCACATAAATGTCTTCAGTGTTTGGGATTAAGACCTGCAAGCTGTACCAACAAGCTGAAGCAAAGGGGCAATGGAAAAGCAAATGGAGCAGCCTTTCCTGAATGCCCAGAGTGCAAAAAACACATGAAGAATCATCCAAATGCATACCCCGACGCCCTAGCAAATCTTTCGTACTTAATTTATCAATTATGACTAACCAGAAGAACACTTTTCTTTTATTTTGACAGGAGGAGCGCCATAGCCATTTGAAGGAGCTATGGATTTGATGATGACCAATCATGTGCTTATAAATCTGCCTGGAGGAGAAAAAAGAGCCCAAAGGATAATGCCAGTTATCATTGTTACTACTGAGATTTAAGGAATGAAGAGATTGGCTAAGATTTTGAAATTGAGCATGGGCCTCAGGAGAAAGAGGGAGATGAAAAAGATCCTCAATATTATCAATGGAAGCAGCATGACTAAGAGAGGTAAGCTGAGATTTAGCAAAGGAAAAAAGATGAGGACAAGATTGACTCCAAATTCTATTATCCCAAGAATCAAACCAAAGAAACCAGGTTGAACCATTCTGAACCTGAACAGAAGCCAGATTTCTGAATTTGTCAAGCAATTTAACAATATCTCTCCACCAAAAGGACCCTTTGGTTAGTCTATCCCATAAAGGCAAGCACCTCTTCTGATGATACTGATGCCAAACAAGTTGAACCCAAGGGACAGGAACATTGTTATAAAACTTGTGAAGGTGTTTCATCAGCAGGTTCTCATTTTGGCTTTTCAAATCAAGCACCCCAAGCCCTCCTTCCATCTTTGGTTTGCAAACCATGGCCCAGGCTGCTTTAGAGGGTTTTCAATTATTTAAATCAGATCCTCTCCATAAACAATGCTTCCTGAATTTATTAATTTGATTTAAAATGGTTTTTGGCAAAAGAAAATTGCACATAGTAAAAGTTGGCAAGGCAGAGAGGACATCATTTACAATCTGAAGTCTTCCAGCTACAGATAAAAGAGAGGAGAAAGCAACCAGCCTTTTCTCACATTTGGATACTATAGGCCAAAAAGTAGCAACATAAGGCTTTGAGTGACTTAAAGGAAGGCCAAGATAAGTGAAGGGGAAGGATTGTTTTGTGCAGCCCAGGACAGAAGCCAAAATATCTAATCTTTCATCTGTAACATTAATTGGAGCAATGAAAGATTTATCAAAGTTTACTTTTAGGCCAGTTGACTCAGCAAAGGAGTGAAGGATATCTTTAAGGTGTTGTAGCTGATTGATGTCAGCTTCCATGAAAATTAGAGTGTCATCAGCATATTGTATAACAGGAAAGTCAATATCAAAAGGCAAAGGCAAAGGAAGATTAAGAAGGTTATTCTGCTTGGCATCATTTAGCACACTTTGGAGAAGATCAGCAGAGAGGACAAAAAGCAAAGGAGAGAGGGGGTAACCTTGTCTCACACCTCTCTTACAGTGAAAAACTTTCCCAGGGATACCATTGAGAAGAACAGAAGAAGTCCCTAAACTAAAGATAAGTTTCATCCAATTAATCCACTTTGAAGGGAAACCCTTATGTTCCATAATTTGCAACATAAGACCATGCTCCTCTTTATCAAAAGCTTTTTCAAAGTCTAACTTCAAAATTATGATTTCTTTCTTTGAATGATGACACATATGTAAATATTCAAGAGCCCAAGCAACACAATCTTGGATGGTCCTATTCATAAGAATCAATATGGGTCTAAAATTATGTACATATGCAAGAATTTTAGTGAGAAGCTTGGCTGAATTACTGAGCAAAGAAATGGGTCTAAAATCAGAAACTCTCGTGGGATTGTCCTATTCAAGAGCCCAAGCAACACAATCTTGTACATATGCAAGAATTTTAGTGAGAAGCTTGGCTGAATTATTGAGCAAAGAAATGGGTCTAAAATCAGAAACTCCCGTGGGATTGTCCTTCTTAGGAATAAGAGTGATATAGGAACCATTAATACTTTGAAGATAAATATTTTCAGAATGAAAGGCCTGACAGAGAAGGTAAAAATCCTCTTTGACAATGTGCTAACACTTTTTCAGGAAGTCGGTGTTGAAGCCATCTGGGTCAGGGGACTTATCAGAGGGCAAAATCTTCACAATATTGTCAATCTCTTCAATAGTAAACTCATCAGTAAGACTAGAAAGCTCTAGAGAATGTTGGAGCAAACTGGGCAGATCAAAGGAGATATTTGTGAAATTTGAGGTGCCCAACCTTGCTTTAAAGGATTGCCAGATAAGATCAGCTTTCTCAGAATGGTTATAAATGAAATCACCTTGATCATTGATAAGAGTGGCAATGAGGTTTCTTCTATATTTTGCAGTAGCATTGGCATGAAAAAACTTTGTATTTGCATCACCCAATGTTACCTATTTAGGCCCCGTTTGGCAGAGATCCAGCTTCAGCTTATCCAAGAGGAATCACTCCTAACCAGCCAAACGCTCAAAACGCCAACTGATTCAGGTGGGGATCAGCGGAGAATCACTTCTCCATTTACACTGGGAGGTGGGAGCCGAAAAAACCTTGGCAATGTTTAGCTTTAAATTAGAGAGTGTTTTACTCCAGGCCTTCAATATCTTTCTCAGATTCTTAAATTTAGCAGTCACAAGCTTGGCTGCATCAGAATGGATTAAGTCTGAGTGCCATCCAGTACTTACTTGATCAAGGAATTCATCATGTTGAAGCCAAAAGTTTTCAAACCTAAAAGTATAAGATTTGGGAATAGAAGTAGAGATCGAAATTAGACAAGGAATATGATCTGAAGTTTCAGCAGTGAGAGTGGCTACATTGGTGAGAGGATATTTTAGGGACCAGCTAGTGGAGGTGAAGAACCAATCAAGTCTCTCAAGAAGGGGGGATGCTGCTTATTAGTCCAGGTGAATCTTTTTCCTCTAAGAGGCAGCTCAGTTAAACCAAGAGCACTAATGGCCTCATTAAAAAGCAGCATCTCAGCATAATTAGCCCCTTCCCTGTTTCTATCAGCTGGGTTACGATAAAGATTGAAATCCCCAACTAAAAGCCAATCCACGTGATCAGGCATTTGAACATTCTTAAACCAGTCTATAAATTCCCTTTTACCATTAGGTGTGCAAGGAGCATAAATATTGGTAAGAATCCACAACTCATTGTTGTGAAGAGAGGTAAACTCAACTGAGGTGGCATAGGAATTTTGAAACACCATGTGACCACTTAGCACAGAGCTCTTCCAAATGATTATGGATCCCCCAGAGGCTCCAACCGAGGGAAGATAAACAAAAGAATCAAAGGAAGCGTCACAAAAGTTGTGAATGTAAGAAAGATTAAAGCTCTCTCTTGGTTTCTTGCAAACAAAGAACATCACAACTCACATTACTTAATCTGTCTCTTACAGCATTCCATTTCTTATCAGAATTAAGACCCCTAATATTTCAGGATAAAACATTCCAAATTTTTACATCCATTCAACAAAATATGAAGCAAAAGAAGGGGAACTGAACACAGGTCAGTTCAAGCATCTCTCTGTGGCCCAACATCAGGGCTCTTCTTGTGCTTGTTTTTCTTGTTTTGGGCCCTGTCAGTGTCAACTTCATTCGATGAAGAAGACTTTGCAATTTTACTCTTCTTGTTGTTGGGCCTTGAAATAGCATCTTTTTTGGGCTTCGAGGAGAGCCTTTCAGCAGAGAGACTGGCCTCATCCATGTTGCAGAAAGAAGCTCCAAGGTCCCTCACTACAGAATGAGAAAGAAGGGGAGGCTTAGTTGAGCAACCTAAGCAATTTGACCCCAAAACTTTACGCACAAGAGATCTAAAACCTTTATGCATGTCATGGATTCTGTTACTATGCCTCAGATCAACATCAGAGATGGGCATTTTCTTACCACTCTTTCCTTTAGGAGGGGCATCAAGTCGAGCAGTAGGATGAGGAGGTGTGGATTGCCCAGGTTGAGTAAGACCATCCACTAATCTAATTTTTTGATTTTCTTCAGAGAAATCAGAAGGAGAAGCAGCATTAGATCCTGAAAGAGAGCAAGTAAAATAAAAAATTATAACAGATGGTTTGTGGGAAGGAATGGAAAAGGGAAAAGAGTCATCAATACCAGAATGTGACTGAATAATACTCCAAGCTTCAGAAGTAAGGAAATCCTTAGCCCAATTGTATGAACCCTGTTGGAGCATCATGAATGAGAAGAAATCCAGCCATTGTGGTGGCATAGAGATTTTTGGAAGCTTAGGGTCCATGCTTGAGAAATACTTAGCCCAGTATCTGATGAATATAGGACTGGGACCCAAAGAACATGGAGGAAAAGTCTTTTCGGCTAAAGCTTGCTTGCCCACACCAAAAGAAGCACTATATAGATCCTTAGTGATTGGAGAAAATAGAGTTTGCACAAAACCCAGGTGAACCAGATCATAGTTATCATTTTGCCCAACAATATTCTGAATTTGGGCTCCAGCTTGCACTTCACCATTCAGAAGATGACCCTCAGCTATATCCATGTGTGCTTGTCCAAAGGGTTGTCCTGGAGCTCATCACCTTGTATTTCAACATTCTGCAATGGTTGATGTGGATTTACAGCCTAATCTTGAACATTTTGGTCAGGCAGCCCCTGATCATTGAACCATCCCAACAATTCCTTCTCCTGAATCTCTTCTGGGATCATAGGTTGGAGATTGTTGAAGTTAGGAAATTCCACAATCTCCACCTGAGGTATAGGCAACACTGCCTGTGGATGAAATTCCTCAGACTCAGTATCAATGTCATCATCCATGACAAGAATTTGTGCATTATCCAGAGGATGACCAACCATAGCATCTGGATTCTGAATTTGAATGACCTCTGGCTCTGGGGCAAGCTGTTGCTCATTTGCATTGGCTCCATTTATATTCAATCCAGCAGGCCAGATAGGGATCAGCAGAGGAGCTTCATTGTTTTGAGCTTCAGCATTCTCATTTGCAGGCCAAGGTGCCCAGTTAAAATTTTGCTGGTTACCATGCTGAAAGTTCTGATCATGTGCAGGGGATGGAGGAGATGGAGGGTGAGCGTGCCCAGGCTGACCAAATCCATGGAAATCAAAGTGATTTGGGTCAAAACCATCTGGATCTTCTGGAGGGAAATCCTCATCAGGGGGCTGATTTCCCAATAGAGTAGTAGAAATTATTTCACATTGTACAGTCCAATTATCAGATTCAGATGATTCACCTTCAGAGAAATTAAAGAACCAGGGAATCTCATCTAAAGATGTCACTCTCACTTTGACCAAAGCCCTGGACATATTATCATGATCTTCCTCCCAGACTATGAGTTTACCAAAGTTTGAGACAGCCTTATCTACGAAATCATAGGACCACACATCAATATCAAGACCCAGCAGCATCAATCAAACTTCATGGGTATACAAGGTGGTAGTATTATTCCAGGCCTTGTCATGAGGGATGAAAGAAATGAAAGAGTTGCCAAATTGCTAGGGTCCACTGCTAACCAGAGCATCACGATGGGAGACTCTGCTGAACTTGACATAAGCCTGACCAAAAGGGCAAGGTTGGATAGAAATATATGGCATCCCCATCTGATCATTCAGAAAATGAGCCAAAATCTGCCTCATATGATTGAACTCAAGAACTGGCAGAACCGGGTGAATGAAAGCAATAGCTAGATCATTGTGAATCCTATTCAACCGACCAGTGATGACTCTGCGCATAAGAGGTCTTCCTGGAACCATCAATCTCTGTCCCCATTGCGGCATGAATGGGGTAGGATCGACAAACCGATAGGCCATCGGATTGGGGTTAGGAGCAACTATAGCAGCATTGGGGTTTTTTAGAAACCAAAAAACGTGCTGAATAGGAGAAAGAAGAGAGTTACCAAGCATCTTTGCAGCATACTCATGGAAAGAGGAGAAGATGATCGGAGATGGAGTCGCCGGCCTCGCTGCTTCCTCCGGCGTATCGTCGTCGTCGATGAACTCTGGAGCAGCAAGGCGCCACGGCAGAGTCCAAGGAACAATGACCGGAGGAGGCGAGGTAATGCTGTTTATTTCCATCAAATATGCACTCATGGACTGATAAATTTTTGGTGAATTGATCGCCACGAGCCCACCATCCAGAGACTCATTGGGTCGACGGCTACTAGAATTCGAAGAGCCACCCCTTCCATTATGGAACTGCGCCAATCGAGGCCGAGCAAGGCAATTTCTAGAAAAGTGCCCTAAGGAAAGACAATTTCGGCATCTTGGTTTACTATTGCAAAAGGGCCTGGAATGGGCCGGCGACAGACAAAAGGAGCAGAGATCAATCAAAGGCCCATTACTATTTTGAAATCTCTTTGGGTCCAGTGAAGAGCCAAGAAGACCGGCATCACAGAAGGAAACCGTATGATTAACAGGCGCATTCAACATTGAGTTAAGGCCATTTAGAGCAGAGTTATGATTTGAGAACGCTGAAAATTTGAATTTCGAAAACTCCATGGATTTAGAAATCAGAGCTCGATGAGGAAGACGACTAGGATTAACGGGGATGGCATTGGCACCAGTAAGACGTACGGATGATTACCAGAGACGTGAATCCATTCTGCCTCTTGCTCAGTACACCAAGTTATGAATTCAGCTTGATAATTTGGACCACCACCATTCCAGAGGTGGAAGAAAACCTTGAAGTCATGACATTCATAAGATTTGAAATTGTAAATATGAAGGCCAACCTGCTTACATGAGATAGAAAACCTGAAGACTTGATCACTGAGTTGAAGCACTCGAAAAGCAGAAGGGCATCCTCCAAGGATGGAATGAAGAAGAAGTTCAATGAAATGGGCAGAGAGACGAAATTTGCATCGACCGACAGAAAGAACAAGAAAGAAATCCTTAGCTGAGGGAGAGAAGTTGCTGACCGGCGCCCCATAGCGACGGAGGAGTTCAGAAGATACCACTTTACCAGGACGAAGGTTGAAGGCCGGATCAGGCATGGCTAAGAAGAAGAACTTGAGGAGGAAGACTGCCGGCGAGAACAACGGCAAGACGGCCTAGAAGAACTCTGGCGGAAGGAGCAGCACCTTCTTGCCACCATCATACTCTTGAGCATCTAGATCCATCGCGAGAGGGAGGTTCGTGGAACAACTGGCTTTATCTTCAATTCAATGGAGGGTATCCCAATGCAAATCCTTTAGGAACATCGTAACTACATGCACCAGGCATGGTGCCGACAAGGGCGGACAACCGCTCAACCGGTGGCTCTATCAGTTGACATTGCTTTGTGTCTCTCCAGCAAAGGCTTCCTCTGCTACAACGTAGTTTTCCCAGCTTTCTCCAGTAGTGAAGCCCACACCGCACAAGACTCCTAGTACATTTCCTCCGACTGCCTTTGTGTCTCACTTGGAGTTTCGGGTCTACTAGTCCATGTGGCCATGCTTCGCTAGCTGGCTCGAAAGACTAGGGGAGACATGGTGGAAGGCCTCGAATGCATCACTGTGGAAGGCCTAAGGATGGCAACGGGGTGGGTTCGGGGCGGGTGGAGTGTCCGCGGACCCGCACCCGAAACCCGACAACAAAACCCGAACCCGCCCCGAACCTTGTGACGGGGGAAAATCTGCCCCCGCCCCCGAACTCACCGAGTCCCCGAAACCCACAAACATCAGAACAACACAACAGTAGTAGTAGCACAGAACTGTGAACCTAAGCCAAATTCGTACTGAACGGCTCGCTGTGTCCTCAAAATTCACTCTACCACACCTCAATTATTCTCTCAACAAAACTGATCCACACCAAACAGCATGCAATTAAATGCAAACCAAACCAGTCCAGGCCCTTGAATCACGGTTTTGAACCACACAACCATCCTGCTCTACTGTCTGTCTGCTATTTGCTCATCAGATATTTATAGAATATACCTGAGAGACAAATAGAAAGCATCTACGGAGTTCATCTTGGGCAGCAGCGAAGGACCACCACATCCGCTGCACCTGCTAGGCGTCGTTTGCTCGCTCGGACACCGCGGAGGTGGGCTCGGCGTCCACGGAGCCGAGGGCAACAACGCAGATGGGCATGGGGATGGCCGGATTGGGGGGCTTCGTCCGCCTCAGCTGCGGGCGACCACATCCCGACGAGGATGGAGAGGAGGGAGCCAACCGGCGGGCGACACATCCCGGCGGAGCAAGGATGAAGCGGGATGTGGGGGCGGCGCCGACGCATGCGAGAGGGCGAGTAGGACGACGCTGTGACGCGAATGTGCGATGCGGGCGGCGGTGGAGCCAGGTGGCGTGAGATTGAGCAGGTTAGTGCTGTAGTTGGGATGGGCCGAGCCAAAATAGTTGTGTGTTACTGTATGGCTGGTAGCCTGGTACATCATTTTCGGGCCCCCGAAATAAACCCGCGGGGCAAACTGCAGCCCCGCCCCCGAACCCGCCCCGATTCGGGGCCCCGAACCCAAGACCCACGGGGGCAAAAGCCGACCCGCCCCCGCCCCCGTCGGGTCTAAAACCCGCGGGTTTCAGGTCTAAACCCGCCCTGTTGTCATCCTTATATATGATCTACAACCAAGTTTATTCTAATAGACATAATGTTCATTTTAGAGAGTGTTTGGTAGAGTTCCACGAAGCTTAAGATCTTAGAAAAACAGCTTTGCTCATATTTTTTCCAACCAAACATTTAACAAGCATATTGGCATATACCGTTCAATTCTATTTGCTTCTTAGACTTTCACGTCGGGTCATAGCAACCTACTATTGATTGATCGGGCGTTTTGTGCGTGGTGAGCCTTTGCCCATATATATGGCAAGAAAGTTCTCATGTATGTACCTAACATCCTAACTTAATCTCACCCATTAGAACATCTCCAACCGTTTTTTATTCCACCCACTCTCTAAATCCGTATTTGGAGGGTTATTTAAAAAAAATTGCTATTTAATCTTTACTTCTCGTCACTCTTCAACAACTTCTCTAAATCTTGTTTGGCATTTTGGAGAGCCAGCTTCGCTCTATATCTTTGATGAGCGAGAAATTATAATAAAGGATGATATCTGCTGGAGATATTTTTTTTCCAACAAATCTCTTCTTATCAATATGAAAGGAAAATGATATAAATAGATCCTTAAAAGTGTATACTCTTAAAGTTACTCTTAGATTTAAATTGTTACAGGGCACCGTAAAAAAGCTCATTGGTTATAACCCATTCAAAAAGATGTTTGTTAGAGATGAAAACACACACACACACACACACACACACTTTGCACAGCTTGAAAAAGAATTCAATTGCCATGGGCAATTGTTTAGTATGCAAACCTTGTATATCTGAGACGAAATGCTAATGACCTTGATAAAAAATGGTTTCTTGATCATCCTACTGCAACAACAAAGCCTTTTAGATTGAAGCTAGTTAGTTTATCATACTATATATGTTTTGGGGAGCGAGAACCTAATTCAATATGTTATCTGTATATGTGCTTCATTGGTTTGCCTTCTGAAGGACTGAAGTTGGAAATTATGTTCTATGCTGAAGCCACTGAATGAGCATCTGAGGATCCTGCAGCTTGATTATCTTTCTCACTTAATCTTCGTTTCATCGTTCTCTTAATTTCCTCCTCCTTCTTGTCGACAAACTGCATAATCTCTTTGAAGCTGCCGAGGCGTGATGGCCTCCGCTGTCTTTGGACAGCATCAGTGGCAGCAGCGGCAGCATCTGCAGCTGCTGCGGCTGCAGCTGCAGCTGCTGCACTGGGCTCACCAGTAACTTCAGAATTGGAGTACTTGTTATACTGCCAGCATATCCGTATGAAAAAAACCACCAGAGCCAAGAGACATATGAGGGCACACACGAGGAAAAGGCCCCAAAAGCTTCCGAGACCAAGCCTGGTTGCCCCCACTTCGCTGTCATCAGAGGAGCAACTAGGCCGTGTGAACCACTCGTCGTGAATTCTCTGAAGCTGGCCACTCTCTGAGAGTTGAAGGATGGCTGTCGACAAGTCTGCAGCAAGGGGGGAGTCTCTCTTGAATGCCTGAAAAGAACAATGGAGAAGAGTAAATTATTTCAACCACAATACCATTCTGCAGCCTTCCATAAGATGCAATGGGAGGATTGACAAAAACAAGGTGAACCAATACAGAAAAAGAACTAGAGAAAGAACAGAGAACATACAAAGCCCCATCCCTCTTTGGTGAACTCCTGTCCCACTATTCTGAAATTGCAGTGGTATGACAGGAAGATCTCAACATATGGCATCTCATCAACAATTGCAGCAACACCGCCATCTTTTGGTCCACGGGTAAGGGCATCAGCATACTCCTGGATCGTATTTAGTGGTACCAATCGAGACTCAGGAATATTGAGCTCTTGAATCAGGTAATTTCTGGTAAATTTTCCATCCTGGTACCCAATAGGTAAACCACTTGAAATCAAACTGTCGATTCCAGTTATTCCTGTTGCGAGCTGTTGGACTGTGAGGATTGATGTCAAGCTAGCAGTATAACTTGAATTGATGATCAGCACAACGAATAGCCATATGATCAACACAAACCGCCCTAGCGTGCTTACAGTGTTCTGCCCTGCAGTGAATTTTTCGTCAAGAAGTTTACATACAGACAGGGAAAGGATCATGGACGAATTAAGCATTATATCATGTGATGGATCTAGTGGACTTACTGTGTGAAAAAAACATTGTTGAGAAGCTAAACCTGAAATACAATAATGAAATGTCAGTCAATTAGAAAAATCGCCAATAAAATAATGAATTCGACCCAAGCCAGAATTGGTAACCCAGGATAAAATACAACCCTAAGTAGCAACGGAAGCATACCAAAATATTGTTATAATTTGTCTTCGTGGAGAGCCTCGAAACTCCTCATTACTCCGATGTTCAAGAATCCAAACAACTATCCCCACAAAAATAAAAAGAGCACCTGTTACAGACCACATCTCCAATGTGAATGGTTTAAGGAAAGCCCAGGCACTTGAAGTTGCTTGTTTCACTGGCGCTACTATCGCAAGCCCTGACTCAATGTAAGGCTGTGTGAATTCTACAATCTTTGTTCTGTTTCTCACAATAGCAAAGTCTCCTACAGCTGCATCAAGGGACTAAATGAAATGAAAACAAATCAGAGGACTGACAACAGAGTAGTGAAATACAACGAAAAAAGAATGAGAGCATACATTGGCAGCAACCATACTAATAATGCCGTCATAGTTAGGGTTCTTTCTACCATCCCCAATTGCTATGAATTGGCATGGAACCGGGTAAGGAAGCAGTTTAATTGCTGCGTTGAATATATCAATGCAATAACCAGTCACATTATCAGGGCCCTTTCCACCTGTCACTAATTCCTTAAAGCTTGGTTTGATTGGGACACCAACCCGCAGAGGCTGGCCATTGTTCGGGAAAACCCATCCCTTAGGAGTAGTGGTGGAATCACCCGGCCAAACCACGTTATGAAGCTGTTGGGCAAGTGAAGAAGTATTTGGTGGCTTCTGATACAAAATTTCAGGAGCTGCAACAGAGAGGCCTGAGTAATTGGACCAATAGCCAATCAATCGGGAGTCAGAACCACCGATGTTAAGGATGTCATATGCTGGGCGTACCAAATTGCGTTCTGAATTAAATTGGACTGGACCAGTTAGGCCTGTAAAATTTGTGAGCAGAAGTTGCTGTAGCATCTGCTCACCACCATCAAAGATCTTGAGTGTTGATAGATGCAAAGTGCTGCCATTAGAATCATGCAACATTGGATCTGTAGAAAAGTTGATCTGCTGCCCATTATTAAGAAATTGATCGATACCACGAGCAACAGCCCAAACTGAATCATAAGCATAAAAACCATATGAGTTCAAGCCGGAAGTAACATTTCTGTTACGAGCAGCATCATTCCATTTAGATATGAACTTATTCTTGGCATCAGATTCAGGAGTGTGCTGCCGAAGAACAATTAATCCCTGAATATGACTCATATCTTTACGATCTCTAGACGTTGATGAATCCAGGACAGCAGCTAGCCAATCAGTTACTATCCAGACATAGCCACTGGCCATCATCTGGAGCTTGTTAGCAACAGAAAATATTCTCATCCCTGTGTCAGGATTGACATGCACAACCATGACTCTTGATTCCATCATATTTGCTTTAAACAGTATATCATTGATCACGTCTGTATTTGAATTGGGAGGAATAGCTGCTTTATATGAAATCCTCGCCCTCTTTGCTGCAAGCGCATCACCAAGGGCCAACACACCACCTCGCCCATAATCATCATCAACGAATATAGCAGTCACCTCTTTCCACTGATAGTAATCAACAATGCTAGCCACGGCATTCATTTGGAAGTCATCACTTATAGTTGTCCTTATGAAGTAAGGATACTCTGATGCAGAAAGAGTTGGATCTGTGGCCGCAAATGATAGAAGAGGTACATGTAGCTCATTAACAACATGAGAGATGACATGGCCTATCCCGGAGGATTGTGGTCCAATAACAGCAACCACATTCCTTTCCATTAGCTGCAATGCTGAAACCAAATAAATTTTTTATAATCAGTTTATGGACCATCCAAGTGAACAGCAGTAGGTACAGCTGATTAATCAGAGATTTCACTTCTGTAAGTTTTCACTCTGCTTATATGATCTAAGTATCTTCCTAAAACTTGACTCATGTAACCAAACTTTCTTATCTGACAAAAAAAAGGAAAACTTGTGTTGCTTCAGACAAAGAGGAGCAGGCTTCAACATGCCATGAGAAAGAAAAAGGAATCTTGCATGAGAAGAAAGTGGAGGCTTAGATGCCCCTTAACAGTTGAGACATGTTTCATACGTTGAGCCATTTGTGGTACTACTGTACCGGTATGCTTTTTGTCTGTTTCTCTTCTATTACCAGGACAGTCTGGTTAGCAAAACTCTCAAGAAAGGGCAATGTCATCATAATGCCAAGTAGCAGTTTTGTCTTCATTTCCAGTTTAAACATTAACAAATCATCTCATGAGACACGAGGCAGGGAATTATTGCATTTAAACTAGTAAGGGAGGAGTATAAATAATGGGCAAGAGGGAACCTTTGACCTTAATTCAGATAGATGAAGATACCGAACCAATAATACACTCAACAAATGAATCTGTCTTGGCAGTCAACATTCAGGTCCTAGACATATGGGTTACCTAACCCAAGAGGGACTCTCAAACAGAAAAAAAAAACAGAAAAAAAAAACAACAACAACAACAATGGTAACTCAGTGGAACCACAAATTTAATGAGTTTCCAGAAACAAAAAAAAAAAAAAAAGGATAGAGAGAACATACTTTCTTCCTCCATGTGCCAAAAGACAAGATACTGAGAAAGAGGACGGGAAAGCAGCTAAGCAAGGCTACTAAGTACTACTGTAATTGCTGATTACTAACCCTCAACGTGCAAATTCTGGCATTCTGAATCAAGCAGTGGCACCCACTTTGTTTCTTTAAGGGCGTGCAGATTGCAGATCAATATTTTACAAGGCCCGACATACCTAGAACACATGTACACGTCAGATTGTGCTGGCCTCTTCTCCACCACTATCATCTACTCCCTTTGCATCAAGAAGGCCTATGTTTAAACTGTCGGATGGTAGAGGTCTTAAACATCTAAAGAAGTCCAGAAATGAGCACTCACACGTTACTCTGTTTGGTTACACGCTTTTTGCTCGCAGCTAGTGCTAAAGCTGGAATTTTTCTTCGCGGTCACCACTTCACTTTCGTGAATGGTTGGAACTGTAGGCCGAATCATTCCAATTAAAAGAAAACAGTTGGTGTTAATTTAGCAGCCCCTGATACTCGAATTAGCAAACATGTAGTCTGCAAGGTTGACTCGAATCAAAGCCATTGTTCCTTTTGTTCAAACAAAAAAGGAAAACGCAAAATTAAGAATAAGAAAACAAAATCGGCATTCTAAGTTCAATCTTCTTGGCACTGGAAATCACTACTAGAAAGATGAGCAACCGAGAAGGGAAGAGCCAACCTTCGATGGTTCCAAGAAAGCCGCTGCAGTTGGTGTCCTGGGACAGCAACTTGAGGTGGGTGCCCGCGAGGACGTTGCGGTCGGCGTTGACGTCGTCGACGGCGAGCTCGATGGCGAGGCGCGCGGCGCGGCCAATGGTGGAGTCGTAGGTGAAGAGCGCGCCGACGGCCACCTCGCTGGGCCGCGCCCCGGCCGCCGTGACCGGCCTCGCGGGCGCGGCGGCGACCGCGGCGAGCAGCACGAGCATCGCCCGGAGCCGGAGCGCGCCCATTGGGCACCTTCCTAATAAGTCAACAGCCCAACTCTATCGCTTCACTCCATCCAGCCCTCTATCGCTTCACTCCATCCAGCCCTCTATCTCCGCCGCCGGATGAGTCGTCGGCGCTAATAGTGGAGTAGTGTAGTGTAGAGTAGAGTAGGGTCGGAAGAGAAAAGCAAGATGCTGGTTCGTTTTGTGAGGTGGCCAGGTGGGCACGAAGAGGATGAGGACATGAGGAGCCTGGAACAGGAAGAGGGAGGAAGAAAGCTGAAAGCTTGAAGGGCGAGTGCTGTCTCAGGCAGGACTCAGAACTGCCAGGTACCTAGGACCGTTCCGTTGCGTGTCCCGGGACAGCAATGCGGGTGCGTCGTCTCGGTTGGCGCCAACATGTGCATCACGCACGCACGCGACGCAGGCGCCGGGGTGGCCAGCGGCAGGGAGGGGGCGTTGGAGCGAGAGGGGCCACGGCGGCAGCCAGGGAGGCGATTCCTCTTTCTTATTCTTAAGCAAGCCCCCGAGAGGGCTTTGATCATGATTTCTGTTTTCTCTTTTTTTTTTCCTTTTTATTTGTTTCAAAAAAGATATCGTCCGATTCTCCTTCTATTGATTCTTTTCCGATCGAGATGTATGGATCCAGAGACAGAAGCACTTTGTGGATATGATAGTTGCTTCCTTGCCTGGTCTTTGTCTCCCTTTCATTGAAACGAGTACTCCACATCTGTCAAACTAATGAATCCCTCTCCGCCCCTGCTCCGACAAAGCAATAATAACTAGGGTATCCGCCCACCCGCCAGTTCGAATAGCCGGTTTCCTCCCCTTCCGCTCAAGCTTAAGGCTCTGGGCTACGGCTTCCGGTTCCGTATTCCGATTCGTCTTCGGATAGCATTAGAAAATCCCTTTCATGCCTTGCCAATACAACTATTATTTTTCTTAGCCGAGGAGCCGAAGCAACAACCTTATCTACAGCCATCTGCAACTATCAATTCGTAGTCATATATGTTTCGTACGAATAATCCTAGCCCTTATACGTTAGGGATGGAATTTCATCAACATCTGGATTTTTTGTATATATATTATTTATTTTTATGCTTTGTGTCTAGCAAAATTGTAATGTAAAACGACATAATAGACCCTGGATTCCTCATTTAATTCGGAGAAAAAGAGAAATTCTTGTTCATGGAACATCGATAGAAAAAAAAAGCCGACTATCGGATTTGAACCAATGACCCTCGCATTACAAATGCGATGCTCTAACCTCTGAGCTAAGTGGGCTTACATAACAGAAATAATGTAACAAATAAAAATATATATAGGGAATCTGTAAAATGTCAGATCTTAATTATTAATCTTAGTTATTAACCAGTTCTAAATTAGAAATTCCACTTAGAAAAAAAATACTAGAATTTCATAAAGATAAAGTTAGCTTGATATGCTTAACTAAATGATATTCTTAAATAGGATTATAGAATTATTGAACTTTCTTTTTATTTCTCTAATCGATGGTTACAGCGCGACGGCGACGGGGAATTCAGGCGAGGACCGAGGAGGGCAGAGCATCATAAAGCTGCGTGTGGTGTGGCATTCGCCGTCGCGACGGGCTCAGCGAGTCAGCGTCGAGGGAGATATTTTTGCAGCCATGGATGGATCCACCATGTTGAGGGGGATTTGTTCGAGTGTTACACGACAAGAAAAGGCGAAAGGGAGAGGCTTGCTTCAACGATGAGTGGACACTGGACAGTGGTTGTGGGGCGGTCACGTGTCGAAATCGCTCCCCTTTATTCCGTTTTTGCACTACTATTCAGCCCCTGTTTAGATGCACTTTAAAATTTTAAGATTCTCATCACATCAAATGTTGCGGCGCATATATGTATGGAGCATTAAATGTAGATAAAATTTTTATATGTTTGCGCAATATGCATGTAAATCACGAGACAAATCTTTTAAGCCTCCTTGAGCCATAATTGAATATTTATTGGAAAAGATTCCTTTTTCAAATTGTAAATTACAACTGCATGTAAACGGGGTCTCAGGATCTTCTTGTCACTCGCAGTGGCAGTACACAAATATACACAGTACTAGGAGTCACACAGTGCCATGGAGGTGTATGAATGGACTGTTCACCTTTAATAATCTCTGATTGAAGTGCAGCAATGCAGCTGGGACTTTTCTTTAGCAGATCATCCGGATTCCTTGCTCATGCTCCAAGGGACGACCCACCAGCTTTTCAAACACCAACCCGATCTAGCAATAATAAGTACGTGCTCTGATCACACACAGAAATAACCCTTTTTCCAACCCCTCCAACATGGTAACCTGCTCGTTTGAACTGAAAATAAACGTTAATTTTGATTGATGCTGATTTATTATAAAAAAAAATACTGTTTCGTAATTGCTGATTGATCGAGCGAACAGGACAGTGTGTTCCACACTCACCAGCAGGTTTATGATGACGTATTCATAAAATTTGTGAACAGTTGGAACTAGGCCAGATCAATCCAATTACAAAAGAAGCAATTAGTGATAATTTAGCGGTCACTGATCACTCGAATTAGCGAACATCACCCCCCCCCCCCTTACTTCCCTTTTAGTCCCTAAAAGTCTAAACATAGTGAATACAAAAGTGTGACTAAACTAACTGGTCCATAAGTTTCTTTGTGTGACTAAACGGAACTAAACGACCAAAAAGACACTTCCCTACCTCTTTTGAACTCTACCATTCTCGAACACTACCCACTTGCTGCCACCCCACGACATGCTCCTCTCATTTCCATACCCTCCCCCCACCCCCCGGCGGCCCCACGTACTCCTCCGCACCGCATCTTTCACCGCCATTGCACCGCATCCACCATGGCCATGGGGATGACTTTAGGGACTTCTTTTCTCAGGTGGATGCTTCCCCGAACGTCCTCAACTTCTCCGCTCCCTCGACCGCACCTGGCGCCGATGACTTCGGCCTTGGCTCCCTAGATAACATGGAGGACCTGGACCTTAACACCCAGGCCGAGGTCCTCCCCAGTCCCCAACATTGACAAGTACCGGGAGACCCTGCACTTGGATGGAGGTCACAACGATGATACAAGGGTACAAAGTATCAACTGGAGTTTCGACAAGGCCCATTGCCAAGAGGTAAAAATGAGCTCTTTAATTTTGCACATTGTTCACTTCGAAATGTCATCGGGCGGCCTTTTAAAGTTCTGAAGATGAAATGAAAAATTTTATTAGATTTACCAGGTTATCCAGTGCTAAAGCAAAACCATTAGATAGAGTGCTCTGACGGATAAAGACTTTGACTTGTGTGATCATGATGAAAATTACGTACCATAAGCATCGTCTCCTCAAGGAAATGTGGCTAATACACTTCGAGGAGACGAAGATCCAAACAGAATCAATTTTAGGATTGAATAGCCGATGGTTTATTCAATAGTCATATCTGTGAAAGCTGAAATAATCATCGGTAGTAAAACCAAGCAGCGCGCGGCAAGGCAGCGCGGATGTACGGACGCGGGACGTCAGGCGGTTGTTCAAATATAAATGATGATTGCGTGCATTAACTAGGGGGTTTTTTGGTCTTTGTATATAGGAGTAGGCTTTAAATGGCCATTAGTCCCTCCATCCAAACAATTGTAGGGATTAAAGTTTAGTCAATTGATTAAATGAGAACGTATGCTATGAAATTCAGCCTCCTGTGCAAACTATGAAAACTTTAATCAAGACCACACAAATCTAATCTAATGGCTACATGTGAGGGTTTAAATGCTAAAATAACCCACCTTTAGGATGAGATGAGGGGGGTTGTGTTTAAGTGCTAAAATAACCACCCCGCCTGTAGCTATTAGATTAGATTTGTGTGACTTTAATTAGAGTTTTTATAGTTTACACAGGAAGCTGGTTTTCATAACATACGTTCGCTTGATTAAAGGATCCAAACATGCGCTTAGTCTGCAAGGCTGACCTCGGACCAAAACCATTGCTTTTTTTTTTTTTGCAAAACAAAAAGATAAGACAAAATTAAGAATAAGCAAAAGAATCGATATTCTTCTTTGCACTCGAGATTACTGCTACTAATAACATGCGCAACCAACGAAGACTATATCCCGTTCGTTCAAAAAGAAAGACTATAGAGACGGGAAGCAAAGAAGAGGCAAAACCACCTTCAATGGCCCCACGAAAGCCGCTGCAGTTGGTGTCAAAGGAAAGGACAGCAAGCTGAGGTGCGTCCCCGGGAGGACGGTGCCGTCGGCGTTGACGAGGCACGCGGCGCGGCCAATGGTGGAGTTGAAGGTGAAGAGCGTCCCCACGGTCACCTCGCTGAGCCGCGCCGCCGTCACCGTGGCCGCCGTCGTCGCGGCGAGCAGCACCAAGCTGAGGTGCATCAGCCGGAGCGCGCCCATTGGCCTGGCCTGGCGAGCAGCACACCAAGCGCAGGTGCCTCACTTCATTCTGTGAGCACCTGGCGGAGGAGCTCTCTCTAATTAGCGTCGGAAGGGGAAAGGAAAAGCAAGAAAGCTGGTTCGTTCTGCGAGTGTGAGGTGGCCATCACGAAGACGATGAGGAGCCGCACAAATTCGATCAGGGTTCCACAGCCTGCTGTATCAGGATCCGATTCAGAACAGCCAGGAGCTAGTAGGTACGATTCCCCCAAGGCTCCGTTGCGTTGCGTGGCGGCCGGCAGTATTTCTTTTGGAAATGCATACAGTACGCACGGTCGGCGATTTGCAGCCGCCATGGAAATGAAATGAATGGAATGGATGATGATGGATCATGTCGAGGATTGATTCGAGTGGTACACGCCAAGAAAAAGCGAAAGGGACGATGTTAGCATCCCGATCACAGTAGCAGAATTGGGAATTACGATAAGTTCTGTTCACCAAATTCTTGTCATCGCTCTCCTTGCCGACTCGCTCTTTGTACAAGACCTTGGCCCACAGTTCACGCAGACGCAGCTGCGGCTCGGCTCACGCCCACTCGGCCCCCGTGAGACGCACGTTTGGCTGACGCGTTCTCCTGCCGCGTTCCAGAGTCTCCGTGGTCACCACGTTCTTCCGCCTGGTGACCGTGTCATGTTCCAAGCTGCTGACAGATGATGATGAGGCAGAGCAGGCAGGGGGCGTCACGCACTCACGTGTCGAGATCGTGCCCCTGCCCCTTAACTCCGTTTCTTAATAAGCAGTTCTGCACTATTCAGGATCTTGTCACTGGTAGAACTAGGAGTCCTAGAACTAGGAGGAACATTGTAACACAGACACAGCCATGGATGTGTATGGATGGACTGTGGACTTTTTCATCTGCTGCTGATGAGTACTACAGCAATGCAGCTGGGACTTTTCTTTGGCAGATCGTCAGGATTCCTTGCTCCAGCTCCAAGGGACGACCGGCCTTTTCAACACTGACAACACACCAACCGGAACTAGCAACAAGTACTTAATATTTGCTCTGAGATCACAAGCTTATCTCTTCTTCCAACATTAAAAGTTCATTACAACGCATTCATGAAATTTGACAAGTATAATAAAATACACACACACATTGCACACATAAAAGAAGAAGGAATCCTTTAATTTAAACAACACGAGGAGGGAGTGGTATCTTGTGGGCTTATTGGGCATCATACAGGAGAAAAGCTTCCATCACTTTCTGAATAGCTGGTATCGATCAGTTCAGCATGCATCGCCCTAGACCTGACTAGCCATGCATCGCTCTCAGGCAAGCTGGAACCGCCGGTAGAAATCTCTCTATAATTTCCATAGAAAACCAAACGAGAGTTGGGATTTCAATGCGTTAACCAACGTACGTACATTTCACTGTAAATTATTGGCATCTTTTTAATCAAACATTCACAGAACAACTTGTACGGTTCATTGGCGCCCCACGCAGCTGGCAGCTGGGAAACATTGTCTTCACATCATGGTTGAATGCATTCATGGTTGTTCCATCTCATGTTTTAATTGTCGATATACATCGATTTGAATGTTATGGAATTTTTTCATATTTTCTTAGATAATTTTTCCCTTTTCCTAGAGCTAAATCTAATTTTTGAGACATCTTTCACAATGTATAAATGTTGTATTTGTATTTATCGTGCCAATCTATCTTTACAACTTCTCTTATTTTTTTAGAGACATTATTTGTGGTTTAAAATACTTACTAGACTTCTTTTAAAGATGAAAGCATCTTGAAAACTAGTTGAATTCTGGAATAAAGGTCTGTTTTGAGTGTTTAGGGCGTAGGATTTCTGGTATTAAAATTTAAGCAAGAAAAGCATTCCAAGTCAACAATTTAGGACCGAGAACATGGAGTAGACACAGGAGGACCGTTAAGCTGTCCCCTGTTCTTAGATGGCGTGTGTATGTTAATGGGACTTGATTCATGATTTTCGGTGAGAAATTCCCTATTAGAAGACGGGTAGACAACAAATTTAGCTCCATTATTAAGGATCCAAATAGTAGAGGTCTCATGTATCTAGCGCAGAGCGGCTGTCAGCGACATGATGGTTCCCCATCCCTCATCCCCGTGTACTTGTAATTAGGCCTTTTGCTGAGTATGTGGATTGATGTTCATCAAGTTATTCAGTCATTTCTAATAATTAATGTCTTGCTGCTTGCTGTTCATTTACTTGAGAATTGTCAGATATTCAGTTATTCATATGTGATGCACCGATATTTGCTATTCACTAAATTTACAACTGTCATACCTGTGATGCGTTGCTGCAGCAAAGTATCCTCTTGTGTACACCCTCGACTGTAACAAGAGAAGTGGACTGTGGACCTTTTTTTTTGCGACTAAGTGGACTGTGGACCTTTGGCCTGCTGAGTACACCAATGTAGCAAGGAATGACAGATCATCAGGATTCCTTTTCTCGAATTACAAGGGAAAACATCAACAGAAATTAGCAATATGTACATTCTCTAATCACAAACATTTCCCTTTTTTCAAGATTTAAAGTTCGCCCCCAGTGTATCATTAAATCTGAGAAGTATTTGTAAAGAACATCTTTGGGTACAAGTATAACACACATTAACAAAAAAGTTAAAAGAGGGCCTTTTATACAAGAGGAGGGAATCTACATCTGTTATAAAGATAATTCCCACTAGCAATTCTATCTCATCCCACAGTGATCCACATCATCGGTCATCAATCTGCTAGGAGGCTTTCCGGCTGTTCTTCACGACGCCTTTGCCGCAGGGCCCCTCCACTTCCATCTGTTCTTGCTACGGCAATGGCCCATGAACTCCCATGAACCCAAATGAGGTCATAAATGCATCTAAAACGGACTGAAGAATCCAACAGTCACCCTCACCCACCCAGATCGCCTTCAAGGTGCAAACGATCTGCTTGAGCAGCCATCGCCTTCATGTTTAAATCCGGAATGGCCTCATGCTCATGCGTTCATCTCTAGCATAGGTTTCACATTGGTAAGTGGTCAGTCCTGACTATTAGCCTCCCTTGTTTTCTCCTATCGCCAAGGTTATTGTTCTTAGACTGTCAGATTCATCAACTGCGTTCTAGCACGAAAGGTGCTCGATGTTTTACCACCAAGGGCTGTTCTCGCGCTTCATTGCTTCAAAGGTATGCTGCTTCTCGCATTGGTACACAAAGTTTCATCTCCTGTAAGTTTCTTCTATGTACCGGATGAGCACACTTATCTTCTATTTTATTACTTCTGCTCACATCGACTTCCATTTGTGGATTTCCTCTCAATGATGTCCAGCAGGCAGAGGCATTGTAGTATATACTTCGGAGGAGACACAAGGTGAGCAATTGGTCCTTGTTGGCTCATATATCCCCACCACAAGCAGCAACACATAATGTTTGGTGCTTGCACATCAATATGAGAACGAAGTCCTCTTCTCTTTTGTTACTCTGGTTGTCCATAGTCGTCATTGCTGGGAAAGGGAGGCATCAGGATGGCCAAGCAGCTTGGGGCAACTCTTTTTATTGTCTCACTCAAATTTGCAGTCTAGTATCTGTACCACTTGCTCATTATAACCCTTTTGCCTTTTTTAACTTGTTTAATAATTTATTTATTCATTGTGTGCGCCACAACTACCGACTAGTACTTCACCTAATCTCAAGTTCTTAAGATTCGGTTGAACTAGGTTCAGCCTATTTTCAGCCATAAAACATATTTTTCTCTTACAATAATTTAACCGTATAATTTAGCCTACAATCCAGCCAGCAAAGTGATCCCAACTGTGATGTAGTACTACGGTGTACCTCGACTCAAGATGGCAACGGGTATATACCCGATGGGTACTGCCCACCTATACCGCACCAGCCAAGTTAAATTTTACCCGTCAGGTTTACCCATACCCGCAACGGGTAAGAAAATACTCCCATACCTGCACCCGTGCGGGTAATTCTACCCGACGGGTTACCCGCACCCGATAATAAACCCGCATCACCGGCTCCACCTTAGCTACTAGCGACGGCGAGACTGTGCGCGCGGTGGGGCTAGCGACGGACGACGTGGCGGTGGAGCAGAGCCGTGTAGACTGCGGGACTCCGGATCTAGACTCTCGAGCCCCGGTTCCATGTCTTCGTCATGGCGGCTGTCTGGAGCCGGCGGAGGACGGCGGTCGGGCGGCCGACTGGAGGGAGTCACGGTCGCGTCGCGGTGGCCTCCGAGCTCCGACTTAAGTCTTCGTCGCGGCGGGCGGTCTGTTGCTCCGAGCCGACGACGGGAGGGAGTCGCGGTCGCGGACCCGCGGTCCCGTGCGGGCGCAGCCTCCGAGCTCCGGCCGGGGGGGGCGGAGGGAGGCGACGGCCACGGCCATGGGAGGGAGTCGCGGACTCGCGATCGTGACCCTGCAGTCCCGCGCGGCCTTCGAGCTCCGGTCGACGACGCCGCGACCCTCGAAGCGCCGTCACGTGCGTACGCTGGCGGCAGCTGGGAACTGGGTAGTGAGGGAGTGGAGTGGACTGAAACCTGATAGGGTTTGAGAGTATATATACGAGGAGTGTTTAGTTAGGTTTTGGGCCAAATTCATGGGCTCTATGGGCCAAAATGACAAGGGGTTTCTGGTTCTTTTATGCGTGTGTTTCTTACCCGCGGGTAGATAGGTATGGGTAGTACACACCCACACCCGTACCCGATATACCTGATGGGTTTAGGTTTTTACCTAATAACATACCCGTGGATAGAAAATTCTTCCCACACCCGCCTATTTATCGGGTAAAACCCGTCGGGTACTCGGGTTTCGGATACCCGTTGCTATCTCTAACCTCGACAATGTCGCCAGATTAAAAATCTCAGTCCTGCAAGGCTAGCTAGCTGCCAGGCACGTGCTCCGCCTTTCATGCGTGCGTGCACACACTCTACTCTACTTGCCGTCCTTATTTATTCTCTCCGGCTCTACCTAGCTCATGCCATCTTCGTTTCTATTACTAATTAAGATTGTTACTGAGTCATATTTATTCTCTCCGGCTCTACCTAGCTCATGCCATCTTCGTTTCTATTACTAATTAAGATTGTTACTGAGTCATTTTGAGCCCAATGGAATGTACTGTATGGTTCATCCATAGAAATAGAAGACACACAAAGGAGAGACCAGCGCAGGCCTGTAATCTTAAGCATGCATGCTTGATCCTTCCACGGCAATCGGATCAGTTGTGATTTGGGAATGGGATGCATCGGGACACACACAGCTGCTACAATCATCGCAGCATGGATTGCAGAAACTAGAAGAGATGTGGCAACCACAGTGCATCGGGCAAGCCGTCACACATGGGCCGCCCTAGCGTCGCCCAACCTGCGTCTTCTCTGCTTAATACGGACGAAGCAGTAGCAGACCTTGCACAGTCGGTCCCGTGAACAGAGGATCCCTTTGATGTATGTTGCAGCTGTTAGGGCAGGGACAACACAGACCAAAAAGAACGGTGGTTTTATCTTAAAGTTGTGTGCCACGTAGATACGAATGGTTCAAGACTCTAAACTCACGACGCAGCTAGGCTGCTGCCACTCAATAAACATGTTGCTTTCGTCATACGGGAGCTGTGTATTTACTCGCCTACTCGGGCCAAGACAAAAACGTGTCACGAAGCTTTAGCTTTTGGCTCCCAACGCTCCCTTCAATAGCAGCTTCGCAGCTTTGTTAGGTGAAGTAACTGTGCATGGACACTGCATGTGGACGTGGAACCTGAGTCATACAACCATCGTGTAACATTGGGCAAGCCCTTAAGGCCCAAATGATGTGGCACCAGTCAGGTTGGTGATGGCACCAGACGTGTTTCTGGACGGACTCCTGGCTGTTTGACGGAGCAATTTGTCTCTCTGCACCTAATACCTTTCGTGTGGTCTGTCAGTGACGGCGCAACTGCATGGTAAGTGAGGCGATACTCAACCGCCGGTGGGCTCGGGATATTACCGGCGCGCCAACGGTCTAGGACCTCTATGTACTTTGTGCAGGTGTAATCAAGAGTCTAGTCGAGTGTGCCCCTGTGCAGGTGTAATGTCCATCTATTCCAGGACTATCATTATACTAGGCGTATCTGGGACGGAATTGCATTATGACTGGTGAATGACCAGTTGAGGCCAACTACCTGGGTGCCAGGGGACTCGATGCAAACTTGGTGGAACAACATGGATCGCATACCATCGGGTGCGAGGCGAGGCCTACAATCAATCGTCATTCTCGTCTGTTGGGAGGTGTGGAATGAAAGAAATGCTAGAATTTTTGAACACAAGGAATCCACAACAGTGCAGCTCCTCCAAAAAAATCAAGGATGAGGCGGGACTATGGGTAATGGCCGGAGCAAAGCAAGTTTCTAAATTATTAATGCGCTTTTGATGTTGCACCTCTTTGACGAGGGTTTTCGGAGCTTGACTCCAGTTTGTACATAGTTGCTTTTGTTTGTACAGGGCCTGTCTAGGTCTCCTATCTTATTAATACAATAGGTAGCTCTCCTGCCGGTTCCGTTTCAAAAAAAAAAAGGACCTCTATGTACTTTGTGAATACAATACATTCTCTTGTGGGATAAGCTTGATAGATCCACCTTTCGCCAGTGGTTTCCGATCGTTTCATTTGAAAATGGATGGAATGTGGAACCTACAGCGTCTCTTCAGTTAGCATACAAGCCCTTCAACTCTGGGAGGACCACTTTGGTGGGAGCCAAACATGTTTGGAGATGGGCGGTGTCGCCGAAAGTCAAAAGTTTATTTTGGCTTCCTCTCCATGGACGCCTTTGGACAGCGGAACGCCGCAAGCGTCACGGTCTTCAGCAAGATGCAACTTGTGCTCTCTGTGATCAGCAAGACAAGACCACCGACCACTTGTTAGCATCTTGTGTGTTCACCCGTGAGGTATGGCAGTAGCTGCTATCAAGGGTGGGGTTGCAGCACTTGGCGGCGCCACCTCATGGTTCCTGTTTAGCGAACTGGTGGCAGAACTCGAGAGTAACTGTTCCGAAGCACTTCAGGCATAGCTTCGACTCTCTGATGTTGCTTGTTTTGTAGATGGTCTGGAAAGAGCGCAACCAGAAAACTTTTGACAACGTCTCGAAGTCGCTGCCCTAGCTGAACGCTCTCATTCTGGAGGAAGGAGAAGCTTTGATCATTGCAGGCTTTCACTGCCTTGCATCGTTGATTGTCGTTGCCTCCTAGCGGTTGTGGTCTTCCCCCCTTTCTCACTAGTCGCTCAATTTGTTTCCTAAGTTAGTACATCTTCTTAACGCCACCATTCAAGCCGGTGATTCATGTATGTGTCCCTCCGGTATTAAAATTTAAGCAAGAAAATCATTCCAAGTCAACAATTTAGGAAGTTGGAAGGGATTTTCCCCATAACAAGCAAGCTGCAATAATGTTGTGTCAATTCAGCCCACATGGCTTGAACCCCAAATCAGTCAATTAACCACACGAAGCACCGACAACATGGTGTGGGGTAAAGGCCTCCTCTATCTACTCCTTCCTGTTCTCGGTCCTTATTTATACTCTTGGTCCCCATGTATCCTCCTCCTGTCCTGTAGTATAGGAGAAAGCCGCGAGACCAATATATAGTCCAATTTGCAACACTCTAGAACAGCAAGCTGGCTAGAAAAAACCATACTCATTCCGTCCTTGTCTTCACATCATTAGTTCAGAGCCAAACTAGTGCACGCGCTGGCTTGTTTCCCTACGTGATGAGGATGAGACATTGTAGCTTTCTTCATGTTTCTGTTGGCTCGCAACGTTTCCTAATCATTGTCTGGTCATCTAGGAGAGGGAGGCACCGGGACATTTGCCTAGACCGAGTAAATAGGATGGAGCAGCGAGAGAGGTGTATGTTCCAGAAGACTTTGTCGGAAATGGTCGTTGGCTAATCCCTAATTAAGGTTAATTACAAAATTAATGGGAATCAAGCCAATCAATCTATCTGTTATTTTCTTCAACTGATTAGTACTTGCCATGATCGGAGGCACTCCTACCAAATATAGGATTCGGCTCCAGGCCTACAGCGCATATAAAATCAGTGGGAGGCACTCCTGGACCTCTCTAATATATTCTTCACATCCCCAAACCGATCACTCAGGCGCTGGAGGGTTTTGGAAGGCCATATTCCACGTCCACTAACCGTTGTTGCAGCGTCAAGAGAGAGTTCTTACTCTCAATTGATGAAGATCAACATATCTAATACACCTACGACCTCTACCGCACCACAGATGGCATCTATCGACTCTGGTTAGTCACTAAGATCTATTCCATATAAGTTTAAGGTAGTGATCATGTTTAGACTAAGATTAAGATCCTCTTAATCTAATATTAATTTCAACAGACCTCATATCCCTCGCATGTAAAAGTTAATCAGAGGCGCCGAAGACCATTGAGCTAGCCCTGACTTAGATGGTGTGGTTATTGCCTTGCTGCTTGCTGTTTTCATTCACTTGGGAATCGTTTTTTCGAAAAGAGACAACACACCTTGCTGGATTTTTACTAGTAGAGTGAAGAAGTACAAAAACAAAAACAAAAAATGGTGCAAGAAAAAAGAAAACAAAAAACAGAAGAACTTCCTAGTTCAACCACTCGACCTTGCCGACTAACTGGTGTGGACACCACTACTAGACGCCAGGTGGTACTCATCGATGTCCTCCTTGCAAAGAGCTCCAACTTGAGTTGGGTTCAAGCTCTTCCTCTTTCTTTTCAAATATTCCACCACCAGAAGTATATCATTACTCCATCGAATGTCCTTCTTTGGTGTTTCGCAATTACTTGGGAATTGTTAGATATTTCAGTTATTCATATGTGATGCACCGATATTTTCGTCACTAAATTTACAACTGTCATACATGTGACGCGTTAGTATCCTTGTGTGTACACCCTCGATTGTAACAAGAGAAGTGGACTGTGGACCTTTGGTTTGCCGAGTACTCCCTCCGTCCCAAAAAGAGTGTCGTTTCTTAACTTTTGACGTGTTCTGAATATTAAAACGACAATCTTTTTGAGACGAATGGAGTACACCAATGCAGTAAGGATTGGCAGATCATCAAGATTCCTTTCTGGAATTACAAGGGGAACATCGACAGAAATTAGCAATATGTACATGCTCTAATCACAAACATTTCCCTCTTTTTGAAGATTAAAAAAGTTCTCCCCCAGTGTACCATTAAATCTGAGAAGTATTTGTGAAGAATTTCTTGGGGTACAAGTATAATACACATAACAAAAAAAGAAAAAGTAGGCCTTTTATATACACTAGCAAAAGTGCCCGTGCTTTGCAGTGGGAGAGACCGTGCGTTACAGACAGAGAGTGTGAAAATAAATTTTCATTAACTCAATTGGTTTCGTAACCAATCTAGAAAAAAATAATTATTATACGTGTTTGACTTACGTATCAACATATATTTGCCAAAAAAGGCTAAAAAAGATATGAGTTTTTTTAACAGAATATTTTTTTTTTATTTACATCTCACCTAGTCGCCCTTATCTCACTTTACCGTATATCACTAATATTAACCGACGTACAAAATTAAACTGGACCAAGTACAGATGGAAATAAAAATGGCCCAAAGCCGACTTACGGCGGCTGTATTGGAGGATTTTGGATTTTTTTTTAATGGCCCAAAGCCTTCTTACGGTGGTGGCTGTGTTGGAGGATTTCTTTTTTAAAGAAAGGCGGCTGGCTGTATAGTGGGCTGCCATTGGGGCCGGCCGGGGCGTGATCGTAGGTGGTGGACTGATCGCTCCTGTGTTCTACCTTGGGACTGGAACAATCCAGATCGGAAAGGCTGGACGAAAAACAGAGTAAAAAATCTTCTCGTTTTATTAGTAGGTATAGATATAGGTATAGGTATAGATATAGGTATAGATACAGATGAAGAGGGAATATAATATTTCAGGTGCAGACGATCTGCTTGAGCAGCCATCGCCTTAATGTTTAAATCCAGCATGGCCTCATGCTCATGCGTTCATCTCTAGCATCGTTTTCACATCGGTAAGTGGACAGTCCTGACTATTAGCCTACCTTGCTTTCTCCTATCTCAAAGGTTATTGTTCTTAGACTGTCAGATTCATCAACTGCGTTCTAGCACTAAAGGTGCTCGACATTTTGCCACCAAGGGCTGTTCTTGTGCTTCATTGCTTCAAAGGTATGATGCTGCTCGCATTGGTACACAAAATTTCGTCTCCTGTAAGTTTCTTATATGTTCCGGATGTGCACACTCATCTTCTATTTTATTACTTCTGCTCACATCGACTTCCATTTGTGAATTTCCTCCCGATGATGCCATCCCTTTGTCAGCAGGCATTGTGGTATATACTTCGGAGGAGACACAATCACACAAGGTGAGCAATTTGTCCTTGTTGGCTCATATATCCCCACCACAAGCAGCAACACATAATGTTTGGTGCTTGCACATCAATTTGAGAACGAAGTCCTCCTCTTTTTGTTACTCTGGTTGTCCATATAGTCGTCTTTGCTGGGAAAGGGAGGATGGCCAAGCAGCTTGGGGCAACTATTCTTATTGTCTCACTCAAATTTGCAGTCTAGTATCTGTACCACTTGCTCAATATTACACTTTTGCCTTTTTTAAAAACTTGTTTAATAATTTATTTATTTATTATTGTGTACACCAGAACTACCAACTAGTACTTGCACCTAATCTCAAGTTCTCGACTTTTTATAAGTTGTAGTACTACGGCCAAATTTAAAATCTCACTCATGCAGGCTAGCTGCCAGGCTAGTGCTCCGCCTTTCATGCGTGCGTTCACACACTCTACTCTACTTGCCGTCCTTATGTTTATTCTCTCCAGCTCTACCTAGCTCATGCCATCTTCGTTCCTATTACTACTTAAGATTGATACAGTCATTTTGAGCCCAATAGGATGTACTGTATCACTGTATGGTGCATCGATAGAAACTAGAAAAGAAGGCGCGGCTTTGCTGCGCAATCTAGAAGTTGGAATATATACCACTATTTGACGTACATTTATGCACCTGGCGTGGGTATATCAAGGATGATCAATAATCTAAGCGCATAATAGTTTCATATTTCCATATGAGAACTATTTTGTTGGAAACTGAGAGAGACTTGGAGCTCCAAGATATGAATAAAAAGATGTTTGTATAGTGCAGCAGTGTTTGAGGGTTCAAAGATGAACATACAGCTTGTTAAAGAAAATGACTTTATCCTTGTCACTGCCATTTATCAGTACATTCTCCTTTTAGTGGAAATGACTTCAGTACCATGTTATACATCTAAAACTATATGTTCATCGTAAATATTATCAATATTGAACCATAGATAGTATCCACACTTCAGGGACACAAATTTTCTGCAACACATAGGAATGTGGAATGTCTAAAATTGATACTTAGAAGGCAAGTTCTTCTTTGTATATTTACGGTTGTCCAAAATATTAGACATTCACATCAGCCTTTGACTTTCAGCTTCTTCATAAACATATAAAATTATGTAGCAACGCCCAAGTACAAAGCAAGTATATAACATAACAAAAGAAGGTTAAACATGCTTTATGTATTATTGTTATTTCACTATTGGAATTGGAATTGAAGAAAATCTTAGATGACCAAGTGAATTTAAGCTACATATAAGGTTATATAGGGCAAAGACAGTACTGTGTAGTAATTCATCTGTCAAGATTTTTATCTAAAAACCGAGGAGCATGTATGTACAATAGAAATTTTTTTATATAATCAACACAGTAGGTTTCTTCTATTAGTGTTGCTCAACTTTATTAAAGTAAAAATAAACCAACTGAAATCTATAGAAATGACAGAAGAAGCGCTTCTTCTTGTGATCAAGTGAATTAGTTTCAGGGTCAGAAATGTCCCTTCATTGTCTTATAGGACAATCAACCTAGCATCAAGGACATTCATGATATCACATTGTACAGGAAGAAAGAAACTCGATCCAGCACATACAATTTCTTGCAAGTTTCTGTTGAAACATTCTTAAGTACTGCCTCGAGAATATAGTTGAAATGAGTTGTAACATGTATTGCAATCATAGTATAGAGTTATAATTATAAACTAAAACCATGGCAAGTCCAACAAACAGAGCAACCTAAATTATTGGCTCAGTTGCTTATGCTTTACGGGTAAGTGCAACATTTTGGGCTAATATCATTTTGACAAAGGATTGGATCAATGAATTTAAAAATATATTGAGACTTGAAACTACATGACTGCAACATTAAATAAAATGTAAAAAATTGTACATATTTCCCATGTCAAGTCTTATTTTTTGTATCTCACATCCTTCAGTTCATGTATATCTTCCTGATAAGTCAGTGCCACTTTTTTGCAGGTTTTAAATCCTTATACCTCAGACAAAACAATGATATATGGCTTATCTCACTCCACGGGAGCTGGAGCATCTGCCGAGATTGGCACCTGAAATGATGGTCAAGAGCAGAGAGTTGAAAGCTACGTACTGTGATGAGGTGTTGAATTTCCAGCAGAAAAAAAAAAAACACTTGAGAAACAAATCTGAGCAGTAGTACTCAAGGAAGATCCAAAATTTCCCATAAAGGCACAGGTGTATGTGAACTTTAGGGATGGTTTCTATCATCTGTGTAAAAAACAAGATGATTTTATCAATCATATATAAAAGAAATTAATTTGTATAAATTATAAAATGGAAGATGCCTCTCTAATGAAGAGAGGATCCGTTCATCTTCTTCTTGCTGCTTCTGATAAAACGATTAGTGAGGATCATGGGTTTATGCCATTTTATCCATAGATTATTAGTAATAAAATAGTTTCCATTAAAAGGCATCAGTAGCCCCACGAAGCAAACTACCAAGAACAAAGTCAGAAACTAATCTTATTTCTTAAGTTTAATTTGATACATGGAAAACCAGTTCACGTTGCTATATCAGATTTATCCACTACTATCTTATTATTATGCAATCAGGACATCAGCGAAAATAACAGAGAAGAGGTTGGATTATAAATTGCCATAGTTTAGAAGGAAAAAAAAAAGACCCTCTGAAGCATTGAATCGAATAGATTGTGTGCATGAATGCATGGGTGCAGGCATGTACCATGTAGCAATGGTGGTTACCTTGATGCAATCCCGTGATTTATCTTGTTTGGACAATTCATTAACACCAATTCATCTGCAAGTCTTGACTTTTTATTCGGACTAGCCCTTGACACCGTCAGCATGCAAGAGTCGTCACGACCATGCCATTCCAGAAGGCAAGCGAATCTGACGCCTGACGGTGACGGAGAGTGAGAAGCTTGCCTCAAGCTGAGCCTTTGTAGTTGCTGTAGCCAAGTATGGGCTATATGGAGCACCACCGCAAGCCTCGGGCCCTCGCCCCTCGCAGACGGCGGCGCACGCGTGGAGGAAGGCCTGCTGGAGGCCATGGAAGTAGAAGGCGTCGGGCTGCGTGAGGACAAGGCCCTGCCAACCGCGAGGACTGAGACCGGGCAGTAGCTGAAGCTGAATTTGTTGAAGCTCACAACAATGGCGGCGTGGTGCGCAAACTTAGCGCGGATCTCGACCACCGATACCGCCTGGGGGAGCTTCCCCGGAGCCGAAGTGTAGCCGTTGCCATGGCCGCTGTCGCGGTCGTGGCCATTATCGCCAAGGCCGCGTCGTCAGGGAGCAGGGGCCAGGTCCGATGCCAATCACCGCCACGCTACGATTAGCTGGACTTGGAGAGGAGTGTGCTGGAGATCGAGGATCGGCTCCGGCCGCTGCTTCTCCTCGCGGCTGGACGGCGGCGACTTGCGAGGTCGGGGGAGAAGGATCTCGTCCTGGGTTCTCGAATCGTCGCGAGTGTCCGGGCTTGCGGGTCGACGGACAAGAGGCTAGACGAACCCATATCGGACGGTCCATCTTGCACGGATGGCTGATCGAACGGTTAGCGCGCTAGCGGGTTACGTGGCACAATCGGGTGCCCGAGCTTGAACCCGGGATTCGAAAGGAGAAGATAGAAGACACACAAAGGAGAGACCAACGCAGGCCTAGTCTTAAGCATGCATGCTTGATGCTTCCACGGCAATCGGACCAGTTGGGATTTGGGAATGGGATGCATCGGGACACACACAGCTGCTACAAACATCGCAGCATGGATTGCAGAAACTAGAAGAGATCTATGTGATCCAGTTGCAGTTGTACTTCTTCACTATAGTATATTCGTTTGTATTTAATAACTTTTATTTAATTATAGTCTAAGTAGGCTTAAAAGATTCGTCTGGTGATGTACATGTAAAAAATACAAACATACAAATATTTTATCTATATTTAATATTTTATGTATATATCATAACGTTAATATGACTAGTTATCATTGTAATTTACAGTGAATCTAAATAGAGAAATTTAAGGTGGATCTAAATAGAGTCCTAGTATCTGGGAGTGGGGCAAGCACAGTGCATCGGGCACGCCGTCACACGTGGGCCGCCCTAGCGTCGCCCAACCTGTGCGTCTTCTCTGCTTAGGGGTGTTTAGATTCCTCCAAAATTCTAAAACTTCCGTCACATCAATTTTACGACATATGCATGAAGTACTAAATGTAGATGAAATTTTTGCATGTTTACACAGTTTGCCTGTAAATCGCGTGACGAATCTTTTGAGTCTACTTGACCATGATTGGATAATTATTAGAAAAGATTCCTTGCTGTTACAGTGTTAAAATCCTAAAACTTTAGGTATCTAAACACTCCGTTAATACGGACAAGGCAGTAGGAGTAGGGATGAAAATAGTACTGGATAAGTTCGACCGAATTCGTTTAGAGGTGTTCAGATCTGTCCGTATCTGAGTCTAAATATTCAATATCCGATACCGTTTTCGTATCCAAATACTCAAATCGTATATTTATGAGTCGACATCTAGACGTATCTTATCCGGTATGGCTGACACTATTCGAATCCAAATCCGAATTCGATCAGAAATATGAAAACAAATATGATATCAGGATATCCGTTCGTATCCGATCCGTTTTCATCCCTAAGTAGGAGTATGCTGTGGCTGTTAAGGCCCAAATGATGTGGCACCAGCGCATCTCGCTCGATGGTTCCTCTATCTTCTACTGTCACATCAGCCATGGGCCATGGCTGGACCCTCTTGTCGTTGCCATTCTCGCTCACAGATGCCCCTGCTATAATAGTAGTGTCAAAATAGGGGATGAAAGATAAACTAATGGCAAACAAGAAAGTTTGAGTTTTCCAAGACCATAAGAGCAAGGCTAATAATACAGTTAGCAAGGTTCAGTTTACTTGTATAATAGTTAGCTCTCTATTAATAATACATAGCACATTTGTCTATGTCACAAGTTCTTTTTGGTTCCTGTGCTCAAATCGGTTATAAGTTTACAGCCTGTTTCTCTTATCCACATCATTATTTAGTCGGCTTACAATCTTTTATTATATTTTCTCCAAGAACCTTTTGAATTAACCAGTGTTAAAAGGAAGCTTGTTGGCGAGCCCAACACACCAGCGAAGCCGGAAACGACCTTTGAAAGCGGTAAAGCACTTGCAGATCCAGCTAGCTTCGGACCCGGTCTGAGAATGTCAGTAACACACAACCGTGCCAGTCAATTTGTCCTGCAATTGACAAGGAAACAGATATAATCAGTAACCCAAGGCGGAACTAACTGGTGAGTCCAGATAGTTCCAACTGTACGACTCAAAGAGCCAGTATAATCGAAGATCGACTAGAAAGCCGATTCCGTCATGTTATGAACCGATAGTATAATAATGAAGTAAAACGGCTATCAGGATATTCATATGTTAATGTACATAAAAAAAAATAGATCACGTGTACAGATCTGATCTGTACATCAAACAAACAGAGATCTGCTAAAGCTGGTCTAAAAGGCCGGCGGCTTTAGTAAACCCTCTTCGCTAAATTCACCAAGTCTGCGTTCACCTGGTCTAACGGCCAGCGGGTTTCAACAAACTCAGCAAACAAAGCTAGATCGTTTGATATCCAAATAAGTCTATATGCACGATCTATTCGTGAAAGCATAACTGAATCGGCTCTTTAGCCGATGCAGGGTCCATGAAGCACGAACGAATGCTAGCGTAGTCATAAACAGACCTCAAATTAAAGCAAGTCTAATCTAGCGAACCTTGTTCAGGTTAAACCTGTTCCACCGGATGACACTCAGTTTAACTTAAACGAGGACACGAAAATAAGACTTACGATAACCTCAGAACCACTTATGTCTCAACTAGAACCGAACGCACAACATGTAACGAACAAGATTGATAGGGAATTAGCCGATGTAAACATGGAACCGATCATCATGGTAACGTGAGAAAGCATAAACGACGATCAGATTCACGTAAATCTAAGGCCAAATCTATCAATCTTGATCGGGCAGAGATATTGTTATAATAAGGTAAATCAATTTAAACAAACAATACCGATAACTTAATGAATCTAACTAAATTGCCATATTTAGCTAGAGCCGATAACTAATCCATGCGTGCAAACTATCTCAATCTATAGCCTGTCTACCAGATGACATTAACTAATAGATTAATCAAGCAAACAAACACGAATCGATAACTAATCCGCGCGTGAAAACCGTCCTGATCTGCATCTCGTCCACCGGATGACAGTTAACACAGATTGATCGGGTAAACCAGCGTGAATCATCCTTGACTCACTATGCTTCCCGCGTCCACCGGATGACGCCAAAGAAACAGAGCTTAGCAAGGACCCTGGTCCGCCATGCTTCCATGTCCACCGGATGACGCTAAAAAAATAGAGTTTAACAGGGGGTTGACGATACTTACAAGCAAGCCTGCGTCCACCGGATGACACCCAGCCTGGATGAAGTAACTCGCCGGACTCGACTGACTCTAGGGTTTGTTGGCCGGAGCCGAAAGTTGTGTTGTATTTTTGATATCAATAGCTGAGGGCTTATATTTATACCCTGAGCGTAGATAGAGTCTTAGTCGAATTACAACTCATTAATAGATAAGGAAACTAACAAACTATCCTATATCTAAGGTAACTTGGAGTCCAACCTTCCCTTTCCATAATGGACTCCGATCGTGATCGCACCCTGGCGGCGCGGACTCTGGATGACGTCATCAATACTGACGCTGCGCACCTCCTGTCACCTTGGCCCGATAACCGATTCACCGTGCAATCGGCTGTTTCCTTCCTTCCGCTGGACGGAATCTGCTTTCGAGATCGGCTATCTTTCTCTGGTATCGGCTATCGGCTCCCAACCCAAAATTTGGTGTTAACAAAACTTTATCCTCCTATATTGTGGTAGTTGGTAGTATGAGTTATGAGATAGTAATGGCATCCTTTCACCACACAATCAAGAAATAACTTCCATGTGCTTGTTTTCCCTCATGATCCTTATAATGATATAATCACGTCCTCACTTGATATTTCTTACCTCATTAGTCATAATATATCACAGCAAAACCTATGCCGATTTATTTGATGGTCGATGTGTCAAGACTTGCCCAAGATTATTAGATGTGCGTCCCACTTCTCTCTTTCCTTACATTACCATGAGTACTAGGTAAATGCCCGTGCGCTGCAACGGGAACACAGTGCCACGATAACATATGTATGAGTGTTTCGTTAATTTTTTTCTGTTACAGCATACGATGATTTACCTACTAATTGCCCAAGAAACGGATAGCATTGATGCCTTTCCATTTTATGCAAATCTGTCACAGACACATACATATCATACACTAACACACACTAAGTATAGGAAAGCCCTTTTTTAAGGATTTAGTCCAAATCACAGTGTTACAATGGGGCTTGTCGCAAAAAAAAAAAAAAAGTGTTGCAATGGGGCTTAGACAGGATTTAGACCAAATTATAGTGTTACAAAGTTCACACAGGATAGATGTACGGATGGTTCAACTAACCTGGGTGTGGCAACGCCGACGATGACAGTAGATTAGGACCCCTGGCCTACTTTTCAGTACACCTGCTCCAACGGCAGAACATGAGTTCAATATGGTAGCAGCTCAAAGATCAAGTTTGGCTCAAGGAGTATTGAGCATCTTTAAGAGTTCCATAAACACTCTCCCAATCCTTAGATTTTTGGTAGGATTAAAAGAATAGCTCTCCAACAGTTTCCTATCTTGCTTCCCAATTTTTTGGCACTTGGTAAAAACAGCCCCTGAGCGCGGATAAATGCGCACAGCGGCATCGCGCGTATCCTGCTTCGGGCGGCCATGTTGTCATCATGTCATGCCTCGCGTGACGTGAAGGCATCCATAGCGATGGTGTTGGGGATCGAATAGGTTGAACTGGAGCTGGTTGGCCTCGAGCACGGCAGCTCAGCAGTACGTAGGAAGGGATTGGCCAGCGTCGCGTCTACTCTACGGCGGCACGCCGTGAGGACCCTGCGCCGTGAGCGCCTCGGGCACGCGCAGCACAGCGGCACGGGGACGAACTGGCTGGCTAGCGTCGAGGCTCCGCGGTGGTGCGCTTTGGAGGCGCTGTGCCTCAAGCGCCCGGCACGAGGTGAGGCCATACACCTTGAGCACCTCGCGCACACAGCGCAAAGACTGGCCGGACGGTAAACGTGAGGAAGAAGATCATGGTATTGACGAAATTGCCACCTAGTGCTATTTGAGGAGATATTTTTTGGAAACTGTTGGAGAAACACCTCTTTTCTATACCTAAATATTTTTTGGGACGAAAAATTTAGGGAACTCTTAGCTCCAAGATATGTCATAGCAAACTAAAATGAAGTCTAACACTCTGTTCGGCTGGGTGGTACGGTACGGCTGGGTGGCTGATTATTCTAAGAGAAAAACACTGTTGAGTAGCTGGCTGGTGCTAGCTGGTATGGGCAGCCAAGGATGACTCAAATTTTTAGAGCCAAGTAGTGATAGAAATAATGAAAATTGCAGAGATAAGAGTTAAAATGCACATGTTTGTCTACTGAAACCAGGGTATTATTTATTGATCCCAAGGTCTAAAAGTTACAACGAACTTTAAAAATATACTTAGTTTTCCAATTAACTTGCAATACACGTGAGGAATCTATCTATCTTATATATCAATCATATAAATTAAAAAATGGACTGTTTTAACTCTTGGAATCACAAACATGGAGCACTGCAACAGGTTTCCTTTGTTCGTACCATTTTCGACATCCTTGCATACATGGGCCCACAGACAGACAGGTATTTGTACGAAAGCGTACAGGAACGCATACAGGCCGCGCACAGCAGTTTCCGCGATGCCTTGTTCGCGCTTGCCGCGCTCCAAGCCGAGGTCCGTGCTGCGCGTTGGCCTCCACCATGGACGAGGCAGAGGCCAAACTCGATCGGGGCCGGCCGCGTCGCGAAGAGAAAAAACGCACCGACTCGTTGGACCTCAAGTTAAGCGCACGGGCCAGCTGTGCCGCCGGGGCGCTGCCTCCACCATCGGGATGCCCCGTCGCCGGACGTCGCGCGCCGCCTCCCCCGTCGGATGCCGCACCGACTCCGCCGCCGGACGCCGCGCTGCCGAGACGTCGTGTTGCCGAGACGTCACGCCGCAGTCGGGATGCCGCTGAGCCTCCACTGCCGGGACGCGGCTCTGCCGTCAACGATTGGCCTCGTGGAACAGACGGAGGTCGCTTCTCCGGATGTCGGCAGCTGCTGCCTCGCCGCCACCTCTGCCCGCGGCCCGCACAGACGCGTCGTGGTCCGTGGTCGTGGCGAGTCGCATGGGATTGGCCGTGGCGAGAGGGAGGGAACGCGCGCGTGCTGAGCGAGGGGGCGCTCGGTCGCAGGCGGTCTTTCTCTTTCGTCTGCCGGATGAATGATTGCGTTGGGCGTGTTTTTGTTGTAGAGATTGACTCAGACAATCAAAAATGCCTGCAACTAGTTCAGTGGTACTGATGCAGTGGTTACAACATGTGGTGCCAATGGATCAATCAAGAGGCGCCACGATCAAGACAGAAATCTGAAAGTCATAATGGTTTTGGTAAACATATGATCGGGTCATTATCCTGCATCAGGTACTTAGACTAGCCACAACCTTGAAAAACGTCGATGCTGATACCCCCTCTCTCTCTCTCCTATTTTAGGATCGATGCATACCATTGTGTGTGATGCTGAGTTGATAAAATTTCAGGCATCGAGTCATCTACTTCCCCGGTGCTGAGTAAATAAACAAATATTTTTCTCCGGCCAGATAACTTTGGGTGTGTTTAGATCCCAGTTGCAGTTGCAATTCTGCACTGTAACAGCTTTGTTTGTATTTGATAACTTTTATTAATCATGACTCAAGTAGGCTTAAAAGATTCGTCTCGTAATGTACATGCAAAAAGTATAAACATATAAATATTTCGTCTACATTTAATACTCCATCTATGTGCCAAATGTTGATGTGATTAATTGTAATTGTAATTTATACTGGATCTAAACAGAGCCTCTATCACACATGACTTTTTCATCTTACACAAAAGCTGTCAGACGGACATGCAACTTCGACATCGATACCCACTTTGCAGGGACTCGCTTGTTTCCGGCACTGGGGTGAAATGGGAGGGAATCTTTTCTTTGGTCATGGACTACACTATGGGTAGTCTTAGATACTACTCCCCCCGTGCATAAAGATTGTCATTTTAGATTTTTCAGAAACTGTGTTTGATTATCCGTCTTATCCAAAAATTTTATACAAAATACAAAATCAATTAATAATTATTAAAGTACCTCTACTGATAAAACAAATTATAATAAGATAAATGATATTTATATAAAATTTTCAAATAAAACGAATGGTAAAAACGTAATGTCTGGAAAATGTAATATGATAATCTTAATGGAACGAAGGGAGTATAAATCTACTCTATCCATCTTAAAATAGATGTCATTCTCACTTTTCAAGAAGTTAGCTTTTTTCAACTTTGACTAATTTTATTTTAAAAAATATTCATATCGAACATACACAATTAGTATCAGTAGAAAGACATTTAAATCTAATTTTTTAATAAATTTATTTAGAAATAAAAATATTACACATATTTTCTATAAATCTAGTTAAAGTTAAAAAATTTTGGTCTCTATACTTTTTACTTTTTATAGTGTCATCTAATATCGGACGACGGAGGGAGTACATCATTGCAGCGGTCATTTCATCTGGCCGATGCAACACAGACAACAGAGCGACAGGATGGAATTCATTGCGATAATTCGACAGCGAAGCGACAGCACGGAATTCATTGCGCACAGCGACAGCAAACCACCAGTACCAACAACATCTTATGGCTGCGTTTACTTTAAAAATTTTCCACCTCTCTCGTCATCACATCATTATCTCTCGCCATCACATCGATTATACTTTTCGTCTACATAAATCACTAAATGAAATAGCACTTGTTTCATATTTGTACTTTTGTCTGTCTATCTCAAGATAAATCTTTTAAGTCTACATGGACCATGATTGGACAAAAGTTATCAAATACAAACAAAAGTGCTATAGTTGTAAAATTTTACAAACTTTCTCAACTAAACGCAGCCTAAGATTCAACTTAAGATAAAAAAAAGAGAGATTATTCAATTGAAGATTAAAAGTGAATATTCAACTGAATATAAAAAAATATTATTCACAGAATAAACAAATAACATCAGTGTCGGTGCTAGTTTTGGCGGGGCTAACACCATCTAGTAAATATGTGTTTTGCGGTTGAGGCTACGGATGGTGTGCAAGGGGGAACACAGGGATTATACTGGTTCAGGCTAAACAGGCCCTACGTCCAGTGGAGAGGAGAGTCGTGTTGTTTTGCACCGGGGTGCTTGTAGTAGGGGGTTACAAGCTAGGCGAGAGAGGAAAGCGCTCCCAGGTCTCTTGTGTGTGTCTAAGTGTTTACAAGTCGTTTGCTATGGGTACGTTTGTGTGGGTGAGAACTTAGAACTTCTCCGTTGTCCCTCTAAAGCTGGTCTCTGCTCTTCTCTTTATAATCGCAAGGGAAAGGCAAAGGTAGCGCTTACAATGCTACCTATTTCACAGTGAGGAGTTGCTGTTCTCCGTTTGACTAGCTACTGCCTTTTCTCCGCGTCTCCGGGGTATGGCTGTCTTGGTTCACACGATCTTGGTGAGTTCCAAGGTGGGAACAGTCGTCTGACTACGTCATGTCGTCAGCTACGGTCTTCTCTCTGGGTCTCCAGGATATGGCCGTCGTGGTTCGCACGTCCTTGGTGAGTTCCAGGGCGGCAGCAGTCATCGGATTACGACGTGCCATAGGGTCACACCTACCGGCTATCCTTCCGTACGATGTGACAAGAGGGTGAGTCACCTCAGGGCGTTGTCTCCCGAGGCTCGGGACTCTGAAGGCGTGATGGGATGGAGCGGGGGATAAATATTTCTGGCCTTTGAACAGTACCTCCCGAGGGTTAGCGGGCCCGGATTGAAGGCGTGCTCGTCCTTTCGAGTGGACAGCGCAGTAGGCACCTTTCCCGTTCTTGCGTAGCCCGTCGTCAGGAGCTTGGACTGTCTCAGTCGGAGTTGACAGATCCCAGCGGAAAACGGGGCGGCGCACCGTAGACCATACCGTGGAGGACGGCCGTAGTGGGCCTATCAAATCCGCTGACAGGGAAATCCTGACAGGTGGTATAGCCGTCAGGGGCGTGCGAAGCACAGTCGCGTCGAGAGTCTCGCCTGACGAGACAGTGCTTGTAAAGTGGTCAGAGAGATCTCTTGTGGTCCAAGATTGCTCCGCTGACATCACCTGTGCCTTGGATGCCTTTGCGAGATTGCGCTCGAGGGGGATAGGGAAGCTCGGGCGAATCGGAGATTTGGGGCGCCGAGGGTGCCGCTCTCCCGAGCTCTCCCGAGGAGGCTCGGGCGAATCGGAGGTTTGGGCGCCGAGGATGCCGCTCTCCCGAGCTCTCCCGAGGAGGCTCGGGCGAATCGGAGATTTGGGCGCCGAGGATGCAGCTCTCCCGAGCTCTCCCGAGGAGGCTCGGGCGAATCGGAGGTTTGGGCGCCGAGGATGCCGCTCTCCCGAGGAGGCTCGGGCGAATCGGAGATTTGGGCGCGGTGGGTGCCGCTCGCCCGAGCTCTCCCGGGGAGGCTCGGGCGAATCGGAGGTTTGGGCGCCGAGGATGCCGCTCTCCCGAGCTCTCCCGAGGAGGTTCGGGCGAATCGGAGGTTTGGGCGCCGAGGATGCCGCTCTCCCGAGGAGGCTGTCATTAGTGAAATGATGTCGTGGGCCTCTGTAGATGCGGCCTTCGTGGGCTTTCACTAGCCTTACTTGGGCCAGGCCATGTTGGGAATAAGCGTTTTTGCATCGAAGTTGGGTATCCCTAACTTTGGTATTCGATAATCAGAATATTAAGTTCAGTCATTGAATTGTGAATGGAGATTAACAGACTAGAGATGAGCTAAGAGCATCTCCAACAATTCCGTATATAACGCCGCATCCCGATAAAACTGTCATATTGCCACTAGTCTTAAAATTGGTAAATCTCCATAAAAAAGTATTTATAGAGGATGGTTCCGTTAAAAGTGCTGTCCTTAAAAATATATTATTAGGAACGGTTCCAGAACCGCCTTTGATGATACAATTTTCACTTTTCAGGAGCAGCTTCAGTAAGCCAGGACAGTTTGTCCTGTGAATCAAACTGTCCTTGAAAATCAGTTTTAAACTTTTGGAATTTAAAATTTCCCACCATAATTAAAATCACATATTCCCACCAAATTTCAGAGCTGGATGCAATTGATTCAAATTAACTTCATACACAATAGTTAACTAGTTAACTAATACACACATGATCAACATAGCAAAATTTAATTACATTACAAACTTTAACATTAATTGTGCTTCAGCCCCAAAAGGGGAAACAAAGGATTGTTTGCGTGCAATGTGAAGAGCCTCAAACTTGGAATGTATGGTATACTCCGACTCATAATGAAGGAATAACCACCCTCGCAAAGAATATCTTACATCAAGAACATGTAGAAATCATCTTAAAGTTCTTGAATATCCTTTTGATCAATTTGACATGAGGTTGAAAACGCCTTATGCTAGACAGAAAAAGAGGCAAAAATAGCTAGATTCATATTAATAAGCATATGCATATCATATATGATACGACAGATCGATGGACTTACATCTTTAGGGTTTTTGTAGCAACAATTAGTCTCACCCGTACGATTACTTTCGTCTATAAGATGTTGATGAAATTTTGAAACATTTTTTGATCTTTTCTCATCGAGTCATAGATCATAATAGAGCCAAATTTCACATTAAGATAAATTAGAACCTGTGATAAGCTAGCACTGCCTTCCTGATATATAGTGCAACTTCTACCCTTACTTTTTTGTGCGCAATCTCCTTAATTTTTTCTCTTGCCTTGCCCTTGGCATTCATGAATGCAGGATGATCATCTGTCCACATTAGAGGAATAGGGTTAAGGAATGTGTTCCTCAAGTCCAACTTGGCATCGAAGTCACCACAAGCGTCTCGTTGTCAACAGGAACATCACCTGCCACTAAAAGCACAATGCCATTAAATCTTGGAATAAATCCAGGAAAGATGCGATAACCAGGATTTGAACCCTGGTGGGTAGGGTTCCACTGGACAGTCCTACCATTGGACCACACGCCCATTCGCACATCCATTCACTCTTTGCTACACGAAAGTACGATACATTTGTAGTTAAAAAGGACTAGTTCACCAACCCCGTGCTCTCGCACGGGTCAGAGTCTTATGAGACACTAACTAATAAGAATTAACTATATTAAATATCTTTTTGTCTTTACTAATGTTCTAAAGTAATAGCAATAATAGGTACTCTATAGTCTATATTCAACTATGACAATCTATTAAATATTGATTTATATGTTTCTTTCATCCGTATAAATATACACTTAGTTGAATTTTTTGCTTAAACTACGATAATTTTAGTTGCATTCTATATTTTTTACTTCATAAACTGAAATTTTGATTCATTTCCCCCAAATTTTGAGCTTTTTAGTTCCTCGAATAAACAACCATTATTTACAATAGTCACTACAGTCCATCGATTTGATGACAAAATGTTTATATTTTTGTAAGAACTTTAGGATCAATTTTATGGCAAAATGGTGATTCTACCAATTTTGTGAGTACTAATTTCTACGATTAATGTTTATTGGCACCCATGTATTTAGTTGAAACATAAATAAAATTAAAGTGTATAAACTCTTAATTTCATTCCTTTATGTGATATCAAGAAAACCTATATTTTAATCACCTTTAGCTCTTGATCTAGTTGTTGTAATATTTTTTTACATGTATTACATTGAAATTTCTAATCATTATGGTATCATTTATTTGAAATTTTCATATTTTACTTTCTTAAAAGAATTTTCTTTGTCTTAGGCTACACTCTTAGTTTTGACAATGGCATAAAAAGTTGTTTCAGTATGCACCATAGTACTCGGGATATTGAATTTATTGTATCATATTACTATTCTTATTAAACAAATAAATCTTAATATTAAGTTACTAATAATGTTATAATGTTTCAATCAAAATGTTTATTCTTCTATGATGAAAAAGACTTTTAAAATTTATTTGTCATGAGTGTTAACATAACTTGAAGTGGATTGTAACTGTCATTACTACATGGTTTGCTAAGGAAGTAAGGATATATTTCCACGCTTGATAAGCTTATAAAAACAAAATGTAAGTCTTATTTTATGGATGTTGAATTATTGTTCGTAATAGCTTATATTAGCATTTACATAAAGATTGGAGGGGATTTCGTTAATTTTTTTTTATAACGATTAAGGTAGATAATTTAAGTACAAATTGTACAGTTACATGTTACTTTACATTATGTTTTCATAATGCCATGTATGGGCAATTTGAACACAAACTTAGGGGTCAAAGCATTATAATTCGTAATGATAGACATGGATAATTTGTAGAAAAAATGTACTACTGGATCAGTTTAATATTCTTTTATAATTATGGAGGTTAGAATTTTTCCATATAGGCTTTATTAATAACTCCACAGATCATGGTCACTTAATTTTTTTTTGCATCATTAGCATGTAATTCAAAGTATTTCAGTGACATTATTGTTAAGTTAACAAAAAACTTATACCTAATGATTAATAAAGATTATATCAAAACTTATTTGTGTGAAGTAATCCAAGGACATTAAAATTAAAACGAAAATTATACCTAAAGGTCAATAAAGTTCATATCATGTACGTTGCAAGATGAATTAAATTGTAGTTGTGGGATCTAGCAAATTAAGGTGGCCATACCTTTAAACTATAGGTGCGGCTGATGCCAGCGTTGACGTAGATGCCGGGGACGCCGGACGCCATGGCACGGCTGGCCTGCATGCAGTCGAAGATGGTTGTTCGTGTTCGTATCCTAGACGATGGCGCCGGACGAATGCTGCAGCCAGCCTGCCATGCACCTCGCTCCCTTCAGCCTGTCAACATGTTGGTAGAATGCATAGCGCCTGGCGGCGACCTCGTAGACGTCCACTTGCAGCTTCATTGAAGGGCAGGCAACGCGCACACATGTTGCTCCTCTACCAGAGATCTCGTATGCTTCTCCTCCTGGTTGCGTCCGTTCTATAAAGCTCCACCTTTGGATGAATGCTTGAGACCGGACTTCTCCTGGAGACGGCGGCACGCAAAACTGGTATTGCTGCCGATCTGAGCAAGGGCGCCGGTGTAGATGTAGCCATGTAGGTGCCTGCGCTGTATTGGGCTATTGGCTTATTTCTCCTTCCTTGCTCGGCATGGCGACCACAAGTCAGCTGCCCGGCGGTGGCCGGCGTCGCGTGGTGTCGTGTTGCGGTGGTGTCCTATTTTTCCTCCTGCGTTGGAATAATAGATGGATACCCGCGTGGGAAAATAATGTATCTATCTTTTCCTTCTTTCTTGTTGTGCGTAGATTTTAAAATAATGGATTTATTTTTTTTCTTTTTATCTATATAATAATGGCAAAGGTGGTTAATTCTCTAGGACATAAAGTAGATCTAATGGTTACTAATTGCCGTACCCTGTAGATTCGATGGCTAGATGTTTCTGATTAATGTAGGAATTTCTACCATTTATCTTTTTTCTTAGCGCGTTTGGTGAGAATTAACGTGGAGGCTCCGTTAAGGCCTCCAATTAGTAATAGTAAGATAGGACATGCACATATACCAAATTTGAGGATGAGTTTAAGTAAACATTACTTACATGCACCACAACTAAACCTGACTCACGCCGAGTTTCTTTCCACCATTCTTTCTCTTGTTCCAGGTTCTAGTACCCCTATCTTCCTCACTATCATTATTGTTTCTATTGTAACAACTAGCACCATAGGTTGAACATTGCTTCATGATAAGCATGCTTAGCACAAAGCATAGCAACAATCACATTTCTCGTAACCCTTTGCCTCCTCGTACAAACAATCTTTCCTTGCCTTTCTTTAGTGTCTCCAAGTTATTTAGCCCTTTCACAACCTTCAATAATAATTTTAATTTTTTTCTGCGTGGCACAACCTGTCCAATGAATCTTCTTATTCTTAGTTCTTCGTTGTCTTTACCATTGTCCTCCCAACTACAGCCTTCACCACCGCTACCGTACCTTCTATGGCGTCATCTCCTGTACCATCGTCATCTTCCCTAAATTCTCGTGCAATCACTTCCTGGTTGCTTGCTTATCTTCGTCTCTCACCACGTTTGCGATAAAAAAACACATCGATCTAAGAAACAACTTGAATTGGTAAACTTCGATTACTTAGTACAGTGTTCGACACTTCCCAGTCGACCATACAGGATTATGCTGCAGAAACGAACGTGGACTGCCCTCTGTATTGTGTGATGCCACTCACTTCAAGCTAGGTGACATCCATGGTTGTCCTCTACATGCATTTCTGTTTCCTTAGGGTTCATGACAGATCATAGAGCAAGCTCCCCATCTTTATCTTGCCTAGTCTCAATGCAGAAGCCATATATAACCTACGCTGGAAGCAAAAAAAAAAAAAAAACCAATGGTGCTCCATTCTTCTCCATGGCAACTCGTCTACTGCACCTTTGCGTATCCCAGTACCTCCCATTCCATACTGTTTGTAGATGAAAGCAACAGTTCCTCCAAATTTTTGTGGTTGATGGATTGACATGGTCTGAAACTGCATCTTCAAGCATCAGTTTCACAGTTTCCTGGTCATGGGTTTATATTATAGTACAAGAAGCCAGATGAGAACATTGCTTCTGACATGAATTCCATTGATCTTTCGGGAGTTGGGACATCCTCCAAAGAGTCTTATAATGATGGGAGTGAGGGGAAGAGAAATGAGGAGGGCATGGCCCTAGAGATGAGCACCAACTCTGCAAGTACTGGTGCAGATAATGCAGATTAAATAAGAGCAGGGCAGACCATCACGTTCTAACATAAATACACAGATCAATATAGTAACGGAGAGAGCAGGGCATACCAACAAGTTGTAACACAAATGAGCGAGGAAGACCATTAATATTTCGAGATGCACTCCAGCCGGTAGCCGACCTGGCTGTTGTGGTAGAATTTAAATTTGGTCGTAGGGTTGCCATGCCAAAATTTTTGTATACAATTCATAAAATGCTTTGGCAATTGGGTAAAAAATGGTAAAATAATGTAGAATGAACTATGTTTATGGCACCAATACATGGATCACTCGTGCACCAAGAATCCAAGATGGTGGAGCAGTGTAATCTTAGTTATCTCTCTAGTTTGCTGTTCGTTGTTTCGTTGGAATATAATGTAGTTAAATTTTGGATGGGGACGGGAGGTAGTGCGATCGACACGCATGCCAGGGTTCATCAGGCATGATCCAAAGCTGACATGAAAGATGATTTTGCTTTGGAATGCACCGATGAAGCATCTCTGTACGGCAGAAACCTAGCAGAGCAAGCTGACCATGACCGTCGTACTCAGCCTTACTGGATGTTGGCATCCGTCTGTGAACTGAACGTGTAGAGTTTGGTATTCAGAAAATCTGCTTAGTTGTTTTGTTTATAGTCACTGTGGTTGTCTATGTTTATGGTTTTTCCCTTTCAACTAGGTTTATACCATACATTGCAATAAAAACACATGTAAAGAACTTGCATTCAAGCTTTACGCATGAGCAAGAGTTAAACAAAAATCTCCACAACAATTCATACATTACCACAATCCTGAATTTCTTTGAGTGCTAAAGATTTATTTGAGGGCCGAAACAAAACCGCCGAGAAAAGTGTATTTTTCCTTGGTTGTGGACAAATACCGCTAAGCAAATGGATATTCTTGAATGCTAAACCAAAACCGTCAAGGTAATTCCATGTTTCCTTGAGTGTTATTAGAAATCTCCATGGTAATTTCTCATTTCCTTGTATCTTATTTAAAACCACTAAGATAATTCGTATTTTCTTCAGTGCTATTTGAAACCGCTAACGTAATTCATATTTTCTTGGCTGTAATTTGAAACCCCAAGGAAATTTTAATAGCTCAAAAATACAAATTTCCAAATGACCTCGGATAGAGATATGAACTAAACCAAAGTACCAAAGTTATAGCATAGATCTAAAACTTTTTAGTCAAACATTTACATTCGAAATCATTTAAGATCTCAAATATTCATTACAAGATTCAACAAAGTGGACACAAAAGAAAAGGTATTCATTTCGTCACAAGTTACATCAAGGTGTAGTGGTAAGTGTTTTCTATTAGAAGGTGCCGCTTTCTTTGATTATGCTTTTTTGCTATTGCTATATATTTCCTTGGAGGCTGCTGGTTGATTTATGTTTTTTTTGGCTATTGTTATATATTTTTGTGAAGGTTGTTGGCCCTCAATGATCCATCCAGCTATTCCACATGTCCACTGGCCCCATTTAAATGCCATCTATGGTGTCATGATGTTCCTTAGCTAGCTTCCTTGTACATTTTACCTTTAATTTGCTGCTGTTTGATCGATCCTACTCTCTGGGTCGGTCCACCACTGCCTATTAATTTAAAACCAACAGTGATAGGAGTACTGCCTCCGTTTGGTACACAACAAGTGTATAGCTTCCGAATTTGAAAACAACTAGCAATGATTCAGCCAGCATCAGCCAGCCATTCAGCAGTGTTTTTCTCTCACAACAATCAGCCAGCCAACAATCCAGCCAGCCGAACAGAGTATTTTGGGTTGGTCATAAGAACTGACAGTTGATAGCAGTGATTCTTATCTAGGAGCCGATTTTTTTCAACGTGTTTAACTCTCGCACATCATACATACTCCCCTCTCTTTGGCTACCTTATTTTCAGTATATTTTATTCTTATTTGGTTGGATTTGCATTGGAGGTATCAGGACTTACAGAGGTGCAGTTGTGCATTCTGATAGTGGGAGTGTGAGGCTGGCACACATCTGGGACCAACCGGCTTAATAGAGATGTAATATATGGTGTATGCCACCTATAATGACATGATAACATTACATATTAGAAGATAAAACTATGCCTTGGTGCTTAATAAAGTGAATGTAGATATGGTAAATTTTGATAATTTGATAATTGAGTGGGCATGTGTATAGCCTCTAGTTGAGAAGTTGTCCACACCAAGACCAGCTCGAAACTATGTACCTGCTTTCATGGCTGTCCCATATGATTTTTTTTTTTATTGCAATGCTACTCTTCTCAGTTAAAGATAAGGACAGTGGGATGCTTTCTCCATGTATACTCGTTCCCTATAGAGAGGGCATCACATCAAAGATATGCCCAACAAGATGAGTCTCTAATGTGAGGGTACCACATAGAGAAATGTCCAAACAAAACATGTCTCCACCCGTGGGCACAACGTCACAGACTGGTCTCAAATACCCACATCTCTGATGTTGATATCCCCATGGCACACCTGTCTCAGTCTATCCACATCCTTGATGAGAGGGGATGTCATCTGACACAGGGTTAAAGATAAGTGTCTCTGCTTCATTGAAACCTGCAGACACAAATTGCGTATGTGATGACCATCCACCGAATAATCTCAACAAAATAAGAACATATTATATACACCATGTACATGTCTGCTAATTTTCTAGAAGGGAATATTTTGATTCAAAATGAGCATATGTTGCTGCTTGTTGAACCTTATAAACTTGCTCTGAGTCATACAGAGAATTCTTCAAGCAGAAGGTAAATTTGAAAATTTTGTATATATAAAACAAAAAAAAACATCATGCGTTATGGTTTTATGGTATAGGTAGGTAAGAAATTGTTTTAGAAAAATTAGAGACGATGAAAATTGATTGGATTCAAGTGGATATATATGTATATGAATAAGCTAGTTACTTCTTTTTGTTTCGGATTCTGTCACGGATAGAGTCCTATGTGTCCGATGTGAGTAGCAGATAGTTTTGGTATACAGTTCGCAAAAAAAAAAAGAAAGATAGTTTTGGGGTGTGTGTGTGTATATATAATAATACTATTATTATACAAGTTGATTACATATCTATATTAGGCATCTGATACTGAGTATCTGAATTCGGATCTGGTAAACAAAATTAGTTATATGAATTCTGATACAGGCAAATCCGAAAGACATAAAAAATCTGGCTTAACCACCAACGAGTATACAAAACATTTTTGGTGCTTGGAACATATAAAATGGGAGAGAATTTAGAAGGTTGTTGCTTATAGGAGTTGCTGCATTGTGCTGGTCGCTTTGGCTTACAAGGAATAAACTAGTATTTGATAAAGGTAGTCCAAAATATATTTTGCAGGTAGTGTTAAGAATTATGCACTGGCTGCGGCAGTGGGGACTGTTACAAAGGAATGAAGACATGAAGAAGTTTATTGTCCAAGGGCGTTAGAAGCTAGAGACCGCAGCTTTGCAATGCTCCTGTTTTCTTCAGATTGGCCCTATGCTCTTAGACTTGGAGTTTAGTCTTTGGTTAAAAACTAGATTTGTGTTGCCTTTGATTATTTTGGTCAGCTGTTTTGATTGTTCTTCTGTATTGAACTTGTGGCCAGATTCCTTCCTGAAGGAAGAAGCCGGTTGGTTAATCCACTGTTATCTAAAAAAAAGTCTTTGGAATGGACGGGAGTTTGGAAATAGCCAACCCATCTTCATCCTAGGTGATTTTACAAACGTCTCTAAACCTAAAGGTACTAGTGTAAATGAAGGAATAATAAGTGAACCCGAAACATCAATACAACACCACACATATTAATGCTCCCTCAGTCCCTTAATAATTTTATAAGTAAAAAAAATTAAGTTTAACTAAATTTATAGAAAAGTATAAATATTTATAAGCATATTATGAAAATATTATGTATGGTTAATCTAATCATACTAATTTGGTATCATAATTCTTGATAAACTTTTCTATAAATTTGGTCAAATTTTTTTTAAAAATATCAGTTAAGACAACTCTGAGAATTTCTTTTTTAGGGATGAAGGGAATATGTAGCTACGTAGCCTGAGGGACCCGATGGACCACTTTTTTTTTTCCTTCCCTGTACTCATCTTATAAAGCTTTACCATTTTAGCAGTGTAGAACAAGAGGAAGCTAAGGACATGAGGCTAGGTTTCGAACCATGGATCATTCGTGCAGCATGATCATTCTTTACTCCTTTCTTGTATAATTTCCGTCTTATGTGGTTGGATTGGCATAGGAGGTATCAGGACCTACGGAGGTGCATGTACACAATCTGATGCCACAGTGATGTACAAACTTGCTGGCTCTACTCTACACATTCGATGGCGAGGCCTTCCTAAGATGACAACGGGGCGGATTTAGACCCGAAACCCGCGGGTTTTATACCTGACGGGGGCGGGGGCGGGTCAGCTTTTGCCCCCGTGGGTCTTGGGTTTGGGGCCTCGAATCGGGGCGGGTTCGGGGGCGGGGCTGCAGTTTGCCCCGCGGGTTTATTTCGGGGCCCGAAAATGATGTACCAGGCTACCAGCCATACAGCAACACATAACTATTTTGGCCCGGCCCATCCCAACTACAGCACTAACCTGCTCAATCTCACGCCACCAGGCTCCACCGCCGCCCGCATCGCACATTCGTGTCACAGCGTCGTCCTACTCGCCCTCTCGCATGCGTCGGCGCCGCCCCCGCATCCCGCTTCATCCTTGCTCTGCCGGGATGTGTCGCCCGCTGGTTGACTCCCTCCTCTCCATCCTCATCGGGATGTGGTCATCTGCGTTGTTGCCCTCTACTCTGTGGACGCCGAGCCCACCTCCGCGGTGTCCAAGCGAGCAAACGACGCCTAGCAGGTGCAGCGGATGTGGTGGTCCTTGCTGCTGCCCAAGATGAACTCCGTAGATGCTTTCTATTTGTCTCTCAGGTACGTTCTATAAATATCTGATGAGAAAATAGCAGACAGACAGTAGAGCGGGATGGTTGTGTGGTTTAAAACTGTGATTCAAGGGCCTGGACTGGTTTGGTTTGCATTTAATTGCATGCTGTTTGGTGTGGATCAGTTTTGTTGAGAGAATAATTGAGGTGGGGTGGAGTGAAAATTGAGGACACAGCAAGCTGTTCAGTACGAATTTGGCTTAGGTTCACAGTTCTGTGCTACTACTACTGCTGTGTTGTTCTGATGTTTGTGGGTTTCAGGGACCCGGCGGGTTCGGGGGCGGGGGCAGATTTTCCCCCGTCACAAGGTTCGGGGCGGGTTCGGGTTTTGTTGTCGGGTTTCGGGTGCGGGTTTGGGGACACTCCACCCGCCCCGAACCTGCCCCGTTGCCATCCTTAATCATGTAGTTGTTCCAACTCAAACCACCTTCTTGTGAGGACGTAATATCCTCCAGGGAGTCATCCTCTTGAACGAGATAGTTCATAAATTACTATCATAAAAAGTAAAGTGGGTTATATTTAAAATAGACCTTTAAAAGACATATGATAAAATCAGATGGTCTTTCTTATCACAAACAATGTAATAAAGGTTTTCTCCTAAGTGGATCTTGGATGCAAGCTTTTATATCAGGTGGAAGCATGTCGGTCAATGCCAGTGATGAGGTTGAGCCTTACTTTCAAATGAAGAAAGATCCTCAACAAGGGCTCTATTATCTCCCATAATGTTTATGATTAACTTCATTTTTTGGCCCATCAACTCTTGCCTTTGTTTAATTTTTACCCTCAATTATAAAACCGTCTAAATTTACCACCTCAACTATCAAAGCCGTTTAATTTTAACCCCCAAAGACATAAAAAAACTACTTTAAACCACTTTAAGGGTCAAAATTAAATGGTTTTAATAGTTGAAGTGTCAAAGTTAGACAGAAAGAAGAGTTGAGGAGGTAAAAATATATTTCTAAAGTTTGACGTTTATAAACAATATTAGTATTGTGAAAATATATTTAATGATTTATATAATAATACTAAATGGGAGGCCGAGAAGATAAAAATGCTTTACTTCTCAGGAGTGAGAATGACAATTATGGCTTTATATGTAAAGGTGGGCTGAAAGTTGGGAAGATGTCTGTAGCCATCTAACATTTTGAACAAAGATGATTCGCCTCACATCTATGTTCAAATATTCATGTTGTTCCTTTTTTTTATTTATATATAATTTGCAACTGTGCCGATCGAGGCCTATACACAGATGGTGGAGTCATGGATCATGCGTGATTTCATCAGAAACACCCACATGTCCCGGGAAGCTTCCCCGTGGTCCGTATCGTGTGTGCCTTGTCCCTGACCTTCCTCTCGGCGCTCCTCCTCTTCTGCTCCGCCGTCAGCCTCGACGCAGCGGCCACCTTGTTGATCCTCGACATCTCCTCGTTGTAATCCTCCAGCGCCTTTGCACGTTTCCTCTCCGACTCACTCTACAATGCAAGAGATCGGATGGATCGACAAGAAGAGTGAATGAAAACGAAACAAGGTCGATCGTTCCAATAAAATCTTGTGAACAAGCACAACGAAAACCTCATCTTTCAGTTCCTTTTGGCGCCTGGCCTTGGCCTTCTTCTCGGCCTCCCATTCAGCAATGGTCTGCATCGTCTCGTCGTACCTGGCAAAAAATGGTGGCAGCTGAATATAATCTGCTCGAAACAGGTCCTACATCGTCTCAAACTGATCACCAGCTGCTTACTGCTTCTTGATTCTCGCCAGCTTCTCCTTCTCCCAGGCAGCTGCCATGGCTTCGTTGTCGCTGGAAATTAACGCCGCCAGTCCACCACCACCACCGCCAGACGACGTGGCCGTGGCAGCTCCGCTCTCCCTCCTACTACCGGCCGCCGGATACGACGAGCTCCACGTCTTGTCCGGTGGCCGTGCCGCCGTTGGCGGCGGCGGCGCTGCTGTCGGCTGGTTCCCCTGATCTTGCTCGAACCTCCTGCTTCCTCTCTTCTCCGGTGGTTTCCTGGTGAAACTGGGCTCCTTCCTTACGCGTGGTGCAGGTGCAGGAACATCTGAAATCGCACCCTCTGCTGGTGCTGGCTTCTTCTGAGCCGGTCTTAGTGGCCGATTCACTGACACATTAGCTGAAAATTTCACCCAAATGAGCATGCTGTGGATCGCTATTTAAATCAAATCAGCTTATTGTCGATTTTTCCAGCCATACGATTACGAAGCCAGCAAGAACAAAAACAAAAGAAAAGTCTGAAATTAAATTACAGCTAGATATATACAGAGTCAGTGTACCACCTTGTTCATCTTGGTAATCATCGTCTATGGGCTCTTTACCAGTGAACCATCTCGAGGAAGAGGATCTACCGCCATCGAAAATTGGCTTCTTCAGGCTCTCACCTCTCTTGGGTGTCCGTGGTGACTTGCTGGACTGCGGCAGCGTGGTCCGAGCAGGATCATATCCTAATCCTGCAGCAGGAGAAGGCTGCTTCTTGCTTCCACGCGCAAGCGTGTGCGCGGCATCATACGGCGTCTCTCGAGGCGCTAACAGCCTCTCCTCCTCTCGCGCGGCGATGGCGTACGCGACTGCGGCCACCGTGGCCGCATAGGCCGCGTCGTACTCCTCCTCTGCATTGCTCATTGAGCCTAATATAAACAGAAATGCAAAGCTTGGATTAGCCATCAGTCACCTGCCTCAGCGTGTACTATTTGTCTCGGCTATTTTAGTTTCACCTCTGCGTGAGCTTGTCCTTTGCTGAGATGGTATTGATAATGTCTGGCCGCCGCCGCCGCCACGATCTTCCTGCGGCTTCACTCCAGAGAAGCTGACTCTGTGCATGTGGAGAGCAAAGCATGAATTTGAGCACCAAGATGGAGGAATGCAGGTAGAATCCAATAGACGAACGAAGTGACAGAGGTCTCTTGCAATTTACTACCTCAGATGTTTCAGGTCGTCATCCATGGTGCATGCAAGAACAACAGCAATTCGTGAAAACAACTAAATTTAAAGCTCGATCTTTGTCGTGAACAACTCGAAACTCCAATTTCGGATAAACTTATTTTTTGGATGGGAAATTTCGGATAAACTTATGTAGTAAGCTATGCACTTGAACGCTATATAGAGAGGAAGAGCAGGAGGAGGTTAGAGAGGGTATCAGGGTAAGTAAGGGCTGTAATACACGACACGAAAGCGCTAGTCTCGGAGGCACGGAATGCAGAGGAGGCAGAGCGGAATCACTTCGCCCAGTTGAAATCTCAAAGAATCTTTCAATCCATGGCAGCATTTTTTTGCTTGCCCTGCCGTGCCGATCGATTGGGGAAATTCTTTCCTTGTCTTGCTGATCCATATCATGCGTGAGCGTGAGCGTGACTGATCACTGCAGCTGTCCTCTCCTGTCCTCTTCCTGCTGCACAGTAGTAGTGCACACACACATTCCGATCGAGCCGAGCTCCGTTCCGATGTTAGTCCTCGATGAAAGCTCGAGGCCCTGTTGCTAGTCCAATCAGGCTGCTCCGCTCTCCTCTGATTTTGACGTGCAAGTTAGATGGTAGGCTAGCACAGTAGCAGCAGCCACAGCGAGATCGAACGACGGAGGGGAGCAGAGCCACTCAGCCACATACAGTGCTCGCTCTCGCTGGCGCAACTCGGCCCGTCCGATGCGCGACGGCAACAGCCGGACCCCTGACACCAGTCACGACTCACGACATGGCTAGCACTTCGGCGTCACCTCACCGGTTGGCTGGCACTTGCCACAGCCGTCGTCTTCACTCTAGGTAGCTAGCTGCTGCTGCTCCTCTTTACTTGCGCACCTCAAAACCAGCGCATCTCATCGCATTCATTCATTCCTCCTCTGCCTTCTTCTTCTTCCCGATGCGACTGGTGGTGGTGCTCCCGGCGGCGGCGGCGGCCACCGTGCTTTAGATAGCCAGTGCGTGGCTGGCCGGCGCTTGGGTTGGGGCGAATGATGGGCGGTGGTGTGGCTCAGTTGGTGGTGGTGGTGGTGACTGTGTTCTTGGCCGCCGCGCGGACGGCGGCGGCGGCGGGGGTGCGGCCGAGCGAGGTGGCCGTGGGCGCCCTCTTCACGTACGACTCCACGATTGGCCGCGCCGCGCAGCTGGCCATCGAGCTCGCCGTCGACGACGTCAACGCCGACGCCAGGGTGCTCGCGGGGACCAAGCTCAACTTGATCCCCATGGACACCAACTGCAGCGGCTTCCTCGGGGTCATCAAAGGTTGGGGTTTTTTCCAGCTTATCTCTTTCCGCGTGCTCTATAGAAAGGTCAGCACTAATCATCATCTGTATCGTTTTTCCCTCCTCGGGTAACCTTTTTATGAATTTTGAATTTTACTATTTGAACTCAGTGTCAAGCATAAAAGAGCAAGAAAATCTACTTTATAATTCACCCAATAAAAACATATTGCTTGCCTAAAACCCAAACAAAACTGTAATTTATTCAGCCCAAACCATGCACATAAACCCTATTGCATGCCCTCTAGCCTAGGTTGAAATACTTTATTGTTAGGACCGAGCCCTTCCCTCTCACTATGTAGGAGGCAGAAGGAAGGGGATCTTATAGCGGTGATTGTGTAGGTGGAGTCCCTCTGTCCCATTACTTATGTTGTTCTAGCATATAGGCAGATTCATAGTTGATTGACTGAATATGGACAGTGAGGAGGTCCAGGTGTAGTGCCAGTGCAATGAATATGGACATACAAACTCTCTCCCTCAGCGTAGTCCACGCGAGACAAAGGGTGTACTTGATTTGTAACAAGTGAGATGTCCACAAGTAGGGGGTCAAAATTTTATTGGAATTTGCAAAGATGGCAAAGATGTTTATAAAATGTCACATAACAGATAATAGTATTCCTTCAATATGCATCAGACACGGATATGTGTCCATATATATTGTTTTTGTTATTTTCAAATGAATAAGATGATTTCAAAGTAGTTTGTCATGATACTTCATCCATGCTTTTGGGTCTAAAAATTCTAGTCCCTTCTCCTCATAAAATCCCACATTCTATATCACATTTGTACATAAATATTTTTCACTACCGTAAAGTGCCCCTGGAAATATAGCTGTTTTAAGAGACGGACCACTTAAGAAACACAGTCTTGAAAACATCATTTCTAGTGGCGATTGCTTATGGCAACCGTCATCATTTTATAATGGGTGTCTTCAGGGGTAGTTGACTTAATCGATGACCTTCAAAAATTGATTTTGATTGACAAGTACTAGGTCAATCATCTTTAAGATTAGCTACAAAACAAATAAAATCATAAATTTTTATGTGAAGTCAAATAAAGACAGAATTTTTATGAAAACACCGAGAATAGTGAGATCTTGTAGATGCAGACCTTATTATTTGAGTTTTTTCTAAGACCTCAGATATATTATTAATTTCTTAATTTGAAAATTTATTTTGTCAAAATTTTCAAATAATCTCGAATGCATACACACGTTTTATATTATAAAGCTATAGTGATAGACGGGATCCAAAACATTTTAGTTCGAAATTTTCCCTTTAAAATTGTTTAAAAGCCAAAATATTCGATATACGAATATTCTCCTATCCTGATTTACCTTCTCAATATCCCTATATGTGTTCGCATATCCGTATCCACCTCATTGCATCTAGCCAACATTACCTAAGAATATTATGCTAACCTAATTTCCTGGCAATATATAGAAGAGAAAAAGACAAAAGAATACTGGTGGAGTGGAGTGGTACGACAATCGCATAATTTATATGAATATCAAATTGGTTATTAATTAAGGTGTTTTGTAAGGTGCAAAAAAAAAGAAAAACATATTTTAGCTGTTGGGGAGCATCAAATTCTTTACTTTATTCTAATGCAAGATTCCCTCTTCTTTGCGTCATGTTTGAACCCCAGAATAAAGTAAGGTTCCATGGAACTTCTTCTTTGTTTAACACAATGCAACAACTAGTTTTCCTTTTCTTTCAAATCAGAAAATCAAAGGTTTACTTGACATGCGTAAAGTTTTGACAAAATAATTGGTTGAATCATAGAGCTACGACTCGTTTATTTTGATTCGGCACAAGATAATACTAAACAGGCCAAAAACATTTCGGCCCGATTCAAAATTTTAGCCCATTCGAGAGCCCACAAACATTTCCTCCGCAGCGCCGTCTCCGCTCGTCGCCGCCTTTGCCAGCTCTGCCGCAGCCACCGCGAGAGCGGTGGTCGCTTCCCGACGTCCGAGCTCGCGCCATGGCCGCTCCTCGACGCCGGCCCCGTGTCATGGTCGCTCCTCGACGCCCGCCACCGCGTAGTCACCAACTATGTCGCGTCGTCACTGCCATGTACCATCTGCACCCCCTGCTGATACCACCGCGCTGTCGCCGCCCTCTCCGCCGCTGGTGCCACCTTCCACGACGACGCCGCATGCACCTTCTCCATGCCCACTGCCATGTCTAACCGGTTGGGGAATTTTTGTTCAGATCTGCTCAAATTTCATTCAAATTTGTAGACACCAGTCCGGAATTTCCGAATTTCCTCCAATTCGCTGGGCTCGGGAATTCTTCCCGGAACAGAATCCCAGAACCTTGGCTACGAGTAGAATAAGTTATCTTTCCTTGGCTTGCAATTGCAATACATCCGAATCTAACTTCAGTTCATCAACTGTCACTGCTGCTCACTTTAATGGTGTCTGCATGAACTGATTCATAGAAACCTAACTTGGTTGCAGCTTTGGAGCTAATGGACAAAAATGTAGTTGCTGTGATTGGCCCACAATCCTCTGGGATAGGACATGTCATCTCTCAAGTTGTCAATGAGTTACATGTTCCTCTTTTATCATTTGCGGCGACGGATCCAACTCTTTCTGCATCAGAGTATCCTTACTTCATAAGGACAACCACAAGTGATTATTTCCAAATGAATGCCGTTGCTAGCATTGTTGATTACTATCAGTGGAAAAGGGTGACTGCTATATACGTCGACGACGATTATGGGCGAGGTGGCGTCTCGGCTCTCGGTGATGCACTTGCATTGAAGAGGGCACAGGTTTCATATAAAGCAGCCATTCCCCCAAATTCAAATACAGATGTGATCCGTGATGTACTGTTTAGAGCAAACATGATGGAATCAAGGGTCATGGTTGTGCATGTCAATCCTGACACGGGTTTGAGGGTATTTTCTGCAGCTAAGAAGCTCCAGATGATGGCCAGTGGCTATGTCTGGATAGTAACTGATTGGCTAGCTGCTGTCCTTGATTCTTCTGTATCTAGAGATCCTACATATATGAGTAATATTCAGGGAGTAATTGTTCTGCGTCAGCACACTCCTGATTCTGATGCCAAGAAGAAGTTCATATCTAGATGGAACAGTGTGGCTCGTAACAGAAGTATGACTTCTGGACTGAACTCATACAGTTTCTATGCATATGACTCGGTTTGGGCCGTTGCTCGTTCCGTGGATCAATTTCTAAATGCTGGAAACCAGATCAACTTCTCAACAGATCCTAGGTTGCACGATCCAAACGGCACCACTTTGCGTCTGTCGACTCTCAAGATATTTGACGGTGGTGACCAGATGATGCAGCAGCTTCTCCTCACAAACTTCACGGGTCTAACAGGTCCATTCCAATTTGATTCAGGCGGCAATTTGCCACACCCAGCATATGATATCCTCAATGTTGGCCGTTCTGGCGCCGGCTTGGTTGGCTATTGGTCCAACTATTCAGGCCTTTCTGTGTCTGCTCCTGAAATTTTGTATCAGATGCCATCAAATGCATCCAGTGTCATTCCGCTGAAGAATGTGGTATGGCCTGGTGATTCCACTGTTACACCTAAGGGCTGGGTGTTCCCAAACAATGGACAGCCTCTAAGAGTTGGGGTCCCGGTTAAACCAAGCTTCAAGACATTAGTGTCAGGCAGTAGCCCTGATACTGTGAGGGGTTACTGCATTGATGTCTTCAAGTCAGCACTTAAACTGCTCCCTTACCCAGTTCCTTACCAGTTTGTGCCCATTGGGGATGGCACAAAGAACCCAAGCTACGTCGGCATCGTTGAGATGGTTGCTTCAAATGTATGTCCTTTGTCATACCAGTTTGTTTCAACATTAGCTTTAGTTTATTAACAATCCTCTGGTTTTTTTTTTTTTTCATTTTCATTCAGACACTTGATGCAGCTGTAGGCGACTTTGCGATTGTGAGAAATGGAACACGGCTTGCAGAGTACACACAGCCTTACATTGATTCAGGGCTTGTGATAGTGGCGCCGGTGAAACACGTAACCTCAAGTGCCTGGGCTTTCCTTAAACCTTTCACATGGGAGATGTGGTTTATCACAGGCACACTTTTTATTTTGGTGGGAATTGTGGTGTGGCTACTCGAGCATCGGACTAATGACGAATTTCGAGGGCCTCCACGTAATCAAATCATAACAATATTCTGGTACGTCATTTCTGTTGTTACTCTAAACCTCTATCTAAGGATGTGTTTTATCCTAGTTTATTACCATACCTGGCTATAGTCAAAATTCAGACTGGCATTACCATTATATGGGTAAAAATGTTTTCTTTTTTTTTTTCCTATCTGTCTTCTTTTCAAAAATGCTTAGTTGCTTACTTTAGGAGTTGACAATATATACATTGTGTGCCTCTCTTTCAGGTTCAGCTTCTCAACAATGTTCTTCTCACACAGTAAGTCCACTACTAGCCTCAAAGGCATCAACTTCCCCATGATTTTTTTTCACTGCATGGGTAGAAATTTCTTGACGAAAAACTCTCAACTTCAGGGCAGAACGCTGGAACCGCGCTAGGGCGTTTCGTGCTGATCATATGGTTGTTCGTGGTGTTGATCATCACTCAAAGCTACACTGCCAGCTTGACGTCAATCTTGACGGTCCAACAGCTCGCGACAGGAATTACAGGACTTGACAGTCTTATATCAAGCTCTTTACCTATTGGTTACCAGACCGGAAAATTCACCAAGAAATACCTGATGCTAAACCTCAATGTTCCTGAGTCTCGATTGGTGCAACTGAACACGATCCAGGAATATGCTGATGCCCTTAACCGTGGACCAAAAAATGGCGGTGTTGCTGCGATTATCGACGAGAAGCCGTATATCGATATCTTCCTGTCACACTACTGCAACTTCAAGATTGTGGGGCAGCAGTTCACAAGGGAAGGATGGGGATTTGTATGTTCATCGCCCTCTATCTTGTTCTGTGCCTTCTTTTTTTAGTAACTTGTTATGTGCCTTTCATTGGCTTTCATTTGGGCATCTGTCATGTTGCATTGCATCTCAAGGAAGCATGTGTCCATTGTTTTTCTTTGCAGGCATTCCAGAAAGACTCTCCCCTTGCTGCAGATATGTCGACCGCCATCCTTCAGCTTTCAGAGAGTGGCCAGCTTCAGAGCATCCATGATGAGTGGTTCACGCAGTCGACCTGCGCCACCGATGATGAGAGCGATGTGGGAGAAACCAGACTTGGCCTCGGAAGCTTCTGGGGCCTTTTCCTCATCTGTGCCCTGATCTGTCTCTTGGCTCTGATGATGTTCTTCATACAAGTGTGCTGGCAGTACAAGCAGTACTCCAATTCTGAAGATGCTGATGAGCCCAGTGCAGCTGGCATTGATGGTACTGGCAAAAGACAGCGGAAGGTGTCACGCCTTGGCAGCTTCAAAGAGATCCTAAAGTTTGTTGACATGAAGGAGGAGGAAATCATGAAGAAGTCGACGAAACGACGGTCAGGCGAGGAAGATAACAATGCTGCAGGATTCTCATATGCTCAGTCAGTGGCTTCTGCATAGAACATGCATCCTTGCCGATCGACTTCAATTTTTCAGAAGGCAAATTAAAGCAAGGAAGCACATGACCGATGGTATATTGAATTAGATTCTCGCCCAAGAGAAAAAACGATGATCTAACTTTTTCCCAGGACAAAAGGCTTTGGTTTTGTTCAGATCCATGTTTATCTTTTTTTTTTTTTTTGAGATAAAGATCCATGTTTATCACGGTTATTAGAATTTTGTCTCGCATATGCATGGTTGGAAAGCACTACTCCGTGACTGACCACGAAATAACTTATTTTATGGCTACCTTGATTATAGCGATTGTACTAATTTATAAGGCTTATTATAATTTTCCAAATGAGTCATCATCGTATATACATGATGCTGGACCGCAGGCTTGCAGCACCTAAAGTGTTTGACTTTTTTTTTACTAAAGTTAGGAGGCTTGCATTATACTTTAGTATAAGTTTTGAAGACTGTTTGGTACAATTTCATGAGTTGTTGTGAGCTGTTTTATTTATCAAGCATCTTTTTTTAAAACAGCTTCGTGAATGAAGCTGTCTTTCCCCTCCTCTCACAACGGGATGAGTTAACATAAAACTAAAAAAGTAGTTTATCTTAGCTCTTTCTCCTTCTCTTAACCATGCATGAAATTTTTGGTGAAACTGTTTTGCCAAATATTATTTCTATAAACAGCTCAGTCTCACCTAATAAGTTGCTTATGAAGCTATTTTTTTTATAAAAAAAAAACTTCACAGTATGTATCATGTTCTTACTCCACTTAAACTCGCTATAAAACTAACTTCACTTGAACTCGGACCAAGAACCCACTAATACGAGACAACAGAGAAACAAAACCTGTATCGTTTCAATGTGGCCAGCGTATTGTATTGTTTGTACTACACAGGCGCTGCCGCCACTTGGGACGGCTCGTCGTCGTCGCCGGCGACCTTGATGCCGGCACGGCAGATCGGGCACGTGGCGTGCCCACGCAGCCACCCGTTGATGCACCGCGCATGGAACGCGTGGCCGCACGCCGGCAGCCTCCTCACCGTCTCCCCGCTCCGCAAGACGCTGATGCACACCGCGCACTCCTCCACGGACAACGACGACGACCCTGGGGCGCCGCCGCCGCCGCCGGCCTCCTCCGCCTCCGCCTCGCGGTACTCGATCGCCGGGATGGCCTCGATGTCCGCCTGGCTGAGGCCGACGCCGCCGCCCGGCGGTGGCTGCCCCACCGTTGACTCCTCTGACGACCCCCTCGTGCGGAGGTAGTAGCACGTGAAGAATATCACGAGCACAAGGAGCACGCCGGCGACGACGAAGCCCCACAGCCGGCCGGCGAACGCGTACACCAAGATGGCCGCGAGCTCGCCCAGCGACCACGCCAGAAGGAGAGTCGAGCGGCAGCCCCACCACCTAGTGCTTGGGCCAGTCCGCAGTGCGTCGTCGTCCTCCATGGATAGAACTAGAACCCAGCTAATTAAGCTAGCCTAATAAAGCCTTTATTTCTTGTGTCATTACTAGTGCTATACTGCTATATACTACGATGATCCAGCCGTATGTGTGTGTATATAGAATATATTCTGAGACGATGGTTCGACGATGACTTCTATGTATAAGGTAACAAAGAAAACTGAGCCATCGGTATGTTTTTATAGAGATATCCAGCTCTTAGTATATAAGCCATCGATATGTAGATACTAGCTAGAAGACGAATGGGTTAAGTGCGAAACGATATGACATTAGGACGCAGATGGAACATGGCGGGGAAGTAACCAAATGCAATGTCCAATGTGACATCCGGTCCTCGTTGACCGAATAGGTTAAACACAAGTTGCAGAGTTTTCTGAGATTAAAACCAAATTTACCGAAGCCATCAGCGCGTAATTCTTCTAGGGTAATAATGTTCGTTAACAATGATTATGAACTTGTAGACCATGTCTGGGCACATAGTAATAAATAATATATACTCGCTCCCTGGGTCTCAAATTATAAAAAAAAGTTTTGCCATTTCAGAATTCATTTTTTTTTTGAAACGGTCGGCAGGAGCTCTGCCGATCTTGTATTGATAAAGAAGGGGAACAAATTAACTGTATAGACTAAGCTTTAGAAGCAATGAGCCGACAGCCAAGGAAACTAAAAGCTAAGCCTCAACCATGAGAGGTAGGGATGATTTCACAAAGTTTTTTGGCTCCTGCTGCACACCATAGTCTAGCCTCGTCCTTTATCTTGGCGATGAGTGCTTCCGATGTGCTATGACGACGATTGAAGATTCTCGCATTTCTCTCTTTCCAAATCTCCCATGCTACTAAAATGGTTAAAGAACGCACCGCCTTTGCCGGCATTCCCAGTGATGTGCCGATTACTCGCCACCATTGATCTGACGAACAAAGGTTTCCCCACTGAGAGGTGGATGGCAAGTTTCCACCTGTCCAAGCACGCACGGCATTCCAGACTCGGAGGCTATAGCGGCAATGAGCAAACAAGTGACTGGCAGACTCGTCCGCGCTTTGACAAAGAGGACAAACCCGCTGATTGGGACAACCACGTTTTTGGAGGCAATCTGCAGTCCAAAGGCGATTCTGGAAAGCAAGCCATGCAAAGAATTTGCATCGAGGGGGAGCCCAAGTGCGCCATATGAGTTTGTCATGGTCGGTGGGGATGGAGCCCAGGAATTGGGTCAAGTACGCTGAGCGTGCTGAGTACTCACCGTAGGCACTGAACCGCCATGAGATTTGATCCTGTAGGTTCGGGTCGAGATGAATATGACGGACCTTCTCCCAGAGCCTCACAAATTGGGAAATTTGGATGGCAGAGTTTATGTGAAGAATGTTCAAATCTCGCACCCAGGCATTTCCAGAGAGAGCTTGCTGCACCGTCCTGTTCTTTTTCTTGCTCGATGCAAAGATCGTGGGGGCCAAGTCTTTTGGACAAAACCCGTCCAGCCATGCAGAATGCCAAAACAATGCCTTTGCTCCATTTCCAATTGAGATTTTGGTAGCTGCATTGAAAAGCCTTCTATCTGTACTGATGCAAGGAATCTCCATCCCAACCCAAGGCTTATCTTCATTTTTCCATGATTGCCAGAGCCAACGCAGCCGCAATGCTCGTGAGAACTTGTAGATATCAAGCACTCCAAGACCACCTAATTTTGTCGGACGGCGCACCTGTTTCCAAGCTACCTTACATTTGCCTCCAGCTAGCCACGTTCCACCCGTCCACAAAAAACAGCGTTGCTTAGCATCCAGCTCTTTGAGAATTCCCTTGGGAGGTTTGAGTGAAGTAAGGAAGTAGATAGGTTGTGATGATAACACTGACTTGACGAGAGACGTGCGTCCAGATGTAGTGAGAAGCCTCCCCTGCCAATGTGCCAACTTGCTGGAAGCTTTGTCGAGTAGGGGTTGGCAATCGACCTTTCTGAGATGAGTCAACGTTAACGGCAGCCCAAGGTACGTTACCGGGAATGAGGCACGTGCAGCTGGGAAGTTGTCCAGAATCTGGTTCAGATTGAGGCCCCTGCAGCGAATTGGCACAACTGAGCTTTTCTCAAGATTGGTGGATAATCCAGTGGCTTTACCAAACAGTTCTAGAAGCGCTCTCAGATTTGTGACATCCTGTGTTGTTGGCTCAAGGAAGATTGCAGCGTCGTCAGCATATAGCGAAACCCGCAACCGAGCGTGGTGACCATGCAATGGGGTGAGGAGGCCTTCTTGAGTAGCACCTTCCAGTAACTTGACAAGTGGATCAATCGCTAGCACAAAAAGTAGCGGTGACAGAGGGTCTCCTTGCCTCAGACCACGACCATGCCATATCGCCTCACCTGGAGAGCCATTCACGAGGATTTGAGAGGTAGAAGATGACCATAGGGCAGCAAGACAATTCCTCCATCTTGGTGGGAAGCCACGCCTCTGAAGAAGATCAAGAAGGTAATCCCAACGGACAGAGTCAAAAGCTTTTGTTATATCAAGTTTGAATAGCAATGCTGGGGTGCATGATCTGTGCAGCCGCCGAGCAAGATTCCTCACATACATGAAATTATCATGGATTGCTCTCGTCTTGATGAAGGCACTCTGATTTCTAGAAACTAGTTGATTCATGAAAGGTTGTAGTCGCAAGACAAGTACTTTGGTGATGATTTTGGCTATGCTATGAATGAGGCTTATTGGTCGGCAGTCACCAATCCTTTCAGCACCTTCTTTTTTTGTACCAGAATAATGTTTGCTGAGTTTAACATTGTGAGGCTATTTGCTCTAAGGTCATAGAAACTTTGGATGACGCTCATGAGTTCAGGCTTGACGAAATGCCAGCAAGTAATGAAGAAAGCCATAGTGAAACCATCCGGACCCGGTGCTTTGTCCTTTGGCATTTGCTTAATAGCATTGAAAACTTCGTCCTCATCGAAAGGGGTGTCTAGGATGGTGAGGTCATTCTGTGGTAAGTCGAGGATATCCCAATTGAGGTCGGATGTTCTTGCTGGAGGACGGCTCAACATACGAGTGAAATGTTCTTGGACTACAGACTGTTTTTCCACTTGGGAGATGGCCCAGCCCTGACCGTTCTGTAGCCTCTGTATGAAATTTTTTCGCCGTCTTGAATTAACTTTGAGATGAAAATATTTTGTATTGGCATCACCCAGCTTTAGATTTTTAATGCGCGAACTTTGGTGTTTCCTAGCACGCTCAAGAACTGAGAGGCCCACCACTCTGTGCTTTAGTCTCGTGCGTAAGTCCTTTTCCAATGCCGAGAGAGGTCTGTTCTCTTAAGCTATATCCAGCCGTAAGATCACCTCAAGTGCCATTTGCAGCTGTAGTTTATTTCCTGATATCAGGGAGCGGCTTCACTCCTTGAGTCTTTTTGCTGCAGTGGCCAAACAAAAGTGTAGTCGGTGGTGAGGTTCCGTATGTGGATTAGTCTCAGACCAAGCTGCTTGGATCACGTTCTGGAAGCCTGGCAGGTGAGTCCAGAAGTTTTCAAACTTGAAAAACTTACGACGAGGTGTGCCACTTTGGTTGGACAAGAGAAGGGGACAATGATCAGAGTGTGCTGATGCCAGAGCTTGCAGGATGTGGGATTCAAAGGATAGGTCCCATGCCTCGTTACAGAAAACTCGATCAAGTCTGACAAGAGTTGGGCTCTCCCTTTCGCTACTCCAGGTAAATTTGCGATTCTGAAGGTGCACCTCTCTAAGTTCACACTCATTTAGAGTTTGACGGAATTGCGCCATGAGGTTTCTGTTCAGGTTGCGGTTGTTTTTGTCTCTCGCACGATATATGAGATTGAAATCGCCAAGGATCACCCATCTGTTCCCTGACGGCGGTCGCAGAGCTTTGATCTCATCAAGGAAAGCAGGTTTGACACTGTCTCTTGTAGGGCCATAAACAGATGTTAGCCTAAATTCTATTCCACATTATCTGATAGTCACATTGGCAGATATCGAAAATCTAGCAGTGGAGATATTGCTGAGTTCGACAAAGCGCTCATCCCATAGGATAAGAATGCCATCACGAGTCCCCAAGGGGCCAGAGGCTGGCAGGAACGTGAATTTGTTCATCCTGTGGTTCCCTAGGTATTTCAGAATTCATAGCTCTTATATTACCGTGTGTCTAGACATAATATATATTTAGATGCGTAAAAAGGTTACAAATCTAATGCTAAAATGTCTTATAGTTTAGAACGGAAGGAGTAATTATTTACATGTTTAAAACCATTATTCCACTTGTACTATATATTTGCATGTGCACAACCAGCAAGTATAATTAAAATGTTTGTTCCCTGTCGGCCTTGTTCGGTTGTGTATGTGATTGGGGCTTTGACACTGTAGTAGCGAGGAATTTTTTTCAATAAGTGTCCAATCATAACCTAAATAGACTTAAAAAATTCGTCTCGTGATATACATAAAATTGTATAAACATGCAAACATTTCATCTAATTTAATGATATATACATATGCCGTAATATTGATGTGACTAGTTTCAATTAGAAGTTGCAAGGTATTTGTTCTCAGCCACCACTAACGATGGAACCGTTCCTAACAGAATTAATGCCCATTCCGGAGAACCGACCGGAGCCATAATTATTGTTTGTTAGGGGTGAGTAAATTAAAGAAAATTAACAGTCAGAGCACTTACAAGGCAGACTCTAACTTAGAGGCTACATCAATTTATTACTCTCTTATTTATAGTATTTTGCTGATGTAACAGTATATTTATTAAGAGAGAGGAAGAAAAATTAAGACTTGAAGTCTTATTTAACTTTAAGTCTTCATCAGATTCGAGGTATAAAGTCTGCACCGTGAATGGCTTTATAGGTATCTAAACAATACAAAGCTAGCTTTGGCCTCTATTGGATGTCAGGAGTCCGAATGATCGTCATCCTTGTTTACAGCATCTCATTAGATCCCCTTCGGCTTTTCCTAAAGGGCGTGTTTGGATGATGATTGGGACGATAGAGATAGGGATAAAGAGAATAAGTATACTATATGAGATGGTTTTACTAGTTTTTATTTCGCATCATTCAAATACGTGAGAAATCTGATCCCGCCCCACATTTCCTTATCCCCACCCTCATTTCTCACCAACACCACCAGAAGATCACATAGGAAATTGAGAAAATGTCAATTAGATTGTATCCTATATATGGAGAATATGGACTCTGGCATATTGAGAAAATCTCTATTTTATGTGGGACCAGTGAAAAAAAAAGTCTCTTTTCTTTCTCTCCCTTTCGTCACTCTCGCATCTAGATGCGAACATGCAGTACGAGCGTGGGGCGCATCAGCCAGTCGTGGCACGACGGCAGCGCGATGTGCAGCAGCCAGTCGAGGCGGCGCCAGGTCCGGGGCACGCCGTCCATGGCAAAGTCACGATAGTGGAGGCACGCATAACAGCAGCAGCAAAGGCAACTTGGCCGACGTGGGACACAACACCGCAGCAACCCGCGATCGTGCACGAATACGCGTCGGGAGCGCGATGAAGGTGTGGCGAGTCGGTGAGTGGGGATCGAATAGGGATATGATAGTGTGGGTCCTAGAGCACAGTGAGAGTAGGGGGAGGGGAGGGATTGAGGAAAAAGTGTACTCTTCCCCTTTCTTTGATTTGAGGGATTGGGAGGGTGGTTTTCTCGCTTGAGAAAAAAAAAAGATTTGCAGAACTATCGTAGCGGATCCGGTACTGATACAAGTTCTACGGTTCCAAACAGGTTCATATTGTTCAAAAGATCCGTTAATATTCTAAATGGGTTGGTGATGTTCATTGGATTCGTTAACGTTGTTGTAACTGTATTCCTAAGGTTATCCGCACTCGTCATACTCTAAATTCATCCTCTAAAAAGAATATTCTATCCTGGTCATCGAGATTCTCTCCTCTATACTACTTTCTCGTGCACCCATCCATCCTCTATATCTCATACTCTATACCAACTACCATCAATGAGTCTTACTTGTAATTTTATCTAAATATATCCATGTAAGATCTTATTTTAAAGAATTTATTGAAACGAATTTAATGGTGTAATCAGAATTTAATTTAATTTTTTTTTGAGCTATAACATTTTTTAGCTAGTTGAAGTGGTGGCCTCCACTGCGCTCACATGCACCCGTACGTTGCTCATTGGTCATTGCTGCGTAGGCCTCCTGCTGCATAGTGGGGCCACTATCCTTTAGCGTGCCTCCGCCAAGACGTTAGACTTCGCGGACGGGCACGGCTAACGGCAGCGTCTCCGTTTGTTATGCGCATACTACAGGACCGGGATAAAGTACCCGTTGTGGATAACCTAAGGTGAGACGGTATACAGCTTGGAGTATAGGTTAGATACAGTGGTCCAATCCATAAGAGTTTCAAAAAGAAGGTAAATATTTCTTTGTTTCAAAGGTTTTAGGAAATTTTTCTATAGAATTTGGATACTTGAAAATCTAAATTTTGTATTTTTTTCTCCCCTTCTTTTCAAAATGAGCCTTAATCTCCACAGAGAGAGTGAGAGTTTTTTATTCGAAAATTAGAAGAGTCGTTAAAAAAAATTACTGATCCATGGAGATGCAGACGCATGGGTCCACCGACGGACCTTGGCTGCGACTTGCACTAAAAAAAAAAAAAAATCTTTCTCTCCTGCGTCCGACGTCGTGAACTCGTGACGCCAAAATTCCTTCCTTCTTCCTTCCCGTCGCCGTCGCGCGGTAGCATCACGCATTCACCCACCTTCGCCCTCAACCTCTCCCGATGTCGCTCGCTGTCTCTCTACTGTGCGCGCTTGGGTCATCCGTGACTCATACCTACGCATTGTGAGTTCGGATTCAGATCCGATGCGTTCCCCAGAGTTCGGGGTCAGCTCCGGTACAGTCCGTCGGCTCCCTCAAAGGTTCATCCCGGCATCCCGCGGGCCGCGGAGAGGGAGAGAGCTCAGCTCCTCACCAGTTGTGCTCCACTTCACCGTCCTTCTTTCTTGCCTACCTCAAAACCAGAATCTTGCTTTTGCGACGATACCAGACCTCCACCCAATCCTTGCGGCTTCGCTGTCCCTCATCCTCCCAGCACCTCTCATTCAGTCATTCTTCATCCCCGAACTGACCGATGCGGTCGGTGCCAAGGTTCCGGCTCTTGACGGCCCCCGCGCCGTGCTCTAGCCTCTAGTGCCGCTTGAATTCCGGGTAATGGGCGCGTCTCAGTTGGTGATTCTGTTCTTGGTGCTTGCCGCCACTCGGGCGGCGTCGGCGGCGGGGGCGCGGCCGAGCGAGGTGACCGTCGGCGCTCTCTTCACTTACGACTCCACAATTGGCCGCGCGGCGCAGCTCGCCATCGAGCTCGCCGTCGATGACGTCAACGCGGATGGCAAGGTCCTCCCGGGGACCCAGCTCAAGTTGGTGTCCCAGGACACCAACTGCAGCGGCTTTCTTGGGACCATCGAAGGTTCGGTTTTGGTTTGCACTCTTTCAATTGTGCTCTTTTTTTTTTTCTTCTTTTTTGGTGTGTGTGTGTGTGTGTGGTGGGTGGGGAGGAGCTTCAGTTGCTCGTGTCCATGTGTCAAGAAGTTGTTTTTTTTTGTCTTTGAAAAAAACTTGATTTTTTTCTTTTTTTTATATAGTTAAGAATTAGAAATACTGCAGAGACTATCGGTGAATGTGCAAATATTGAGGCCTTTTTGGATACATAGCTGTTTCAAAGTTTTGAGGAAATATAGCTAGCAGCTGTAGCAGTAGTCTTAATCCTATTGCTTCATCTTTTATACTTATTACCAGTAAAGCATAAAAGACGGGGATATGTTTATCCATGCTCAAAGAAGTTGATTGTTCGCCTAAAACCTGAACAAATTCTTGATTGATCCAAGAGAGAACTTTACTATCGGGGAAAACATAGGAGGCGGATGGAGGACTGGAGGTTCCTATTCAGTCCAGTGTATTATTGGTTTAGGCCTTGTTTAGATGCACTTTAAAATTTTAAGATTCTCGTTACATCGAATATGCCGGCACATGCATGGAGCATTAAATGTAAATGAAATTTTTGCATGTTTGCATATTTTGCATGTAAATCACGAAACGAATCTTTTGAGCCTATTTAGGCTATGATTGAACACTTATTGCAAAAGATTCCCCGTTCAAAATTCCAAAACATTTTGCATCTAAACGGGCCCTTAGTCAAACTAAGTCAGGTTACCCCCTACTGGTCGGATTTTTATATTCTTAATAATTGCCCGGCTCGTGTTTCATGAGATGATTTGACAATGTTAACTTTTCTGTTTGTCTTACGTCGATTGAAATATCTTATAATGACACATTCCTTGCTGAAGAACTATGATTGCACATATACTTAAAGAAAGTTTGCATATCAGATAGTGACGCTTGTCGAATACACATTGGATACTGATAATTGTCGGTATCAGTTATTATTGTAACTTCCAAATAAATAAGATACCATTTGACACTTGGCCAACACCCCGTCCATGCTTTTGGATGCCTATATGAACGCTAACCCCTCATTCTACTTAAATCCCACTCTCTAGTCTCTAGATCACTTCCACTTGTTCCCCTCATTATGCATTCACTTATCCATATCCAGATTGGTCTGCCTAGGCAAAATAGCTTAAGAATTCTACTAACCTGATTGTCCTGGCAATAGAAGAGCAACAGACAGAAAGAGTAGTGACGGAGTGGTACCACAAATGGCGTAACTTGTGAAATCAGTTAAAGTATCCTGTAGTATGCAGGAAACATGTGTCAGCTGTTACTGATGGCGCGGTGGTGTAACTTGTCAAATCGGTTAAGGTATTCTATAGGATGCAGGAAACATGTGTCAGCTGTTACTGATGGAGTGGTACCACAAATGGCGTAACTTGTGAAATCGGTTAAAGTATCCTGTAGGAATGCTGGAAACATGTGTGAGCTGTTAGGGAGAGCATCCAATTCCTTACTTTATTCTCATTCAAGATTCCTGTTTTCCTTCTGTCAAGTTTGAGCACCAGAACAAAGTAAATATATATAGGTTTATTGGAGACAGTTTCTTTGTTTGAATCACGACTAGTTTTCCTGTTTTTATCAGAAAATAAAATTTGCATGACATGCATAAAGTTTAAGGACAAAATTAGTGGGATCTTCATAGGCACGAGTAGAATAAGCTGTCATCTTTTCTTGGCTTGAGAGCCATCAGAAATTAACTTCAGTTCCTCAACTGTCGCTTCTACTTTGAGTCTTTGACGATGGCATGGTGCATAAACTGATTCATAGAAATCTTATTTGGTTGCAGCGCTGCAGCTAATGGAGAAAAATGTAGTTGCGGTGATTGGCCCACAATCCTCTGGCATAGGCCATGTCATCGCCCTTGTTGTTAATGAGCTACATGTACCCCTTCTATCATTTGCGGCTACAGATCCAACTCTTTCTGCATCAGAGTATCCGTACTTCATCAGGACAACCATAAGTGACTACTTCCAAATGAATGCCGTTGCTAGCATTGTTGATTACTATCAATGGAAAAGGGTGACTGCTATATTCGTTGATGATGATTATGGGCGAGGTGGTGTGGAGGCCCTCGGTGATGCGCTTGCACTAAAGAGGACAAAGATTTCATATAAAGCAGTTATTCCTCCAAATTCAAATACAGACGTGATCAATGATGTACTGTTTAGAGCAAATATGATGGAATCAAGGGTCATGGTTGTGCATGTCAATCCTGACACAGGGATGAGAATATTTTCCGTAGCTAAGAACCTCCAAATGATGGCCAGTGGCTATGTCTGGATAGTAACTGATTGGCTAGCTGCTGTTCTTGATTCCTCAGCATATAATCTTAAAGATATGGGTAATATTCAGGGACTAATTGTTCTGCGTCAGCACATTCCTGAATCTGAAGCCAAGGACAAGTTTGTATCTAAATGGAATAATGTGGCTCGTAACAGAAATATTACTTCTGGCTTGAACTCGTATGGTTTTTATGCTTATGACTCAGTTTGGGCTGTTGCTCATGGTGTCGATAAATTTCTCAGTAGTGGGCAACAGATCAACTTCTCGACGGATCCCAGGTTACAAAATTCAAATAACAGCACGTTGCACCTATCAACTCTCAAGATATTTGACGGTGGTGAGCAGATGCTGCAGCAGCTTCTCCTCACAAACTTTACAGGTGTAACAGGTCCAGTCCAGTTTGATTCAGACCACAATTTGGTACGCCCAGCGTATGATATCCTTAATGTTGCTGGTTCTGGCTCCCGCTTGATTGGCTATTGGTCTAACTATTCTGGGCTTTCCGTGGCTGCTCCTGAAATTTTGTATCAGATGCCACGAAATACATCTACAAGTTCTCAGCAGCTGCATGATATGGTATGGCCTGGTGATTCCACTACTCAGCCTAAGGGATGGGTATTCCCAAACACTGGACAGCCTCTGAGAGTTGGGGTTCCAATTAAAGCAAGCTTTAAGGAATTAGTATCAGGTAGAGGAGATAACATGAGTGGTTATTGCATCGAGATATTTAACGCAGCAATGAAACTGCTTCCTTACCCAGTTCCTTACCAATTTATAACTATTGGGGATGGAACAAAAAACCCTACCTACATTGACATCATTAGAATGGTTGCTGCCAATGTATGCCCTCATTCTTGTCCCAATCTATTTCTCAATTTTCTTGTCAGACCTCTGATTTGTTTCATTTTCATTTAGTCACTTGATGCAGCTGTAGGCGACTTTGCTATAGTGAGAAATGGAACACAGCTTGCAGAATACACACAACCTTATATTGAGTCAGGGCTTGTGATAGTAGCGCCAGTGAAACACGTAACTTCAAGTGCCTGGGCTTTCCTTGAACCCTTCACATTGGAGATGTGGTGTGTCACCCTTGCTCTTTTTATTTTGGTGGGTGTAGTAGTTTGGCTTCTTGAGCACCGTACTAATGAGGAATTTCGAGGCTCTCCAAGGCGACAAGTCATAACAGTGTTATGGTATGTTGTTGCATGTTTGAACTTTGTGGATATTTTTCTATCCTAATGTACCATACCAGTTCAGACTGGCGATACGATTATGGGTGAAATTTTTTTGTAGCTTTATTCAATTCATGCTCATCTTATGATTTACAGTTATTTTGTTGGCAGTTTTTTTTCCTAAATGCTTAGTTACTAACTTTAGGAATTGACGGATAACTTGTGCTTCTCTTTCAGGTTTAGCTTCTCAACAATGTTCTTCTCGCACAGTAAGTCCACTAAACGTGTCCATGATATTAACTTATAAACTCTTCCATGATTCTTTGCCTATATTATGGATGGAAATGTCTTGACGAGAAACTCACTTCAGGAGAGAATACTGTAAGCACACTTGGGCGGTTCGTGTTGATAATATGGTTGTTCGTTGTGCTGATCGTCACTTCAAGTTACACTGCTAGCTTGACGTCAATCCTCACAGTCCAACAGCTCTCAACTGGGATTACAGGGATTGAAAGTTTGGTTTCAAGTTCTTTACCTATTGGATACCAGGCTGGAAAATTTACCAAAAGATACCTGACCGAAAACTTCAATGTTCCTCTCTCTCGATTGGTACCACTGAATACAATCCAGGAATACGCTGATGCCCTTAACCGCGGACCAAAATATGGTGGCGTTGCTGCAATTGTTGATGAGAAGCCATATATCGATATCTTCCTGTCAAACTACTGCAAATTCAGAATAGTGGGGGAGGAATTCACAAAGGAAGGATGGGGCTTTGTACGTTCACTGTCCTTTATCTTGTTCTCTGCCTTCATTCACTTCATTTAGGCATTCCTGCCATTGCATTTCAGGGAAGCACAAATCCATGTCTAGCACTGTAACGGAAATGATTTATTCTGCTCCATTGCTTTTCCTTTACAGGCATTCCAGAGAGACTCCTTCCTTGCTGCAGATTTATCGACGGCAATCCTTCAACTTTCAGAGAGTGGGCAACTCCAGAGGATCCACGACGAGTGGTTCTCACGGTCTGGCTGCTCCTCAGATGACAGCGAAGTGGGAGCAACCAGGCTTGGCCTCGGAAGCTTTTGGGGCCTCTTCCTTGGGTGTGCCCTGATATGCATCTTCGCTCTGCTGGTATTCTTCATACGAGTCTGCTGGCAGTACAACCAGTACTCCAGTTCTGAAGCTGCCGGCGAGCCCAACGCAGCAGCTGCTGCGGGTCCTGTCATAAGACAAGGGCAAACATCTCGCCTTGGCAGCGTCAGAGAGCTGATCCAGTTTGTCGACAAGAAGGAGGAGGAGATTAAGAAAATGATGAAGCGAAGGTCAAGCGAGAATGGTAGCCAAGCTGCAGGATTCTCATACGCTCAGTCAGTGGCTTCAGCATAGGACGTCCTTTCAGATTTTTTTTTTTTTGGTCCTTCAGATGGGTATGGCAAAGCTGGGGAAGTACATTACCAACCATATTGAATTAGTTTATCTATCTCCAAAAGCAAAACAAGTCGATGTAAATAGTAATGGTATGCTTACTAGGGAATCCATTTCTTATGTCCCTGACTACAACAGCACATCTATATGGCTACCAAACCCAAAATATGTCTCTGATACAACCCACTGCTGTACAAAGTGGCTTATTTCTATTGTTTTTTCTGGACTTAGTTTAAGTTTCATCATAATCCACTGGACTGAGGTAGATACGATTACACCCAAACAAACCCTCCCTCTGGTTTACGGTTTAACCATCCACTTCTTTTTCAATGGCTGGATTATGCAAGTGGCATGAGCTATAGTATTCTGGAAGCGCTTTGAATTGTGAAACCCTGAAACTAGAAGCCCAGAAGTGAGCTTTAAAGTGGGAATAGATCGGCCGTTGGGCTATTACACGGATCTTGTCACCTCGCCTGTCGTGGGCACAAGAAACAATAATGATCAAGGAGCCTTGCTGGTCCTGCGCATCGCATCGAAACGAAACACCGGCGTCGTTAATAGACAATCCCACTCCCCAAAATCGCTTCAAGACTTCGATTTTTATAGAGGAAAAGTGCCACTGCAGTTGTTCAAACTTGACCGGTGTCCAGAAACCCTGGCCCATGGACAAGCAACTTATTCCGGTTCCCCGCTAATCAACCGCTAGCACCCGCACACTTACAGCACCGTTACCAAGCTTTTACGGTTTTTATTTTAATATTTTAATAAACAGAACGGCTTAGAAGTACTTCATCCGTTCAACAATAAAAAGGCGCATTTTGTTTTCATTTGTTTCGGTCTTCGAAGCTAAACTTTAATAATTTCTTGTGTGATGCTCTCTTCATTCCAAATTGGTAGCTAAATCTTAACCTTTCTTTCCTTGCATAATACTCCTATAGCCCATACAGTGGAAGCGGTGAATCATGAATCCGGTTGTATATAACTTTGTTCGATGGACATACTTATAATTTGACTAATTGTTAGTCAAAGTAGGCATAAAGGTTGCTTTTTGTGAAATAAAATGTGGCTTGGTATTTTGAACAGAAGAAGCGTTGACGTTTGGTTATATATTTGGGACATTATCAAGGATCAAAGAGAAACTAAAAGGCATTTGGCATGATAGTTCAGCTTTTATTTGGCCTCTACCAGCTAGAAGCTAGAAGCTGAAGCTCTTGACCTGCCTTTTCAAAAACTTTGAAGCTTGCTTCTGATAAAATAATCTAATAGTAAAAGCTAAAAAGCATGATGAGAACGGCTTTACCAGTAGAAAAAGGCCAAAGCTAGAACTAAGAATTCTTGCTTTTGAGTCAAAACCTCAAAAGCTAGAATTAAGAAATCTTGCTTTTGAGGTTTTGTCAGAATTCTTGCTTTTGAGGTCTTGCAAGAATTCAGGCAACATGAAATAAGTCAGTTATTTGTTCGTTGTTAGTGACTATTCTCTTTTACTTTTCTGGGTGTCCGTAATGGTGCTAACTACCTAGTTAGCTAATGTGAAGGTGAGATATAAGAACGAAGATTATTTTATATCGTTCTTATTAATAGATTCACATGCTACTCTCATATATTTTCGGGCTACGTGAAATAGATCAGTTATTTATTCGTTGTTAGTGACTACTCCCTCTTTTTTTTATCCATGTCATAACAGATAATAATTAAATAGTTAGCTATTGGGGATCTCTGCAGAATGCTGAGTTTTGCCTTGCGGACACGCTGGGAGTGGATGGATCGTTCCCAGACGGAGGCGGTGTGGCCGCTGCTCCCATCGAGGCCGGAGCGCATCGTCGACCAAATGTACCAAGCATCCGTGACAGTGCACATTGGAGATTGGGCTTTCGGCCTTTTTCTGGACGGATTCCTAGCTACCGAACGGACCATTTGCCGCTCAGCCCCGAACCTCTTTAGGGCTGTGGCTCGACGTCGTCGCAACCACTCCGTCCGGGAGGCGCTTGACTGTGGGCAATGCACGAGGGACATCACCGGCGCGGTTCTTGTCGAGTACATACACCTTTGGGACACCTTGGCGATGGTACAGCTATTGCCGCACAACTATGACCGTTTGGAAGTGGACTGCTACGCATCTTTGGCATACAGATACAGGGCATTTCTTCTTCGGCGTGGCTTCTCTGCTAGGCGCCAAGAACCCTGCTCCATATACTCTACCATAGAGCAGCTCTTTAAATCCTGAAGTTTGTTGAGCATCTTTTTATTAGATGCTCTCATAACTTTAAATTTTTTTTATGGAGTTGAACCTTTTTGGCTAAAAATGTAGAGCAAAACTTAGCAACATAGTGTGGAGCAATCCGTAATATACTCCCTCCGTATAGGAAAAGAATGCCGTTTTAGAAACAGTCTTGGTCAAACATTAGGAATATAAATCATGAATAACTTTTAAATTGTTGAGTTTAGAAATATGAAACCTATATAACTAGATTTGTCTTCAAACATATTTTTATAAAGTACACATATATCACTTTTCAATAAATATTTTATCGAAATATGAAGTCGAAGTCATGTTTTGGAAACCGTGTTGCTGTCCTAAATGTCATTCTTTTTCTATATGCAGGGAGCATATGGTTAAGTTGTTGCAACTGCTAAACAATGCATGATATTTTAGCATGTATATGTATTTCTTTGATCACTTAAAAGAACTGTATAAAATGTGTGGATGTATTGCATTTGAGACTTATTATAGTGACTTGAGAGCAAGACACCATATAGGCCTAGAGAGCTTGTCTGGTAAAAAGTGATGCCTGAGAGTTGCTTAAAAAGTTGATGATTTTTGCATGGCAAGGTAAGTCTGAGAAAACTTGTTTGGTTGGAGGTCCGTGCTTGAGAATGCTAATACAAGAACATGTTCATAATATCAGCGTGTTGTAATGTTTCTAGTGTATAATTAGCATATAGCTTTTTGCAGTTCTATTGAGAAGTATAGTATCATTATCTTTTAGTTCAATAAAATAGAGAATTATTTATAAATCAAACAACTTTGTCTATTTTAATAAATAATTGCATCGAATTTGAGAGAGAAAAATAATTTAGTTTATTGAACGACCATATATTAGATGAGTAGCAGACTAGTCTAGAGAAAATAAAAGGAAAAAACCATATCTCTTATCCCATTTCATCACTTAGGACTTCAGACCTTGCCTGTGCCACCCAAACAATGTCCAGGAACATAGCTTGAATACTCAGAACAGAGCTTTACTGATGAAAAACTTGGACAAATTCTTCAACAATAAGGACATTCCTTGGGTCAAGTTGGTCTGGGAAAAACACTATAGGGATGAAAAATTGCCTGATCAAATCAGAAGAGGATCCTTCTGGTGGAGAGACATCCAAAACTAATCCCACAATTCAAAGAGACGGCATACTTACAGCTGAAGAATGAAAAAACATGTATGATCTGGAACGACAAATGGTCAGATCAGATTCTACATATTGCTTTCCCAAAAATATTTTCCTTTGTCAAGAATAAATCAATTTCTGTTCACTCAGCCTTTGGGATACAATCTTTTCTTGACATGCTTAGAACGCCATTGTCTGAAACGGCATTTACACAGGCAGAGCAGATTCAAGTGAAAATACAAGCAACAATGTTGAACAATGATGATGATTCTTGGATTATTAATGGTTGGTACAACAATTTCTCATCAGCAAAAGCCTACAATATTCTAATGGGACACCAAGAGATCGAGCCGGTCTTCAAATGGACATTGGAAGAATTTTTGTCAACAAAAACACAAAGTTTTTTCGTGGCTACCGGTAAAAGACAGAGTAAGCACGAGAAACATACTAAAAAGAAAAACATGCACCTTGACAGTTGTAAGTGTGAGCTGTGTGATAGAAGAGTCGAGGAGACTGTTACTCACTTATTTATATTTATGCAATGCCAATTTGCTCGGGATTGCTGGATGATGGTTGGTTTGGTGCAGATCAGGATATAGGAGTAATAGAGAACTTAGATGCTTTCAAATCTCAACTACGCTCCCAATTCTTTATGGAAACAATCATCCTGATTGCGTGGACTATTTCGAGGAACGAGCTTATCTTCAAGGAAAATCAAATGAGTATAGCAGACTGCTGAAGATACATTTTCAAAGAAGTAAAGCTTGTTAATCTAAGAGTAAAAGAGAGTCTATCTGGAGTTTTTGATCAATGGCTGCAAACCTTACAACATATTTAACCTTTTGTTTTAGCCTTCTGTTTTTTGTGTCTTTTTTCATTTCTTGAGTTTGTCTTATTGTATTAAACCATTACATTTTTTTTAATTAATGCATTTTTTGTAGGGGCCTTGGCCCCTCCAGTTTCGGCCAAAAAAAAAAAAAAAAACAATGTCCAGGAAGGCTTCACTGCTTCAGGCCAGCCAAGTTCCATCCAGAACGTCATCCAAACAACCAAGTTGGGGATTGGACCGGAGAAAACAAGTTGTATGCAAACTCTAATAAACAGCGAAATACAAGGAGGCTCCAAAACAAAACTGAGCTTTCGCCACCAAATCCCCCACATCTCCATCGTATCATAACCGAATGCCCAGGGACATGGTACTGATTGCTATGCCCTGTTGCCTGGGGGCTAGCTGCCGGGCTGGGCTTCTCTCGTTTTCGTTTTCGCTCGACATGGCCAGCCGCCGGCCGGCGTCAAGCGCTAACCAATTTGGCCTGCCCTCTAATGCCGAAATGTTGGGAAACAGTTCCGTCGACCCTGCGTCCACGTCAACATAAAAGATCACACGCACGCACACAGCGAAAGGAGAGCCGAGCAGGGCTGCCGGACGGCCAGCCGGCCGGTGCAACCGTGAGCCAACCACATCCGGCACGCACGGGAGGCCTGTACTACTACTGGTGACTGGTCGTCGCCGTCGCGGCCTCGCGGGCGCTTCGTCGTCTCGTCTCCCCAACCGCACCAGCTCGTGCCACTGACAACCCGCCATTAACGCTCTCCGATCCTGCTTCTAGTAGATAGGACTACTGTGAGCAGCCATGGTGAGCTGGTGCTGTTGTAGCTGCTGGTTTTCTCCGAGCTCCCATTGAATAACACGCTGGAGCATTGATGGCCCCTTTCAGATGGTAGATGGCGCGCATTTACGCCGCCACGGTACGAGCCGAGCCGAGCTCACCTCGCTCCTCCGTCCCGCTATATAGCGCTCGCTCCACCACCCTCTGGTCTCCCCCACCGCCATTGCTCACACCTCAGAAGCTCAGCAGTAAACCCACGCGCTGACAGAGAGAGCTGGTTCATTTCTGGCTGCTGTGGGCGCGCGCCCGCAGCCAAGAAGAACAGAGAGAGAGAGAAAGAGAGAGCGGCGAGACATCGATCGGATCGATGGATGTGAACGACGTGCTGCTGGTGGTGCTGGCGGCGGCGCTGGCGGCGATGTGGTGGCGGCGGTGCAGCAAGACCGGCGGCGTGGACGGTCTCCCGCCGGGTCCGCCGGGGTGGCCGGTGGTGGGGAACCTGTTCCAGGTGATCCTGCAGCGGCGGCCCTTCATGTACGTGGTGCGCGACCTCCGGGAGCGGTACGGCCCCATCTTCACCATGCGCATGGGGCAGCGCACCCTGGTGGTGGTCACCTCGCCGGAGCTCATCCACGAGGCCCTGGTGAAGCAGGGCCCAGCGTTCGCGAGCCGCCCCGCCGACAGCCCCACCCGCCTCCTCTTCAGCGTCGGCAAGTGCACCGTCAACTCCGCGCCCTACGGCCCGCTGTGGCGCGCGCTCCGCCGCAACTTCGTCGCCGAGATCGTCTCCCCGCACCGCGTCAGGTCCTTCTCCTGGATCCGGGAGTGGGCCGTCGACGCGCACCTCCGCCGCCTCCGCGCCGAGCTCGCCGCCGACGGCGCCGCCGTCGGGGTGATGGCCGCCTGCCGCCTCACCATCTGCAGCATCCTCATCTGCATCTGCTTCGGCGCCAAGATCCCAGACCAGCTCATCCGGGAGATCGAGGAGGTGCTCAAGGACGTGATGATGATGACCATGCCCAAGCTCCCGGACTTCCTGCCCCTCCTCACGCCGCTCTTCAGGAAGCAGCTCGCCGAGGCGCGGGCGCTCCGCCGCCGCCAGCTCGGCTGCCTCGCGCCGCTCGTCCGCGCGCGGAGGGACTTCCTCCGCGACGGCGCCGTCGACGGCGTGGAGATGATGAGCGGGCCCGGGGAGGCGTACGTGGACTCGCTGTTCGACCTGGAGCCGCCCGGCCGCGGGAAGCGCCTCGGCGAGGAGGAGCTCGTCACGCTCTGCTCCGAGGTCATGAGCGCCGGCACCGACACCAGCGCCACCGCGCTCGAATGGGCCATGATGCACCTGGTCCTCGACCCCGCCGCGCAGGAGCGGCTCTATGACGAGGTCGTCGCCAAGGCCGGCAAGACCGCACGGATCACCGAGGCCGACGTCGAGGCCATGCCGTACCTCCAGGTGAACATATTATTTGCATTGCATGCTACTCAACTTAATTTCTCCATTCATTGCTGGCTTCGGCCCTGTTTTAATAGTTCGAAGTTCACGATCGAGAATGTGACAGGAGTTTGACACAAATCTCGCAATTAGAAAAGGACGGAATTCTGCCGGAATTCCAAGAAAAACATTCTCACTAGTCACTGCACACGAATTTGCTAGTTGCATTAGAACCTTTTTGACCAATTAATGGAAAAATTAACTGATGTGACGTGGACATGCATGATACTATGATGTATCACTGATTGGTACTTTCATCTGAAGGACAATGGTAGTAGCTGACTAATTAGGGATTAGTACTATAGAATATATTTTGGGTCATCTGTCAATCAGCAAAAAAAAAAAAAAAAAAAAAAAAAAACACTAAAAATCGTGTTTTTTCTACTACAACCAAGTAGTACCACTTGACCAACTTCCGGACCGAAATGCGCCTACTAATTAGAGAATAGGGACAGGACAGTTCACGCCGAAATTAAAACCTTGTCCAAACAAATAATCAGTGCTTCTAGAAGTGATGTCATTATCATAGTGTTCAACTAACTGTCATGAAAACGACGCACGTACCACAACCTGCAGCCGAGAACCGAAAGCGATGGTCGCACGTTCCAGGGGCATGTCTGTCTCTCTCCCCGCCGCCGCCGCCGCCGCCGACGACGACGACCGTTTTTTTTTTTTAAAAAAAGATTTTCCTGTGCTTCATGGATGGAATGGATATGGATGCAGGCGGTGGTGAAGGAGACGTTCCGGCGGCACCCGCCGAGCCACTTCGTGCTGTCTCACGCGGCGACGAAAGACACGGAGCTGGGCGGGTACCGCGTGCCGGCGGACGCCAGCGTGGAGTTCTACACGGCGTGGGTGACGGAGAACCCGGCGACGTGGCCGGACCCGGAGGTGTGGCGGCCGGAGCGGTTCCTGGAGGGCGGCGAGGGCTTCGACACCGACATCACCGGCACCCGCGCGCTGCGCATGATGCCCTTCGGCGCCGGCCGCCGCATCTGCCCCGCCGCCACGCTCGGCGTGCTCCACATCCAGCTCATGCTCGCCAACATGGTGCGCGAGTTCCAGTGGATGCCGCCCGCCGGCGAGGGCCCGCCCGACCCCACCGAGACCTTCGCATTCACCGTCGTCATGAAGAACCCGCTCCGGGCAGCCTTCGTCGAGCGGAACCCCGCCGCGAAGCCGCCGGCGGTGACGGCGAAGTGATTGTTGAGATGAAAAGTTTTTTTTAAAAAAGTTACTACAAGGGCTCTGTCTGGCTGGGTAAGTTGCTGCCAAGTGTGCATTGCATGGTACGGGTGGGTAATTATGGTGGGGTTAACTCGGTGCCGCGCGAGGTATAAATTACTCTATTAATTACTCCACGGTGAAGGTGACCGTATACTGCTGTACAATGGATCGATCGTTCCATCCTAGCTGGCAGGATGGGCAGATGGATGTCATTCATGAGAATGCATAATGCATGTATGCAACGCTCGATATGCTGTCATCATATCATAAGAATTAGTGTTCTCTGTGGTATTTACTGGTTTTTAGACTTCTCTCCTTTTCTTTTCTTTTCTTTTCTTTTCTTTTCTCTTCTCATGATTTGATCCAAAAGTGTACGTACTAGCTATTGCATGACCGATCTGATCATGATATATATTGGTTGTCATCTCATGTCCAAAAATAACAATATGTTAAATGATTTCCTCTCCAGACCAAGCTACCATTCATAGTAGTATGCAAGTGCAACAGTGTGAGCCTGTTGTTCGTCTGAGCTTATCAGTCAAAATCAAAATTAATACTTACTATTTTTAACTCCAGCGAAAAATGTTCTTTTTGGATTGGATCATTTTAGCAGTTTGACAACAAAGTGGTTTCATCCGTCCAAGAAATATAAGATTTTCATTTTTCAAGAAGTCCAACAGTTTTAACTTCAACTAAATTTATATAAATCAGTACTGATATTTAAGATATAAAATAAATATTATTATATTAGTTATGAAATATATTTTATAACAAAATTTATTTAGAAATATAATGACATACTATTAATTATAAACTTGTCAAATTTAAGTAATTTGACTGGGAGTGTTGATGGTACGTACGCCGCGGCGTTCAAGACAGAGGCAAGAGGAAAATGACAAAGCAATCTCCATATCCATCCACAGTGTCGAATGATGCAATGCAAAATTACAAATCGACGTCTGTTGGCTTGAATTTATCAGCCAGCCGTTCAAGAGTTTTTCTCTCATAACAATTAATCAGCCAGTCAGCCGTACAATGCTCCCAAACGGGAGACGCGGAGAGAAGTCCCGTTGGCTCGCTGTTCGTCCTCTCCCTCTAGCTCTGTTGGCTTGTTCGTCCTCTCCCCAGCTCAGCAGCATGCATGCCGGCGACAGCCGCGCCGCCGTCCGCGCTCAACTGACCGGCTTGCCAGTTGCCAGCCTCTCTCCGGCCGGGCACCGGCCGGCAGCCGATTCGCGTCCTCCCACCCATGGCTGCACACGTGGGAAGCATCTAAGAGTAGGTTGGATTTAATGTGAGACTGCCTATATTTTATTTAATTAAATTAAATAAATTTTAATATTATATGGATGTTAAGCGCAAATGATACACTAAATATAGTCGATGGTCAAAATGTAACAGTCATGGCTATTATGATTATGGTGGGAGATTACTCGTGATTGATCATTCATGGTGTTTGATGACATTCTATTTTATACAGTGTATTCGACTTTCCGCACATAAAGAACGGACGCCTGTTCACGCGAGAGGCTAAGCATAGTTTATTCCGTTGTTGAGTTTTTCGAGTTTTCCTCACCTGTAACTCTGCGCAGATGAAGTTACGGGATAGTATGCGTCTCTGAAACCCTCATCCACGTACGAATCTTACACAGGGCGTATGGCGATTAGTTTTTAGAGAGCAGACTTCTCGTTCTTGTCGTCATCAGCTAGTATTTTCTAGTGTGCATTGCATGGTACGGGTGGGTGATTATGGCGGGGTTAATTCGGTGCCGCGCGAGGTAGTATAAATTACGTTATTAATTGCTCCTCGGTGAAGGTGATCGTAGTACTGCTATATGGATCGATCGGTTCATCCTAAGCTGTTGGTTGGTTGACGAATGGCAGGATTGGCAGATGGATGTCATTCATGAGAATGAATGAATGCAACGCAGGATTTGCTGTCATCATATCATAATAATTTTCTAGTGTTCTCTGTGCTATTAATTTCTAATAGTGCATATCCTTTTCATCTCTAGCGAACAAATTTCTTTTTAGATTGGATCATTTTAGCAATTTGATACATGTGGCTGGTACTCTCTCCATCCAAGAAAATATGAGATTCTCATTTTTCAAGAAGTCAAGTATAAAATAAATAAGTACTAACATTTATGCTATAAAATTCACATTATTACATTATTTATGAAATATATTTTTATAATAAATTTATTTAGAAACTCCTAAAATATGATTAACAATTTCTTCACTTTTGTAAACATAGAACTCCGAATGCTAGTACCCAAACTCTTTTATTTGACTATTTGATATTAAAAATAAAAGACTTATATAGATTCGTGGTGGAGGTTCACAAGTTACTCTTATTGGATTCTTTATTCTGAAAATACTTTTCCTTATATGGTTCCCCCAACCGTAAATATAGTTTACTTGCATTCTCACATACCCCTTTTGATTATAAATACTCACTTTGTCTGAAAAAAATAACTTTTGAACGGTGCCATTACAATTCTCCGAGTTTGGAAGACTTATGAAATTATAATGGTACGCTTCCAATATCTCGAATAGTAATGATATTTTTCCAAACTCGTAGAATTGTAATGGTACCGTTCGAATTAACCCTAATAAATATCGTTCACACTTTTTTCATGTTTTGCCTTTTTTAAACTACATGGTTATGAATATAGGTGGACTCTTTCTTTTCTTTAGTGTAACGGCTAAGGATAAACCATGAATAAACTAATTAATGTGTCATCTCCTTGTGCTCTCTTCACCTGAGCTTATGTGCCAAAATCAATGGCAACAGATCAGGTGCAAACCACAACCTTCGTGAAAACCCGTGCAAACAGTACCAAAAAAAGTTGTCTAAATTAAAAAAAATCATACCTATAGATGATATGATGATACATAGCCTTGTAAAATATCATGTCCAAACTCGTGTTCATTTGTGAGATATAAAAATAACAAATTGACACAAACGATGTCAAGTTTGGAAAAGATATTTTACAAGGTTGTGTATCATCATATCATCTATATATGTGATTTTTTAGTGAATTTAGATAACTTTTTTGCCATGACTTGTACGGGTTTTTATGAAGGTTGTGTTTCACACCTGATCCGTTGCCAAAATCAATACCTCTTTTCAGTCATAAGACGGTGTTTTTCCCTCATAATAAATAGGGAAATTTTGCTCAGAGACACTACAAAATCGTCAAATATGTTGTTAGACACCGCCAACTTGAAAATAGGCTGAGTACCATTATGAAATTACGGTTCTTTGCCATAACACACCACGTCCATTATTTTATTCATTTTTTTATTCACGGAGAGAGAATGCAGGAGAAATAACTTTCTTGCCCTCGTCTTCAACCTCCGGCGGCTCGCTTACTTTTGCCAACACATCGCGGTCTTCAGCAGTCTTCAACCTCCGGGCTGGCGGCGGTGCACGCTCGCAGGTCGCAGCACCCTCGGCTGACGGTGCACGCACGCAGCACCTAGATCCATCAAGAGAAACACCGCCATCATTTGGGTAGCTGAGCAAAGCAGCTGGATCTCGTGGAGTACGGGCCAGGAGCTTTGTCCTGGTCGGCTCGTCCTAGTACTGGTGGAGCGCTCGGGTCTCATGGATCCGGCCACGGGGCTCCTCAACGAGGCGGCGGCGCTTGCCGTATGTCTGCTTGAGGCGCTGCTGCAGCATGGTGGCCTCGCCGGAGCCCGCAGGTGCATGGCCATGGCGGCCTCGCCGAAGCTGGGTGACGAGCTGGGTGGGCGCGGACGAGCTGGGCGGGCGTGGCCAAGCTCGGAGCCTGCAGGTGCGCGGCCATGGCGGCCTCGCCGGAGCTGGGTCGGCGTGGCCGGAGCCCGCAGGTGCGTGGCCATGGCGGCATCGCCGGTGCCGGGAGGGCGTGGCCTCTCCGAAGCTTGGCGGCGAGCTGGGTGGGTGCGGGCGAGCTGGCAGACGTGGCCTCGGCTGGAGCCTGCAGGTGCGCTGTAATAGAACCGCCTAAATCATGTGGTCCACAAGGACCTATTATTTTCACTAATGACCTCTGACAGTTAGGCCCATGTTTCACATGATCTAGAAGGTCCTGCCAGGCTACATCAGCATCCATTTTTCTCTGACAGGATCCCATTGTAAAGTCATTACAGAATTACAGTATTTCATAATAAAATACATCAGAGTAAAAGTACGGAAATGTTACATATAACTTAGATTACAAATCGGTTGTCCAAATAGAATTTAAGTGCGGTTATTACAAACCATAATTGAAAGACAGTAGCAGTGGAACAACAATACAACATACTTAGATAAAAGGTAACAGGAACCCTGCCCACAGGATCAACTTCACTCTTCCTCACTTCCTTCCTAGACAATAGTCACACAGCAGGGAGCCAGACAAACCTCCTGCTGCTGATTTCCTGCAACAGGGGTTAACAAACCTTGAGTACTAGGATTCTCCGCAAGACTTACCCGACTAAAGAAAAAGATGAGACTTAATAATACAGGCTGAGGGGAGTCAAGGTAAGGCTTTAGTAAGAGTCAAAGTATTTTGCAGAAAAGCACTACTATTCTTTAATCCTACTTTCAATATTTTAACTCATCATTTATTTAATAAACATTAATCTCAGTTATTCCACATATGTCCTTTAATTCTCAAATATTCATTTATTCTCAAAACAACTTAGTTCCGAACCACTATTCGATGTAGGTGTGAGGATCAAGTCTCCATAACCGATGCGCAACGACGATTCGAATCGATTATGCACCCAGCTGGGGATCTCTAACCACACTGCATATGTAACACTTAAGCTTGCATATACCAACCCCGTCTACCACGCTTTTCCATCCCTGAACCGGTCCTGCGCCACCCAAGAGAACAGTACACCTCCAATCCAGCACGCCGGCCACGAGGGTACAAACTACTCTCGCCATCTCTCCACTCCCAGTGCGTGGTCGCCGGTGGGGCTTGACCGACGGCTAGCCGCCGTTCCACTGCTTCACCGGCGACGACGAAGCGACCCACACCAAGCTGGACTCCTAGCAAACCTAGCGAGCTACTTTACAGGGATAGTTAGGGTTAGATTTATGCTTGGCCGCGTTCGTGGCAGCTCGGCCGCGACGGCGTGTGTTGATATAAGATAACTCAAACAAATAAATACTAGAATTATCTGTAAGCGGAGAGATACCGATGTAGCACTTCACCCATGTAAGAGCAATCAAGCCCTAAAGTGGGTTTTAGTGATAATGACCACGCGATTAGAAGACTAGTGAGATTTATCGAGATGATGGACAGGCAAAAGCATTAGGAGGATGTAATCTTATGCAGGTGGACCCCTAACATTTAAAGGATGCGGCATCCGGCTCCAAGGAGGTTTAAATTCGTTTTGATTTTGAAATTGAGCATAGGAAAGCCGTACTATTAAGGGGGATACAAAAAACAGGTTTGAAAGTGTGACCAAGTGCAAATCTCTACACCAAACATCCTTACTTCCACTGCCAAAGCTAGCCACAAAATTCCAGATCATTCTGTAACAACCCTAAAAACCCACACAACCTAAAAATCCCAACCAATTAAAAATTTTCATTTATTTATTATGAAAACCCATTTTTCTTGTGCAAGCATATAGGTTTCATTATGAATTTGGTAAATAAAGGAGTATAGCTTGCATTTTAATTCCATTCACATAGAATAATAGCTTATGCATCACATTTGGGATTTATTGCAATTTATGTTTGTATTTACTCAATACTTAAAATGGGTAATATATGTATTTATTCACTTAAGAAAAAGAAAAAGAAAAAGAAAAAGTAGAGAGTATAAGGAGAGCAGAACCGGCCCGACGCCAGCCCAAACCGGCCCAACCGGCCCCGTTTTCTTTTCCCCTCTCCTCGCGCCCACCGCACACGTGAGATGGGCCGGCCCACGTTGCGGCCCGGCAACGCGCGCGCGACCGGCACACACGCGCTCGCTGCCAACCCGGGCCCGCATGTCAGCCGCCTTCCCCTTCCACTGTTTCTCTTCCTCACGAAGGCGACGCGCCTGCCGGGGGTGTCACGCGAATGGCGTGATCCCGGACCCACGGCCGACAGCACCACGCCCCGCAGAAGTTGTCCCCCTCCTGTCCCCTCTTTTCTTGGCCGCCAAGCGAGCCTGCGTGCACCCTGAAACCCTAGCTCAAGCGCACGGATGAGCTCCACGTACACCCACCGATACCCATCACCGTCCGCCGCTGTTCCGAGAACCGGCCGCCTATAAATTGGAGCACCCGAGGAGCCCTAGCCCATTCCCACTCGCAGCCGCCACGCTGCGGCTCCACAAGCCACCGCACCCCACCGCATAGCCGAGAGAGAGGGAGAAGGGCGGAGCAGAGGAGGAGGAGCTGCCGGAGCGCCGCCGCCGTGGAGCACGCCGAGCCGGACACGGAGGAGAAGCCGGAGCCCCGTCGCGGTTCGGCACGGCACTGCGTACGCTATGCACGGCTCCGACTCGTCACTGCACCGCCATCCTTACCTCACCAGCCCCACGGTGAGCCACCGAGCACCTCATCCAACCTCGCCGTGCTACGGTCATGGCGCTCGGCATCACGAGCGTGTAGGCCGCGGGCTGTTTCCGGCCCCTGAACACTTCGCACAACACGCGCACAAGACCGGCCATCAAACCACTGGACATCGGCTATGGACGTCAGGCCACTTCCGATGGGCATCGCCGTCACATGTGCTCAGAGCACCGCCACCTCGACGGCGTTCCCGCGCACAAGCCGTGAAACCGCCGACGCGACCCGTTAGCGTGACCACCAACTCACCGACCACCTCGGACAAGCTTAGTTGCGGAATATCGAACCTCCATAGCCCGGAACACCGAGAGGTGCGTTCTCAGGGAAACGTGATCGCCGCCGACACGTTCCGCCTCGCCTAAAATCCGTTCCGAGTACCCCCGATCGCCTCGCGCTGCGGAGAAAGGCCGCCGAGGTTCGCCAAGTCTGCCTCGGCACCGCCGCTAGATAGCCGAGCCCCGAATCATGTCTGTCGCCTTGGCTACGTGCGCCTCCACCTCGTCGGAGAACCGCCGTATGACGTGGGATAGAAGGGAACCACACCCGTTCGTGCCAAAACCGAACCCCGGCCACCACACCGCCGCCCGCCTCGCCGGAGAAGCGCCTGTGCCGTGGCCGAGCACCAAAAGGGACCCTGTTAGCCAAATTGGATCCCTTAGAAACGAATATTGGGGCCCGCAGGGGAGAAATTGCCTCGCTGTGACCTGCAACGTAGCCTACCGGAGCTTTAGCCCTGCGGTAGCTCGCCGCCGGCCGCCATGGCACGCCGAATGGTCGGCCAAGGTCACAAACCACCCCCGACCACCGCCGAGCTCGCCCGACCACCGCCGAGCTACGCCGACGCCCCCCCGACCACTGAGAACCAGCCCCGACCTCTGAGAGCGGCACCCCCGGTGCAACAAATCTCCGATTCGCCCGAGCCTCCCCGGGAGAGCTCGGAAGAGCGGCACCCTCGGCGCACCAAATCTCCAATTCGCCCGAGCCTCCCCGGGAGAGCTCGGGAGAGCGGCACCCTCGGCGCCCAAATGTCCGATTCGCCCGAGCCTCCCCGGGAGAGCTCGGGAGAGCGGCACCCTCGGCGCCCCGAATCTCCGATTCGCCCGAGCTACGCCGAGCTCCGCCGAGCTACGCCGAGCCCCGCTGAGCTACGCTGAGCTCCGCCGAGCTACGCCGACGCCGGCGACTCTCTAGGAACCAGCATCGTACACCTGGTGGGCGACCATCGGGTCTGTGTTCGGATGAGGCGCCACATGCCGCACTACTGGACCCGCGCGCCACGTGGACCAATCCCGAGCTGCCCCTGATGAATCGGCCATTTTCCATTTTCAGAAAATAGGATAATCTTCGGAAATTCATAACTTATTCATACGATGTCCAAAAATTGCGCACCACATATCAAAATTCTCAGAAAAATGAGATCTACAATCTAATACTATGTTTGTGTGTATTTGGCTCTTTATTTTATTGGATTTTTCTGAGATACTCTATAGGAGTCGCTGACGCGACTATTTCGTGTTCGATTTCAGAGCCGGAGGAGGATCTGACTAAGGAAGACGACCACGAGTACCTTCAGGAACTAGGAGATGACTACGAAGGTGCCACGTCCCACCAAATCCTTAGATCCTAATTACGCATTGCAAATGACATTGTTGCTATTGCTTTATGATTATGTATGGATTGGTTGCATGGTAGTATATTTGAATTCCCTGCCTTGATAAGACTATACCCTGCTGTCCGCTGCTAGGTTAGCTGCTGCTTAATTTACTGTTACTCTTCCACTACTTACTACTTGCTATATGCTATGTGGTGGAATTGGGACGGTGTATAACTGATTATAACCACTGGGAGAGAGTGCTGCGTGCGTCTTGGGTGCGTGGTAAGGGTTGATGTCGACCAAGTGGGATGTGAGACAAGCCCATGGGGCAAGTCGTGCCGGGGGTGCAACCTGGGCATCCCCAAGCGAGATACCTGTGGCGGGTAAAGTTGTTGAGGAGGTTCCGAGTGGGATAGCCTTGGTGGTTTGAAGCCCGTGGACGGAGGTGCTGTGATGGCACGGGGAGAGTATCCCCTAAGTGAAGATGCCTGCTTGGTCAAACCTAGGACGGACTAGTTTCAGGTTCATGGGAATCCTTTTCTACTCACTCGCTTTTGATGGGCGGGAGACGGCTGGACTACTTGGTAGGACGGTGCCACTACTGCTAGGTTGAGAGGTGATAAGGGTGGGCGGAGACGGTCAATGGGTTCCCGTTCCGTTCTAGATGCGCAGTACCATTGGATGGGCCCGGTACTGTGTCTCCCAGTCTCAGCATAACGGTGTAGGATCCGGAATATCCCAGGGCTGAGTGGTAGGGTGGCATCGACCTAGACAAGCAAGCACCCGGAATTCTGCCTAGGTGTTTGCGCAACACCTATGATGGCTAATCTTGTGGGTAGTGAAACCTCTGCAGAGTGTACGGTTGATCGATCGATACATATGCCAACCTGTTGGCTATGGACCTTTCCTGTGAAGCTTCTACTAGTGTAGTGAGTGTTCTCTTCTCCCCCTGGATGATATTTTTCTGGCAGTGTACCCGCTGTGGTAGTGTGCCGCTGAGATAGGCCCGAGAGGGAGTTGGGCCTGTCGAATGAGAACGAGGTGTGGGTAAGTGAGATGTGGTGATGGGAAAAGGGATGATGGTGTTAACTGGAGATAAAACTTGACTAATTAAACATTGATTACAGCTGCATAGGAAACCTCAGCCTATAGGTCTGCTTGTATAGCCTTGCATCCACTTTCCACAAAGCAAATGCTGCATAGGTGGGCTCCGTGGCCAGTACAAATCGTACTGATAAATTTGCTGTCAGGTGACGAGAATGAGTACGACTTCGAGGAAGACGATGGCGAGGAATAGGGTCGGGTGCTACACTCAAGTTGGCCGTGAAGGATGAAACGTTTCCGCATCTTCTAAAGCTTCTCTGAATGTTGATTCCGCCAGTGTGGCGATGTAATAAGTGTTTATGTAAGACTTAATTACCGTTGTATGGATCCTGGTGTCAACTGAGATATGGGTAATTTCATGGATTGTCCCAAGCAATCTGTTGAATTACAATTCGAGCCTGTGGATTTCCCTTCGCGGAAATCGAGGTCGTTTCACATTCTGTCCTGCTTTGGCACCCGGCACTGCCGCGACTTGTTTTGACCGTTAGACTCGAGGGGGCTTCTTAGCCTCCTTCCTGTCGCCCCCAACGGTCATCTCTGCCATTTGCTCAGTTCCCAGACTAGAGAAGCCACTTCCTTGCTCTCTCTCACTCCCAACAAACTCTCCACTCAAAAGTTTGAATCGTAGTTTGAATCTAGAAGAGTGTGAGCTGAATCTTAGCAAGAACAAGCTTCTCCCCACTGATCTTCAACTTCCTCAAGCACTTGGTTCAAGTTCAAGCCGGTGGTTTGCATTTGTTACTCTTGGAGCTTGCTCCTAGCCGGCTAGAGCGTCGTCCGGTGAGCTTGCCAATCTTGTGGCAGTCCCGGGAGGTTTATAATCACCCTCACAAGCTAGTGGAATCACCCCCTCTTTTCAAGAGTTAACTCTCTTGACTTGAGAACGAGGATTGGGCTTTGTGAACCCAAGTTTCCTTTGTGGAACCTCAACAACGTGGAGTAGGCAAGCCTTTGTGGCGAGCTGAACCACGGGTTAAATCTTGTGTCACTTGTGTTGCTTGTTTCATTCTCTATTTGTTGAGTTTCTTGACTTCTAGGGTTTGGTTCCGATCTACGAATTGGTGGTGTTTTAGCTGCAAGGAAAGGGTGTGCTAGGGTCTACACATACCCGGGAACATCAGTAATTTGTTCGATCTAAATTTCTCCAAGCAGTTTTTGAATTGTGTAGAATTTGCTCTGCGAGGTCCAGCACTGCCGCTCTGGTAGCAGCAGTGCCAGGCAGCCCAGCAGTGCCGCTTTACAGGCCGGCACTGCCGCGCTTGTTACTAACCTCCGTTCGCGAAGATTTTTCACAGGCCTATTCAAACCCCCTTCTAGGCCAGTCCGTGATCCTACAAGTGGTATCAGAGCCGATTACCTCAGGTTTACGCTTAACCGCGTGAGGTATGGCCAAGAACGGTGAAGCGGAGGCGAGTACAGCTCGTGAGGTTCGTGGTGGCTGTGGTGGTGATGATCTCCACACCACCGACAGCAGCAGTGACAGCGTGTCGACGGCAAGTCAATCCACGCTGCCATCAGCTGAGATCTCCGAAGGAGAAAGAGCTAGAAGAAGAGAAGAAAGAAGACTGAAAAGAGAAGTAAAAGAAGCTAGAAGAGAAGAAAGAAGAAAAGAGAAGGAAGAGCTGAAAACAAAAGAAGAAAAGCTAAAAAGAAGAGAAGAAAGAAGGCTGAGAAGAGTAGAAAAGAAGAAAAGAGAAGAAAAGGACAAGAAGAAGGCCTCAAGTGATGATGACTCAAGTAGCACCGAAGATGGAGATGATGATAGCACTTATCAACCTACCAAGAATAGCAAGAACAAGAAAGGCGGTGGCTACACTGACTATGGAGCCGTATTCTCTGATTATTCATCTTTATCTAATCTTGACACTAGACGTGTCATCAATGTGCCCGCGGTAAAGTTGCCTCATTTCGATGGAACAAACTTTGCTAAGTGGAAGCACTTGATGAAAACTTATCTTGTAGGTCTTCATCCCGGGATTTGGGAGATTGTGCATCAGGGCTTGGAGGCACCGGTTGATCCAAAGAAGCCCACACAAGCTGAGTTTCACAACATTCATCTCAATGCCCAAGCTACTAGTGTTTTGCTTAGTGCTTTGGATGGAGATGAGTACAACAAGGTGATGGGTTTGGAGGTGGCCAAGAAAATTTGGGATACCTTGCACATGGCACATGAGGGTGTTGACAAGGTGAGAAGGTCCAAGATTGAAATATTGATGGCCAAGCTCAACCGGTTTGTAATCCATGAAGGTGAAGGGCCACAAGAGATGTTTGATAGGTTGATGGTCATTGTTGGCAAGATTAGAGGTCTTGGTGGCACCAAGGTGAATGATCATAAGGTTGTGAGGGTCATGTTGGAAGCTTTCACACCAAGAAATGAGACCCTTGTAACTTTGATTAGAGAGAAGAAGAGATTTGAGCAATTCACTCCTAGTGATGTTCTTGGGTGGCTTTTGACACATGACATGCATAGAGAGGAAGCACTTGAGAGGCAAAGGCTTGGGGAGCTGCAAACCAAGCTTGAGGACATGAAAATCAAGGATATAGCACTCAAGGCATGCAAGAGAAGCTTGCAGCCCGCAGCAAGCAAGCAATCCACATCAAGCAATCAAAAGGGCAGCAAGTAAGGTGCTTCATTCAAGTCAAGGGCAGCCAAGAAAGTCAAGGAAGAAGTGCCAACAACTTCATCATCTAGTGAAGAAGAAAGCGATAGTGAGCAGCAACAAGAACATATTTATGACTTTGCTTTGTTCATGAGAAGATTTCGCAAGGGAATCAAGAGCAATAGCTACAAGTTGGTGAAAAGAACATTTCCTAACAAGAAATGGAGAACATGCTATAATTATGGTAGCACGGAGAATTTCATTGCTGATTGTCCCCATGAGAAGAAGGATAAGAGGCAAGACAAGAAGTACCACAAAGAGGGCAGCAAGAGAAGGTACAAGAAAGATATGGGAGAGGCTCACATTGGACATGAATGGGACTCAACCGTGGACAGCTCAAGTGAAGAGGATAGAAAGATTGCAACCATTGCCATTCAAGCTTCATCCTCAACACCAAAGCTATTCAACAACTTGTCCGATGATGATGATGATGATTGCTTCCCTCACACTTGTCTTATGGCAAAGGGTGAGAAGGTAAAACCAAATCCAAGTCCAAAACTCCCTCTCCTAGTGACATCTCGAGTAGTGATTCTAGTGATTGCTCTAGTGATAATGAATCTAGTGATGAAGAAATTGATAAGCTTACTATGAACTTGGATAACAAAACTAAAATGTTCATTGCTAGACTAATGGAAGAACTGGAGAGCACACAAGCTGAGCTAGCATCTAGAGAGAAGACTCTTATTAAACAAGAAGATCTCTATATTGCTAGCAAGGAGGCTCTTGCTTTGAAGAATAGTGAGGTGGATTCTTTGCAAGTGGCTTTAGTCAAAAAGCAAGAAGCCCACACTATCACCAAGAAGGCTAATGTTGACCTCAACCAAAGACACAATAGCTTGTTGAAAAAGTATAATGAACTTGAGGATCAACATAAGCTTCTTGCTGATAGTAACTCACTCCTCCTCGAAAGCAAAGGTGCATCTAGGTCTTCCACTAGTCAAGCATGTGAACAATGCACCAAACTTGATTTAAATGCTTATGCTACTAACCTTGCCAACCTAGAGACAATGAAGAAAGAAGTGGCAAGACTCAATGTCTTAGCTGCTAGTACAGGCAAGAACTTGCAGGTGCAAAACAGCAAGAGCAAGGTTAGAGAGCAACCAAAGGTGCAATACAAGGATGGAAGGCATCCACACATCAAAAGTGGCTTAGGCCATGTTGCTGGAGGTAAGACTAATGAAAGATACATGAAAAATAGAGTGGAATGTGTCAGATTTGAGAGAAAGACACAGATTGGTACAGAGAGACCTGCACAGACCGCGGCAGTGCCGGACCATGGCAGTGCCGGGCCTAGAGCGGCAGTGCCGCGCCCCAAGAAAAAGAAGGCCACCAATCTGAAGCCTGATCATTCCAAAGCACATGTCCAAAGGGTGCCCCAGCAGAAGAAGGTTTTCCAGAAGCCACAGGAATCAATATGGGTGACCTTTCATCTAAGTGGAAGGATCCTGTATTTTTTTACTAGGAATTCCGCTCCCTCGAAAAGTTTTGTGCACCAACCAAAGCCAAATATCACCTGTGAAAGTTTGGAATCTTGCTATGTGTTGAAGAGTAACAACCGTGGTAAAGTTGTTGCTAAGATTGTTGGTCAAGAGGCCAGCAAGCATGTAGGAAAACCAATTTGGGTTCCTAAGATACTTGTGACTAACATGCAAGGCCCTAATGCTACTTGGGGACCTAAATCAAGGAACTAAATTGTTTTGCAGGCATACTCCTCCGGTGGATCAAGTTGTGTACTTGATAGCGGATGCACAAATCACATGACCGGAGAGAAGAGTATGTTCAACTCATACTCCCCTATCGAGAATCCAAGTGAAAACATAGTCTTTGGAGACAACTCAAAAGGGGGAGTAATCGGTCTTGGTAAAATTGCTATAACTCATGAACATTCAATTACTAATGTTTTACATGTTAATTCGTTGAGTTACAATTTGTTATCCGTATTACAATTGTGTGAGATGGGCTACAATTGTTTCTTTACGGATAAGGGTGTGGAAGTCAATAGAAGGGAGGATTCCTCTATTGCTTTTACGGGTCGCTTGAAAGGGAAGCTTTATCTAGTTGACTTCAATAAAAGTAAAGCCAACCTTGAGACTTGTTTAGTGGCAAAATCTAGCATGGGTTGGTTGTGGCATCGTCGGCTAGCTCATGTTGGGATGAGGAACTTGGCCAAACTTTTAAAGGACAACCATATCCTTGGACTAACGAATGTTCATTTTGAGAAAGATAGGATATGCAGCACGTGCCAAGCCGGAAAGCAAGTAGGAGCACCACACCCACCAAAGAGCATCATGACAACCACCAAGCCATTGGAGCTAATTCATATGGATCTCTTTGGACCTGTGGCCTACTTAAGCATTGGGGGTAACAAATATGGACTTGTTATTGTTGATGATTATTCCCGTTTCACTTGGGTATTCTTCTTGTATGATAACTCCCAGGTACTAGACAAAGTGAAGACATTCATTAGAAGGGCACAAAAGGAATTCGAGATTCCCATCAAGAAAGTAAGAAGTGACAATGGGACCGAATTCCGGAACACCCAAGTTGATAGCTTCCTTGATGAAGAGGGCATCAAGCATGAGTTTTCAGTTCCATACACCCCTCAACAAAATGGTGTAGTTGAACGGAAGAACCAGACTCTAATTGACAGGGCAAGAACAATGCTTGATGAGTACAAGACGCCGGATCTCTTTTGGAGTGACGCCGTCAACACCGCTTGCCATGCAATCAACCGTCTCTACCTATACAAGAAGCTGAAGAAAACCTCATATGAGCTGCTCACCAGCAACAAACCAAAGGTGTCTTACTTTAGAGTGTTTGGGTGCAAGTGTTTCATACTTGACAAAAGGCCCAAAACCTCTAAGTTTGCACCTAAAGTTGATAAGGGTTTTTTTATTTGGTTATGGATCAAATGAGCATGCCCATCGTGTCTTCAATAAGACCACCGGTCGAGTTGAAGTCGCGGTGGATGTGACATTTGATGAATCTAACGACTCTCAAGTAGAGCGAATTGATTTAAGTGTTGTAGGAAAGGAGGATCCATCATGTGAAGCAATCAAGCAAGTTGCAATTGGTGATATAAGACCACAAGAAGACAAGGCTACAGAGGTAGAAGGACCTCAAGAGAAGGCCACTGCAGAAGCTGCTGCTGCAGGGGGCCCGACAGTGCCGCTCCCCGAGACAGCAGAGCCATCAACCCCTGCAACTGTTGAGAGAACACTGCTTCTGAGGGATGATCTTGCACTTGTTCTTGAAGTAGATGAAAATGATTAGCCAGAAGAAGAAGAACAAGATTCCATTGATCATTCAAGGCTACGCCAAACTATTCAACGGGATCATCCCGTTGACAATATCCTTGGGAGTCTTCGAAGGGGGGTAACCACTCGTTCACATTTGGTAAATTTTTGTCAATTTTACTCTTTTGTCTCCTCTTTGGAACCTCTCAAGGTAGAAGAAGCACTTGGTGATCTGGATTGGGTGTTAGCCATGCATGAAGAGTTGAACAACTTCGAGAGAAACCAAGTATGGACTCTAGTTGAAAGACCCAACACCAACATCATCGGCACCAAGTGGGTATTCAGAAACAAGTAAGATGAAGATGGAATGGTGACAAGGAACAAGGCAAGATTGGTGGCTCAAGGATTCACTCAAGAAGAGGGCTTGGATCGACTTTGAAGAAACATATGCACCGGTAGCAAGACTGGAGGCAATCCGAATGCTTCTAGCCTATGCTGCCCATCACAACTTCAAGCTATATCAAATGGATGTGAAGAGTGCATTTCTTAATGGTCCAATACAAGAGTTGGTATATGTGGAGCAGCCACTGGGTTTCGAAGATCCCAAGTTCCCAAACCATGTCTATAAACTCCATAAGTCGCTCTATGGGCTTAAGCAAGCACCAAGAGCATGGTATGAATGCCTTAAAGAATTTTTGCTCAAACAAGGCTTTGAAATAGGCAAAACTGATCCTACTCTTTTCACTCATAAAGTTGGTAAAGATTTATTTGTGTGCCAAATATATGTCGATGACATAATATTTGGTAGTACTAACAATGTCTTTTGTGAGGAATTTAGTAGGACCATGACTAAGAGATTTCAGATGTCCTTGATGGGTGAGCTCAAGTTCTTCCTCGGATTTCAAGTCATGCAATTGAAAGGAGGAACTTTCATAAGTCAAACCAAGTACACCCATAACATGTTCAAGAAGTTTGACATGGCGAATGCAAAGGCTATCAAAACTCCCATGCCAATCAATGGACATCTTGATCTTAATGAGGAAGGAAAAGCCGTGGACATCAAGGTATATCGCTCCATGATCGGCTCTCTACTCTATTTGTGTGCTTCTAGGCCTGATATTATGCTTAGTGTGTGCATGTGTGCTAGATTTCAAGCTAACCCGAAAGAGTGTCATTTGATGGCCGTTAAAAGAATCTTGAGATATCTAGTGCACACTCCAAACCTTGGCTTGTGGTATTCTAAGGGCTCTAAGTTCGATTTGCTTGGGTATTTGGATTCCGATTGCGCTGGTTGCAAAGTATATCGAAAAAGCACTTCGGGGATGTGTCAATTCCTTGGACGGTCCCTTGTGTCATGGAGTTCTAAGAAACAAAATTCTGTAGCCCTTTCCACCGCCGAGGCCGAGTATGTTGCAGCCTGTGCATGTTGTGCGCAACTACTTTGGATGAGGCAAACCCTTCGTGATTTCGGATGTCACTTTACCAAAATCCCATTATTGTGTGACAATGAAAGTGCCATAAAACTTGCAAACAATCCCGTAAACCACTCAAGAACCAAGCACATTGACATCCGACATCACTTCTTGAGAGACAATGAAACCAAAGGAGATATCGAAATACGCCATGTGAGCACCGAAAAGCAACTAGCCGATATCTTCACTAAGCCTCTCGACGAGTCAAGGTTTTGCGCCTTGCGTAGTGAACTAAATATCCTTGATTCTCGAAATGTCATTTGAAACTTAGCACACAACTGTTTGCTTAAGGTAGGTTGTTTGAAAAGGATTTAAAAGTTCAATTATGTCTTTCAAAACTATATTGATCGTGTGTTTGTGCAATCTTGGTCACTGCTTTTAATTCTTAGTATTTATGACCAAGTGATTGCACAAATAATAGCCTGTGACCTTGTTCTTGGTGAAGACCAGAATAGGTCTAAGTTCTCTGCTAGAAGGCAGGGCGGCAGTGCCGCTCCTAGCCGCGGTAGTGCCGGGCCTTAGCCCGGCAGTGCCGTGCCTTGCCAGCTTGGCGGCCCGTGGACCACCTTAGTCAGAACGGTCAGGCTCTCCTCTCTCTATCCTGTGCCCGTGACCGTTCCTCCCTCTCTCCCCTCATTCTCTCTCTCTCTCTCTCTCTTCTCTTCAAATCGAGATAGCAGGCGACGGTGCCCTTGCCCGGCACCTACCGCGCGCTCCCTCCCTCTCCGGACCTGTTGCTGGAACGTGGGGAGATCTCTTCTCTTCCTTGCCGGCGTCTAGGTCCCCTTATTGGCACGGCCCCTCCTCTCTCCTTTGCTCTCTCAAGGTATGAGAAGCCCTAAGTTGGAGTTTCTTCCCGATCTATGAAATGTGATGGATTCAAGTGAAGAAAAGTGTTGTTTAGGACTGTTTGATGTGTAATGATTCAATTCTATGGGTTGAAAAATGCCGATTTGTTGATTCAAAGGTCGGGAGAGATTGGAAGCAGTATGGCCTCACTGCGCAGGCGCGGCAATGCTGGCCCTAGGCGCGGCAGTGCCGGGCCCTGTGCAGTGAGCTTCTGTCCTCCAAATTTTATCCCCATCTTTGACTCCACAAATTATCCTTGTTCATTCCAGTGACTTGGTCAGCACTCATCTCTTCCTATATTTAACATATTTTTCGCACACATTTGCGTAGATGGCGGATGAAGGAAGGCGTGAAGCGAGGACGAAGGGTGGTTTCGACACTGGGGCTGGGTCCAGCAACCCACGTCTCCTGCGTACAAAGCAGCTAGCCCGTCGAGGTGGACGAAACCCGGAGGGCAAGTCAGATAGGCAGGCACTCCGTGATGCTGAGTTGTTGGAGCAGGCAGGCAGGACCATTCTAGATGGTGCCTGCTCGGATACCCCAGATGATCTTTCCATGTTTGATGGGGCTTACCTGCAGTGGGATGAGCATGATGACCATGTGCATGCTCCAGTTGAGAGGAGACAAAGGCACAAGATCAGCTACTACAACCAGTTTGGGGCTGTGTAGGAGCAGAGACAGGTCAATCCTTATGCTAGGCGTAAGGATGTTGAGCTTGATTACAGGTTTTGGTCTGCCTTTCAGTCAGACTTCTATTAGTCCGTCCTCTTTGCTTCCAAAAAGGCCAAGATTGTTCCGATGAGATATATTGATTGGGAGCACTTGGCAAGCAAGAATGACAGAGTGTGCAACCAAGTCATTGCCTTTTGCAAGAACAGAGGCATCTATGATTTGATGGGTTTTAGGTATGACTGGAACACAGAGATTCTATATCAGTTCCTAGCCACCTGTTACTTTGATAGAGAGGATGATGAGTTGCACTGGATGACTGATGTTCACCACTACCGAGTGGATTTCACTACCTTTGCTTGGATCCTTGGTTTTGGTGAATGGGACAGTGATGCTTATGATCTACATGATGAGCGGGCACTCACTGATGGCGAGTTGGCCCATCTATATGATCATCCCAGTCAGGCAGATGGTTTGGTGAAGGGGCTGAAGAGTCGGTACTACATCCTGAATAATCTATTCCGCATCCCAAGGTTGGTTCAGCTTCCAACCTATATGGGACAGCGAGGAACATGCTTGCCAGGACACAGACAGGTAGTGGGTCTTTTTCAGTGTCTCGCTTCATTTGGCGCGAGTTGATTATCACTTCTGAGGATGCTAGGAAGGCCCTACCTTATGCTCCATACTTGATGTTTGTGATTGAGCGCGTGTCTGGCATCATATTCAAGAAGGATGTGTCCCATGAGCCGTTTCGGGTTGACAAGACTCACCACTCAGGCGTTGGTGAGAGCAGGGCAGCCACCCGGTCTTCCAGTAGGCGCGCTGCCCTATCTTCAGATATTCCCAGTTCTTCCCGTTCTGGCTCTCAGCGGCGTCCCAGGAAGAAGAGCCATCTCTCCCGCATGCTCAAGAGGATCTTCGGGGCTTGTATGCATACGTCTGACTCTGCATACAAGGCTCGCATGGAGAACAGGGAGATACGTGAGCATTTGGGGCTGCGACCGATTGACCCTCCTACACCACCTCCTGTGTTCAGTGAGATGTCTGGCTCCAACGTTGAGGACGTCGATTGGGACCAGCTTGCATGAGAGGAGGAGGAGGAGGACCGTCTCGGCTCGTCGTCTCGCGGTGTACACTTCACCGCCACAACTCACCGCCAGGGACGCGCCGTTGTCGAGTCCGACGACGATGAGGAGGAGGAAGAAGACCAAGACGACGACGATGACGAGGAGGAGGACTCTAGTGAGGATGATGAAGAGTAGTTGTACTTTACTCTTCTCTATTTTCTTTCTTTTTGGTGCTTGTTGTCAAAGGGGGAGAAGGGGATTAGAAAGGTGTACAACAACTTTTCATCATTTTTACTAGTGTTCAGCTTGTGAGCTTAATGTTTAGATCTTGTGAGAGCTAGTAGTTGTAGAGTTGAGAGTGTTTCTCAAACTCATTTGGTTTGTAATGAGTGCTTTGATGTCTCTATTTCATTTGGTTGTGAACCTTAGTACTTTATTTATGAACCAGCCTGTGTTTGTGCGTAAACTAGTTCTATTTTTGATATACTCTGTGTAGGTGCTTTGCTTCCATGAAGTTTCTGTCTTCAGGCAGAGCGGCAGTGCCGGCCCCAGAGCGGCAGTGCCGCTCTATCCGACGGCAGAAGCTAACTCTGATTGTCTCATATGTCATTCGCATCACGTTTATCTTTATGACACTATGTGCTGCACCCCACAGAGATCATGGATGTAGGGGGAGACCCCATTTCACTCTAGTGTGTGAAACTTAGCCTTTTATGCTAAGTTTGGAAATTCAAATTCCACTCAAATATTCAGGGGGAGACTCTACATTCAAAATCTCATTTAAATATCGCTGTACTTTATCTTTTACCTCTCTAATCGTGTTGTCATCAATCACCAAAAAGGGAGAGATTGTAAGTGCAATCAAGCCCTAATGTGGGTTTTGGTGATAATGACCACGCGATTATAAGCCTAATGAGATTTATCAAGATGATGGATAGGCAAAAGCATTAGAAGAATGTAATCTTATGCAGGTGGACCCCTAATATTTAAAGGATGCGGCTTCCGGCTCCAAAGAGGTTTAAATTCATTTTGATTTTGAAATTGAGTATAGGAAAGCCGTACTATTAAGGGGGATGCAAAAGATAGGTTTGAAAGTGTGACCAAGTGCAAATCTCTACACCAAACATCCTCACTTCCACTGCCAAAGCCAGCCACAAAATTTCAGATCATTCTGTCCTGGTTTGGCAGCGTGGTATTGCCGGCCCTAGGCCCGGCACTGCCGGCCGAGCGGCACTGCCGCTCCAAGCCCAGTACTGCCGCGACTTGTTTTGACCGATAGGCTCGAGGGGGCTTCTTAGCCTCCCTCCTGTCGCCCCCAACGGTCATCTCTGCCATTTGCTCAGTTCCCAGACTAGAGAAGCCACTTCCTTGCTCTCTCTCACTCCCAACAAGCTCTCCACTCAAAAGTTTGAATCCTAATTTGAATCAAGAAGATTGTGAGTTGAATCTTAGTAAGAACAAGCTTCTCCCAACTGATCTTCAACTTCCTCAAGCACTTGGTTCGCGTTCAAGCCGGTGGTTTGCATTTGTTACTCTTGGAGCTTGCTCCTAGCCGGCTAGAGCGTCGCCCGGTGAGCTTGCCAATCTTGTGGCAGCTACAGGAGGTTTGTAATCACCCTCACAAGCTAGTGGAATCACCCCCTCTTTTCAAGAGTTAACTCTCTTGACTTGAGAATGAGGATTGGGCTTTGTGAACCCAAGTTTCCTTTGTGGAACCTCAACAACGTGGAGTAGGCAAGCCTTTCTGGCGAGCTGAACCACAGGTTAAATCTTGTGTCACTTGTGTTGCTTGTTTCATTCTCTATTTGTTGAGTTTCTTGACTTCTACGGTTTGATCCTGATCTACGAATTGGTGGTGTTCTAGCTGCAAGGAAAGGGTGTGTTAGGGTCTACACATACCCGGGAACATCAGTAATTTGTTCGATCTAAATTTCTCCAAGCAGTTTTTGAATTATGTAGAATTTGCTCTGCGAGGTCCAGCACTGCCGCTATGGTACCAGCAGTGCCGGACAGCCCGTCAGTGTCGCTCTACAGGCCGGCACTGCCGCGCTTGTTACTAACCTCCGTTCGCGAAGATTTTTCACAGGCCTATTCAACCCCCCTTCTAGGCCAGTCCGTGATCCTACAACCCGGGAGTATTCCAGGTATCGTTATTTATATTTTACCATAGGGAAAACGGGATGACTAAAATCTAGACTTAACCCCTGAGCTGCTATCAAGAACGGAGAAAATAGGTGATATAGGAGATTGCTAAGGCTTCTAGTTCTAATTCTCACAAGATATGATATGATTGTTCTTCAGGTGAATTACTATAGGAATACACTAACAAAGGGTAAATTCCTTAGTAATGGAATCCTACGGTCTTACTGATGGGAGGTGGACTGTGTAAGACTCAACAAGGCTAGGTCACCCTCGTGATCTACCACCGATCCGGACAGTATAGGGCATTTACGAGTAAATATAATCTAAGCACCACGCTTAAACTATAAATAACTACTTCAATCAAGGAGCTACCAAGATTAAAGCACTCAGAAGAATCGTAAACCTTAAGAACAATAATAGCAACGTTACTCACTTGATTAGAAGTTGAACTCCGAAGAAATCTTCAGAAACAAGCCCCAAAGAAGGATTTGAATCCACGGGTACAAGTCGTAGAGCAGTCACTGACAGGCCGGCAACTGCCCCAACTATCTCCAGCTCTACTACCACACTACTTCTATAATAAGAATAGCCTTAATCTAGAGAGACTACAACAATAATCTTCTACTTGATGCTTGGCTCTCGATTCTATCTTGGGTTTCTACTCTATTTGAGATATATCGGTGGAACTCTGAAACCCTGGATTGATTTCTCTTCGGATCATATGAAACCCTGGAGGTCTGGGGGTGCTTATATAGACCGGTGGGATGAACCGTAGCCCTTGGATCAAACCGACTTCGACGGACGACTAGGATTGCTTAAAATTTCAGGATGTGGGGCCACGTCGAAACGGATTGGCCGACCTGTCAGTGGGATCGGCCGATCCTCTCTGACTGGCATGTGGGCCCTTCTTTTGCATGCGTGTCTCTGGTGTCTTCTAGAATATTCTTGATCTCCTGCCGCGGCGTAATTCGGTATTTTTCTCTGCGGAGTGGGTCCTCTTTGGTTCTTTTCCTGTATAGTCTCTGAAAAACACAGATTCACCAAAACTAGTGGAATTCTGTCAGTTTAAACCCTATTCTAGGTGTTGGGTCTGATTTATATCCTTTTTCATGATTGGTTGACGGGTAAAATCATACAATAATTGCCATCAACAAGCTCCCCCACACTAGATCTTTGCTCGTCCCGAGTAAAGGATGGAATTAAGTAATCTTAACTTTAGGACTAGACATCAACATTTCACCATTCCAAATCATACTCGCACTGTGGGATGTGTTGTGTCTACCATGGTACTTTGAGCGGTTGAAGAATAGAACAGCTAGAAACTGATCACCATCCTCTATCAATCAAGTAGTTGGAGGTTTTTGAATATTTTTGAAAATAAAGCATAGCTTACCTTCTCCTTCTCTGTAGTACTCTCATGTCACTCATATGCGATGGTGCTGATCCTTACCAAGGCATAGATGATGTTGCCTTCTGTGTTGTCTACTTCTAAAGCTTATGTGGAGCTGAGGTAGGGGTAAAGTAAAAACATACTTGTATTGCATATATTGTAAAGTCAAAACAAGGATCCAAGCAGAAAGATCTTAGAACAAGATGTGCATGTGTGTGGAATATATGGTGGCTAACCTAATTCTGCTATGCTCCTTTTGAGGATTTTCTCTCTCTTTTTCATCTGTAGGACAACATGGGCTATCTTTCTTTTTCTTTCTTCTTTTTTTTAGGCGGGCATCTGAGTACCCATTGTTTTGGTATTCCGGACACTTGTCTATTTTTACCTCTCAGGCGGTATCTTTGTACCCATTGTTTTCTCTCTTCTCACACTTTTGCTTAGCCACATGCCTCTTCTCTGCATACTTTTGAGAGATGATAATAAGAACTTTGGAGCATTTATTCCTAACTTCTTTTTATGCTTCCTCCAATTTCGGAGTGAAACATTTTTTGGGTGGAAAGGCATGTTGTTGCGTATTCCTAGTGTAGGAATAGCAGACACAGGTGGAGTGTACGTGATCTTGATCTTGGGAGAATGATAGATTTCTCAGCAAGGGTCACTCAGTTTGACAAAACTCAAAGCAATAGCAAATAGTAAATGTAGAAGGTTGATTCTATCCTATATTTGGCTCTGGTGGGTAATTGCTTTTACTACAAAGGAGAAGCATAGCTATAGGTTTTAAGTTTTGCAAATAAAATTCTCCAACAACTAGATATCAAGAGTCAAGCTTTCAATGTTCTTACTATCTCGTATTCCACAACTACTTAAGCAACATGGGGTAATTAAAAGTTCTCAATAGTAGCAAGACTTCCAGGAAAAGTGTTATGCATGTCTATCCTTAAGTCAAGGTTACTCAGGTTAATCCTTTCATGTTTTAAAGTTGCTTAATCATAAGATTTTCAATTCAGTGTAAAATAACGACCGGCGTACGAGAAAATATGAAGTTCAGGTTACGTACCTGGCCGTGGACAAAGTTTGCGGCGAGGTGGCACTGGGGTGGATCGGCCGACCTTGGGTAGGGATCGGCCGATCCCTCCTGGTGGCCGTTCGTGCCCTGTCTCGTCGTGTGTGATCTGTGCGTCGGTTTCTTCTACTTTGGTGTACTTTCATCTTCGGTGTTCGTCGTTCTATTATGTGCTCCTCCCCCACACTTGTTTCCTGTTTTCCTTTGTGCACAACAAAGTGGAGACAAGCACAATATATCCAAGCGAGATAATATTGACACAAACTAACTTTTATTAGTAGGGCACTTTTATTACACAAGATTTTAAAACGAACTAAGCAAACTAAAGCGAACTAATCGAACTAAGCGAACTAAACAAACTAAGGGGGTGCCCTATGGATACAAGGCTCTAATACTTCCTAGCACTTTTCTGGGAGAAAAGCTCAAACTTAATCTATTGCTCTCTCTGCTTTCCGTCCTTCAGATCAATTCTAAGATTAGTATCAGCTATCGTTCTAGCAAGGAGTCTATCCTGGTTCTTCATGATCTCCATCTCATGCTTCATCTCATCCATCTGCTTCTGAAGCTCTGCTGTGGTGACCTTGGAACGCTTCCGTGGAGGTTGCTCTCTACGTGGTGCTTCCTTGGGTGGCACGTATTTGACCTTAGCCGGGTCAGCATGAACTCCATCGAAGGTGGGGTGAGTGGTGTGCTTGGCACATGAGACATGGCCATCCTTGTCGAGCTTCACTCCCGTCAGCGCCTCGTTCAGCTTCGGTGGCAGGAGCTTGACATCCTTCGGTAGCTTGACGATCGGTTCCTTCCGTGGTGCGTCCTAGAGGGTCTCCGGCGGTGATGAAAGGGCTGATCTAGTACAAGCACGAAAGGGTTGCTCATGCTTGCGAGGCTGGTTTGGTGGAGCAATGGCGAGAGGCCAGGGAGTTCTAGTAGGGATGATGGCTTGAGAGTCGTCGGCGGGAACCTTACTTGGATCCATCCCGTAGGGGATGATCTTTTTGTCGGCCATGGGAGTCTTTGGAGGAGAGCTCGTAGGCACGAAGAAGAGAATGGGTTGGATGAGATGAGAATGGAGGCTAGCAGGGGCTGGTTATATAGGCGTCTGGTGGCCGCTAGGGTTCCAAAACTTTCCCTACGAGCTTAGGCGGCGGCGGATGGCTTCCCAAAAACGAAAGATGGAAAATATGCGAGAAGATACCCGAAGGTTCACGTCACGAAAAGGCGGCGACGAATGGGGCCAGGGGGATCGGCCGATCTGCCCTTGTGTCTATTTGCCTCCGGCTTTCTCGTGCAACTTTCTCGCGGTATTTAGTTTCCAAAATTCGGACTTTCCCGTGCAAGAATGCAAAAGGAAGGCTTAGGCCCTAATATACTTGGTAAATTAATAAATTCAATAACATCTATTTCTTCTGGGCCTTTAATTGGTTCTAGAAAGAGTTTAAGGTGGTGACCATTTATCTTAAATAACGTACCTTTATCGGTTTGATGTGTAACCGCTCCATGGGACGAAGTGTTGATCACCTTAAATGGTCCTTCCCATTTGCTTCGTAGCTTTCCGTGACCGAATAACTTCACCCTGAAATTAAAAAGTAATACCTGATCTCCGGATGCGAAGTCCTTCTTTTTCAACCTTTTGTCATGCCATCTCTTTGTTCTCTCTTTGTAGATCCTGGAGTTGTTATATGGTTTCTCACGCCATTCATCTAGTTCAGAGAGTTGCATTTTTCTTTTTATTCCTGCAGCATCCAGATCCATATTCCATCTCTTGATTGCCCAGTGAGCTTTGAACTCAAGCTCTACTGGCAAGTGACAGGTCTTTTCATAAACAAGCTAGTATGGTGACATTCCAAGTGGTGTCTTGTAGGCTGTTCTGTAAGCCCACAGTGCTTCTGGTAGCCTGTCTTTCCATGCTGTTCCCATTTCGTTGATTGTCTTCTATAGAATGTTCTTGATCTGCTTGTTTGATATCTCTACTTGCCCACTTGTTTGAGGATGATATGGAGTGGCAATGTTGTGGCGGACCCCTCTTTTTGCTAAATATAGTCAGAATCTTTTATTGATGAAGTGGGATTCTCCGTCACTAATTACCATTCTTGGAGTACTAAATTTGGGAAATATTATTTCTTCAAACATTCTCTTTGAGCTTCTTGAATCTGCAGCTTTACATGGCATAGCTTCTACCCATTTTGAGACATAGTCTACTGCCACCAAAATGTACTCACACTGCTTTGACTTTGGAAACGGCCCATGTAGTCGATTCCCCAGACATCGAAAAGCTCTACTTGGAGGTTGTTGACGAGGGGCATGGCATCTCTTGAATTGATGTTTCCATGTCGCTGGCATGCCCCACATCTCCGGATAAAGCTTTTCGTGTCATCATACATGGTGGGCCAAAAGAATCCACTTTGCCAAATCTTTGCATGTGTGCCAAATGCGCCATAGTGTACTCCATATGGTGATGAGTGGCATCTTTCAATGATCTTGATACCCTCTTCCGCTGGTACACATCTCCGGAGTAGTCCATCAGAACATATCCTGAAGAGATATGGCGGGTCCCACATGTGTTGTCAACTCTCGTAGATGAGTTTTCTTTTGTCCTCCCCTGGTGGTACATATCCCGCAACCATAAAATTCACAATATTTGCGTACCAGGGGTCGGATCGGGTGATCCGATAGAGCATATCGTCCCTCATCGAGTCGTTGATGGGCATTTCCTGCATATTCTCAAAATGCATTCTAGACAAGTGATCTGCTACAGAGTTTTCTACTCCCTTTTTATCTTTTATTTCTAAGTCAAATTCTTGGAGTAGCAAAATCCATCTTATCAAATTAGGCTTAGCATCTTTCTTAGTGAGTAAGTATTTCAAAGCAGCATGATCAGTGTAAACAATCACTTTAGCTCCAACTAAGTAAGATCTAAACTTGTCTATAGCAAAAACAACAGTCAGGAGTTCTTTTTCAGTTGTTGCATAATTAAGTTGTGCTTCTGTCAAAGTTTTACTAGCATAGGCAATTGCATGATGCTTTCTATCTTTAGTTTGTCCAAAAACTGCCCCCACAGCATAATCACTAGCATCACACATAATTTTAAAAGGTAAAGACCAATTAGTCGGTTGAATGATTGGTGCAGAGATAAGTGCTTGCTTAAGGGTGTTAAAAGATTTCATACAAGCATCATCAAAATCAAAGGGAGCATCCTTGGCTAGCAAGTTTGTAAGAGGTCTAGCAATATGTGAAAAGTTTTGAATAAAACGTCTATAAAAGCTAGTATGACCAAGGAAACTTCTAATCCCTTTAATATTAATAGGAGGAGGTAGTTGTTCAATCACTTCAATTTTAGCTCTGTCTACTTCTATCCCTCTTTCAGACACTAGGTGTCCTAGCACTATTCCTTCTCTAACCATAAAATGACATTTTTCCCAATTAAGAACTAAGTGCTTTTCTTCACATCTTTGCAAAACTTTGTCTAAATTTTCAAGACAATCATCAAAAGTTTTTTCATAAACAGAAAAGTCATCCATGAAAACTTTCATGATTCCTTCAATCATATCCGAAAAAATAGACATCATGCATCTTTAAAAAGAAGCTGGTGCATTATATAATCCAAAGGACGTCCTACGGTAGGCATAGGTTCCATAAGGACAGGTAAAGATGGTTTTGCTCTGATCATCAGGGTGGATAGGAATTTGATGATATCCAGAATATCCATCAAGGAAGCAAAAGAAAGAGTGGTTTGCCAATAGCTCTAACATCTCATCGATGAAGGGCAAAGGGAAGTGATCTTTCCTTGTCGCCTTGTTGAGTTTTCTATAATCTATGCACATCCGCCATCCAGTGACGGTTCTCTGAGGGATTAACTCATTCTTGTCATTCTTAACAACCGTCATGCCTCTCTTTTTAGGCACAACTTGGACTGGGCTTACCTACTCACTATGCGGCACAGGATAAATAATCCCGGCGTGCAATATCTTCAAGACTTCCTTCTTTACAACCTCTCTCATCGCATTATTGAGTCTACGCTGGGGCTGTCTAGATGGTATGATGTTAGGATCAGTTGGAATGCGATGGGTGCAAAGAACAGGACTAATTCCTTTCAGATCTTGGAGTGAATAGCCAAAAGCTGTTCGATGCTTTTCCAATACAGTGATCAAGCGAATGGTTTCTACTTGTGAGAGTTTATCACTAATGATCACTGGAGATTGCATGTCTCCATCTAGGAAAGCATATCTAAGACCGGCTGGCAATGGTTTGAGCTCAATAGGAGGTTTAGGTGGCACTAAGAATTCATCAAGGGGTAAAGGTTCTGGATTTTCAGCTTCTTCCTCGATGAAGAACTCCTTATCCTCTTCAAGATGGGATTCTCTCAGAAACTCAAGGGCTGCTACCGTAATCTCACTAATTAGATCAGGCTCAGAACATGATTCAGTCTTAGCATTTAATGACCGGGTAATGGACAAAGGGAATCTAAAGTTGGGTCCTAATTGAACATGGATTGTCCCCATTTGTCCTTCTTGAATAAGTCTTCCAATGGGTTGGCCTATCAACAGGCCGAACTCCATGACATCAAAGATATAAAAACTTAGATGGAGCATGGTGTCGTTTACCCGGATAGGGAGCACATATAAAATTCCCAAACTTGGAATAATGTGCCCGGAAGAACTTTTCAAGAGCTTTGTTGTTGGGGTTAGTAGCATATCTAATGATAAATCTTGAGCAAATGATGCAGACTTGATATTAACACCCACAATTGGATTGTAGAAAGCTTCAAAAGGGCCTCTATGGATTTGGCATTTGATTAGGACAGAAGGTGAATCCAATCGGATCACATCAGAGGAAACCTCTGATTCTTCTGGCCAATCATTGCAGATTATGGCTATAAGCTCTCTTGTGGTATTTCTACAGAAGGCTACTTCAGGAGGTTGTAAAGGTTCTAAAGATAGTTTCTTGGTCTCCTGAGGCTTCTCAATCATATGGAAGTGAGAGGTGTTTTCCAAAATCGGAGAAAAGATCATCTTCTATGTCTAGTATGAAGTCCGAAAACGGAGTATCCTCCTTTTCCATAGGGTTGGAAATCGGGATAGCTGAGGTTTGGGATGTTGATGGTAAAGGTTCAGGTTCAGCTATCCTAAGCTCTAACTTCTCTTCGGGTTGGTTAGCTAAGATATTGTCTAGGATCTTGCGTGCTTCAGAATCTGAAACATGCGCAAAAGATCCTCCCGCAGAGTAGTTGTGATACTTCTTGGATTTTCTTCTCAGACCCACGAAAAAGTGTTGAATGAGAATTGGTTCTGGTATGGATAGGTTTGGTCCAGATTTTATGAGTTCTTTAAAACGCTCTCAGGATGTGGCCAAAGATTCATTATCTTTTTGATTGAAAGATAGAATCTCGGTTCTGAGGTTGACAATTTTGGAACGGGGGTAGAATTCGAGACAAAAGTCTAAACGAAGTTTTTCCCCAATCTCCTCCTTCTTTCTCTACGGTTCGGTCATACCAGGTTTTAGCTCTCCCTCTCAAAGAGAAAGGAAAAAGCTTCCACCTTAGTGTGTCATCGGACATGCCCTCTATATGGAGGCAGTCATAAGTTTGATCGAACTCTCATAGGTGAAGATGAGGATTATCTTCTTCCTCTCCTGAAAAGGTTTGGTTTTGGACCATCTCTATTAGACACGGGCGTAGCTCATAGGTAGGAGTTTGGATGGGCTTTGAGGATTGCCTAAGCCTATGGCTTGTGCTCGTGGATGCAACATATTTATAGATGGGGGTGGTTTCAATGGCATCCATAAGGATAAAAACAAAAATAAGGAAATAATAAAGATAAAAGTATGAATACAAGGTTAAGATAGACTCTATATGTTTCAACCGTTTTCCCTGGCAACGGCACCAGAAATGCTTGTTGGTATAAGATAACTCAAACAAATAAACACTAGGATTATCTGTAAGCGGACAGATACCGATGTAGCACTTCACCCGGGAGTATTTCTGGTATCGTTATTTATATTTTACCACAGGGAAAACGGGATGATTAGAATCTAGACTTATCCCCTGAGCTGCTATCAAGGACGGAAAAAATAGGTGATATTGGAGATTGCTAAGGCTTCTAGTTCTAATCCTCACAAGATATAATATGATTGTTCTTCAGGGGAATTACTATAGGAATACACCAACAAAGCGTAAATTCCTTAGTAATGGAATCCTACTATCTTACTAACGGGAGGTGGACTGTGTAAGACTCAACAAGGCTAGGTCACCCTCGCGATCTACCACCGATCCGGACAGTATATGGCATTTACGAGTAAATATAATCTAAGCACCACGCTTATACTATAAAATAACTACTTCAATCAAGAAGCTACCAAGATTAAAGCACTCAGAAGAATTGTAAACCTTAAGAACAATAATAGCAACGTTACTCACTTGGATTAGAAGTTGAACTCCGAAGAAATCTTCAGAAAACAAGCCCCAAAGAAGGACTTGAATCCGCGGGTACAAGTCGTAGAGCAGTCACCGACAGGCCGGTAACTCCCCCAACTATCTCCAGCTCTACTACCACACTACTTCTAGAATAAGAATAGCCTTAATCTAGAAAGACTACAAGGCTAATCTCCTACTTGATGCTTGGCTCTCGATCCTATCTTGGGTTTCTACTCTATTTGAGATATATCGGTGGAACTCTGAAACCCTGGATTGATTTCTCTTCGGATCATATCAAACCATGGAGGTCTGGGGGTGCTTATATAGACCGGTGGGATGAACTGTAGCCCTTGGATCAAACCGACTTCGATGGGCGGCTACGATTGCTTGAAATTTCGGGATGTGGGGCCATGTCGAAACGCAGACAAAATGGACTCTGTAGGGGATCGGCCGACCAGTCTGTGGGATCGGCCGATCCCCCCTTACTGGAATGCGGGCCCTCCTTTTGCAGGCGTGTCTCTGGTGTCTTCTAGAATATTCTTGATCTCCTGCCGTGGTGTAATTCGGTATTTTTCTCTGTGGACAGATTCACCAAAACTAGTGGAATTCTGTCAGTTTAAACCCTATTCTAAGTGTTGGCTCTGATTTATATCCTTTTTCATGATTGGTTGACGGGTAAAATATAACAATAATTGCCGTCAACAGCGTGCCACGCGCCGGCGAGCACAGGACAGTAGCGTTTGGGTTTAGGGGCGCAATCAAACCAGAAGCTCGCCGTGACCTCGATTTGCTAGGTGGTCGGGCTCGAGGTGGTTCAGAGAGGTGAGTTGGATGATGACGGCGGGTGTAGCGGCGTTCTCCGGCGGCGAGGTCGTCATTCCGTCAAACCTAGAGCAGTAGGATTAAAACCACCTACACTCCGAGAATAACCGAACAATGGAAAGGCTAAAATACCAAGAAAAGAGAGAAAGAACCCACCACAACACCCAGGTCACGTCGGGGAAGATCACGGCGGTGTTCTCGCCGGACCCGAGGAAGAAGAGCGGGTCGCACGAGGAACTCCGGTAACCAAAGGCTGCACATGTAGGCTCGGGTGGTTCGCAGAGGCGTGGCGCGGATATGGGCTAGATGGAGAGGGTGGAGATGGACGGGACACGGCGGATTTTTACCGAGTACCGAGAGCTCGTCGGCGGCAAATGGAGAGGGAGAAGAGGAAGGAAAGGGAAGCTGCCGGCTTATAAACTGAGGTAACGAGCGGATAAGAGCGAGGCAAGCGTCCCGGGGCCCCCCGCGTCCACAGCTCGACGGCGACCGGGCCCTGCCGGCCGGACGGCGCCGGCGCGCGTGCCCTGTCCAGCAGGTAGGGGTCCGGCCACTGTAGCTTGGACCTAGAGTCAAACTCTAGTTAATCAAATGATGCCCTATACAACAAGAATCAGGTGAAGCTACAAAAATAAAAGTTGTGGCAGATTTCATATAGAACATTTTTGCTTTTTGGACCAAGTTCAAATTCTGCATATTTTTGAAAATAACAGAAAGGGGGTAAATCCCCAATTTAAATTTTAAATGCATTTCAATCAAATTCTCCAAAGTTTTCTATATAACTTGAAAATCTATAAACATGAAAGTTGTTCAACATGCTGAGCTCTATGGCTTTCATAAAGGGTGCTTGGTCAGATTCTTGATAGCTTTTGAAATGACATTTCAAATTCAAATTTCAAAGCCTTGTTTTGAGTTTAATTTGTATTTCTACTGTATAACTTCAAAATCTCCCAAAATAAAAGTTGTTCAATTTTAAAAGATCTACAACTTATATAAAACACTTTCATCAGATTCCCTATGAATTTTGATTTAGGTTTTTGGGGCCTAATTAGGGCTTAATTTAAATTTTCCTTTTGATTTTATTTTTGATCTTCAATTATAGGTTTAATTTCACAATCATTCCCAAACACAATCAAATCACTCTAGAAGCCCTATGCACAATCATATGCCAACAATTAATTTAAACATGATGACATGGCTGTTTAATTAACAGTAATACCAGAGGTATTACAGCCTTTCCCCCTAAAAGAAATCTCGTCCCGAGATTTGATATATGACTAAGACTTAAAACTAAGTAAGAGAAAAGAAAATGTGTCAAGGCAAACTAAATCCAACTTGATCACCAAACAAGTGAGAAAGGTTTTCATATTACACGACCATCAAATTTACATCTACAAGGTAGCGAAAAACTCGGGGAAGTTTTCTGAAAGATAGTCCTCCGATTCCTAGGTAGCTTCATCTTCGGAATGCTGACTCCATTGGATCTTGTACCACCTGGTGATAGTTCTTGGGGTAACTCGATCCTTTCGATCCAAGACTCGAATCGGATACTCGAAGCATGTCAGATCCGGTTCGAACTCCACTCCTTCAACGTCAACAACTTGATCGGGCACTCGAAAATATTTCTTCAATTGTGACACGTGGAACACACTGTGCACGTCAGAGAGGTGCTCTGGCAATTGTAGCTTGTAAGCTACTTTTCCCACACGTTCTATAATCAGAAATGGTCCAATATAACACGGGGCTAACTTGCCTTTGACTCCGAAGCGGTTGACCCCTTTCATTGGTGAAACCTTCAGGTAAACATAATCTCCGAGTAGAGTATATGACATCGATATCACCGCTTATCCATTGTATATATTCACTATCAATATAATAGATTAAAGTTTATCCAAGTCCTTCCCAGTGGTATAAATATAAATCGACAACCTGGTAGAACTCCTAGGTAAAATGTTACAATGGTATAATTATCTGTCCGCTTGCAGAATTGATCTTAGTTTATATATTTATATTTCTGCCTAGTCACATAGGATAATATATGAACCCTTTATTTATTCTTAAGCATATATAATTAGGGATGACAACCTAGTTCATGCATAAGAATGTTGGTAATAGATGAGTGGCTAGTTGCTAATGACAACTTAATTAATTACCATACATCTTCTAATCTCGTCTATCGTATTAAAAGTTATATAGTTTTATTTGGCGACGTTAGTAGATGTCAACAAGCATTTTTGACGCTGTTGCCGGGAAAGGCACATTAAACTTAGAAAATATTGATAGCATATATACATAATGGATAAGATTGTGTTACCGATTGATCTCTAACTCAAACAGGCACACCCTTATTTTTTATCATTTGCTTATCTTATGCAGGGTGATGAATGAATGGTTTTTCTCTTCCAAACATCTTTACTGATGATCCAGAGAAACTTCTTAAAAGGAAGAAGGTTGTAGAGGCAAGGGACAATTTCGAGTCACTATCAATAATACCCATTGTCACTCAAGCTCGTCCATCAGAGGATCCAGCTCTAACATTGGAAGGAGAACATTTAGGAAAAGATTTGTTTGAAGACATTGCTGAGAAGACACTGCGTGAGTTCTCTGCCCCAACAACAGAAAACATCCGGACTGGACCAGCAGTCAACACGGGGGAGAATGGATTTGAGCTCAAGCCTGCTCTTATCACCATGGTTCAAGCCAGTCAATTTTGTGGAAAAGATCATGAAGATGCAAGTGCACACTTACAACACTTTCTAGAAATCTGCAGCACCTTCATGAAGCTGCTGAGCTGCAAACAGTGGTTTCTGAATTTCAGTACAGTGAATCAGACCAAACTTCCACTCCATTGTACGGAGCCAGTCATCAGCCTCCAGTGGCTCATCAGCCTTCGTGAACACCGGCAGACGTGTGTCGATGAAGTCCACATAAGTAGTCTCATCCTCATTTTGGCGGCCACGACGTCCACCATGGTTGCCTTGATTCTGAGCAAAGAGGGTAGCAGCATTGGCCAAAGCGGCAATGGCTTCCGCCAGGGTTGGTGGCATGGGTGGGGCAGTGGGAATACCCCCGTCCTCATAAGTACCAGCAACAAAAGAGCGAGTGTTGACAGGCATCTGTTTAATAGCAAACCGATCTTAGGACTATCATTACTTAAGTGAAACATGGTAGCAGTGCACACTTGACATTACAATACTTAAACAACATGGCTAGGACTTAAACAAAGTTCCCAACCCATAACTAAGGTTATTGGCAAGCACCAACATTACAACACATAGGATCACGATAAGCCGACATCCCTAGTCCTATGACTAGTCTAGTCATCGCCGATCACAATCACGTCCTCCTCGTCGCCGTCCTCCACGATCACATCCTCCATGGGATCAACTGCGTCCTCAACGTCGTCCTCCTCGGTCTCCTCCTCCTCAGGACCAAGGACAACACCCATCTCGGGATCCTCAACACGTGGCTTCAGGATAGGGTTAAGCTGATTATTCAGCCTATGCACCTCCTCGTGCAGAGCGTCATTGTAGTCCTCAATCAACTCCACGTAGATCTCCAACTCGTGGACCCTTGCCCGGGCCACGTCCTCACGTGCCCAAGCCTCCTCCTTCTCGCGGGTCAAGCGGTCCACCCCACGCCGTAGCTCGGCGACCATCCTCACATCCCTATAGTGGTCCCTACGAGCTGCCTTGAAGTCCTCCATGAGCAGCTTGATCTCCTCCTTGAGCTCTGCACGGCTGCGGCGGGGACGGCGGCTGCCAGATGCCTCCGCGTCGCGTGGCGGCAGCTGGTGGCGTGGAACTCCTCTAGGTCCAGTCATCTTGCGTACGGTGAGCTTGGTGCGTGCCAGCTAGAGAAGGTGAGTTTGGATTAATAAAGATATTACAGGCTAGCAAGAATAGGTTTGATGGATTCTAACCTATATACCACTTTTAAGGAGGAAGTTAATTAACATGTGAATTATTCATGATGCATGAATCGTACTTACGAATTTTAAATCCATGCAAGATAAATAAATGCATAATAAATTTCTAACATAGGGCTCGTAAACATGGTACTCCACTTGCTACCATAACTATATTACGGAATAAGATAAGAGCAAGCAATTTGGACCAAAATATCAATTTTGATTTTTATGATCCAAAACATTTTGAAGTTTTAAAAAGTAAAACTGCAATGATTTAGCAATGGAACGCTCTGATACCAGCTATAACAGAACTGCCTAAATCATATGGCCCACAAGCACCTGTCATTGTCACTAATGACCTCTGACAGCCGGGCTCGTGTTCCAGATGATCTAGGTCGTCCTGCCAGGCTACATCAGCACCCGTTTTTCTCCGACAGGATCCCATTGCAAAGCCATTACAGAACTACAACATTTTATAATAAAATACATCAGAGTAAAAGTGCGGAAAGGTTACATAGTACTTAGATTATAAACCGGTTGTCCAAATAGAATTTAAGTGCAGTTATTACAAACCATAATTGAAAGACAGTACCAATGGAATAACGATGCAACATACTTAGATAAAAGGTAACAGGAACCCTGCCCACGGGTCCAATTTCACTCTTCCTCACTTCCTTCCTGGACAATGGTCACTGCAGTAGGGAGTAGACAAATCTCCTGCTGCTGATTTCTTGCAACAGGGGTTAACAAACCCTGAGTACTGGGGTACTCCGCAAGACTTACCCGACTAAAGAAAAAGATGAGACTCAGGAATACAGGCTGAAGGGTGTCAAGGTAAGGCTTTAACAAGAGTCAAAGTATTTTGCAGAAAAACAATACTATTCTTTAATCCTACTTTCAATATTTTAACTCATCATTCAATTAATAAACATTAATCTCAGTTATTCCACATATGTCCTTCAATTCTCAAATATTCATTTATTCTCAAAACAACCTAGTTCGGAACCACCATTCGATGTAGGTGTGAGGATCAAGTCTCCATAACCGAGGAGCAACGACGATTCGAATCGATTATGTACCCAGCTGGGGATCCCTAACCACACTGCATATGTAGCACCTAAGCTTACATATACCAACCCCGTCTACCACACTTTTTCATCCCTGAACCGGTCCTACGCCACCCGAGAGCACAGTACACCTCCAATCCAGCACGCCAGCCACGAGGGTACAAGCTACTCTCGCCATCTCTCCACTCCCAGTGCGTGGTTGTCGGTTCAAGCAATGGAGCCACCGGAGTCAGAGCTTCCCGTAGTATGTGGCTAGTTGCAAAGTCTCGATCATAACAGGCCGACAATGAACGGTCGCTAATTCCTTTTTCATTGGAAACCATGCATTGGGATTCAAACCCAAGTACACTGGTGACCACCCGGTTTTCACATCCCTTTTCCGCTGGCGACGATAAGTTGGGACTCTAACCCAAACATATGACCACCAAACGGAAAACCCATCCCCGTTGATGACAATGGACTGGCCAAGTGCACTGCCAACGAACAAAGACAATACCATTCCCTTTTAATGATTCATTCTTTGCATATCATCATAGCCTAAAATAGCATTTTTGCAAATCTAATAATTAAGCATGACTAAGCATTTTTTAATCCTTTAAATAAATCAGGCTCTCAGGCTATGATACGTGGTCAAGGATGATAATGCATCAATTGGTTATCACTCAACTCGTATTAACCTAATGCAATAGATTAATTCAAGTGATAAACATTTATAAATCACAAGGAGAGGGCTGAATGCACTGGGGCTTCCCTTGTAGTGCAAAAAGAGTAGGGTCGGGGTCTGTGCCACAGATGTCAAATCCCTGCACCAGCTCAGGAGTAGGCTCTTCAGGAGTCACCTCAGTCTTCACCTCCTGATTCCCGGTCACTACACGTATGCAATGATGAATGCATGAATGCGATGCAGCGATACGAAAATACAAGACATAACACATAAAGTAGAGTACCAATACTACTGTCCTACAAACCATTTAGATTAATTTAATCTAAGATGCTCTAGGTCATAAGGGTGTTTGACTTAGAACCATAATCAATCATAAAATCACAAAAACACTAAATCATTAACATTTATTCCCTTTTTTTATTTTTAACCAACTATCCTAATATTAACTAACCAGTAATTAAATTACTTCCAAATGATCCCAAACTTTACCAACAGATAGACCTTGAGCTCAAACAGTACCAAAATAAATTTCATGATTTTTAGAGTTACAGAGAATTAATTAAAATTGCACAAAGTTGCATTTATTATTTAAACTACTGATTTTTAGATTCTGAAGAAAGTGTCCAAAATATTTATTTCATATTTTTGTTGCATACTACACATTACAGAGAGCACCAACAAAAAATTTTACAACTTTTGGTGCAACAGAAATATTCATACAAAAATAACAAAACATGAACTATTCATAATAATTAAAAATAGAAAAGCTATTTTAATTCGCCTAGAAAATGGAAAAGGAAATCTGGCCCGAGACGGCCCAACACACAGCAGGCCGGCCCACTCGGTCACCCGCACACGCACATTGGCACTTTTGTACAAAGCCCCCAGAGCAAACAGGAATCAACCCGCGGTCCATAAGACACTATTCACATGAGTCTAACGCTTCACACATAACCCCCTGCAACTTTCTATCTTCTAAACCGAAGTCCCTGGCTCCTCCCCGGTGTTGACCTGATGCCGGCGGGGCTTGACCGGCGGCTAGCCGCCATTCCACTGCTTCACCGGCGACGGCGAAGCGACCCACACAAAGCTAGACTCCTAGCAAACCTAGCGAGCTACTTTACAGGGATAGTTAGGGTTAGATTTATGCTTGGCCGCGCTCGTGGCGGCTCGGCCGCGACGGCGTGCAGTGCGCCAGCGAGCACAGGACGGTAGCGTTTGGATTTAGGGGCGCAATCAAACCAGAAGCTCACCGTGACTTCGATTTGCTAGGTGGTCGGGCTCGAGGTGGTTCAGAGAGGTGAGTTCGACGATGACGGCGGGTGCAGCGGCGTTCTCCGGCGGCGAGGTCCTCGTTCCGTCAAACCTAGAGTAGTAGGGTTAAAACCACCTACACTCTGAGAATAACTGAACGATGGAAAGGCTAAAACACCAAGAAAAGAGAGAAATAACCCACCACAACACCCAGGCCACGTCGGGGAAGATCACGGCGGTGTTCTCGCCGGACCCGAGGAAGAAAAGCGGGTCGCGCGAGGAACTCCGGTAACCAAAGGCTGCACACGTAGGCTCGGGTGGTTCGCAGAGGCGTGGCACGGATATGGGCTAGATGGAGAGGGTAGAGATGGACAGGACACGGCGGATTTTTACCGAGCACCGAGAGCTCATCGGCGGCAAATGGAGAAGGAGAAGAGGAAGGAAAGGGAAGTTGCCGGCTTATAAACTGAGGTAACGAGCGGATAAGAGCGAGGCAAGCGTCCCGGGGCCCCCGCGTCCACAGCTTGATGGCGACCGGGCCCTGCCGGCCGGACGGCACCGGCGCGCGCGTACCCTGTCTAGCAGGTAGGGGTCCGGCCACTGTAACTTGGCCCTAGAGTCAAACTCTAGTTCATCAAATGATGCCCTATACAACAGGAATCAGGTGAAGTTGCAAAAATAAAAGTTGTGGCAAATTTCATATAGAACATTTTTGCTTTTTGGACCAATTCAAATTCTGCATATTTTTGAAAATAACAGAAAGGGGGTAAATCCCCAATTTGAATTTCAAATGTATTTCAATCAAATTCTCTAAAGTTTTCTATATAACCTAAAAATCTGTAAACATGAAAGTTGTTCAACTTGCTGAGCTCTACAACTTTCATTAAGGGTGCTTGGTCACATTCTTGATAGTTTTTGAAATGGCATTTCAAATTTAAATTTCAAAGAATTTTTTTGAGTTTAATTTGTATTTCTACTATATAACTTCAAACTCTCCCAAAATAGTTGTTCCATTTTAATAGATCTACAACTTCTATTAAAACATTTTCATCAGATTCCTTGTGGATTTTGATTTGGGTTTTTGGGGCCTAATTAGAGCTTAATTTAAATTTTCCTTTTGATTTTATTTTTTATCTTCAATTATAGGTTTAATTGCACAATCAGTCCCAAACACAATCAAATCACTCTAGAAGCTCTAAGCACAATCATATATAGACAATTAATTTAAACATGATGACATGGCAGTTTAATTAACAGTAATACTAGAGGTATTACATGCGCGGCCATGGCGGCTCGCCGGAGCCAGGTGGAGGGGCGCCGAAGACCGCGATGTGTTACGGCAGAAATAAGCGAGCCGCCAGAGGTTGAAGATGAGGGCAAGAAAGTCATTTCTCCCGCCTTCTCTCTCCACGAGTACGAAAAATGAATAAAATAATGAGCACGGTGTGTTACGGCAAAGAACCCCAATTTCATAATGGTACTCAGCCTATTTCCGAATTAGTGGTGTCCAACAGCATATTGGACGTTTTTGCAGTGTCCTTGAGCAAAATTTCCCTAATAAATATGTATCAACTAGAAATCAGCTCTCCTTTTCTGCTAGCCGAACAGGGCGAAGTTTGCAGATGTGCTGGAGCTAATATTTCAGGATATAAATAAATGATTTTTAAACCACTCTATTTAACTTATTAACTGTAGATATAACTCGGAGATGTGTGCTGGAGTTGTGTCAAACTGGGAATATCCGTTTGCCGAAGATTAAAATTATTTGTAACTTTTATTCTTTTTCTACTTCCGCAGAGCTGATGTACTAGTATTATTTGAAGGTGTACAGACTGTTAGTTTTATATTATTACCTTTATGTTTTCTGATGAACCGAGACCACAAAGTACTGTTACCATTATTGTACAACTTCTCTTGGAATAAAGTAGGTATGAACATTGACAGTACTGTTCATGAGCTCGGGGTTGCCGTACACCTGTGTTTTCAACTTTACCCATTTCGCCGCATTGAGTGAAAAATGGTTTCTCCTGCTGATCCCTAATAAGAAAAAAAAATAAAAAAGGTCGATGGAAGCAGTTACTATGGCTCCGTTTAGAGTCCAGTTGCAGTTGCAATTCTGCACTGTAACACGTTCGTTTGTATTTGACAACTTTTGTCCAATCATGGTCCAAGTAGGCTTAAAAGATTCGTCTCGTGATGCACATGCAAAAAGTACAAACATGCAAACATTTCGTATACGTTTAATGCTCCATGCATGTGCCGCAATATTGATGTGACTAGTTACAGTTGCAATTTGCACTGGATCTAAACAGAGCCTATATTTTTCCCACGAACCAACTAAAAATACAGATTTACTTGGTGGCAGACGTCTGATATCTTGTTTTGGTGGCAGTCAACTTTTGTCCGCCGTCGGATGTGGATGAGTGGTTGTGGTTGTGTCTAGTATACTCATTGTTTCTGTGCTGTGGCTGTCGCCATTGTTTCTGTGTTGTGGATGTCGCCGCCGCCAGTATTTTTCTTAAAAAAAATCAACACGAGGAAAATCAGCATTTATTTTTCAGGCAAAAGAACAGGAGGAGGAAAGCCCTCTTGCCACTGCCACCGGGAGGGTCGGCGGCAGCGGAACCACGGAGGGCCTATCGGGGGCCGCGGTGGAGGGAACCCGGTGCCGGGGGCCAGGGACGGTGGAGGAGGGCCGGCCAGAGGCGCAACGATGGAGGTAGCCCGGGGGCGCCGCCAGATTCGTTGGGACGCGGGGGAGTGTAGCGGCTGCCTGTGAAGAGAGGAGCCGGTGTTGATGGGAGAGAAGCCGTCATCGCGTGGAGGAGGGGTAGCCGCCGGAGTTCGAGCGAGAAAGTGAATGTTGCGTCGTGCTCCATGGATCTGCCACCGAAGGTTCGGGATGCCGTGTCGTCGGGGTGAGGGGAAGGTGTCGTGGCTGCCCTCGCATGTGGGGGAGTGTCTGGGGTCTCGGGACCGCAGCCGGTTGCGTGGTTGTGGGTTGCCGACGGTCGCAGCGCAGGCAGGGGCATCGCTGGCCCAGTGGAACACGAGGAGGAGAGCCAGAGGTGAGGAGAAAGAAGCAGCCCGTGCTAGAGGATGAAGGTGACTGATGCAATGCAAACTATCTGGCAACTGCAGTCTTAAAAATACTGTATGATGCTTTCTGCTTTCTCGAGGAAGTAAGAAAAATATTACTACAAAAATGTTTTTTCTTTTTTTTAATGTAATACACACAGCTCTTGTACCGGTTTAGTCTCATAAAGGAAAAAAAAATGCAACACTATGTATGATTATTGTAGCTGCGAAATGCTTAAGATTCCTAATCAGGGCCTGTTTAGTTGGCAAAAGTAGCCAAAAAGTCACTATAGCATGGCTCGGAATCTTTTTCAATAAATGTCCAATAATGACCCAAGTAGATTTAAAAGATTCGTCTTGAGAAAGTCAGATAAACTGTGAAAACATGCAATAGGTGCTACTTCATTTAATATTTTACATATGCGTAAAGGACAATCGATGTGATAAAAAATCTAAAAACTTTTTAAGAACAGGTCCTCAAACTTTGTACCGTACGGGATTCATGTGGCTCTCTGTTTGAGGTTGTAATAAATAATACTCATCCCTCCTATAAAAACTGTCGTTTTATACTTTTCAGAAACTGTGCTTGACCGTCTGTCTTATTCAAAAATTTTGTATAAAATAAAAAATCAATTAAATAATTATTAAAGTGTCTCTAATTGTATAATAATGTATAACAAATCATAAAAAGATAAATAATATTAATATAAAATTTTTAAATAAGACGAATGGTCAAACGTAATGTCTGAAATGTCTAAAACGACGGTTTTTCTGGGACGGAGAGAGTGAGTGAGTAGGGAAGTCCGAAACAAACAGTACACCCCATAAACACAAATTACGCCCATGTCTCTCAGCTGCTCAGGGGTAGACGCCGGCCGGAAGTCAGAAACGCAGCTGTAGAGACGACCCGTTGCTGGACATGGATAGAATACGAAGACAGCGCGAAAAGGGCAAGTGAAACAGTAGTTGGGGCGAGCAGCCTTCTTCAACCTTCTTCAACCCGTGGCCCGCCATGAGACTTTTGCTCGTGATCGAGCTGGCCACTGCAGGCTGCAGGTAAATGAAACTGAAACAGGGGACGGAGCGGCCGCCCCCCCGTTTTGAAAACATGCTACTGCCGACGGGTGCTTCTGCAACGCCAGCGCGCTCTGCATGGTAACCAATGCAACCAACCTTCTTTACTGCAGTGCATCGAAGAAGAATCGGACGTGGCACCGCTGGGCGGCTTAATTGGCCCGGGCTTCACATGCTCTCATTCAATCACCCGGCCGGCCAATGCAAGCCTATATGGAAGCGATGAGCTAGCTCAAGCTCCGATCGATCCTCCAGACCACCAAACAACTGCAAACAGTAACAGTACGTAACCGTATCCCTGAACAAATCAATCAGTGGATCCAACCCCGGCCCGTCCACCTCGATCTAGGCCGGCGTCGCTCTCTACTCTCTCTACCTCGATCGATCTGCATCGATCTCTGATCTCTCATTTGTTCTTACATCGGGGCCGGCCGGCCGGGCATCGTAATATGTCAGATCTCAGATCTCAATTGTGGATGTACTCCTCGATCCGTAGAGTACGTGTTTTGGATCTACTGTACTACCGATCATGGTCATGGCGTCGCATTGCATTGGTGTTCTAGAATATGACTGGGCTCGTGTCCACCCAGCTGGAGTAGCAAGCTGATGGCATGGCAGGCATGCCAGTGGTTGAATCGAAGGCATGCAGTGCAGTGAAGTGTCAGTGTGTACGTAAAATAGTAGTACACGTACAGTAGATGAGGGATGGAGCTACGTACCCCAACGTGCTGGGGGCCACCGGAGTAACTTCCGGCGCTACCTAGCTCCGATCCGATCCGTCGTCCCCGCAGTGGTTAATACAATGTCGCCGATGGCCGTGGCCGATCTTGACCGCGGGATCGATCTGGTCGAGGCTCCTCGCTTCTTATTACTGCGCCTGTAAGTACGCAGCAACGCGGCATGCGTGGCAGCAAACGCACTGCCGCCCGCCCCCGCCCTCACACGCACACTACTGTCACGATATGATGGACTGAGCTACAGCTATACATGCCGGCCGGCGGCACGGCACGTACTGGGCGGCAACGAGGGCGAGCAAGCAAGGGTCCATAGTGTCCATGCGTCGAGCGTCTCGGGCGCGAGCAAGCAAGGGTCTATAGTTGTAGCTGATTTTTACGACCAAACAACCACGGTAGCCCGCCTCCGAAACTATGGTCGGAGCCTCTCCAAGCGCATCAGGGGCGGCCGACACGCAGGACCATGTAGGAATATAGGGCCGGCCTATATACGAGGACGATCGACACATATGCCATCCCAGCATCACTAATCGTACTCCTACATGTTTGTGACATATAGACAGGGGCGGCTTAGCCGATGGACCGAGCACCATGATTAATTGGTCTTGGTCATCGCTTAAATAACTAACTGACGAGATTAATTAAGGCATACAACATGGCCATCAATGACCTATGGAGCAGCTACGCTGAGCCTAGTACGGGCGTAGGGTAGAAAATCCGGCCCAATCTAGCTCCTCTAGTTGTCATTAAGCCTGCTAAAGGATTGAAACCCACTTCATATCTAACCCAACCCAACGTATAACAAAGGCCCTATTTAGATCCACTACAAATTACAATTGTAACTAGTCACATCAACATTACGGCACATGTATGGAGCATTAAATGTAAACAAAATATTTGCATGTTTGTACTTTTTGCATGTACATCATAAGACGAATCTTTTAAGCCTAATTAGACCATGATTAGACAAAAGTTGTCAAATACAAACGAACGTGCTACAATGCAAAATTGCAACTGCAGCTGGGATCTAAACACACCCAAATTAACTCATTTGTTCAATCCACATCACTCCATATTCTTTAACTCTAAGCCAACTCATTCCAACCCATAAACTAATTATACCTTAAAATCTCGCGTTCACACCTTAAAATTTTATCGAAATTGGTTGAAATTTGTTTGCAGATGTTTTAATATAGAACTAGCAGCAACTTCATGCCAACCGGTACTGACAGATGTGTATATGGGACCCCATTAAAGCCGGACCCTAAATAAAATATCATGTTCACACCTTAAATTTTATCGAAATTGACTAAAATTTGTTGTAGGTGATTTAATAGAGCAAGTAGCAATTTCACCACCACTTATGTCAATCGGGACTAGGAATCCAGGACTAAAGGTCTTTGCAGGCTAAAAAGTAATTTGTGCCCTGTGAGATTCGAACCCAGGACCTCGTGCACAACCTCGCGTGTGGCTTACTACCTCACTTACACAACACATGTGACTTTAGACATTATGTTTTTCTTTTGAACTAACGTGAAGATGATCCTTAGTTTCGGTTAGTAATACGAACTGAAACTAAAGGTTTTTAGTTCCAAACACAAACAAATACCCGAACTAAAGCCAAAATTTGACTTGGATCAAAAATCTTTTCTCTAATACTAAACTGATTTCTACAACTGATTTATTGTGAGAGGAAGAAAATACGAAAAACTAAGCTAAAAGTAGCTCAACCGACAACGGTAGCCAGCCTCCGGAACTGTGGTCGGAGCTGTTAAGATATCACTAAGATATACCCTAATTATGGGCTCATACCGAATATACCCCTGAAGGGCAGATACTATATATATATATATATATATATATATATATATATATATATAGGAACCTGTACTCATCTAATCTAATATCAGAGATCAGTTCCTTCCACGTTTCCTGTTCACGTGTGTTCTCGTGCGTGCTATTGCTGGGGTCGGGAAGGGAGACGGTCGTCCACCATCATCTTCTACACGCCTAATCTGCTGTTGGGAAGGGAGTTTGGATCAGGGGATCCTTGACAACACCTAAATCTTAACACGTTATCAGCAGCTCTACCACTGAGGTATGTTGTTCATGATCCTTTCCACTGAATTCCCTTGATAGTGGATCGAGATTGATTTCTTATGTATAGAACTAGCATGCTAGATCAGTCACAGATTGTTTTCTTTTTTCCTGGTTAGTTTTTTACATGTTCTAGATTGATCTTCACGGCTCACGTACGTATATCCCCTTGTCGCTACCATGATGGTAGCCCGCGTGAGCACTAGTATGCTAGATTTGGATTTGTTTTTACTAGCTACTAGATTATGGCATCTAGAAATAAGTCTCGTAGATTTATTCTGCTATTTCAGATTCAATCTCGACAGTTTTTATTTTATTCGGATACTAGTTTTGTCTTTAGAACCTTAGTAGATTGGTTTTGCCATGCTAGTTTTCCTTTTTAGATTGAATCATGTTTTTACCGACGATATAATTTTATTTATCCTCGGTCTGGCAAATAACAACGGCCACCACAGCATGCTATGAATATGCATGTACGCCGGTGTATCTAGCAGGCAAGCTAGCGTTTTTTTTTTCTTGCCTGTACCTTGCACTCTCGTGCACCGCCGGCCAACACGACGCCTTTGCGCGTACGCCCGTTGGGTTGATAGATCCTTTATCGGCTCAACAAGATTAGATTGATTATTATATGGCTGTTCTTTTTATCTGCACATATACCATATCATCACCGGCGAACACAACGCTCGCGCGTACGCCGGTTGAGTTGTTGCAGACCCATTTTTATAGCCCTGAAGTGCTGATCTATGTTTTCTTATGCAGAACTAGTTAATAGAAAGTTACCTGGGTATATTGAATATGATTCGTTTACACACGTTCATTACACTGATTGATCTAAGTATTTTTCATGTATACTTACCTGAAGTGTTTTACATGATTATAAAGGTAATGGCGGATGAAGCTAAAGTCGCGCCAAGGCAGTTTGATTGCCTCACGTTGAATGGCAAAGAACTACCAGACCTGGGTTGTGGACTGTCGTTTTCACCTGGCCGCCATGCAGCTGACTCACACGATCACTCCACGTGCTGAGGGTGCCCCAGATATTCCAGAGCATGAAACTGCAAAGGCATCGATTTTCCTGAGGCACCACATCCACAAGGACCTCAAGCAGGAGTATCTTGAGGGGAGCGACACGCTCAAGCTGTGGCAGGCACTCGAGGACCGTTTTAGCAAGCAGAAGAGTGTGATCCTTCCTCAGGCTAAGTGTCTACTGTGGGCAGAAAATCACAGATGCGGACATGATAGAGAAGACTCTTGAGACTTTCCATCCTGCTAATATGGTGCTCCAGCAGCAGTACCGTAACAATAAGTACAGGAAGTATTCTGAACTGATGAATGTCCTTCTTGCTGCTGAAACTCAGAATGAGCTTCTGATGAAAAATTTTAACCTGTCGGTGCTAATGCTTTGCCTGAAGCACATGCAAGCTTCCATAAGAAGTCTAAGACCTTTTTTAAGAAAGGCAATCCGAACAGCAAGAAACAGGGACAACATGATGGAAAATTCAAAAAGCAGTTTAATAAAGGCCAAGGCCAGAAGCCTAATAATAGCAATCAAGGTAAGGGCAAAGCTCAGAAAGGTGATGCAGGTGGGTCTCAGCACCCTAACAAGGGTTGTTTCCGTTGTGGCTCTATGAACCACTGGTCTCGCACTTGTAGAACTGAGCCACACTTGGTCCAGATGTACCAGGAGTGGAAAAAGCGTCAGAACCCTGAGGCCCATTTTACCCAAGCACATGTTGATGCCGTGACTGGTATGCACACTGATGTGTTGCCACAGCCTGTTGAGAAGCCAGAGGGAGGTAATCATATGGATATTGATCCTACAAATACCTCTGGCGACAAGGTCCAGGATGACGATGATTATAACCTCGATGATGAGGACACCCTGGATGATGGGTACGGGGACATGGAGTAGTTCCTGAGTCATAGCTATTTGCCCCAAGCTTAGATTAAATCTATTTCATCAGTGTGATTTATTTTTTTTCCTGAAGAATATTTGGTTGTGATGTAATAATGCTCTTTTGGAGCAAACTAAATTATTTGCTTTTAGACTAAAATCCTGGCTCATTTATCTATCATGGTTTATTTTTGGAATGGTGCTCTGATTACTTATGTGCATTTCTTTTATGCATGCTCTTCATTCCGTATAAATTAAGTCGTGGCCTTGTTTGCTTTATATGAATATGAAAATGAATCTGGTCTATTTTTATTTATTCTAAAAATAGAACAAGAGACGTGGTGGATGTCCTATGGAGGCTGAAGAAGATTTTTGCTTAGTTGATAGCGCTGCCACAAACTCAATTTTGAGAGATACGCAATATTTTGAGACATTGAAAAAGCGAGCTGAAAATGTTCTCACCATTGCCGAAAGCAATGGCCGTATTGTTGGCTCCGGTCGAGCTGTTGTGGCGCTCCCAAATAATACTAGGATAGTTATTGAAGAAGCTTTCTCGTATCCTGGAGCTCAGCGTAATCTCCTTACCTTCAAAGACATCCGAAGCAGTGGTTATCATGTCGTTACTGCATGTGAAAATGGTACTGAATACCTATATTTGACGGAGTTTGATGAAGCAAAAATAAAAATGGTTGAGAAAGCGCCTTGCACCTCCTCCGGACTGTACTACACGAAAATAAAGCCCCCTCCAGAATTTGTTGCGATGGCCACAATTTTTAAAAACCCAGAATCCTTTAGAATCTGGCATGAAAGGCTTGGTCACCCTGGGATAGGGATGATGCGTAAAATCATAAATAGTTCTGTTGGTCATGGCATTAAAACATCTCATTTCCCTAAACCTGAAGATTTCTTGTGCACACCGTGCGCACAGGGCAAACTGATCACTAAACCCTCCTACTTGAAAGTAAAATCTGAGTCCTTGGCTTTCCTGGAGAGAATTCAAGGGGATATATGTGGCCCAATAAATCCTTTGTCGGGACCATTTAGATATTTCATGGTTCTTATAGATGCTTCTACAAAGTGGAGCCATGTATGGTTGTTGTCTACGCGGAACCACGCTTTCCCTAAATTCATTGCCCAGATCATCCGTTTGCGTGATAACTTCCCGGAGAATCGCATTAAGTCAATTCGGATGGATAATGCCGGCGAGTTCACCTCAAAGACATTTAATGATTATTGTTTAGCATCGGGCATTGATGTAAAGCATTCTGTACCCCATGTACACACTCAGAATGGACTTGCCGAGTCCCTAATAAAGAGGATTAAATTAATTGCTAGACCACTTTTACTAAAGTGGCAGTCTTCCCACCAGTTGTTGGGGCCATGCAGTGTTGCATGCTGCCGCCTTAATCCAATATAGACCTTCTGCATATCACTCTGCTTCCCCATATCAACTAGCGCGTGGACAAGAACCAATGATTTCCTATCTGCGAAAATTCGGCTGTGCTGTATATGTGCCGATATCACCACCCCAGCGTACATCAATGGGGCCTCACCGGAAGTTGGGGGTTTATGTTGGTTATGAAACCCCGTCCATAATCAAATATTTGGAGCCTAAAACTGAGGATCTGTTTACGGCTCGGTACGCTGATAGTATCTTCGATGAAGATCACTTCCCGGCATTAGGGGGAGGAATGTACCTTAAATCTAAAAAATGCCGAGAAGTAGAATGGAATGATGTCAGTATCCATTCAGTTGATCCACGCACTAGAGATGCTGAACTTGAAGTTCAAAGAATAATTCACCTGCAACAATTAGCAAACAATTTACCAGATGCTTTTACTAATATAAGAGGAGTGTCAAAATCGCATATTCCTGCGGCTAAAGCACCGGAGAGAGTCGAAATACCTATGAAATCCACAAACTCTGCTCACGCCCCCAATCTTAGGAAAAGGGGGAGAGAACCAGATGACTCGGTGAATGAGTCGCGGAGACGTCCGCAAAGACAAAACACCGAAACAAATTCATTACGCTCCCAATTAGTAGTCCCAGAAGAGACATGCCCAGAAAGTGAAGGCCCTAGTGCTCATGTGCGCACAAATATATTAAATAGCACAAGGGCTTCGGAACAACCAGACTCATGCGACACGGAAAATCTAAATGAGCTGGAAGATAACGAAGAAATGTCCATAAACTATGCTAAGTCGAGAGAGTTATATAATAGAAAGACTACAATTGTCAACATAAATTTCGTCTCTAAGATTGCTAGTGTAATCGACGAGGATCCTGAACCAAAGTCCATGGCAGAGTGCCGGAAGCGCCCAGATTGGGTCAAATGGAAAGAAGCAATAGAGACTGGAATTGCGCTCGCTTTCTAAGAGGCAAGTATTTGGGCCAGTCGCCCGCATGCCCCCCAAAGTTTTCCCTGTAGGATACAAATGGGTGTTTGTTCGAAAGAGAGATGAGAACAATGTGGTGGTGAGATATAAAGCGAGGCTTGTAGCACAAGGGTTTACGCAGAGACCCGGCATCGATTATGATGAAACATACTCTCCTGTAATGAGTAACATAACGTTCCGATATTTGATATCAATGACAGCAGGTTTAAAATTAAAAATGCAGTTAATGGATGTAGTGACCGCGTATTTATATGGATCACTGGATTCTTAGATATATATGAAAGTCCCAGATGGACTAAAAATTCCAGAACCAAAAATAAATCACAACATGTATAGCGTTAAATTGCAGAGGGCGCTATATGGGCTGAAACAGTCAAGCCGAATGTGGTACAACCGGCTGAGTGACTTTCTCCTGAACAGAGGCTATGAAAATAATGAAGATTATCCTTGCGTATTCATTAAAAAATCCCAGAAAGGATTTTGTATCATCTCAGTATATGTTGATGGTCTGAACATAATTGGTTATGCAACGGACGTTGAGGAGGCAAGTGCCTATCTCAAGGCGGAGTTTGAAATGAAAGATTTAGGTAAAACTCGATTTTGCTTGGGATTGCAGATCGAGCATATCTCTGAAGGAATTTTAATACACCAGTCGACCTATACGAAAAAGGTCCTTGAAAGATTCAACATGATAAAGGCACATCCTGTGCCCACCCCCATGGTCGTGCGTTCACTTGACATGGACAAAGACCCATTTAGACCAAAGGGTGAAGATGAGAAATTATCGGGACCCGAAGTACCCTATTTAAGCGCCATAGGAGCACTAATGTATCTTGCAAATTGCATCAGGCCTGATATCGCATTCGCAGTTAATTTGCTAGCTAGACATAGTGCAGCCCCTACTAGAAGGCATTGGGTTGGCGTTAAGACGATATTGCCAAGGCACTCAAGACATTGGTTTATTTTTCCCGAAGAAAAATGATATGACTATGGTGGGTTATGCAGATGCTGGATATCTATCAGATCCCTATAATGGTAAATCTCAGAATGGTTTTGTATTTCTCTGTGGTGGTACAACTATTTCGTGGCGATCGTGTAAGCAGACTTTGGTGACAACATCTGCGAATCCCTCAGAGATCATAGCTCTATATGAAGCTGCACGTGAATGTGCATGGCTACGGCGAATGATTCATCCAGAAGTCATGTGGCTTAAATATTGCCGATAGCCCAACTATTGTTTATGAAGATAATACAGCATGCATTGCACAAATGGAAACGGGTTATGTGAAGAGTGATCTAACGAAACATATATCTCCGAAGTACTTCTATCCTCACGATCTCCAGAAGCAAGGTGAGGTACAAATAATGCAAGCCAGGTCATGTGATAATTTAGCGGACATGTTTACCAAATCTTTGCCGGCTACTATATTTAGAAAATTTGTTAAGGCAATTGGTATGAGATTTTTAAAGGACTTGCGGTGTTCAGGGGGAGCGCGCCCCTGAAGCATGAGTTTCGGACCAGAAGATCCTTAACCGTATAATCTCGAAGATTATATTGTGTCCAGAAGACAGTCGTTGTACTCTTTTCCTCCTGAAGTTTCTCGCTTAAGGTTTTTAATGAGGCAACGAGTGCAGTGCATTAAGCGGCAGCAATGTACTTTTTTCTCATTTTTTCCCATAGGGTTTTTCAGGAGTTTTTAACGAGACATCTGCTAGTCGCGGTATTCGCCCAAGGGGGAGTGTTAAGATATCACTAAGATATACCTTAATTATGGGCTCATACCGAATATACCCTGAAGGGCAGATACTGAATCGTAATCACAATTGAAATGGTTGAGAAAGAGATATGAGTTAGTATATGTTCTAAAGTTGCAAATAGCATAACGATAAGGTCCCATTACAAAATTGGAAATTTCGAATTGAATCCATTTTCTAATTTATTGTATTCTTTTTCGAGAATGCCGCCACTCGGATTCGAACCGAGATGCTTGAGCACTGCTTCCTAAGAGCAGCGTGTCTACCAATTTCACCATGGCGGCTAATTTAAAATTATATATATATATATATATATATATATATAGGAACCTGTACTCATCTAATCTAATATCAGATATCAGTTCCTTCCACGTTTCCTGTTCACGTGTGTTCTCGTGCGTGCTATTGCTGGGGTCGGGAAGGGAGACGGTCGTCCACCATCATCTTCTACACGCCTAATCTGCTGTTTGGAAGGGAGTTTGGATCAGGGGATCCTTGACAACGCCTAAATTTTAATAGGAGCCTCTCTCTGGGCGCATCGGCCGCGGCGGACACGCGGTAGCATGCACGAGTATAGGGCCGGGCCTATATACGAGGTTGATCGACACATATGCCATCCCACCGTGACTCTCGTACGTGTCCGTGACATAGTCGTCTGTGCGCGCGTACGTGACAGGGATGGCTTAGCCGATAGATCGAGCACCGCGATTAATTGGTCTTGGTCATCGGTGGCGCTTAATTAACATTAAGGCATGCACCACGGCCATCAATGACCTATATGGAGCGGCTACGCTGAGCCTTGTACGGGCAGGTGTCCGTTGGTAGGGTAGAAAATCCGGCCCAGTCTAGCTCCTCCAGCTACCAATACGGATTTGCATGGCCGTGGCATATGGCAGGGTCAGGATCGGAGACTGACTGACAAAGGCTTCGCAAAGTTTGTTCGTGTGTATTTGACAACTTTTGTCCAAATATAGTCTAAGTAGACTTAAAAGATTCGTCTCGAGAAAACAAGGTAAACTGTGTAAATATGCAAAAACTACTACTTCATTTAATGCTCTATACGTGCGTAAATGATAATTGATGTGACGGGAAATCTGGAAATTTTTGGGGAACTAAACAGGGCAAAATGCGTTAATTAAGTTGGTCGGCGATGAGCCGGAGCAGCTAGCAACGACTCCAGCATGGCAGCATCCAAGGACCAGTACCCAGCCGATGGAGAGCACGTCGCGCTACGGCCGTGGCCGTGACCCTCTGATCCCCGGCGGCGGCCGACTCCCCCTGAATTTACAGTGCTACTTGACCATCAACACGGCGGCGCTGATGCCTGCACGCTGCACGCACCGCTAATGAAGACGTCCGATCAATGGCAAGTAACTAACGAGCCAGCCGCCAATGCGGTGGTGCCGTACGCGTACGTGCACGGGGTTCCCGTGACGAGGTAGCTAGGATGATCGGCGTCGCGGCGGTACACGGTACATGGCGCGCGGCATGCAATTGCTGCCCAGCACTCGCCTGCTAAGCTAGTCCCGTCTGTGCGTGCGTGACAGGTGACACGGACGACGGGAGAGTCGGCGTCGGCGAGCATGGGAGCATTAGCACGGCAGTCGGCTGATCTGCCCTCGCACTCTGATTCCCTGCACCGTCAGAGCTCAATGCTACAGTACCCGATCATCAAGTTCAGGTGTTCAGCACGTCGGGATCATCATCTAGAAGCCGGCCGGCCGGGAGAGAACCGTACGATTGAATGGCTAGTATTTCGGCAGCTACCTAGTAGCGCCGAGACGGGTGGCGGCGGGCCGGTGCACGTGTGCCCGTGACGATCGCGCCGTCGCACCAACCACCAACCAACCCAACCGAGGGCCGTCGATGAGATTTCCATGTACCTAGGCTAGTAGTAGGAACATCAGAAGCGGGCCGGCCGAAAGGCACGCATGCGGTGCGGTTGCTTGCTTGCGCGTCGCCGTCGCGGCCGACGTGCACCCAATTACAGATTAGCGCATGTCAGAGTAAACAATCATTCTGTTAGGGACGGACTTGTGTCTTGTCTTCCGTACTCTAATCAACCTCCAGTTGGTTGCTTGCCCTGCATTATGGGCTAGTCTGCTTACTCCCTCCATATCCTAAAATAAGTGTCGTTATTTACCTTTTGAAATCGATGTTTAACCATTCACTTTATTCAAAAAAATTGCAAAAATATAAATATAAACAAATCAAGATTAAAGTACTTCTAATAATGAATTATTTCATAATAAAATAATTAGTTTTTTACAAAATTTTTGAATGAGACGAATGATCAAAAAGAGATAATCAAAATCCTAAAACAACATTTATCTTGGGACGGAGGGAGTGCTTCTGTAATCCAATCAGCCTGCCCCACGCTATGGGCTAGTTTGGTTACTACTACCCTTGCAAAATTGGTTGGCGCAGGGAGCTCCTATATATTCCACTGGATAAAAGGAAATCCAAGGAGCTCAATACCGTATCAGGAAGACAAAGTCCGACCTACAAGAGCTATGCAATGCACGTGATGATTACCTGCAAGTGACTTGTTAGTTAATATATTAAATTTTTTGTCCTTCTCTAACTATAGAAAAATTATGACTTGTTAGTTGTTTTTGTGTCAACATTTATATTAACTTGTTGTTCCTGTATAACTATATAAAAAAATATGTGACTTGTTAATTGTCTTTGTGTCAACATATATATTAATTTTTTTTTGTCTTTGTCTAACTATAGAAGAAAATTGTGACTTGTTAATTGTCTTTGTGTCAACATATATATTATTTTTTTGTTCTTGTCTAACTATAGACAAAATTATAATTTGTTAATTGTCTTTGTGTCAACATATATTAGATTTTATAAGATTTGTAGTTTTGTCTAATGGTGGTAGTCAGATTTTTGTTTTTTAATATATTTTCCTTAATGTATTAATCCCACCCACTGGATGTAGATTCGACCATATAAAAATCTGTGTGTTGAAGGTGTTTAAAACACCTGAATTTTTTAATTCAAAGATACGTGTGTTTTGTGGGGTAAAAAACACCCTAGTGTTAGTAAGGGCCGAAACACTCGGTTCTGTTGTAGACAGAACCAGTGCAACTCTCATTCTCCCTCGTTGATGTGAAAGCCGACATGGAAAGCATTTCCTCTCTTTCCTCTCGATGAGTGCAAAGTGCAAACACCACAAATTGTCAATAATCATTTGAGAATGCTGTGTTTACAATGAAAAACGTGTCATTGACACGGTCTTGGGAAAAAAAAATACTGTTTTTACCGTTGCACAAGTAAGGTTAATTTGTGCTATTGTGCTTTGCACTTTCTCCGATGAATATTGGTTTGTTAAGAGGTTAGCTTATGTAAGGATTCAAAAATGATATTATAATTAATACATTTTATGTTTAAGTATACTTTGAGAATAAACCGAGATACCCATACTGCAACGGCTGTCAGAATGGAATTCACAATACTCTCAACAGAGATCGTGTGAAACTGAAACGACCTCGATTTCCGCGAAGGGAAATTCACATGCTCGAATTATAATTCAACAGATTGCTTGGGACAATCCATGAAATTACCCATATCTCAGTTGACACCAGGATCCATACAACGGTAATTAAGTCTTACATAAATACTTATTACATCGCCACACTGGCGGAATCAACATTCAGAGAAGCTTTAGAAGATGCGGAAACGATTCATCCTTTACGGCCAACTTGAGTGTAGCACGTGACCCTATTCCTCGTCATCATCTCCCTCGAAGTCGTACTCATTCTCGTCACCTGACAGCAAATTTATCAGTACGATTTGTACTGGCCACGGAGCCCACCTATGCAGCATTTGCTTTGTAGAAAGTGGATGCAAGGCTATACAAGCAGACCTATAGGCTGAGGTTTTCCTATGCAGCTGTAATCAATGTTTAATTAGTCAAGTTTTATCACCAGTTAACACCATCATCCCTTTTCCCATCACCACACCTCACATACCCACACCTCACTCTCATTCGACAGGCCCAACTCCCTCTCGGACCGATCTCAGCGGCACATTGCCACAAAGGGCATACTGCCGGAAAACATCATCCAGGGGGAGAAAAGAATATGCTCTCATCTAGTAGTGGTTGCAGAAACATTAGGAAAGGTCCATAGCCAACGAGTTGGCTTATGTATCGATCGATCAACCATACACTCTGCAGAGGTTTTACTACTCACAAGATTAGCCATCATCGATGCTGTACAATCATCTAGACAGAATTCCGGGTGCTTGCTTGCCTAGGTCGATGCCATCCTGCCACTCAGCCCTAGGACATTCCGGATCCAACACCATCACACTGAGACTGGGAGACGCAGTACCGGGCCCCATCAGTGGTACTGCGCATCTAGAACGGTACGGGAATCTACCATCCGTCACCGTCCACCCTTATCACCTCTCAACCTAGCAGTAGTGGCACCGCCCTACCAAGTAGTCCAGCCGTCTCCCGCCCATCAGAAGCGAGCGAGTAGCAAGAGAATCCAGATGTTTCCGGTCACTAGTCAGATCCTAGGTTGTGACCAAGCAGGCATCTCCACTTAGGGGATACTCTCCCCGTGCCATCACGGCACCTCCGCTCACGGGACTTCAATGCACATCCCGGAACCACCTCATAAGTCATTACCCGCCACAGGTATCTCTCGTGGGGATGCCCAAGTTGCACCCCCGGCATGACTTGCCCCACGGGCTTGTCTCACATCCCACTTGGTCGACATCAACCCTTACCACGCACCCAAGACGCACGCAGCACTCTCTCCCAGTGGTTATAATCAGTTATGCACCGTCCCAATTCCACCACATAGCATATAGCATGTAGTAAGTAGTGGAAGAGTAACAGTAAATTAAGCAGCAGCTAACCTAACAGCGGATAGCAAGGTAAAGTCTTATCAAGGCAGGGAATTCAAATATACTACCATGCAACCAATTCATACATAATCATAAAGAAATAGCAACAATGTCATTTGCAATGCGTAAATAGGATCTAAGGATTTGGTGGAACGTGACACCTTCGTAGTCGTCTCCTAGCTCCTGAAAGTACTCGTGGTCGTCTTCCTTAGTCAGATTCTCCTCCGGCTCTGAAATCGAACACGAAATAGTCGCGTCAGCGACTACTATAGAGTATTTCAGAAAAATCCAATAAAATAAAGAGCCAAATGCACACAAACACAGTCTTAGATTGTATATCTCATTTTTCTGAGAATTTTGATATATGGTGCGCAATTTTTGGACATCGAATGAATAAGTTATGAATTTCCGAAGATTATCCTATTTTCTGAAAATGGAAAAATTGGTCGGTTAATCAGGGGCAGCTCGGGATTGGTCCACGTGGCGCGCGGGTCCAGTAGTGCGACATGTGGTGCCTCGTCAGAACACAGACCCGATGGTCGCCCACCAGGTGTTCGATGCTGGTTCCCAGAGAGTCGCTGGCGTCGGCGTAGCTCGGTGGTTGGTCGGGTGAGCTCGACGTTGGTCGGGGGGCGTCGGCGTAGCTCGGCGGTGGTCGGGGGTGGTTCTCAGAGGTCGGGGGTAGCTCGGCGGAGCTCGGTGTAGCTCGGCATAGCTCGGCGGCGCTCGGCGTAGCTCGGCGTACCTCGGCGTAGCTCGGCGGAGCTCGGCGGGGCTCGGCGTACCTCGGCGTACCTCGGCGGGGCTCGGGCGAATCGGACATTTGGGCGCCGAGGGTGCCGCCCTCCCGAGCTCTCCTAGGGAGGCTCGGGCGAATCGGAGATTTGGTGCGCCGAGGGTGCTGCTCTCCCGAACTCTCCCGGGGAGGCTCGGGCGAATCGGAGATTTGGTGCTAGCAGGGTTCCAGGGCGTCTGTTCAAGGCGGCGGTGTCTCACCGGTGCGGCGGACGATGACAGGGCGGCGATGACCATATTTCGGCAAGACAAGGCTCGGCTTTCCCCAATTGGCGTGCTCAGGCAGTCGTCCGACCAGATGGTGGCGGGTTAGAGTCGTGGTATGGCCTCCTCTCCCTCGGCATACGGCGGTTCTCCGACGAGGTGGAGGCGCACGTAGCCAAGGCGACAGACATGATTTGGGGCTCGGCTATCTACGCGGCGGTGCTGAGGCAGACTTGGCGAACCTCGTCGGCCTCTCTCCGCAGCGCGAGGCGATCGGGGGTACTCGAAACGGATTTAGGCGAGGCGGATCGTGTCGGCGGTGATCACGTTTCCCCGAGAACGCACCTCACGGTGTTCCGGGCTATGGAGGTTCGATCTTCCGCAACTAAGCTTGTCCGAGGTGGTCGGTTTTTGTTCCTGTCGCGGTATTGAGATGCTCCGGTCATTGGCGGCGATGTCGCCGCGACTGTGAGGTTCCGGCGGGGCTAAGGAGGTCTTCTAGGAGATGTATACGCCTCCAGGGTCTATGGCGATGGTATACCAACTACCAATTTTGGCTACCGAGATTCCCAAGGTGCTCGGTTGTGGCGGCGGCATGTCGCCGGCTGCGGCTGACGACGGCAAGGTGATTACGGTCTCGTTTTGGCATAACCGGACGTGGTTCAGTCAAATTGGCGTGATTAAACGGGCATACGTCCGCTTAGTGGTGAACTAGTGACAGGGCAGGGCCTCCTTTTGGCTCCGGTCCGCGGCGGCGCTCCGGCGAGGTCGCGGCGCACTGCGGACGAGGCTTTCTCTAACGCTTAGATCCGCGTAGCTAGCTCAAGGGGTCGTGGCGGTGCTCCACGACGCTCTAACCTATACGGGTGCTAGTCGGATTGCTCGGAACAGGTGATTCGGCGTCGGAACGCGTCGGTGGTGAGCGCGCTCCGCCGAGAACGCGTCGTGCTGCGTTCTCGGTCTAGCAAGCTTGTAGTCCGGGGGTTTCGGCCGGTCGCATGAGTGCATGGTGCAGGTGATCTTCCTGAGCCGGTAAAGGCTCGTGCCTGCGCGTCCCGTGGGCGGAACGCCATGGCAAAAGCAGGGCGAGGTTCGGACATGGCGTGCGATGGCTCACCGTGGTGTCGGTGAAGCTAGGATGGCGGTGCAGTGGCGAGTCGAAGCCGTGCAGAGCGATCGCAGTGCCGTGCCGCTCCTCGTCCGCAGCTCGGGCTTCTCCTCCATGCCCGGCTCCGGCGTGCTCCGCGACGGCAGCGCTTCGGCGGTGCTCTCCTCTCTCTGCTCCGCCCTTCTTCCTTCTCCCTCTCTCACACGGTGTGGTGTTGTGGCTTGTGGAGCCGCAGCGTGGCGGCTGCGAGTGGGAATGGGCTAGGGTTCCTCGGGTGCTCCAATTTATAGCGGAGCTCGGGTGGCTACCTATGGCGGGCGGCTCTGATCTGCTCGGGCTGATCGGAGGGCTGTGGCTTGCGCGAGCTAGAGTTCTAGTGGTGCGCGCGGGCTCGCTTGGCGGCCAAGAAAGGAGGGGACAGGCGAGGGACAGCGGGGTCAGGGCTCTGCCATGCGTGGCGCTGTCGGTCACGCCATTCGCATGACCCGGTCGGCCACCGTCTTCACGGAGAAGAGAAACAGGGGAAAAGAAAGAGTGACTGACAAGCGGGTCCCGGTTGGCAGCGGCTGTGAGAGGCGCTGCGCGCGTGCGGGGTGGTTTGGCTGCGAGATGGGCCGGCTGGCTGGGCCGAATCTGCTCATCCTCTTTCTCTCTTCTTTTTCTATTTTCACTTAAGTGTATATATACATATATTACCTATTTTAAGTATTGAGTAAATACAAATATAAATTGCAATAAATCCCAAATGTGATGCATAAGTTATTATTCTATGTGAATGGAATTAAAATGCAAACTATACTCCTTTATTTATCAGATTCATAATGAAGCCTATATGCTTGCACAAGAAAAATGGGTTTTCATAATAAATAAATGAAAAATTTTAATTGGTTGGGATTTTTAAGTTGTGTGGATTTTTAGGGTTGTTACAGAAACGCCAAACGGTCAGGAGAGAACGTTGAACGAGGCTTATCTTTGAAACACAGAAATTCTACAGAAATTTTATAGAAATTAATTCACTTTTTATAGAAAAAAGGCAACAAGAATAATAAGAAGAGAGACACAGGAAAATTTTATGTGTTTTTTCTAGAACACGTTTAACGTGTATTTCATTAAGAAGGAGCAAGAGTCCAAACAAATACAAATGTGGCGAGCTGCCACCCCGACAGCGAAGCCACGAGCAAACGGCTCTCGAAAGGGGTTTTTTAGAACTCTGTTATAAAACCCTGTCAGCATTCAGCAACGAGAGCTGGGATGAGCCTGGTGGCATAGCAGGAGCACTCGGCAGCTTCTGCACGATGGCTTGTCTACGCCAACGGAACTACTGGCAGGCAAGGAAGGATCTCACGATTCTGCATGCCAGGGATCGGCGAACATGCACGTCCCAGCGGCAGATTTGGATCTGCAGCTCGATCGCGATGAATGCAGCGTGGGGGCGCCGGTGCCGGTGCTGCATTGAGGTGAGAACTGAGAAACGATGACGACTACGACGACAGGGTGGAAGTGAAGTGGTGAACAGCCCAATGTGCCATTGCCATGGGAGGCTGTGGATAGTGGATGGCGCTGCCACAGTCTCTCCTTTTAACTTTGATGGAGCAGCGTACTTGTACCAACACCACAGCATGTGCATCCCTCTGAACAGCTTGTAATTGTAACCAGTACAGAGAAGAGGCTGAGCGAAAAGGGTCAGCCAGAACCCCCAGCAGTACATGAGGAGATAGTGGCATGGGAAAGCAGACCATATATCGCCAAGGAGTTATCTGCACACGCTGTCTGAAACTCTCTCTCTCTCACACACACACCAACCAGTGAAGGAATCAAACAGCGTTTACATAGAGAACTGTACACACATACGAATAATATGGCTATGAACATATGAACAAGTGAACAACCATATGGAACTCTGTTTCAGAACCCATGCCGAGGAGACAGAACACGAGCATTGGCATTCAGTGGCGCCAACTCTGAAGGTTGGTAGCATGTGGACTTGGAAGTGCACGATTCATCAGAAAAAAGGGGGGGCACAATTCTTACATCAGCAACAGCAATTTCATGAAGTTCGCCGCCTGGAAAGGCAGCTCTGTGGATCAGGGTTTATTAGATTGCATAAACACCAATCATATATGCAGCTTTGTGCTCACATTATAGATGATCTCTATAGGAGGGAAAAGGCTGCTCGAAAGTTGAAAACAAATCCGTCCGGATTTAAACTAGGCATGATCGTTCAAGATTCAGAAGCTGCTGTTTGCTCCAGATTCACTTCCACCCTTCTCGGAGGATCTAGTTGCAGGTAGGTATAGGGCTCGGTTGGTTCCTCCCTGAAAACCACACAGGTCCATACGTGAAATGCTGCTGATGATAATGAAAAAGGATAATAATCTTCAGGGTCAGAATACTTGATGCAAAATTTCAATGTTGAAATAAGCATGCAGAAGAATCTAGCGTCTTTTTGGAACCTGGTGTTCCCACACTTTTTTTGCCTAGCTTGTGGCAAAGAAAAGGCTCACCATAACTTACAAGTTTGGCACACCTAAAGGCCACTTGTCACAATGCCATGGATGGCGTATGGCGTGTGTGACCTAGCTCAAACGACGTTGCCATGCCTAAGTTGTGAACCAGATGCTTGCCTAACTAAGTCAAACCATTATCCTAGCTTCAACGAAGTCCTCAAGTTGGTGTCTTCTATAAAACACTTTTCTGAAGTATTTACTTTTATTTTTGCAGGAACATCAATATCAAATATGCCATGACCTTAGAGGTTTTCACACCCTTTTCAAGTTATGGCATAGTAGAGAATTATACTTCTTCATGTAATTGCTTATAAGCTGTTTAAACCTTGGCTTGCTTGAACTGCTTGCTTCCTAGCCAGGTTGCCTCAGTGCACCAACCTGGCCAAATGACAAACCAGGCTGAGATGCACATCATATTTTATATGTCAGGTTTCATGTCTTCCCTATGCATAAAAGACCATGCTCTATCCTTCCGAGCAACCTAACTAAAAGAACAACCTTCCCAAAAGATGCAACATCAGAACAACCTTCCCAAAAGATGCAACAAATGGAAGCAGGCAACCCAAAAGCCATTTTCTGAAAGAAACTAACTAGCTGATGGAACAACCAGTCCAAACCTATGCAGGCAGTCACTCCACGAACTATGGTGATTCACATTAATGGAGAGGACAGAGCGGAGCTCATATAGCTACGAGAATGCCAAAATCCACATTATAAGCTATTGCATTGCATGCAATTAAGTAACGTCAGAAAATTTGAGCAAAGCCATGCATAGTTACTAGCTGATATCTTCCTCAATATTGCTGGCTCGCTGCTTGCTAAACAGCTTTCAAACAAACAAAACCTCATCTCTTGCAGACATTAACCTTCATGAGCAATCTCTGTGGTTACTACTCCATCTATTCCAAATTATAAGACATTTGACTTTTTGGACCACAAGTTTGACCACTCATCTTATTTTAAAAATTGAGCAAAGTCCATCACCGGTCCCTAAACTTGTAGCGTTGTGTCATCCGGTCCCTAAACTCGCAAATTGACCGTTTAGGTCCTCAAACTTATTCACCTATAGCATCACGATCCCTAAACTTGCAAATCACCCGTTTAGGTCCTCAAACTTGTTCAGTTGTGTCATCCCGGGGTCCCTAAACTTTGTTTTGAGTCTCATCTAGGTCAAAAAAAAAGAGCAATCTAAAATCTTTACATAAAAAATAATTCATAACTTTTTCATATGAACTCAAATGAAGACAAACTTTATATGAAAATTGTAGTCCTCGATGAAATCTACAACTTTGTAGTTGAAAAGTTTTTGAATTAAAACTTTTTAGGATCCCAAAATATTATTGTAAGTTTATAGATGTTGGACCACCGACCATTTAGCACAGCGAGGTCTATCACACCCTCCTCACTTGCTCTGTGATTGCCGCTTCTCATGGGAGTTCTGGTTTCTGTTGCTGCAAAAGCTCGGCCTGCAGGCTCTAACCCCACAGATTAACGACGTCTTCGATGATTGGTGGGAGAGGGCAGAATCCTTGATTGATATTCAAACCCAATCAGGAACCAACTCTATTATAATCCTTGGAGCTTAGACAACTTGGAAACACCGGAATCGCTGTGCCTTTGATGGGGCATCTCCAAATTTAGCTGGAGCTCTATTGCTCGCTAAAGAGGAGCTGCTGGGTTGGTCTGTAGCCAGGGCTGAAGGAATTACCCACCTTCTTGCCATTGTGCCAGATGGGGAACAGTAGCAACGCGTAGGTTTATGCTTGGTCGTGTCATGTTTGTGTTTGTGTTGGTCTTCAGCGATCTGTGCAGAGTAAACTGTATTTTTTTTTTATGTTTTTCTGTGTTGTGTGTTTGTAAGGGTTCTCACCCCATTTTCTTCTTAATGCAAGAAATCACGGCTGCGTTCGGTGAAACGTATAAGCGCTTATAAGCGCTTATTTTTCAGCACTTCAGCAGTATTTTTCTCTCACAAGATTTCAGCACTTCTACAGCACTTCAGCGCTTATCTACAGCACTTCAGCTTCACCGAACACAGCCCACAGCTCTCTTGTGTTTTCGAAAAAAAAAAAACAAGAAGGTACACCTACCCAGGTTTCGAGCGCATGCATTGCCAGAAGAGCTTGAATGGACCTGGAATTGTCTTGAATGGGTTCCCTTCAAAGCAAGCCTGCAAAAATAATTCACAAAATAAAAATTATGTTGAGCATATGTATAACGAAGAATTTCAGACTTAGCAACGCAGCATTTTTTTTAACAAATGTTTCCCCCACTTTATAGAAGCACAAAGCGTTAACAGTAACAACGCAGCATTTGACCTACTGTTGTCAAAATAATTTTGAAACAAATCCAATAGCTTCAGATTTATACGGGAAACATGCAGCAAGTGGCTACATCTGACAGGTGCTCACTACCGAGAATCCAAAATAGGGGTAGCGGCTGTGGATGCTGGCAGGTTCAGTGTTAGCAGATAGTGTAGCCAGCATGTCATGAATCAGACAGTGGACAACTCCAACTGACTGGTGATAGTTTTCATGCTTTCTTCTACTGAAAACACTACACCTATGTCATGATGTTATCAGTACTTTTTTCAGGGCTATAACAGAAAGAAGAAAGCATCAGGATGGTTTCTTCAGCATTGCTAATTGTGTACTTAGGCATATATATGGGGTTTATTCCATCCTGGAAGATGACACATCAGTCAGGTTGGCTTTTTGCTCATTCCAATCTTTGACTTCCAGATTTGTATTGGAGCTTCCAATAGTGGCCTGAAAGGATTAACAGCAGTGCAAAGCAGAAACAGCCCTGATTAAAGTCTGTCGAATCATGGTTTCTCCTAGGGTTAGTTACAAGGTAAGGGCCTAGATATTTCAAGTGAGCAAAATCGAGTTATAAGCCTTGATGGCCGAGAAGCATTGGGGACGAAACAACATAGTGCTAGCGGCCAGCCGGATCCCAATTTGAAGTGACTCTTAGTTGGGCTCAATCAAAATCAAAATCGATAGATGGTGATAATAAGGTACTGAGAATACATCACTAAACTGGCCAAGAATCATCATTTCCTCATTCAGAACTTTGACTACCCCCATTCTTCTGTTGGAAGACACAATGGGCAGACTGCTACTGCTAGTACTAAAAACAAACATGTGACAAGACTACAAGAGGGCGAGCGGACCTGGACGACGTCCTCGGCGCGGTCGTTGCAGCGGTGAGCCTTGGGCTGCCGCGTATCGCCCTCAGGCAGACCCCACGGGCTCTCCCGCCGCGGCACCGGCCTCTCCGCGCTCATCCCGCCCCACTTCTTCCACCCACCACCACCAACACCACTTCTGTTCTCCCCTCTTCCTGCCTGAATCGAAAGAACAGACAAAATGAGTCAGATTCACCCGCACGACGCACCCACCCACAAATCCTCAGATCACGGCAACGCAGTAGAGAGAATCGGACGGGCTCGCAGTCAAAGAGCGACCTCGCCAACCCCTGCGCGCAGCGTGCGATCCCGAGAAGAGACTGCGGCTTCGGTGCCCCCCTTGCTCTCACTGGTCGAGCCCAGAGCGAAAAGGCGATACGAGGAAGAAGAGAGTAAATGGGCTGAATTCTTCTTATCCAGCCCATATATGGCCCAAAAACAGTTGGCCTGTTAGGAGTTCAGGCCACCAAATTACGAATTTTTTTTAAATAATATTTTTTAATGATTAATTGCAAATCTAGTATTTGCTTTGGAAGAATTACAAAAATAGCACCTTGTCGGCCGCCCAGAACCCGACAGGGACCCTATCGGCCACTGGAGAGCCGACCAGAACATGTCGGCAATTGAGTAGCCGACAGGGGCCTCGGCCCACGTCGAGCGCAATTTATGGCGGAAGGTAGTCGGCGCGACAGGCCTGTCGGCTCCTCGTAAGCCGACAGGGCCTATCGGCTCGCGGGCAGGCCGACATGGCATAAATATCTATGCCCGGCCCTTTCTTCTCGCCCGCGGCCGTCTTCTTCTCTCTCGCTCTCTCTCTCTCTCTCTCCTCGCCACATCACCGCCGCCGCTGCCGCGCCTCCGGTCGCCGCCTCACGCCAGTGAGCCCCAGATCCGGTCGGGGCCCGCCGACGCCCCCCACGCCGGCCCTCCCCGGCGACCCCCGCCCCCCAGCTCCTCCTCCCCGACGCCTGCCGCCGCCGGCCTTCCAGGTAAGGTTTTTTTTTCTTTTTTTTGTTTTGTTTGTTTTGTTTTTTAGTTTTGTTATTAGTTTAGTTAGTTATTATAGTTGGGGTTAGTGCTAGGGTTAGTTTATGTAGTTAGTGTTAGGGTTAGTTGATTTAGGTAGTTAGGGTTAGTTGATTGATTTAGTTAGGGTTAGTTTATTTACTCCGTCCGTTCCAAATTGTAAGTCGTTCCAAAAATCTTGAAGAGTCAAACTATCTCAACTTTGACCAAAATTATAGAGAAAAATACGAAGAATTATGACACCAAATAAGTGTACCATGAAAATATATTTGATGAAAAATCTAATAATACTTAGTTGATATTGTAAATATTATTATCTTATTATATAAATTTGGTCAAAGTTGAGAAAGTTTGACTCTCCAAGATTGTTGGAATGACTTACAATTTGGGATGGAGGGAGTAGTTAGTTAGTGTTAGTTTATTTAGTTAATTGGTTTAGCTGATTTAGTTGGTTAGGGTTAGTTAGTTATGGTTAGTTCATTTAGTTAGTTAGGAATTGTTTATGGTTTACATATATTAGTTTATTTGTTAGCATTATTTATTCGTCTTTTTACGAATGGTTTAGGGTTAGTTGATTAGTTAGTTAGGGTTAGTTTGGTTCATTTAGGGTTTACGGGTTATGGCGCTATTGAACTGACCTGTGTAATTTTTGCGATGGGAGCAAGAATATCGTCCGATGTAGTTCCTTTCAAAGTCTACTATGGCAATGGTGAAATCAGAACTGGGGATAGCGGTGTAGACCTTAGTCAGTTCTAGTTCTTTGACACACAGCTGAACTCACCGCTAGATCATAGTCGGAGACAAATATTAGCCTGGCTGCATGAATGGTTGGGTTTTCCACCGTCACAGCAATGTTTGAAGATTAGTATGTTGGTGCCCAGGCTTAGGGAGAATGGATGGAGATGGGAGTTGTACGAGGCCAGTAATACACATAAATGGAAGTTTCTTGTGAGTAAGGCTTTGGAACGTGAGTATGACAACATCATGCTTGTTCAGTTCATCCCTGGTGCCATGTAAGGAGAGAGTAGCAGCACAGTTCGAGAAGAAGAGAACTTAGAGGCCACTTTTGATTTGCCAAGCCACTAAAAGGCTACTCGCTGTGTACATCTGAGGTGGGGGAATAGGCTACTCGCACTTATTAAAAAAACAAACTCTGTATAGCCTATAAAGGACAAAGTCTGATAAGGCTAGGGTCCATGAATTTACTGCTTTACACCATGCCTGACCTATTTAAAGAGATCCGACAAGTAAGCATACCACACATCTTCTTCTTCAAACCCTCCTCATTCAAGTACAATGTTGTCATGGACAACTGACCTAACTCTAGTACCGTCGTGGCGTGAGCGGCCAAAGTGTCATTGTGGGTTTGTGACTAGGTTGTGCGTGTGGATGGAGTTGGACCGGCACTATGGGTGCAGATACTTCGGGTGCCCAGATTTAGATGACGACTTCATGGTACTATGAATAACTTCTTCTTTCGTTTCTTGTAAACTATTCACACTTTGACCCTTTACATCCACACATGTAGCCTTGCAAGTGGATCTAAGGGTGGATCGGGAGATGCCCACATGGCCACAGAGGCGCCCGAAGGATATTGAAGACAAAGGTCAATATCTTCTAATGATGAATGAGACTCGTGAGGTTGACCGCAAAATTAGGGAGGACAAAGAGCGACGGATCAGGACCGATCAGATCTGTCTCAAAGCTAAGGAGGAAGATCTTGCCAGGAGGAGGGAGGAGTTAAGCTTGCGTGAAGCAGTCATCAAGCGTCAAGAGGAAGAGCTTAAAGCTCGAGAGGCAGCACTCAAGAACAAGAGGGAAGCAGCGGAAGCATCTTCACGGCGTGACAATAAGGGCAAACAACCACGCTGCACCCTAATAGAACAATGTAATAGATCTAGCAAGTTAAATTCTCTAAGGCATGTTTACAATAGTCGGTGGACCTCTTAGTAGAGTCGCACACATGCCATTGCAAACCACCATTGTGTTCATTTTCCCTAAGGCATGTTAGTATTAGGCTTGATACAACCTAGTGTACCAGACATGCCACGCATCGCTCAATTCATGTATCGCTAGGGTTACTCTTCTAAATTCAACATGTATTGTTCTAATTACCTAACTTTTATTCTATTTCTTGTGACAGAACCGCCTTAATCATAGGGCCCACGTGCCCCGTCATCGTCCCTAAGGACCTTTGACTAGTCCTGCACGAGTTCCCTTTGACTTAGTTGGCCTGTCGGGTCTCCTAGGAAACCCTAATTTCCCCGAGGATCTCATTGTAAAGACCTTGCAGGTATTACAACAGTTTACACAAATAATTTGAATCAAAGTAAAGAGTGCGGAAGTATTACAGAAATATAATTTACAAATTTGGACTACATTATCCCAAACCAGAGTTTTGTAGTGGAGCAGCATCTTACAACTAGACACCTTGCCCAAGGGTTACATCATATACTTTTTCATCCATGCACGATCCGTTGATCGGCACGGTCCCACGCAGAGCTGTACACCTAAGTCACCTGCAACAGGGGGTTAACAAACCCTGAGTACATGGGGTACTCTGCAAGACTTACCCGACTAAGAAAAAGGAATGAGACTCAGGAATACAGGCTGAGGGGAGTCAAGGTAAGGCTTGAGCAAGAGTCAAAGTATTTTGCAGAAAAACATTTCTATCCTATCTCATTATTTGATCTCAATATTATTTTATTCATATACATAATTCCAATATCAATTCTCGTATATCATGTTCTTTCAATTTCATATTCGTTCTCAAAAACACCTAGTTCCGAACCACTCTTCGCTGTAAGGGTGAGGATCAGTGTCTCCATTAACCGAGGAGCAACGTCGATTCGAATCCAGAAAGTACCCAGCTAGGGGATCCCGATCCACACTGCATATGTAGCACTTAAGCTTGCATATGCCAACCCCGCCTACCACGGCTTTTCATACCTCGGAACCGGTCCTGCGCCACCCGAGAGCACAGTACTCCTCTCGTCTCCAGGCACGACGGCCACGAGGGTACACGCTACTCTCGCCATCTCTCCACTCCCAGTGTGTGGTTGTCGGTTCCAGCAGTAGAGCCACCGGAGTCAGAGGCTTTCCATAGTATGTGGCTAGTTGCAAAGTCATGATCACAGCAGGCCGACAACGAATGGTCCCTAAATATTTTTCCGTTGGACACCATGGATTGGGACTCTAACCCAAGTACACAGGAGACCAGCTGGTTTTTGCATCCCTTTTCCGATGGCAAGGATCGTTGGGACTCTAACCCAAACAGATGGTCAACCAAACAGAAACCCATCCACGTTGATGATAATGGACTGGCCAAGTACACCATCACCAAACGAGGACAATACCAATCCCATAAAATGATTCATTTGTTTCATATCATCACCAGTTTTCAAAATAGCATTTTTGCAACTCTATCATTAAGCATGACTAAGCATTTTTCAATACTTTAAATAAATCAGGGTCTCAGGTATAATATGTGGTCAAGGAAAGGTAATGCATCAATGGGTTATCACTCAACTCCTATTAACCTAATGCAGTAGATTAACTCAAGTGATAAATATTTTTAAATAACAAGGAGGGGCAAATGCACCAGGGGCTTGCCTGTTGCTTGAAGCAGATAGTACTCCGAAGTCAATCACCGAGAATATTGACGTCCACCGAGTGATAACCTTACTCGGGTCTTGCTTCAGAATATAATTACCGCGCGTTTGCTACACGAAATGAGAATGCATGCTTTACATTATGCATGAGGGCATGAACAAGAATATCTACAAGAACCAACTTAATGACCTTGAGTACAACTTTTCTTCACGATAAGTTTGTAAAACAAACTTCATTAGACTAAGGTAGGTGGTTGCATACTTTATTTATTAACCATTTTAACGTTCGTTGAAAACCGAACTAGCTCTCCTATGACAATAGCGAGTACTTACTTAAGTAATTCATAAAACCCCATTACCATACGTGTGTAACATAATTTCTTAATGTTTTTAATTAACAATCTAATTAAGAACTCAACCAACTAATTAAAGTGCCGAGGACCATTTCAAGCTAATGACCCAGGGACATCACTCAATCCAAAGTCACACAAAACCTAAAATGCGTAGGGTTTTTATTAATTATTTTATGAGATATAGAATAATAAATATATAACTTTTTCCATTTAATCCCAAACCTCTTTTTTTTCACAGGTAGATCTTGACTTAAAACAGTACTAACATAAATTTCATGATTTTTGGATATATAGTTTGGCCTACAAAATTCATTGCGAGTCACATTTATGAATTAAATTAGCCATTTTTACTCTCTGCAAAATCTTCCAAAATTAATATTTAACATTTTTGTTAAATTCTACATACTATACAGAATATACAAAAAAAATTTCATGATTTGTGAAGCGGTAAATTAATCCCTACAAAAACAACATGGCACAACACTATTTAATTTATCAAGAAATAGAAAACACCAATTAATTCGCATGGAAAAATGGAAAACCGTAATTCGGCCCGAGGTGGCCCAATGCCTGCATGCAAGCCCACGCAGCCTAGCTCCCTCTCCTTTCACCCTGTGCCACTGTACCCACTGGGCCGATCCAGAGCGGCCTGCAACACAGCCCAACAGGCCCAGCGCGGCCTCTCCCCTCTTCGTCTACCTCAACCCAACAGGTAAACAGAGCAGAGCATGGGCAAAGCCGCCAAGCCGGCCCGGCTCGGGTCCGTCGCCAGCGGTCCTCCGGCGAGGGAGAATCCACCGACGAGCTCGCCACACTTCAGCACATTGTCCTAGGGCCTAATTTGCCGCTTAGAGCTCGGTGGTCCACGAGATACTGGCTATGGCGGACCGGCGGAGCAGCAGGTGACGGTGCGTGGTGTTTCGGACACCACGGTCTGGTAGGGTTCAAACAGAGGGGTCTCAGGTCATTGGTACCTCACCTTGAACCCCGTGCTCGCGTTGGTTGGGCTGGAGAGAGGTCGGAGGCTCGTGATGACGCGGAAGGTGTTCTCGGCGGCGCGTTCCGATGGCGACGATGTCGTTCCGGTGTCCACAGAGCTCCAAATGAGAAACGGTCGGTTTCGTGAGTTCCAGGAAGATAGATAGAATCTAAAACGCGCAGCCTTGAGGGAAGAAACTCACCGTGGAGCATTAGCCCCGTTGAACCGAGCATGGCGGCGCCCCCACCGGCAATGGAGAGGAAGCACGACGTCCTCGGGCCACAAGCAATAATAGAGCGTGATAGCTGGCTTAATCGACACGCAAGGAAGAGGCGGTTCTAGCTTCGAGATGGAGTGGACGATGGTTGACTGTGCACGACGAATTTCGTCGTCGAATCGAAGCTCGACGGCGGCGGCCTTTAAGAAGGAAAAGAAAAGAAAGGCGGTTTCGAAGCTTTATATAGGGCGGAGGAGATGGGCGAGACGTGGAGAGGACCCCCACGGGCCCGGCCCCGACGGCGGCACGCAGCCGGCCGGCCCCGGACGCCACCGGCGCACGGCGCGGCACGCGCGTACCCGCATGGGCAGAGGGGGGGGGTCCCCGGTACTGTAGCAGTACCTGCACCCAATCCCTTTCTTTTAGAAATTACTTTCATTTGTGTGTAGAAACTAAAAAAATGCCAATGTAAAAGTTGTGGTCAATTTAGTGATGAACAGTTTTGGTTTTTGAACCACATTCAAATTGTTAATACATTTGAATTTATTGGAAAGGGGGTAAAAGCTTGTTTTGAAATTCATTTACAATTCATTTAAATTATCAAAACTTTTCTCAACAACTTGAAATTCTACAAAAATAAAAGTTGTTCTATTTAACAAGGCCTACAACTTTCAGTAATTGAGTTTTGTCAGATTTTTCATAGTTTTTGAAATAGCATCTCAAATTTAAATTCTAAAACACTCATTAGGGTTTAATTTGAAATCTCAATGTATAAGTTCAGAATCCCCAAATGTAAAAGTTGTTCTACTTAAAAATCCTTACAACTTTCATTAAAAGAGTTTGTCCAAATTCTAGATAGTTTTTGAAATGGCATTTTAAATTTGAAGCAACAAACACTAATTGGGGTTTAATTTAAATTTCCACTGGTAAACTTCAAAATCTCTAAAATAAAAGTTGTCTCATTTTAAAAGATCTGTAATTTTCATTAAATAACTTTCATCAGATTCCCTTTAGTTTTTGGAATTGATTTTCAACTCTAATCTTTAAAGCATAGATTAAGGTTTTATTTGAAATTATTTTTAATAACTTCAAAATTGCTTAAAATAGAAGTTGCTCAACTTTTAAAGATTTACAACTTTTGTTTAAGTCCCAACACCTAATTCCTTTTAGTTTTCAAATTAGGGTTTCGGGTCTGTCGTAGGGTTTATAAATGATTTCTTTTAAATTTCTTTAATTTTTATTTTTATCCCACATACATGCACAAACATTATTATAACCAAATCACGCTAAAGTACCTACACACAATCCTATGCAAGAATGAAATTTTACTTTATTTATTTTTACTTTAGTTATTGCACAGAAAAATGAGTTTATGCGGGATGTTTTCGCATGCAATCATGATGACATGGCAGGTTTTACTTATCGTAACACCAAGGGTGTTACATTTCTAGTACATCACGTAATTTTCAACACAATTAATTTGTAGAACAAACCTTAGAACAGTCTTCAAAGACAGCAGTAAGTTTTCGGATCGAACCGTAAAACGAATATGAAATAAACATGAAAATGAACATCAAAATGGAAATACACATGAAATAGCGGCATGTCGGCAAACCGTAAGCCGACAGGCCTATCGGCTTCCTGAAGGTCGACTGGACCTGTCGGCTATTGGACAGCCGACAGGCCTCCTATTGGCGCCGATAGCCGCTGCCGACGGCGGACGGCTGCCAGGCAGGTGACACGTTAGCCTATCGGCTGCTGGACAGCCGACAGGTGCCCTGTCGGCTCTTGGGTAGCCGACAGGCTGCTATTTTTACAATTCTTTCAATCCAAACACTAGATTTGCAATTAATCATTAAAAAAAATATTATTTAAAAAAATTCCCAAATTACAGGCAGGGTCCTAGTGCAAGAGATGGAGCCCAGCCGCAGGTGACAGAAGAGCGAGGGTAAAAAGGGAAATATCATTGTGCGATGGTGGGTCTAAACCCTAATGGGCCGCAGCCTCCTATATAATCGCGCACCACTCGTCCGTCGCCCCTCTGATGTTTCGGCGGTGGCGTAGGCAGCGGCGGCGTGCTCGTTTGATCCCAACCCGAAGCGTGCCTCTGCTCCAGTCACCCGTCGCTCCACGCAACCATGGCAAGCGAGCCTCTCCTTTCTCGTCTGTCTAGTTAAGGCTCACGGTTGTAAGTGCATCTAGCCCTTTAGTGAGTTTTGGTGAATTGAATGACAAGACAATTAAAAGTCTAACAAGTTTGCTAAGTGCAAGAAAGGTTCAAAAAGAAAGCAAACTTGATGGTATTTCACATAATGTTCAATGAAGGCCAATATTGTGTATTGTTGTGTTGGAAGATCATTGATACATTCTAGTTCAAGTGAAAGACAACAATACAAATCAAATTGATGAGATGGCTTATATGGTGGGATATCATAGCATTATGAGAAAACAAACATATTTGGCAAGTAGCAAAAGAGACATGAGCTGATAGTCTTGGATTCGTCTCAATCATGACTTGCTTTTCATGAACAAGAAGAGTTTGATAATGGAAGCTTTGATCAAGGATTGAAGCATTTGGAGAGTCAAGCCAAAATGAATAGGATATAAGGAATTATGAATTGGCTTGACCAAGTTGATGTTGATCCATGTATATCACTATATGTGAAACTTGATTGATCTCAACATTCATATCTAGAAGATGTTCAAGTAAAGATCATATGTAACAGAACCGCCTAAATCACGTGGCCCACACGCACCTGTCATCGCCACTAATGACGTCTGCCATCGCCACTACTGTTCTTGGCACTACGATTACAACACTCGGATAACAGAAGACTAAAATCACTAGTCCTAAGACTAGCCTAGTCGATGACGACAACCTCCTCCTCGTCGTCCTCCTCGACGACTACATCCTCCATTGGGTCGACTGCCTCAAAGTAACTGTCCTGCGTAGCCTCACTGTCATAATACTCCTCATCGGGTCCTATGACAACACCCTCCTCAGGCTCCTCCTCCCGTGGAATCAGAATCGGATTAAGCTGATCGTTCAGCCTATGCACCTCCTCGTGCAGCATCCCATTGTTTCACTCAAGGTTCTCAACGTACCCCTCCAGCTCCTCAACCCTCTCACGGGCCATGCCCTCCTACTCCAAAGCCTGATCCCTCTCCGGAGTCAGGCGGTCGATCTCCCGCCATAGGTCTCTGTTGGTCCTCACATCCCGGTAATGATCAGCCCGGGCCACTTGAAAGTCCTCCCTCATGAGACTTATCTCCCTGTGCAGCTCCTTGATCTCCTTCTTCAATTCCTTACGGCTGCGGCGGGGTGGACGGCTGCTGGACGCCTCCTCACCGTCGCGCGGTGCCAACTGGTGGCGCGGAACTCCTCGGGGACCAGTCATCTTGCGTGCCGTCAACTTAGAACGTGCCAGCTAGAAAGGTAAGTTTAAATTAGTGAGGATATAATAGGCTTGCAAGAATAGGTGTGATAGTTCCTAACCCATATATCCACTTTTAAGGAGGAAGTTATTAACATGTGTGATTATCATGATGCATGCATGCGAATGTTAATAATGTTGTTCCACCTGCTACCATAACCATAATAAGATAAATTACAGAACAAGATAAGAACTACTGAGTAAGGTAAGATTCTAAGCAGTTTGGACTCAAAATAACAGTTTAAGTTTTTATGATCCAAAACATTTTAAAGTTTTCGAAAAGTAACCTGCAATGATTTAGCAATGGAACGCTCTGATACCAGCTGTAACAGAACCGCCTAAATCACGTGGCCCACAAGCACCTATCATCGCCACTAATGACGTCTGACAGCTGGGCCCGTGTTCCAGATGACCTAGGCGGGCTCTGCCGGGCTACATAAGCACCCGTTATCCCCGACAGGATCCCATTGCGAAGCCATTACAGGATTACAACATTTCATAATAAAATATATCAGAGTAAAAATGCGGAAGAGTAAATAGTACTTAATATTACAAACCAATGTTCGAATAGAAATTAGGTGCAGTTATTACAGACCATAATTTAAAAGGGTAGCAGTAGCGGTAGAACCAACAGTACAACAGATAGATAAATATTACACGAACCCTGCCCACGGGTTCAACCTTATTCTTCTTCACTCTCCTGGACGATAGTGACGCAGCACGGAGTGAGACAGACTTCAGGCTCCTGCTGCCCTCCTGCAACGGGGTTAATAAACCCTGAGTACATGGGGTACTTCGCAAGACTTACCCGACTAAGAGTGTAAAATTAGACGCAGGAATGCAGGCTGAGGGGAGTCAAGGTAAGGCTTTAGCAAGAGTTCAAGAGTTTTGCGGAAAAGCATTATTATTCCTATTTCAATATTTTATCTCCATAATATTGTTAATCATTCCATATCTCAAGTACCTTCCAACATTCATCATCATTCTTTCGATACATCTTTATTTATTTCAAAAACATCCTAGTTCCAAACCACTATTCGATGTAGGGGTGAGGATCAAGTCTCCATAACCGAGGAGCAACGACGATTCGAATCGATTAATACCCAGCTGGGGATCCTATCTACACTGCGTATGTAGCACTTAAGCTTGCATACGCCAACCCCGCCTACCACGGCTTTTCATACCCCGGAACCGGTCCTGTGCCACCCGAGAGCACAGTACTCCTCTTGTCTCTAGGCACAACGGCCACGAGGGTACACGCTACTCTCGCCATCTCTCCACTCCCAGTGCGTGGTTGTCGGTTCCAGCAGTAGAGACACCGAAGTCAGAGGCTTTCCGTAGTATGTGGCTAGTTGCAAAGTCTTGATCACAGCAGGCCTGACAACGAACGGTCCCTAATATTTTTCCGTTAGAAACCATGCATTGGGACTCTAACCCAAGTACACTGGTAACTATCCGGTTTTCACATTCCTTTCCGATGGCGAGGATCGTTGGGACTCCAACCCAAACAGATGGTCGACCAAACGGAAAAACCCATCCTCGTGGATGGCAATGAACTGGCTAGGAACTCTGCCAACCAACCAGGACATAACCATTCCCATAAAGTGATTCATTTGATTTGTATTATCACAGTTCAAAATAGCATTTTTGCAAATCTAATCATTGAGCGTGGCTAAGCATTTTTCAATACTTTAATTAAATCGGTTTTCAGGTATTGATAAGTGGTCAAGGGTGGTAATGCATCAATTGGTTGACAATCAACTCCTATTAACCTAATGCAATAGATTAACTCGAGTGATAAACATTTTAAATCAACAAGGAGAGGGGCAAATGCACCGGGGCTTGACTTAGATGGTGTAAAGTGTCGGATCCGGGTCAGTGCCACAAATATCAAAGCCTTGCACAACTTCTGAAGCAACCTCCTCAGCTGGACCCTCGAACTTTATCTCCGGATTCGCGGTCACTAGACGTGTGCAATAATAAATGCATGAATGCATGAGATGACAGATGAAATTTAATAACAAATAAACCACATATGTGCATAAGACCCTATCTTAGCTAGACATGAATAATCTAATTCATAATGCCCTAGGCCATAAAGGTGATTGACCTAGAATCTCAATCAATCCAAAAATCACACCATTGACCTTTTATTTCATTTCCTATTTCTATTATAAATCATTTAAACCAATATATAATCTAATAAATATTTAAGTATTTCCATTTGATGTCAAACTTTACCAACAGTTAGCTCTGGACCTAAAACAGTACCAAATAAATTTTTATGATTTTTGGACTTACAAGGAATTTATTAAAAATCATCAAAGTTCTATTTATTAATTATTATGCTGATTTTTAGTTGGTACAGAAAGTGCTGAAAACATATTTTTAATATTTTTACAAAATAGTACACATTCCATAGAGCATACACAAATATTTTCATAATTTTTGGTATAGTATATTAATTCATACAAAAAGATTAAGATACAATACTATTCATTTCAAAAATAAATAGAAAATCTACCCAAAATAGCTCGGGAAAAAGAAAAACTAATTCAACCCGAGTCGGCCCACTAGGCCACTAGCGGCCCAGCACGGCCCATGCGCGTGCGCGCGCGCTCCCACACCCGCACGGCTACTGACAGCTCGGGCCCAGCCGTTAGCTCCCGCCTTCACTCTCTCTCGGGCGCTGACAGTGGGGCCCTGCTGTCAGCTCCATCTTCCACCTCGGGCCGACGCTCCGGCGCGCGCGCGTGCGCGCGGCACGGCGCGGACTGCGCTGCCGACGACCCCAGCGACGGTCTCCAGCTACCTGGCGCCTACCCTAGACCCTAACTAACACCCCTACGCGCCTAGCCCTAACCCTAGACGCCCTCGACGAGTAGGAGCACGCCCACGGCGGACGGTGGCGGCACGGCAATGCCGTTCCGGCCGAGGGGACACGGTAACGTTAGCGTCGGGAAGGATCAGAGGCTCACCACGAAGCTAATGGGCGAGACGGATGACGACGAGGCGGTGCGGTGAGGCTGGCTCGACGACGACGGCGGCGGACACGACTTGGCCGACGGGAACGGAGGTCCGTTCTGACGAACCTGATGCACCACAACCCAAACCACCGGGCGCATCAGAAACAATACCGCCAAGGGGCTTAGAATGCTACCTAGAGAAGGAAGAGACTCACTCCAACCGATCGGACGAGAAGGAGATGACCGTGGCGGAGCTCCGAGCGGTTCCGAGGTGAACGCCAACGGCTACCGGACAACTCCGTCGACGACACCCAACCAAACCGCACCCAAACGATGCGCAAGGAAGGGAGAAGGATGGTTGCACGACGAATTGGGGTGTGGTGGCTCGGTGGTGGAGAATTTAGCCACGGACGACGAGGTGGTAGCTGGCGGCCGCTCGGGAGGAAGTGGAAAAACGGAGGACCTCGTCATCATTGAAGGGCCGGGAAAAGGTGGAGATAAGTTCGGGATGTCCGGGGCCCCTCCTCGGCCGCTCGACAGTGTCGCGGCGTGGCCACGCCGTCCGGACGGCGATCGGCGCCGGATGCGGCACGCGCGGGTACGGCGAGAAGAAGAACAGGGGGACCCCCCCTGTAGCTACAGTGCTAGACTAAGTAGGTCAAAAGCTATTGGCTGCCAATTTGATCTGATCTCAAACGTTTCAAAGGAAGTGGTGAAAAGCAAAGTTGTAGAGAATTTTTTGTAGATCATTTTTGCTTTTGACAAGAATTTCAAATTCGGCTGAATTTTCAAACTACAGCAAAGGGGGTAAAAGTAGGGTTTGAATTTCAAACTGAAATTTTTAAATTACTTTTGATTTTTCTCAACAACTTGAAAAATGGTCAACATGAAAGTTGTTCTGCTCAGTGAGCTTGATAACTTCTATTAAGGGAGTTTTTGAAGATTCTCAATATTTTTGAAATTGATGTTTCAAATTTAAATACCAATATACTAATTTGAGTTTAATTTGAATTTTTATAATATAACTTCAAAATCTCCAAAAATAAAAGTTGTCCCATTTTAAAAGTTCTACAACTTTCATTAAGATATTTTCCTTAGATTCATTATAAATTTTGAATTGGTGTTTTAAGTCAACTCTAGGGTTTAATTTGATTTCTATTTAGTTTTTATTTTTGATTTTTGATTAAGGACTTAATTACACAATCAATACTAGCTGAAATCAAACCACTCTAGGAGCCCTAAGCACAATCATATGCAGATGCTTAAATTTAAATATGATGACATGGTAGATTAATTAAATTGTAATACCAGGGGTATTACATCATAATATTGAAATAAATGGTTTTCAATGGATGCTTAATATGATGTGACTTAAGTATGGCTTGATAAGATGAAGATAGCAAGAAAAGGGTTTCGAGGTACTAAGCGGAGGTGAAGGGTAGGCAATGGCTCGGACCGAGGTACCATGGCTAAGGTGAAGAAGAGAGTACTTGCATTTAGTCGAAAAACTAATCAAGATATGAGGAGTCATATTGTGTTAAGGATCAAATCATTAGCGGAAGTGACTTGAAGCCATGAATTGAACTCACATGTGTTGAAATGGTTCAAGTCACATGCTCAAGGTGTGTTTGCTCAAAGTTATATGAGACAAGGATGATTGCAACCTCTTATCAAGTGATATTGAGAAGAAATGACATATGAAGACATTGAAGACTCAAGTGGCTAAAATAGTTTTATTCTCTTGATCTTGAGTATAGGTATGATGTACTATCAAGGGAGATGCAATACGAATCATAGACAAGTCTCAAGTGCTCAAACTAACCGAACCCCGAGTGCTAACATGAGAGAAACATTTAAAAGTGCACCTGCACTTGTTGATCTTGGACTTGTTCTCTGCTGGGTTGGATAGCCCTCGAAACAAGTTTTCCGAAATGTCCAAGATCACTGAAAACGGAGTTCAGAGTAAAAAGTTATGAAGGACTCACTCAAAGGTCTAAAATAGTTGCAATCAAAATTGCTAGCAGCAGCAAGTTATTGCAACTAGTTGGAACTAAAAGAAATCAGCTGCAGGTCTTCAGAAACAGTAGCTGAAATCAATTGAAACTGAATGAAACCAGTAAAGTTCAGAAGTTGCAAGTTGCAGAAAATGATTGGAAGCAATTGGAAAGAGCTGAAACTATTTAGGCTGCAAGCAACATAGAGAAGGATTAAATCAACTAGAGTACAATGCAAACTTCTCCCTTGGCCTTATAATTATTAATATGCATGTGTGTACTATGTGTGCTCTTGTATGCATAAATTGAGAGGGAGTTTAACCTATGCCTCTTGGGACTAATGATTGCTTTCAAGTTCATGTTGAGCAATATCACACCTTGGAGAAAGGAGATCAAAATAGGATGGATGGTTCCTGTGGATTCTTTGGGTGTTTCTCAGTTATTCTAAGGAAACCTTGGCCTTCATAAATCAAGTGCCTCTCACTTTAATATTGAATGCCCCAATCCTTTAGTGGAATCAGATTCAAATGAGTTGGAGAAAAGAATTGAAGAAGTGGACTTTCATTGCTATTTCTCCCCTCTAGAGCTCATCATGTGCACATGGATCCATCTCATTGATCATCCAAGACCTTGTCAACAAGAGTGGTAACTCCTAGTTCATAATTTGCAATTTTCATGAATTTTACCTCTTTGTTCTCTATGTGAGTTGCTTTAGGTAAAAGAAAAAACTAGAAACCTAATATGAAACTTGGAGGATCACAGGAGCTCAAATTCACCACTTTTCATAAAATGATAACTATGGCTATCCAAATCTTTGAAATCTCTCTTATGATAGTCATGAAAATATATATGGTGATCTCTCTACCTTGGTGGTGGTATGTTCACTTTGGCATAATTTAAATTGTTGCAAATTTATCATGCCATGACCAAGATATGGGATGAACTCCTCTAGACTCTTAAACCGATTCAAGTGCATTTCACAAGTGATTCAAGTACTTGATACACATACTAAGGGGGAGCCCATCCTATATCTTGTGTCTTTTAACCTTTTCTTCTAGTGAATTTGTGTAGTCTCTTGGTGAGAATGAGTTTCTCATGAGTATGCTACAGTAACTCAATCCAAATTGGTAAAGTTATCTCTCACATTTTATTTGGATTGCAGTTCTATCCCTTGAGTAGCTACTCTCCCTAATATCACTTAAATTCCCTTGTTTGGACTTAATTGACCAAAAGTGCATATGTTCTTGACTTCCACATATATATGTATGCGCTATCAAAAGGGGGAATTTAGTCTATGTTATGAGGTTTTACAATTAGTGATCTACATGCTTTCTACATCCAAAAGGGTCACTAGTTGTGAAAGTTTAGCTTGTGCAATTTAATGCTCTCTTGTCCATGTCAGCATTCTTAAGTGACACTATGAGATACAAGCATCCACTCCACTTGACATCACCTGTGAAGATTATCTCTATTGGACCATGGAAGTGAGTGCGGCAGTGCCACACCCTGCTGCTGCAGCAACCTGTTGTTGTGCTTAATCTGTCATATGCATCACGGACATTCATTATGACATCTTATGCAGCACTCCACAGCAAGCATGGATGTAGGGAGAGCCCCCATACTTCACCAAAATGTGAATCTTGGCGTCTTAAGCCAAATTGGGAATTCAAATCCCTATTCACATATTTAGGGGGGAGGTCCTACACTCATGGCTCAAAGATCTCAGCATTGTTTCAATTGATGTCAAGACTCTGAAGATCAAGTTTGAATTGGTATTTGTGGATAATCTTTCAACTCGGTATATCAAGAAATATGACTTCAATGGGTATCTCAAAAGGGCAACAAAAGCTAGCTTGGACTTTCAATTGAGATCAAGCACAAGTTTGTGATATCTCCTTAAAGATAATGATGAAGAAGAAAGATGGTCATACATGGAATCATTGTTTCATAAACTACTACACCCATCAAAGCACTAAATCCAAAATTCATTATCATGGTGGAGATTATGAGGCTTTGAACAAAGGTATGTCACTCCATGAACTCTTGTACTACCTTTGTGCATCTAAGCCCTTATAAGCTAGTGTGTGCATGTGTATGCAATACTTTGAGTCACATCATGAGTTTGTTCTTCTGATGACGATTAGAAAATTCTTTAGATATTTGCTTGATACTTCTTATAACGATGGCATGAGTTAGTCTTATGTTAAAATGTCATCTGTTGGCGGTCCTTACCAACATAAATATAACATTATTTTAATACTAAAATAAATAGAGAATAGGGCTTTATCTAATCTTTCCACGAGTTTTGTTGTGCACCTAACTTACAGGAATAGCACGTGGAAATGCATGGAAATCTCAAGGAAAGCGCACTTTCAGGAAGCGTATTCAAAGAAGGCGCAAACTAAGAAAATGAGAAAGCCCAAAATAAACAATAAACTAAAACCATTTGCAACCACGGGAGAGGCCCAGGCCCACAGAGGAACCGACCACCCGAAGGCGGTGGCCAGATGGCACTCCCCGGAGACCGACCGCCCCCGGGGGCGGCCACCCCCCTGGTAGGGTCTCCCGGGCCCATCCTCCTCAGGCGGTGCTCATGGCGGTTTGGCAAAGGCGGTTTCACCTCCTACCATACTTAGAACGCCCAAACCGCCCTTGATAAACTATAAATAGATGTGCTTCACCCCCTCCAACACACACACCAACATTTGGAACGCTACACCTCACATTTCTTATTTGTTCTCTCTAGTTTAGTAGTAGTAGTAGAGCAAGGCAAAGCTATCAAGGAGAGCTTGTCTCCTTGGAGGAATCAAGAATATCTTGGTATGAATACACATCGGTTCTCCTCTATGAGCAAGCTCTTATCTTATTTATATAGCAATGCATCTGAATTAGAGTATAGTCTTGTCCATATTATGATCATAACATGTAAACTAGTTCATAGTCTATGTGTTATGTTCTTGATATGTTCATCAAAGCTCTTCATCGTTCATCAAATTAGTATGAATAGAGGAAGAACTAAGGATTGGATAATAGTTCGTTGTGCTGTCATGGTTGCTCCTAGCCGAGCCTGTCAATCCGAAGGGTTGGGGTCCCGGGGGGTTAGGAGTTGTTTCCAATTACACGAGCGTGGTGCTCGGGTATGCGGGAATCAGCCGATATGTCAGTACCCCACAGGCAGAGGGGTAGGTGGGCAGGTGGTGACAGCCCTGTCCATCCCTAGCATTCCCCCACGTTCGGGTATTGAGTAGGAGTTCGTAAAGTCTCTATCGGCTGGCAGACCAGCTGCGGGGATCTCCCTATCATTCCAGACTTAGTCCTGATCCTAGTCTTATTAATTCGATGTAATTACTATTCGTTGCATAGCTGTATATGACCAATGTCTGCTCACGTAGTTATTCTTTATTCTTTATTTTATCTTTTATCCTTGAGGTTGCTCCGATGTGTGTGTCCACTATCTTATAAACCTGTTTTAACCCCTGCCTATGCTATGCCAACCTATGCATTCAATAAGTGATCATGTTTATACCAAAAGCTAGATGAATTCACCATGCCCTCCTACGGGAAATTATAAATACGACACCCTTAAATACTCACGGGTTGAAATGCTACAATGATAGTTTTGTGCACTTGCAGAGTAATCTTATTTCTTACTGAGCTATTGATTGGCGTACCTAAGTACCGTTACTTAAGGATTGTAATTCTTGTTGCACCCCACGGCGCCGTGCCATAGTTTTGCATATCGTAAGTAATGACGGTTAGGAAGGCCAATCGGGCACTTCTAACTGCTATTACCAGACTACATTACCTAGGCCGACGCCACTGAGGGCCAAGGATTACCTTTCTGAAGTAATGGTGGTTGGGAATGTCAACTTATGTTTCTAGTATTATTATTAATGACGGACCTTTAGTCTATCTTTAGTAGTAATGCTAAGAAACGCCAACAAGCATTTCTGGCGTTGTTGCTTGGGATGGACTTTTAGTCTATCTTTTGTAACGACGTTAAGAAATGCCAACAACCATTTCTGGCGCCGTTGCCGGGGATGGACTTTTAGTCTATCTTTTGTAACGACGTTAAGAAATGCCAACAAGCATTTCTGACGCCGTTGCCGGGCAGGGCAAAAAGAAAATATAAACATCTAGCTTTGGCATAAACTTTGATTAGAAAATAGGCATTTGTAGCCATAGCTTATGCAGGCTAACTTTGCTGTTTTCTTCCTTTTTTATTGGAATGAAAACAAGATAGTGTATGAGCGGTTTCAGTCTACCGGAAAACTTCGTTAAAAATCCAGAGGCACTCCTAAGGAAGAGAAGGCCTCGTACCATCTCTTGTTCTGTTACTCAGCCGGCAGACGAACCGGTCACTTCCGCACCATTCGCTACTACCACCATGGCCAAGTCACTCCGCGAGTATTCCACCCCCCGCTATTGCCAACGTGCCCGTTGGGCCCGTTGTCAATGTCGGGAACGGAAACTTTGAACTCCACACTGGCCTACTCACGATGGTGCAGGCGAACCAGTTCAGCGGTTTGCCAAGTGAGGACGCAAACGCGCACCTGCAAAACTTTCTTGAGCTGTGCGAGACCATCATCATCAAAGATGCTGCACAGGACACCATAAAACTCCGGTTGTTTCCCTTCTCCCTTTCGGGGAAGGCAAAGCAATGGTTTTATCAAAGCAAGGAGGCAGTCAACACGTGGGACAAATGTTCCGTGGCGTTCCTCGCTAAATTCTTCCCATGAGCAAAACAAATGCTCTGCGGGGAAAAATATCAAACTTCCAGCAAACTGCACTCGAGTCCATTCCCGAGGCTTGGGATAGGCTTCAGGAATACATCCAGGCCTGCCCTCACCACGGGATGGAAGATTGGCTCGTGCTCTAAAATTTCTATGAAGGTCTCACGGCCATGTCTAAGGGGCACATAGATGCTGCCGCTGGAGGCGCATTCCTCTCCCTCACCATCGAGAATGCCACGGCGTTAATCGAGAAGATGGTGGCCAACCAAAGCTAGGGAGAGGGACGCAAAACACAAAAAGGCTTGCACACCGTGAAGGAGATGGATCTGCTTGCCGCAAAAATAAAATTAATAATGAAGAAACTTGAAGGACGTGCCACCGATCTACCACCGGCACTGTCCAGGCCATGGACTCGCACATGACGTGTGAGGTCTGTGGAGATGTTGGCCATTCGGGGAACAACTGTCCCGAAACCCATGAAGAAGCTTCATACGTTAACAACGGGTTTCGCTAACACCAACAAACAGGTACTGGGTGGAACAACCAAAGCCGCCCCCAAGGTAATTCTTCCAATTTTAATTTCAACTCCACCCAACCTTCATTAAAAGATCTTATGATAGGACAAGCTAAAATAAATGAAAATCTTACAAACAAGCTTTCTCTTAATGATAAAATATTTGAAACTATAAATACTAAGCTTGATAGCCTGTCCTCATCTGTTAAAAATCAAGTAAGTTTTAATAAAAGAATTGAAACTCAAATTGTCCAACTTGCCTCTGCCGCAAAATCTGCCATTCAAATTTCTAGTTCTGTTGAGAATATAAATTCAGTGACCACGAGAGGGGGTAAGACCACTCGTGATCCCCCACATCCTAACCAAAGAACAGGCAAAATAACAAGACAGCAAGAGGAAGTACCGGTTGATTCGGCGCAACCACATGAAGAATCAATGGAAGAAGAGCCGACACCAGAGGGCTATGGAGACACCACAATGTTGCCTTTCCCCATAAGGTTGAGAAGGAAGAAGAAGGCCGGAGATGAACAGTTTCTCCGATTCGTGGAGATGGTCGAGAAGACACACGTCAGCGTTCCGCTGATGGATGTCTTACACATACCATCATATGCTAAGTTCATCAAAGATATCATCAACAACAAGCGACCATTACCATCCTCAGAAATTGTCAAGCTGACGAAAGAATATAGCGCAACTATACTCAATCATCTAGCTGAGAAGAAACAAGACACTGGGTGTCCCACAATCATATGCTCTATAGGCACCCAGCAATTTGACCACGCCTTATGTGATCTTGGGGCGAGTGTGAGCGTCATGCCGAAATCAGTCTTTGATAGACTGAATTTCACCAACTTGGAGCCTACCAACATGACACTTTAGTTGGCCGACTCCTCAATTCGGTACCCAGCAGGGATTGCACAAGACATTCCTGTAAAAATTAGAGGGTATTATGTTCCGGTGGATTTTGTGGTTCTCAACATGTAACTCACCAAGGAAACACCTCTCATCTTCGGAAGACCATTCTTGAGCACGGCAGGAGCACAAATTGATGTTGGAGCTGGAGAAATCCGCTTCAATATCAATGGATAAGAAGAGAAGTTCGAGTTCAGGTCTCGCCGTCAAGAAGAATGCAATATGATACGCATTCGATATGGGCCGAACCCCCAAGGCATCAAGGAAGTAGAAATTCAACCTCAGCTTTTGAAAAATATATCAAAAATCTCAAAAGAATCAAAGAAAAAGCCGGAGCCAAAAGAAAAGGCGGCTCCCAAACAAAATATAAAGGAGCAGAAAAACAAAATGGCTCCTAAAAAGAGGAAAAAAATCCCCAAGCCTTCACCAAAGATGACGGTGTGGAAACCCAAGGTAAAAATTGAAAATACTGCCACACCGCCCAAAACTACTCACAAAGTATGGAGGCCCAAGCAATCGCAGCCGTCTACCTCTCCCAAGACGGATGCACCATCATCAAGCAAACAATGAAGGGAGAAAGGTCCTGCTCAACGGACTTAAAAAAGTTGTGCCCTTGCCGAAGGTAAACCGGTAAGTTGTCCGTAATTTTCACTTTCGAAATTTCTTTTCAATAAATGCTTAATTGATTCGTCTAATAAAAATAAAATTAATAGTAATAATAAAATATATATATAAATATGTAAAATAATATTTCAAATAAATATATGCATGCTTGATGATAATGTTGCATTTATGCTTTGACTAAAATAACCCTATGTTTAAACATGAATCTTTGAGATCATAGGGATATTCCTTCATAAATGCATGATAGTGTGATCTTAAACAAACTTTCACAAATTTCAATCAAATCCATTAGCATATCATACACATGATCACACTAATCTACTTCGCATCAAGCCTGATCGTAAATGGGATAAGAATCTACACAGTCAGCTTAACACGTGGCCAAAAGACAGAGGCTGGCAGGCGGGCCCAGGGGACCGACCGCCCCTAGGACCGGCCGCCCCCCTGTCCAGGCCAATCCATGCCAATCTTTTTCGTACCTCACTTTGATCACCTCAGCATCACGTACCTGGTTACGATCAAGTTGTTTCCTTGCCAAAGACCTCGATAGCACCTATTTAAACCTTTAAAGATCTCTTTTCCTCACACCAACCTTGCTCTTCTCCCTCTAGCAAAGCTTGCTAAGCTCTCCCATCTTTAAGTGACAACCATGTCTAGCTATGCTCTCTCGCTAATCAATGCCCCAGTGGCCATAGCAAACCTAGACATAACACCCTATCAAGAGAGTTCTTTAGCAAGGGAAAAAGCCCGTGTTGTGAAGGAAAAGCCTCTAACGATCTTGCCAGCACGCTCTCATGCACCCGAAGGAGGTGCCACAAAGAAGACCGCTACTGCCCATCCTCCCAATGCCTCAAGAAGAAAACTCCTAGTGGTAGTAGGCCTAGCAAGCGCGTTGGAGATAAGTCTGCTACAAGCCCGCATTTTTGGCCAAGGAGGCAGAATCATCTAGCACCCTTCCTAGAATTAGGAGGCATCTACCTCGGCCTCCCATCAAACGTCGTGCAGGGCAGTACGAAAGCAGTGAAGATGAAGACGACTCTAGTATCATCAATGACCTCATAGCCAAACATGCTAGCTTACGTGCTTTCCTAAGGACTTTAGAAGACGACATAGAGACCAAAAACACAGAGATCAGGGACCTTACCGATGATGTTAATAGTTTCTGCTTCAAGTTCAATCTTAAGCTAAGGAAAGTCGCTAAAGCCCTAGGTGTTGAGCATCATCTTGAGTATCTTTAGGCTGCACCTACTGCACGAATAATTAGGCACACATTTTTACTTTCATGATCTTTTAAATTTTACTATCAATGTAAATGTGCCTATTTGAGTTTATCAATGAAATAAGGTTTTATGTTGAGCACTTGTTTTCTCCATATATGTATTTTGTGACTAACCAAGACAGGGAAGAAAACAAGTGTGGGGGAGGATTCTCCAAGACAATTGCACAATAACAAAAATCAAATTTCGGTTTGTGCAACTTCCCTCCCTCTCTCATCCTAAAAAGTTTTTAAAAATAAAATTTAAAATGATGTTTCCTACATACTCCATCAAACATGTCTTCCTACATTCGAAATGTTTGCATACTTTTTATTCCCTGCTAAAATTCCTATAGATTTATGAACACTGTTTAGGGACCCCGTTTCTATCTAAGTAATTGACGGATGAGATATAGTAGGATGACATGATGCTTGCTCATTCTTGCAAAGTACTTGGAATTTATCTTACAAAAAACAAAAACTCAATAGCATGCTCCTTGAATGATTGACAAATACCTACCAAGGCCATATATGATTCTATTTGATGAAACCTTCCACATATGCCACTTATTTTGCGTTGAGTTTGGTCAAATTTTGTGACTACTGTTGAGAGATGTTTCATGCTCCCAAGATCAGAATTCACTTGCACCCACCAAATAAAGCCAATTCTCATCCTGAGAGTTGTGCAAATAAAAGTGACGGTTCTCATCCTAAGAACCGTGCATTCCTTCTGCAAAGTTTTACTCCATCCATCTACCATCATAATATCTCCTTATTTAAAGTTTTTCATATGCCAATAAAAGATATAGGGCTATGTTTAAAAAAAGGAGAAAAGAAAGATCATGCCAAGAGGCATAAGAAAATAAACGGGAAAGAAAAGTTCAAATACCCGTTCAAAAAAAATGAATAAAATGGAAATGAAGATTTTATAGCCCATATCTCCTTAAATTTTATCCGAGGAGAATCATGATGCATGGAGTACCAAAAAGATTTAGAATTAGGTTTCCACCTTCATACTTTTCACACACATGCACATTCTGATCTAGGAGTATGGTGCACTCCCTCCGGTATGGTCTGGGGTTTGACTTGACAACATATGCAGGGTAAGTGTGTCTCATCATTTCTCACTCCTACCTAAAACTCCAAATAAGCCTTCTTAGAGGTAGGATGATCAAAGTGAAGGCATCACCTTTTCATGCCTTGGTGAGGAACCACTTTCAAAAATGAGCGACTTGAGAGAATCATTCAAGGACACAAGCTATCTTTATGTTTTCAAAAATTTTACAAAAACCCAAGTATTCCAAACAAGAATAAGAGTAAGAGAATTTGATTCCAAGCTATTCCATTTGTCAATTTCTCAAGAAAGATTTGGTAGACACTTTGAAGTTCATAAATCCAGGTAAAGCTTGAAATATCCTGTATGCAGATTCTTTGACAAGGAGGATGAACCCATTTGGTCCTTCGCACTTTACTCGAGGACGGGTAAAGGACCAAGTGTGGGGGAGTTGTTGGCGGTCCTTACCAACATAAATATAACATTATTTTAATACTAAAATAAATAGAGAATAGGGCTTTATCTAATCTTTCCACGAGTTTTGTTGTGCACCTAACTTACAGGAATAGCACGTGGAAATGCATGGAAATCTCAAGGAAAGCGCACTTTCAGGAAGCGTATTCAAAGAAGGCGCAAACTAAGAAAATGAGAAAGCCCAAAATAAACAATAAACCAAAACCATTTACAACCACGGGAGAGGCCCAGGCCCACAGAGGAACCGACCACCCGAAGGCGGTGGCCAGATGGCACTCCCCGGAGACCGACCGCCCCCGGCGGCGGCCACCCCCCTGGTAGGGTCTCCCGGGCCCATCCTCCTCAGGCGGTGCTCATGGCGGTTTGGCAAAGGCGGTTTCACCTCCTACCATACTTAGAACGCCCAAACCGCCCTTGATCAACTATAAATAGATGTGCTTCACCCCCTCCAACACACACACCAACATTTGGAACGCTACACCTCACATTTCTTACTTGTTCTCTCTAGTTTAGTAGTAGTAGTAGAGCAAGGCAAAGCTATCAAGGAGAGCTTGTCTCCTTGGAGGAATCAAGAATATCTTGGTATGAATACACATCGGTTCTCCTCTATGAGCAAGCTCTTATCTTATTTATATAGCAATGCATCTGAATTAGAGTATAGTCTTGTCCATATTATGATCATAACATGTAAACTAGTTTATAGTCTATGTGTTATGTTCTTGATATGTTCATCAAAGTTCTTCATCGTTCATCAAATTAGTATGAATAGAGGAAGAACTAAGGATGGGATAATAGTACGTTGTGCTGCCATGGTTGCTCCTAGCCGAGCCTGTCAATCCGAAGGGTTGGGGTCCCGGGGGGCTAGGAGTTGTTTCTAATTACACGGGCGTGGTGCTCGGGTATGCGGGAATCAGCGGATATGTCGGTACCCCATGGGCAGAGGGGTAGGTGGGCAGGTGGTGACAGCCCTGTCCATCCCTAGCATTCCCCCACGTTCGGGTATTGAGTAGGAGTTCGTAAAGTCTCTATCGGCTGGCAGACCAGCTGCGGGGATCTCCCTATCATCCCAGACTTAGTCCTGATCCTAGTCTTATTAATTCGATGTAATTACTATTCGTTGCATAGCTATATATGACCAATGCCTGCTCACGTAGTTATTCTTTATTCTTTATTTTATCTTTTATCCTTGAGGTTGCTCCGATGTGTGTGTCCACTATCTTATAAACCTGTTTTAACCCCTGCCTATGCCATGCCTACCTGTGCATTCAATAAGTGATCATGTTTATACCAAAAGCTAGATGAATTCACCATGCCCTCCTACGGGAAATTATAAATACGACACCCTTGAATACTCACGGGTTGAAATGCTACAATGATAGTTCTGTGCGCTTGCAGAGTAATCTTATTCCTTACTGAGCTATCGATTGGCGTACCTAAGTACCGTTACTTAAGGATTGTAATTCTTGATGCACCCCACGGCGCTGTGCCACAGTTTTGCATATCGTAAGTAATGACGGTTAAGAAGGCCAATCTGGCACCTCTAACTGCTATTACCAGAGTGCATTACCTAGGCCGGCACCACTAAGGGGCAAGGATTACCTTTCTGAAGTAATGGTGGTTGGGAATGTCAACTTATGTTTCTAGTATTATTATTAAGGACGGACCTTTAGTCTATCTTTAGTAGTAATGCTAAGAAACGCCAACAAGCATTTCTGGCGTTGTTGCTGGGGATGGACTTTTAGTCTATCTTTTGTAACGACGTTAAGAAATGCCAACAAGCATTTCTGGCGCCGTTGCCGGGGGATGGACTTTTAGTCTATCTTTTGTAACGACGTTAAGAAATGCCAACATCATCTAAGTGAAGTATGAGCCAAATATGCTAACATCTCAAGAATCTTGACTTAAATGATTGCATACTTTGTTTGGTAGAAAACGTAGGAGAAAGATCCTATGTACTAAACTTTTGCCTACCTCTTCTACTCACTTGTCTACCATCATTTCTTCCTCTCGGCGGGGAGATCCTTTTTAGAGATTAATGCCAAAGGGGGAGATATATTGGGAGAAAGTGTGATGAGAGATTGATATGTGGATTTAGGGGGGTAAAAGAGAGGTATATAAGATTTTTCAAAAATTATGTGGTGTGTGCAAGGATAGTTTAAATTGATGCTCTTGATAAGGACTGTTTTTTGCTAGTGTGTGATATTCATGCCTTGAGTGGTGCTTGAGCTGACCTGCATTGTGTGCATGAACTGCCATGAGCATCATGTTTATCATGTTGACAACTTACACCCCACGGATGCTAAGATATAGAAAAGTTCCCACACTTTTTCTTAAATATGTGCATTTGGCATTTGAGGCCAAAATTTGAATTTCTTTCAATGCACACATTTAGGGGAACTCACTATTTCATAGGATTCAAAATCTTATATTTATCAATCTCTTGTAAGCTTTAATTGTGTTGTCATCAATCACCAAAAAGGGGGAGATTGTAAGTGCATCTAGCCCTTTAGTGGGTTTTGGTGAATTGAATGACAAGACAATTAAAGGTCTAACAAGTTTGCTAAGTGCAAGAAAGGTTCAACAAGAAAGCAAACTTGATGGTATTCCACATAATGTTCAATGAAGGCCAATATTGTGTATTGTTGTGTTGGAAGATCATGGATACATTCTAGTTCAAGTGAAAGACAACAATGCAAATCGAATTGATGAGATGGCTTATATGGTGGGATATCATAGCATTATGAGAAAGCAAACATATTTGGCAAGTAGCAAAAGAGACATGAGCTGATAGTCTTGGATTGTCTCAATCATGACTTGCTTTTCATGAACAAGAAGAGTTTGATAATGGAAGCTTTGATCAAGGATTGAAGCATTTGGAGAGTCAAGCCAAAATAAATAGGATATAAGGAATCGTGAATTGGCTTGACCAAATTGATGTTGATCCATGTATATCACTATATGTGGAACTTGATTGATCTCAACATTCATATCTAGAAGATGTTCAAGTAAAGATCATAATATTGAAATAAATGGCTTTCAATGGATGTTTAATATGATGTGACTTGAGTATGGCTTGATAAGGTGAAGATAGCAAGGAAAGGGCTTCGAGGTACTAAACGGAGGTGAAGGGTAAGCAATGGCTCGGACCGAGGTACCATGGCTAAGGTGAAGAGGAGAGTACTTGCATTTAGTCGAGGAACTAATCAAGGTATGAGGAGTCATAATGTGTTGAGGATCAAATCATTAGCAGAAGTGACTTGAAGCCATGAATTGAATTCACATGTGTTGAAATGGTTCAAGTCACATGCTCAAGGTGTGTTTGCTCAAAGGTATATGAGACAAGGATGATTGCAACCTCTTATCAAGTGATACTGAGAAGAAATGGCATATGAAGACATTGAAGACTCAAGTGGCTAAAATAGTTTTATTCTCTTGATCTTGAGTATAGGTATGCCGTACTATCAAGGGAGATGCAATATGAATCATAGACAAGTCTCAAGTGCTCTAACTAACCGAACCCCGAGTGCTAACATGAGAGAAACACTTAAAACTGCACCTGCACTGGTTGATCTTGGACTTCTTCTCTGCTGGGTTGGATAGCCCTCGAAACAAGTTTTCTGGAATGTCCAAGATCACTGAAAACGGAGTTCGGAGTAAAAAGTTATGGTATTTTTCGTGAGGTGACCTGTATTGTTTCTGGGAGCTGCGGCAGTGCTGCTTTGGAGGGTAGCAGTGCCGCACCGCGGTAGTGCCGGGCTTTAGAGCGGCAGTGTCGGGTTCCTACAGACCATAACGGCTAGTTTTGGTGTGGGGATTATATATACCCATCCCACACCCTCTGGGCGTGCTGCTGGTGCCTAGAACATTGAAAACACTTTCCAAGCCACATTTGAGCTCTCTCTAACTTCTCTCTTTGTGAGATTGAGTGATTAGCAAGTGATTAAGCGTTAGAGAGCAGATTAGAGCATTCCCAACCTTGAGCACTTGTCAGGCTTCGTCAATACTCGTTGTGCATTTGTTACTCTTGGAGGTGAAGCCTCCTAGACGGCTAGGCGTCGCCTGGCAAGCTCCCGTGCTTGTGGTGAGCTGCGGGACAGTTTGTAAGTGCCCAAAATCAGCTAGTGGAATCACCCCTCATCTCAAGAGTTCACTCTCTTGACTTGAGAATGAGGAGAAAGGAAAGCCTTGGTGGCGAGCTTAAGCCTTAGTGGCATACCTCAACAACGTGGATATAGGCAAGCCTTGGTGGCGAGCTAAACCACGGGATAAATCGCTTGTCCTCTCTCTTTGTGCTCTTGTTATTGCTTCACTTATCTTTGTGGTGGTTTTAGGGATTGGACTCGATTTACTTGTGCACAAGCTTCCGCAACCATCTAATTGGTGGAATAGGCTCCTGGACACCTCTACCACATCTCCACCAAGTTTGGTGTGTAGTCTCGGGTGTTGGCCAGGGTAGCAATGCCACTCTGGAGAGCAGCAGTGCCGCTCTGAGGAGCAGTAGTGCCGCGCGGGCAGCAGTGCCGCTCTGAGGAGCAGCACTGCCGCTCTGTGTTCTGACTTCAGTTCGAGCTAAAATTTTACAGGCCTATTCACCCCCTCTAGGCCCCTCTTAGTGACATCAAGGTCCTTACAACGGTACAAGTGGATTCGATTGTTTTGTTTGGAGATGGGTTCCTAGGAGCGTAGATTTGGCTGTTGATTAGCTGAGCTGCTGTTGTTTGGGTTGATTGCCCGTGGTGGAAAGTGTTGTTCGGACTCGTAAATTACAATTTGAGATCTATCCTTGGGTAAATTAGTTTACTGCAACTAGTACTCCTGCGTAGAAGATTAAGTGGTGCTATGGCAACATGTTTTTTTCTAATCTGATTATGATTTTTAGGTGTTCTAGGTGAACATGTTTTATCTGCCAAATGCAATATTTGAGATGTGCTGCTAAAACCATGGAAACATTGGTGTGATTAAATCTACAAACTATTAAGAGTGAGAAATGCGGTTTATATATGTCGGGGTTTGTTTGGGTTGAATTTTGCTCACGAAGTTGGAAAGTATGTCTTCTGTTAGGATAATAGTAGACTATACATCGTGATGCAAGTCTTGTTTGAATTCTTGAAATGCCTGGCTTGATTAGTATACTGAGTCTGATTTGAGTCTGATTTGCTGTTGAATGCCAACTATCATTTTGCTAAATACAATTTTAGTAGCTTTTTCATGGTGTGAATCCACTACGGTGTCTTATGCTCAACTAGTATCCTTTTGACCCTCTTAGGCTCTCACAATCGCAACATGACTATATCAACTCAGGGTAAATACAATTTTTAGTAGCTTTTTCATATGGCTGAATACAATTTTTACTTTTTAGTAGCTTTCTCATAGTGTAAATCCACTAAGGTGTATTATGCTCAGTTAGTATCCTTTTGACCCTCTTAGGCTCTTACAGTCGCATCATGACTGTATCAACTTAGGGTAAATACAATTTTTAGTAGCTTTTTCATAGTGCTGAATACAATTTTAGTAGATTTTTCATAGTATAAATCCACTAAGGTGTATTATGCTCAATTTGTATCCTTTTGACCCTCTTAGGCTCTTACAGTAGCAACATGACTACAACTCAGGTTAACTCTTGGTATTGTGGAATAGTTTCTGAAAGTTGTTAACAGAACAATAAGTTCAATGTCAGCTTATAGTAGTGTATGTTTGCAGTCGAAGAGGAAGACCAGGGAGCCCAAGGAGGAGAATGTCACCCTTGGACCCACTGTCCGTGAAGGAGAGTATGTCTTTGGTGTTGCTCACATTTTTGTATCCTTCAATGACACCTTCATTGTAAGTACTGGGTGCTCTACCTGTGGATAGACCTTTTCATTCCCTTCCCTAGTTTAACCGTGTGATATTGTAATATGCAGCATATCACTGATTTGTCTGGGAGGGAAACATTGGTTCGGATCACTGGTACCATCATAAAACCCAGGTCCATGCTTCACCTAGATGGCAGTTGTATTTGGTTTTAACCATGATGTGGTAAACCTAAACCATGTAGGTGGGATGAAGGTCAAGGCTGATCGTGATGAGTCGTCACCTTATGCTGCTATGCTTGCTGCTCAAGATGTCGCATAGCGTTGCAAGGTATGTGTTGTGGAATCAAGAATTTCGTTAGAGAGGTTCTACTGCAATTTGATAATTGGTTTGTCTTTGTATCCAAAGAGCAAAGAGGCAAAGATGATGTCAGCTTAAAATTGAAAGCCTTGGAACCCTTAGGGTTGCTGTTTCCAGACAAATAATTTGTGAGTTGGTCATTTGTCTTCAGGAGCTTGGTATTACTACACTGCACATTAAGCTTCGTGCCACTGGAGGCAACAAGACCAAGACCCCTGGACCTGGTGCTCAATCTGCTCTCAGGGCTCTTGCTCGTTCTGGGATGAAAATTGGATGCATCGGTATGGATTCTGAATCTTTCAATTGCTAATTGTATCGGTTAGCCCTGTTTTGTTCAAGATGCAACAGTTACAATAACATAACATGATGCTTTATTGTTTTTTGTATACTGACCCAACATTTGTGTTATGTGCAAAGGAAGTTACCCCTGTTTCCACTGACAGCACCGCAGAAAGGGTGGTAGGAGGGGAAGGAGGTTGTAGGCGTCTCTCCTGCATGCTATTTACCATCTCTTGGCGGTGGCCATCAAGGAGCTAGTCATCTCGGGGGTAGTGTTGTTGTTTCTATGCTTGTCAAGAGGAGCTTTAGTTTTGCTCTGTGTTGATGACCATTTACCGTTAGTCTCGAATCTATGATGTTGCATGTATAATGTTTTGGGGTGAGAAATTGTCCAGTCAAATTTATATGCTAGATATGCAATTTTCACTCTATATAAACGTGTTAGTAATTTCCCGCTTCGATGAGGTTCAGTGCAGCAGAATTGGTCGGTTTTGCTTGTTGTCTTAGCTCACCTCAATACATTCATTCTGAATGTTAGTTTCAGCATCAGGTTATGATGGTGTTTGGTGTTTTAGCGTGTCGAGGTTTAATTTACGCCTTGTTCGCATTAGATTATCAGTTACTGCCGAGTCTGCCAACTGACCACGAACCAGTGCATGTTTAAGCATCTCAAAGGAAGATTTAGGCAAGGGAGGAAAGGCTACAACCAAAAGCAATCGTGCATATATTTATTGTTACATACATTCAAATATTTGAACTAATGCAAATGCAAATACAAATGATGCCTCTTGACAACAGTGCGACTCGTCTCACTAGACTAGTCACACCGGCAAAAGAAAAGAAGAGCGTGTCTCATCTCAGGCAGCAAGCATGGCGTAACCGACGAAGGCGCCGTGCGAGCCGACGAAGCCTGCGACCACGTGGGCAGCCGCGGAAGGCGGAGGCAGCGTGGTGGAGCTGCTGCCGCCCTCGCCGGCCGGCGTGCTGGCCAAAGCCGACGGTGGTGGGGATGACCCGCCTCCTGGTGTTGGTGTTGTGGACGGCGACGGTGTCTGGGCAACGGGCTCCGGCGGCGAGCTCGGGGTGGTCGTGGGAGCGGGCACCGGAGCCGAAGTCGGCGGTGACGGCGGCGAGGTCGGGGTGGAAGGAGGCTGTAGGCGTCTCTCCTGCATGCTATTTTGCCATCTCTTGGCGGTGGCCATCAAGAAGCTAGTCCTCTCTGGGTAGTGTTGCTGTTTCTATGCTTGTCAAGAGGAGCTTTAATTTTGCTCTGTGTTGATGACCATTAACTGTTAGTCTTGAATCTATGATGTTGCATGGATAATGTTTTTTGTTTAAGAAATTGTCTTGTCAAATTTATATGGTAGATATGCAATTTTCACTCTATATTAACGTGTTAGTAATTTCCTGCTTCGATGAGGTGCAGTGCAGCAGTCTTGCTCACCTCAGTACATTCATTCTGAATGTTTGTTTCAGCATCAGGTTATGGTCTTGTGCGATTGTGTCGAGGTTTAATTTAATTTCCGAAGATGTGGGCGTTTGCCTGCAACTGCCGACCGACCACGAATCAATGCATATTAAGCATCTCAAACGAAGATTGTGGCGAGGGAGAAAAGGCTACAACCAAAAGCAATATCGTGCATATTTATTGTTACATACTCAAATATTGTTAAATACTCAAAGGAAGAGTATATTCAAATATTTGAACAAATGCAAATACAAATTGTGCCTCATGACAACAGTGCGAGTCATCTCCCTAGACTAGTCACGGCAAAAGAAAAGACGGTGTCATCTCAGGCAGCAAGCATGGCGTAACCGACGAAGGCGACGAGCGAGCCGACGAAGCCCGCGACCACGTGGGCAGCAGCGGAAGGCGAAGGCGGCGTGGTGGAGCTGCCGCCGCCCTCGCCGGCGGGCGCGCTGGCCGAAGCGGACGGCGGCGGGGACGACCCGCCTCCTGGTGTTGGTGTTGTGGACGCCGGCGACGGTGTCTGGGCAACGGGCTCCGGCGGCGAGCTCGGCGTGGTCGTGGGAGCGGGCGCCGGAGCCGAAGCCGGCGGTGACGGCGGCGAGGTCGGGGTGGCTGCAGGAGCCGGCACGGGAGCAGCGCCCGAGGGTGGTGGCGGCGACGAAGACGGCGACGGGCTGGTCGCAGGCGCAGCAGAAGGTGGCGGGGACGACGGGGTCGGCGGCGCTGCGGGCGGGGTGCGGGTGCCGGAGCGGTCGGCGAGGACGACGACGATGAGCTTCTCGTTGGCGCGGCAGCTGGCGTCGTTGCTGCTGACGAAGAAGAAGGGGCCGGAGCGGTCGAACTTGAACACGGTGCTGCCGTCGTCGAACTTGGCGATGTAGGACGAGGTGTTGCAGGCGTTGTAGGCCGCCGCGTCCACCAGGAGCACCGAATCCGTCTCCTTGGGGTACACGAACACTGCACAAGATGAGCAAAAGAACTCGTCACCACCATTCACCTACCAGCGACGAACAAGATGAGCAGCAGCAGGTGATAGTTCTTACGCAGCTGGTCGCCGATCTGGAAGCGGAGCCTCCCCGCCCAGGTGTTGTAGGACTCGGCGCCGGCGGCCGGCACGCTCCACCCGCTCTGCCCGCCGACCCTGAACTGCGTCGCGCCGGCCGTCGCCGCGGCCAGCGCGCCGACGAGCACCAGCAGCAGGGCGATCGGCCTCGGTCTCGCCGCCATGTGTCTGGCCGGGACACAAGAACGCAGCACGCTGCTCTGCACTGCAGGTCGATCGGGAGCGTGTGCACTTGATTTGTTTGTTGGGCTTTGGAGTGCAAGACAGGGGAGAGGGGCGACGACGGGTATTTGTAGGTCGTGCCGTGTCGTGTCGACGCCGCGGGGGCTTTTCTTTACATTGCACCGTTACACGGTGTCAGGTTCGTTGCTTTCACCCCCCGGTTAACCGCCCTGGCGACGCACCGAGGTAGGAGCCAGAGCTAGAGCTAAGCATGCAAGTCGGTACCAATAGCAGCACGGCCATGGCGAGAGCACCTGGTCTGGAGTAGCGGATGCTCGTCGTCGTGTGGAGACGTTGCCACCGTCGCTTTCGGTTTCAGAAGAGCATATGATCCGTGCCTGCCTACACATGGCAGGGCGTCCCTGGAAAGTTCTGTGCTCGGTCCAATCGGATGCATCCACGGCAAACGAGCGAGGAAACGCAGAGGAAAACAAGGAATTGAGCTCGTCTCGTCAGTCAGACAGATCATCATCAGGACATCGTAGTACAATTCAAGACGATAACGACAATCTTTTTTTTTGTTCGCAATATATTTGTTCTATCTATAAACTTTACTTTTTGTATGGGATGGGGTCTTGCTTGACTCTTGAGAGCACATCACAGCACAGCACCACAGCTAGGCCTGATCGAGCGTGGTGCTTGTGCGACCGTGTTGGAGAAGTTATTCGTGACTTGACCTGGCCGCGACGAAAACGATCGAAGGAGCAGGAAGGAGCTCCACTCCACCTGCGGTCTGCACGCGGAGCCACGAGACGAGAGCTTTTCTGGCGAGCTGCCACATGTGACTGAGACCGTGGAAGACGAGCTAGACTCTCTCGGGGGCAGCATCAGAATGTAGCGCGTTCGCTTCTTCAGCCGTTTATTTCCAGTCACGAAACAATATTTTTCTCTCACAATAAATTAGCATAAAGTAAAATTAGCGTTTATTTTTAGCACAAACGAACAGGCTGTTACTGAGGGCGTCCTCAACAAGGAGGAGAAATGAGGAGAAATCGCCAGCTTACCTGGCGTGCTGTGGAAATAAAAAATGCCAAGAAAAAAACAGCTGCAGAGGTTGGTCCGGCTGCCAGAGACAATGAAGTTTATCGGGAGGTGTGCGAGCCTAGCGAGATGAAACTCGCTAGCGACGAGTATTTCTGCGTTCTCTCTCCTCCACCTGGTGTTGTGGATGCCCTAATAGTTCGATCTTGTGCAGTGCCGTGGTCAAAATCGCTGAATGAATTGAATGAACGTATGGACTCGTCAGTCCAAACGAATCCGACCGACGGAGTGGCCTTGAGTTGACGTCTTCTTCCGCTTGCTGGCTGTTGCCGGTTGCCGACAGTCGGATCAGTTGACGAGCAGAAACCACCACAGTCATTCACCAAACAACGCAGCATTGCCAAATACATACAGGTACTCTCATCCGGTTCCTGTCTGTTTTCCGAACAGACCTATTAGCAAGCCCCGAATCGAGCACACAAAGCCAAATTTCGTTCACGCGTGCGTGTATGTAACAGAAATACGACGACAGTGATGGTCGTCCCGTCCTGCTGCTGCCGTGTCAAGCGGCTTGCAGGCCGGCGGGAACGCGCTGCTCGCCGGAGTGCCCGCCGCACGACGACGAGCCGGCGGGCGACGCCGCCTTCTTCGTTGTCACGGCCCCGTCCTGGCCCGAGCTGATGCTGTGACAGCAGGCCACCGTCGGCGGCTCCACACCGGTCGACGGCTCGAATTCTGCGACAGGACGCACCAGAGCTAATGTGAGTCGTCAGTTTCTGATGAAGAACGTGTCACGGAAAGCCCAACCAGGCTCGTACGGTTTTTTTTTTTCAGTCACAAGTGTAAGCAGGCCGGGCCCAAAATAGCGCCAAAAACGCACGGGTCAATGCACCTCAGTTGTCAATGCACCTTCAGTTGCCTCAAGGATACTACTCTCTCCGTTTGAAATTTATTAAATCATTGTATATTTCTTCATACAAAACTTTTACTAGATAGTTAGATATACACTATATATTTAGAAATAAGTAACAATTCTGTAGAAGTATCCAAAAATTATGTAGGAGTATTTAGAAAAGTCAAAACGACTTAGTAGACAACACAAATAGAGCAAGCACAGTTTTTCTCCCTTTTATCTGTGGGGTCACATCCGAGGTCATTATTTTTTTATACTGTAGAAACTTATAAATACGTATTTCAATTTAGTATTTATTCCATTATTTCTACTACCTTCGCCATTCCATTTTTTTCTGTCATAGTTCGAATAATCTTAACTTTGTCTAAGTCTCTATTACAAAGAAAGATGACTATGATTCCAGATATATTATTATTATTATTATTATCTGATTCATGGTTAATGTATTTTTATAGTAAATTTATATGATACCATAAATGTTGATAACTTTCTCTGTAAACTTTTGATCGGTCAAACTTAAGCTACTTTAACTTGTAATTATATACAGAACTAGACTGTCACTTAAGAAGGACGGATCGGAGGCAATAGCCAATTTCATCATTGTTTGATTATAGAAAAAAATTATCAGCTGTCGTTTGTCAGTTGCTCTTTTAATTATACGGTTGTACAGTGTAGCAGCTCCTGTCTTTTAAGCGAAAAAACCGTACCAAAGTGAAACGAGGGCGAGGTACTTGCCTAGGGAAGCCCAGGAGCTGTGCCTTGGCTGCACAAAAGAGCCTACGGTGGATGCTGCCCGTCCTCCTGCTGTCACCTCCTCTACTCCTCTGAATTCACTCATCTGCTCACACAGAGCAGCCGCCAAGCACACACTCAGCACCGGTAGAACACTGAACACCACCTTTTCTTTTCTCCAAGGATGGACAGATTACACAATCCATAAGCCCTGAGGTGGTGATCTTACCCAGCTCGGACAGGAGTCGCTGGCGCCCAGGCCTACGTGCGACAGATGCCTCACGTCTGTAGGGTACCCGATCTCGATCTCATGCTCCCTCTGCACTGCTGCAAGGCCACAGAGATTGGAGCTCATTAGTCATTATACATCACTATATCAGCCATCGGTTAGAGCTGCAAAGATCCACAGCTTGTCAAAGAATTTAGTAAAAAAAAAAAAAAAAAAATCTTGGAGTGTTCCATCCTGTTAGGTAGCCAAGGATGAGAGAGTGAGATATAGAAGATGGTAGAAAAGGCTCTTACTGAATATTTGAGCGATTATCTTCAGACCTCTGAATATCATCCCCTTCATCGCTATCGCCATTGGCGAGGCCTTCTGTCTGAAAAGGGTCACACAGGCAACGAATCGGTACCAACAGGCAGGACTGGCATGAATCCGTACTTCTTTTTTTCTACTGATTACGATCCAGAGCAGGCAAAATTAGCTGTACCTTCACGGCAGGTATCTGCGCTGGCACTCTGCAAACTTCCTTGGGTACCAAGAGGCAGGAGCAGGAGTTGGATATACAGAAATCCTGGTTGAGAAATCAGAAATGGAGGCAGCGGCGAAGAGAAAGCTGATGACGAGAATACAATGAGAAGGAAGGAAGGAGATCTGAACCTTCTATATTGGTAGCACAGGCCTCTTTACATAACATAAAGGCGATCTGATTGATCACAAATTAGGTGGGCTTTCCTCTTTCACTCTCTCGAGCCATTTCCTGAGAACAGGTGTCTAGTCGTCACTCGCAGTCCTGTAGCTCGCTCCGTACCTCCAGTTCGTTGCGTCATTATCTCTCATAATCCCTTCTTGTTAGCGGTAATAGCCACGGCCCGGGTACTAGTGCTGTTCTGTTCTACACGATGATCTTTATGAAAAGGACATACAGTTGTTTCATTATGTGTGTATTGTGTGTGTGTTTCAAGACGAAGATGGATGTGTTTCACCAGTGCAGAACATCGGTTGCAGACTCACTTTCTCACATTAGTGAAGTTATTATATTAAGTACTCCCAAGTCTCAAGGGTACGCTTTTTTCCTTTACACATTTAACCTAACATCCAATACTTTCCCGACACCATTTTTCAAAAGGTTTTCTGAGCCCAGTATTCAGAAAGGTTTGTTGAGCTCATTATTCAGAAAGGTTTCTCAGCAAAGGACACACTACCAAATCACTGAAACCGAGTGTTGATCTGAATGTATAGCACTGCAACTGTGGTAGACACATCTTTACATGGATGGCAAGCGCTGGATCTACCATATATGGCCTCCACTAACATGTCAAGCAATGCATTGAAGCGTGTCCACCGGTTTATGTTTTTTAGACGCGGGTTGCTTGCATGCACCAACCCAATCACTAGATAGAGATTCAGCTTTAAAGGATGGACGCATCGTGGCTAAAATCTGCCATGCATGAATCAATGCATGCATGCATGGGGTCCGATGCCACTGTCTGATGGTACCTATATATTGATCTCATTTTTAATGATAACAAATTAGTTACGCTCTCCAGGACACATCAGGCTCCTCCATATTCTCCAGTCGAGCTTTATGCTCGAGGACTTCGTCGAGACATCGGACTCCATAGCATTCTCCGCTCAAAGCTCCACACCCAAGCTCTCCATCGTCATATCGTCGAGCACTCCATCCACATGTCGCCGAGCACTCCATAGACAGTTGGCGTGCCAGCGGCGTCCGGCGGCGAACTAGATGGAAATGTCTATCATCAAAGTCGTCTGCGGCGACTTAGCTTCCCACGGCAGCAGCATTCTTCGGCAACCACAATGACCTCGGCATCTTGATCTAGCTCAATATCACGCTCCGAGTCGAGAGCTGCAGTTATGGCTTCAATCTACTAGTCGAGAGTATCAGCCAAATGTTTGGATGCCGTACTCGAACAGTCAATAAATTAAAAGATGACTGACACCAACAAGATGTGTGCTCGTTTAGGACCAATTATTTGAGTAGTATCAAGTGGAATAGATTAGCTATTAAACATGTGAGTACAAATTTGACTCCTGATCAGGAGGTTTTGCTTACCAAGTACTTCCTTTGTCCCTTGTTGTTGTAGTATTTGTGTTGGTCAAACTTTCTTAAATTTTACAAAGTTTGTGGAAAATGTTATGAATATTTATATCTCTATGCAAGTTTAGAGTCAGCAATTTATATAATGATAATAATTAATTATTTATCATAAATATTATTATTTTTTATAAATATTTTTCAAAAATTGAGTATGTTTAACTTCTTAAAAAATGGAAACGACGGTTAAAAAGGGACATAGGGAGTATGTACAAATTTTTAGATGAACGTTCAGCATCAGTGACCAATTCCTTGGGTTTCACTCTTTCAAACTTTTGCTCATTAACTAAACTGCACTTTTCTAACTGATCCAATTGAAAGCCTTCTGGTTGTTTCCATCTGTAATCGTCGTTATTAGCTGTCAAATATTCCTACGTGATTAGAGAATTCCGAGTCCAATTGTTTAGCTCAAAGTTCAACATCAACAATGTATTGCTTTGTTTTCATTCCTCCGGAATCTGGCTTCTTATATCATTTTCACAAGATGCCCCAAAATAAATAAACCTTCGATGATCTTCAGACTCGTGCCTTTACTTGATGACTTTAGCTTCAGAAAAGTGCAGGTTTAAACGGTAACAGTTTTTCAACCAGGAAATCATGTTTGGCTCATGTTTATGGCGACCAGGGGTGGAACCAGAATTCGATCATAGGAGGGGATGTGCAAACCAGCGACAATCACGCATGTCAAAAGTACATGGCGAAGTTACAAAGGTATACATAACTACCCAAATAAACATATGTGTTATGATAAAAAAAAGCAGAAAAACTTCAAAAAAAGGAAAATTAATTAGTCTCGGGCCTCTAATAACATTCACATGTTCCATCTAGATTCTTTGGAGAGGAAAAATCACGGTAATAATAAGTAATTAAGTACGAGCAAAATTATTTAGCGCTAGATCCTAAACACTAAATGGCAACAATTGTCACTTGTCGTTAAATTGTATCGTGTGCAACGTTTAAATATTGAGGTAAGGAAGACAATAAGAAGACTAAATAATATATATCCCATTTGTGATCAATTCATAAGAATTAAATAAGGGAAGCCGTCAAAAAAGGAATTAAATAAGGGAAGTACTGATTTTCAATTAACTAGCTAATTAGAGTATGTGCTATATATGGGATAAACTAATGGTTGATAGGCAATAACAAAAGTAAAATATATGGAGAAAATATTAGAAAGATCTTTTTTTTATTTCTATAAGATACTATTAGAGATTTATATGTAGTAAAAAAAATCAAAGTACAAATAGAACCGATAGCTAGCTAATTAGATAATTAAAAACCTAATTTAGGAGGTGTATTAGAGCAAAACTAATCATACAGCCTTCGGCTGGCTGTATGAACACTTACAGCCCACTTCTCAACGAACTAGTATAGTGGTTATTTCTGTTATGGCCCACCGTACCCTATCGTCTCACAAATTTTTGGTCCTTGAGGTTAACTTCATAGCACACCCTTTTTCTTTTTCATCTTTTTTTTCTCTCTACCTCAGCATATAGTTTTTTTATCTCATTATTTTTTTTGAAAGATCTTGAACCATCGGTTCCAGCGTATATATTAATAAGAAGAATAGAATCGATCCAGTTTATAAGGAAAACCGGCCCAAAAAACCATACAACAACACGAGACAAAAGCCTCGTCAAGCATCAAACAACTACCAAGCAATTTCAATAAGTCGACCACTAAGATTCTTGTACCCTCCACTGTCCATAACTAACCACAACTATGAGTCATCGTTGCCCAGCTCGTTGACACCCCAACAAAGCAGCTCCGACTTCTCAAAAAGATGTAATTAGATGCCACTGCCGATCGAGGAGCTAAGCACGGTGCATGATTTCCATGACGATGCCTTCAACAAGTTTACGACGTTAACGACGCCGCCATCGCCAGCCCATAGTAGGTCAGGTTTTCACCTATAGAAACCACGCAGGGCTGGGCGGGGTGGACGCCTTCAAGGAGGAAGCGGCGCCCACAGGCGTCGCCGTCCGAGCTTTCACCCTAACCTCAACCGACCAACCCCCGTAGATAGCAGTTGTGGCACAAACATGCCAACCACTGCAAGCAATCTCGATGGCAGCAAGCAAGACAGAGCAGGGACACAAACCACCTAATGTTGACCACGAAGATGACGGGCAGTTGCTCAGCCTCACCGCCGGAAGAAGAACACCGCCTGTAGGAGCAAAAAGCCACCGTGCTTCTGTAGGATCCGGCCACCGAGTCGTAGATCTGGCCACCAACACCACACCATCCAGATCGACGTCTCCATTTCACCGCGCTGCCTCACCACCACACCGCCGCCGCAACACTGGGCCGTCGCACCACCAGACCGCTGCCTCCGGCCCCGGGGCCCCGAATCCTAACTCCGGCCACATGCCTCGCCACCACGGGCTCCGGCGGGAAGGGGACCGGATCCAACCGTTGTTGGTCTGAATCAGCCGCTTCCAAGCCTCGCCGAAGCCACGCCCGGAGACTTGACGACGAGCAGCGCCCGCGGATCCGCGCCGGAGGGGACGGCTGCTGCCGGATCGAGCGAATCCGGTGGTGGTGAGAACAGATCCGTGGCCGGGCAACCTGGATCCGGCCCGCCGGTCGCTCAAGCTCGCTGCTGACAGCCATGGAGCTGCAACGCTGCCTTACTGCCGAGTGCTAACCCCGCACAGAGGAACTCGCAGTACGCTGGAGCTGGGAGAAGGCCTCGCCGCCGCCATACGCGGGCATCCCAGCGGTCCCCTCCGGCAGCGGCGAGGGGAAGCGGCGGCGACGAATGGCTGGCGGCGGCGGCTTGTTTTTCCGCCCGAGTCGCCTTGCGGGGGGCGATGCGGGCGTCTGTCCTCTCGATCCTTTTTATCTCATTATTATACTTGCTCTTAGTGGAGGTACGGGAAGGTTGGGGGTGTCAGATAATGCCAAATCAGTAGTGTAAAACGGCACAGTAAGCAACTTGTAACGCTGATGTAAAATTTGCTCTCCAGTGTACAACCAAGGACAGTTTAAACCTCAGTTGCAGTTGCAATTCTGCACTGTAACACGTTCATTTATATTTGACAACTTTTGTCTAATCATGGTCCAAGTAGGATTAAAAGATTCGTCTCGTGACGTATATGTAAAAAGTACAAATATACAAATATTTTATCTACATTTAATGTTCAATACATGTACCGTAACGTTGATGTAATTAGTTGTAATAGTAAGTTACAGTGGATTTAAATAGGGCCCAAGGCCTCTCGTCTGTAGGGTACCCGATGTCGACATCATGCTCCCTCTGCACTGCTGCAATGCCAGGCCACAGAGATTGAAGCTCATTATATGGCCTGTTTAGATACCGGTTACAGTTACAATTTTACACTGTAGCGTGTTCGTTTGTATTTGACAACTTTTGTTTAATCATGGCCTAAGTAAATTTAAAAGATTCGTCTCATGATGTACATGCAAAAAGTACAAACATCCAAACATTTCGTCTACATTTAATGCTCTATACATATACCATAATATTGATGTGACTAGTTACAATTGTAATTTGCAGTGGATCTAAATGACAACATATATCAGCCATTGGTTGTACAGCTGCAAAGATTCACATCTTATCGAAAAAAAAAGAAAAAAAATTCTTGTCGTACGTGCTCCATCCGGCCCTTGAGGTCATCGGTCGCTGCTGAACTTCACGCCGACGGCCGCAGCCGGCGCCAGCGCCGCCACACGCCTGCTAGCTAGTGCGGCGAGCTGCTTCATCACCATGGTCCATCTCGATGGAGCGATCGGCCTGCTAGGCTGCTACTGCTAGCACTACTCTCTGCTTTGGCGAACAGGCGAAGCAAGCGAGCTAGCTTCGTACGTCGTGCGTGTTGTGGAAGAAGCCAAAGCCAAGTGATGGGCCAAGCAATGCACCGAGCGAGTGGAACTCGAAGAGATGCATGGCGCTTTGGGTGGCCGATCGATGCCCGGCCTGCTGGCTGCTGCCGGGCGGGGTGCCTGATGGCCGTGGGCCGCGTGGCTCAAGTTGGTTTATTGCCGTTGAGGGCTTGAGGCACGCGCTTCGCGCGCGGGGTGGGTGATCACCAAAGCAAAGTGAAACGAGGGCCATGTAGTACTTGCCTCGTCTAGGGAAGACAAGAATCGGAGCCTCCGAGGTGTAGTGGTGTACTCGATCTCTCCATTTATTCATGAAAACATTGCAACACGTTGCGTTTTAGATAAAGTTATTCACGTTGTTTGATCAAGTTTTTACTTCAAATTAACTTCGAGAGTGCAGCAGAGCTTAGGATGGATGCTCCCCGTCCTCTTGCTGCCACCTCCTCTACTCCTTTGAATTCACTCATCAGCTCCTCTTGAATGCATGGGCACACGATCAGAACCAGCAGAACACCACCACCTTTTCTTTTTATTCCCAAAGGATAGATAGATTACACAAGTCAAAGGGGGCATTAGAGAAAAGGTGCATTACCTACCATTTTTTAAACAGTAGTGTAAAACGCCACATTAAACAGCTTTTATGCTCCTGTAAAATTTTCTCTCTTATGTACTTCCAACTAAAAAACTGGTTAAAAATAGTACTTAGATTTTATCAATTATTCAAAATCAAACTAGTGTTTTCACTCGCGTCCCCACCGCCAACCCAGCGGTTGTAGCACTCACCGGAGCTCCGGTGAACTCTAACGCCCACGAGGGCCATCCTCTTCCCCTCCCCCATCACCACCATCATCTTTAGCTCCAGTGAGCTCCCCCGCTGCCATCTTCTCTAGCTCCGGCGAGCTTTTCCTGCCCTGATCTTTCTAGCCACCTCCACCGTCGTGCCGCTACTCGAAGCCGCCTACCTACCTCTCCTGACTGGGCCCTTCTATTTCTGCCAGAGTTGGAGAATAAAGTAGTTGGGAAAGAAAAGGTTAGGCGAACATCGGGCACATGCGATCGGGTGTTCTCCACCACGGCCCCCGCGCGATCAGATGCTCCCAAAATCGCACGTCCAGGGCAGTGTGTTTTAGCTTTTTTTTTCTTTAGTTTTTACTTCTCAACGGGGAAACGGCGAGGGAGAGATGGTGCTTTTTGCCACGAACACGAACAAATCATACGTCTAACGAAAATAAATAAACAAATCAATAAGCAAGGATAATAATTTAAAAAAAATAAAGTGGACGAAAAGCTATTGCATCCAGTTCGGCTAGGCTTCAGTGCAATACTCGGGCCTCGCCTGTTGCGGTATTAGGCCCATCAGAAGTCCAAGGACGTCGGTCAAGGCCTAATTGGTGGTGATGGCGTTGAGCTGGGCCTCCGGGGCAAGGCTGGTGGTGGGTTTTCTGAAGCGGCAATCTTTCTCTGACGATCTTTTAAATACATGGCTCTTGTTATATATCTAAATATACATTATATCTAGAAGTGTTAACCTTTAAATACATAGCTTTTGTTAGGTAACTACTTACTACTCCCTTTGCCCCCAAATAACTCAATCGAAGGTAACTACTTACTACTCCCTTTGTCCCCAAATAACTCAATCGTTGGCGTGCGTGCCATAATTTTTATTCTATTTGTAGAAAATACGTGCAACATTGTATCTTCTAATAAATTTATTAAAAATCTATATTCAGATATCTTTTCAATGATATACTAATACTAATTATATAGCATAACTATCAATTTTTTTAATATTAATATATATTTAGTCAAAGTTTTCTTGGGAATCAAACAACAGATATTTAGAGACGGAGGGAATATATATCTTGAAATGCAAGAGCCACTTACAATTTAGAACGAATGAGTTATCATCTGCAGTATGCTTTCTCTTTGGCCTTTGGTGATCTTCGATTTTTCCATCATCCATGATGTTCACTTTTTTTATTTTAAAAAAACTAGAACCTTACATACTCCCTCTGTCCCAATGAACATGCAATTATAAGAAACGTGTCAGTCAAATTATGTTAACTTTGACTAAATTTATAGAAAAACATTAATATTTATGATTCAAAATAAATTTTTATAAAAATATATTTCATAACTGATCTAACGGTTTTTATTTTATCTCATAAATGTTAGTATTTTTTCATATAATTTTAGTCAAAGTTGGTGATGTTTGACTTCTCGGGATGTGAGAATTTGTCACACCCGATTTTAAGGATAAAACCGAATACACAATATATGTATAGCAGGATCAATTTTCATACATATATCGACTTCATTACAGTATCATAACAGTGTTGAGATACATAGCGAATATTATTACAAAAGGACCCATGGGTCTGAAAGAAAAATACACAATTATTAAATAAAAACTCTAGCGAAAATCTTGGACGCCCTCTCCACAGGAACATCGACCGGGGGTAGCACCAGCCTAGTACAAGTCGTCGGGTTCGAAGGCACCGTCTTCTATGGGCGTGATTGGTTGCCGAAGAGGCAACCAGCCAGGATGGTTCCCCTGTCTAGGACGCTTCCAGCCGAGACGAAACCATTCAGGGTGATGTGTTTGGTTGCAGTTTGTAGTTGCATACTGGATGTTAGGGCCTATGTTTGGTTGCCTACACAAACATTTAAATAGAACGAACAGATGCACTTGCTTGTGTTCGGTTGAGACTGCACAAAAAAGCTGTATGGAACATAATAAAACAGAGCATCCAGAAAACAGGGTGTTTTTTTGCCTCAGACTAAACCGCCGAGTTCGTCATTAGACCTTGGAGCATATGCAAAATTACAGAAAGATTAGATGAGAGGGCGCTGTTGGTTGCAGTTCCTCACAAGGGCATCATTAGCAGCGACAATAGAGGCAAATGGGCATCATCACAGGCATTTTTTCCAACAAAAAACTATGATCCAGCAGAGCACCATAACTACAAAAACCTAAACTAAACAAAGAATAAGCAAGCAAGGCGATTTCTTAACCACAGCCACAGGAGCCTTCATCAAAAGCGTGTCATCAGGTGAACCCGTGAAGTCAACGAAGGAGGCTTCTGCATCTTCTTTCCTTACAAACCTCTTGTAACAATTGTTTGGAAACCCACACACCTGGGCATTGCAATTTGCCCAACAGTCATAGATGCCAAGAACCTTGCCGCGGTACACAACATACCAAGCCATCAGGTCCTTGTAAAACAAGCACAAAACCAGGGATAAGATCACATGAAAATAACTGACGAAGGAAACAGTTTGCCTCAGATTTTATTGCTCTTCAATTCCACCATCCACTTGGAGCATAAGGAACATGATCAGAACTGGAGGACCTCATGACACCCATGAAACCGTGAGACACATCCAGCCCAGCCATCACGGTGTGTTTTCATCACAGGTGCCGTGTTGCTTGGGCATGGATGTGTCTCATGGTTCGATGAGTGGCATGAATATAAAACAAAATTGCAAGGGTACAACCATGTTCCAGTTCCTCACAAGAAGTATCAGGTAATATGAATAAGGAAACATGGTTGGCAATATTGTCATCACAGACAGAAGATAAGAAAGGAAATCAAACATAATGCAATTGGCCATGAGAGCGGCATTGAAGATACCAGGTTTCTGCTAGTAAGCCAAACCAGGTATCTCCAATACCTCGCTGATGACTAGCTGCACAGAACATCCATCCATCCCAGCCATCCAACAATGATAAGATAGACCCATTGAAGAAGGAAGCACATAAACAATCTGCCTCAGATGTCAATGCCATTTTCATCTCATACTTGGACTAGGAGCTTAAGGACCATAAAAGTCTGAAACATAGCAAATGTTGAATGCAGCAAAAAAAGAAAACTAGTGACAACAAAAGATGGCAAATAAGTGAACCGAATATTCATATGTTACAGTTCCTCACTAGTCATTTTTAGTGTTCACAACCCACAGCCTGGTTTGGCAACATACTTATCACGGGCAAATAAACCAGAAAAGAAGGCCTCAGCATACTACTAAAAGACACGGCTGGTACTCATCATAGGTGGCAGTGAAAACATGGTGGTCTAGAGCAAAGGCATGGCAGCCATGGAACCGTGACAAACATCCAGCCTAGCCATCAAGTTTGCTGGATTGGCAATTTCAAGTTGCTAGGCATGGATGTTAGCCATGGTTTGATGACAGCCATACAAAAAAAATCATGACAGGCATCCACCTCAGATTTTTGTTTTTAGCATCATAGGCCACAAATAACAACCAACTGAGTCATCATATAACAAACTCTGTAAATATCACAAACTCACTAAAAAAAGCATATAAACTGAGCACATATAGCAAACTGAGTAACTAAAAAGCTGAAGTACCATGCATATTTTAAATGTGAAAACACACATCAGTTCATGGTGTCTACACCTACCAGGTGTTTACTGCAAGTACCAAATCAGAGATGTAAAACTCTACTACCTTCATATCCCATCTTAACCCAGCCTCACACCCATCTAGCTGTGTCCTATGCTATACAAAAATACAGAGAGCCTTCATTAGGCTGTACATGGAACATATCAAAAGTGGGGCTATAGCATTAGGCAGTTAGCATGGCTATTTGCAAAAGTGGAGAGGCTACTTCATGAAGACCTAAGCAAAGTAAGTGGTGCTGAGGTAGGTCCTCAGCAATAGGATCCTGTGGGCCTCTGTCATCTGGACAAAGCAAAGGCCCTCTGCCTTGTTCTTAAGCAAGTAGATAAGAGCAAACATGAGGGCCTCATCAGAGTACCCTGGTGTTGATGGTCGATAATGTCCACTTTTATTAGAACTTTAGACACAAAAGGATACATGAAAACATATTAGTCTAGGGTTTTAACTGACAGTTTTCACGAGTTTTGCATGTTCTGTATTTTCTAGGGACTATTTCAGAAAAGCATAAAAGAGGGATTAAAGTGTTGTTTACACCAAAATTTGGTAAATTTGCCCCAGAAAGGAAAGAGTTGGCCGATGGTATAGAAGCAAAGAAATACACAAAATTTTGGGCTGGGAGCCGATAGCCGATACTAAAGGGAGATAGCCGATACTAGAGGAAGATAGCCGATTTCGGAAGCAGACTCCGTCCAGCGGAAGGAAGGAAAATAGCCGATTGAACGGTGAATCGGTTATCGGGCGAAGGTGACAGGAGGCGTGCAGCGTCAGTATTGGTGACGTCATCCAGAGTCCGCACTGCCAAGATGCGATCACGATCGGAGTCCGTTATGAAAGGGAAGTTGGGACTCCAAGTTACCTTAGATATAGGATAGTTTGTTGGTTTCCTTATCTATTAATGAGTTGTAATTCGATTAGGACTCTAGCTGCGCTCGGGGTATAAATATAAGCCCTCAGCCATTGTAAAATATACAACAATATCAATACAACACAACTTTCGGCTCCGGCCAAACAAACCCTAGAGTCAGTCGAGTCCGGCGAGTTACTTCATCCAGGCTGGGTGTCATCCGGTGGACGCAGGCTTGCTTGTAAGTATCGTCAACCCCCTGTTAAACTATGTCTTTTTAGCGTCATCCGGTGGACGTGGAAGCATGGCGGACCAAGGTCCTTGCTAAGCCCTGTTTCTTTGGCGTCATCCGGTGGACGCGGGAAGCATAGTGAGTCAAGGATGATTCACGCTGGTTTACCCGATCAATCTGTGTTAACCGTCATCCGGTGGACGAGATGCAGATTAGGACGGTTTTCACGCGCGGATTAGTTATCGATTCGTGTTTGTTTGCTTGATTAATCTATTAGTTAATGTCATCCGGTGGACAGGCTATAGATTAAGACAGTCTGCATGCATGGATTAGTTATCGGCTCTAGTTAAATTTGGCAGTTTAGCTAGATTCATTAAGTTACCGATGTTGCTTATGTTTATTGTTTATTATTTAAAGCAATCATCAACTTGCCCGTCTTGATCCATATGCGTCGGCTTATATCTAATAGATCTATATGTTCAACGAATTATGCTTGCCATACGTTTCATATTGAATGCTTTGCACTAGCCGATTGTATTTTGGATCTAGATTAGATACGGGTCGCACTCAAGTAATAAAATAAACATTGTCTAGATTCAAAGGTTAACGGATTTAAGTTGCAACTTCATCATGACTGCCTCGATCCGCTCGATCTCCACTGTTGCAAGATTGCGATTTAGATCCATTAGCCGGAGAGTTGAAACATTGTTTGCTTTATAGGCTTGTATGTTGCTCGTATACACTGAATCGGCTAAAGTAGCCGATTTCATCCTATTTTACATTGAGACTTCTTATGATCATGTTAGCTTGCTGTGACTATATCTTTTATAGCATATTTCTGTCTAATGCAAGTATATGTCATTGAATTCATGTCTGAATCGGTTAACTTGAATTATAATGCATGTTTCGCTACAATCGGTTCATAACATGACGGAATCGGCTTTCTAGTCCATCTCCCATTACATCGGCTCTTCGAGCCATACATTTGGAACTACCTGGACATACCGGTTAGTTCCGCCCTGTGATTACTGATTACTATCCTTTTCCTTGTCAATTGCAGGTCAAATTGACTGGCACGCTTGGGTGTTACTGACACTCTCAGACCGGGTCCGAAGCTAGCTGGATCTGCGAGAGCTTCACTGCCTCAAGGATCGTTTCTGGCTTCACTGGTGTATTGGGCTTAGGGAACCATTTTTTGCGCCAACAAGTGCGTAATTATCACGAAACGTAATCGCGAAGGAAACATCATCATGAAGTCCCTGGAAGAGTGTAGAAGGCACCCGAAACAACCTGGGGCCGAGCCCTGGCCAGGTAGGGCCGGCCGGCGCCGCCTAGGGTTTCACCACCGCCTTCTGGAGTCTTCTTCCACCGCCTCTTAGGAGTCATCTCGGTCCTTATTTCAAGTCGGTTTGATCCTACGGCGCACGTTCATCCCACCGGGCTATAAATAGAGGGGCAGACCCTCCCTGAAGGCATCAATCAGTCATTCATCGAAGGCAACAAGTCCTCAAGCCATCAAAAGCCTACTAGTTCATCAAGAGCCTTCTAGCTCATAGTTCTAGCCTAGTTAGATTAGAGAGTAGAGGAGATCTAGTTCTTCGGCGGGATCTGGAGCCCCGGCGATCGTCTGGAGCACAGAGTTCGGTATAATTCTAGTTCTTTCTCTATAATTGTATTCTTCATTATGATTAGGGAAACATTGTTCTTAATAGTTTATATGTTCTTGATTACATTAGTCTTTGTCTACTTTAATTATATGTCTAGTATAGTTGGTTTGATCTTATTGAATTAATGTAATTGCTCGTATAGCGTTTATCCAATCGATCGTTGGGTAGATGATGAACAATGTGTAGACGTGGTGTCTAGATATTTCGTTTATCTGCGAGTGCACCCTGATGTGCCGGGTCGTGTGGTAGTTCGCGTAGGTGACAGCTACGTTGATTCCTCTGTAGTCTACCCCCGTATGTAGGCAAGCAGGCACGGTCGCGAAGTTGGGTGATGACTCTGTTTCACACCTTTTCTAGATGATGCCCTTTGCATGATCATGATATAGGACTAATCTGACAATGATTGCTAGATGTAATTGCACTAGTTAGAGTTATTCATTGACGTAGTTATATAATTACCTTAGATATTAATTCCTTAGTTTATCCATTGGCTAGCTATTACTATGACTAGAAAGTGTTCTGATGTTTATCTTTATTAATGATGCTTGATCATACTTATTACCCTATTTATCTTTATTTATCTTGTGACCTCTACCTGTTATGAGTAGAGTATATGACATTGGTAATTTCACTTATTCATTGTATATGGTTATTATCGATATAATAGATTGTAGTTTATCCAAGTTCTTCCCAGTGGTATAAATATAAATCGACAACCTGGTAGAACTCCTAGGTAAAATGCTACAATGGTATAAATTATCTGTCCGCTTGCAGAATTGTTCTTAGTTTATATTTATTTATATTTCTGCCTAGTCACATGGAATAATATGTAAAACCTTTATTCATGTTAAAGAATGTTGGTAATAGATAAGTGGCTAGTTGTTAATGATCAGTTAATTAATTACCATACATCTTTTAATCTCGTCTCTAGTGTTAAAGGTTATAAAGTTATATTGGGTGACGTTAGTAGATGTCAACACCTTGATTAATTCCAACCATCTTCTCTGTCTCATGTTCAACTCTGGTTGAGTGAAGATGTATTTGAGGCTTTTATGATCAGTGTAGATATGGCATACATTTCCTAACAGATAATGTCTCCAGATTTTTAAGGCATGAACTACTGCTGCTAGTTCTAAATCATGGGTAGGATAATTTTCTTCATGCTTCCGTAGCTATCGTGAGGCATAGGCAATGACTCGACCTTCTTGCATTAAGACACAGCCGAGACCAATGCCTGAAGCATCACAATAGACATCAAAAGGTTTGGTTATGTCTGGTTGTGCTAGAACAGGGGCAGTGGTTAATAATTTCTTTAAAGTGTGGAAAGCTTCTTCACACTTAGGTGTCCTAGACAAACTTTTCATCTTTTTGCAACAATCTAGTCATTGGCTTGGCAATTCTAGAGAAGTCTGAAATGAAACGTCGGTAGTAACCGACTAAACCAAGAAAGCTTCTAACTTCAGTGACTGTGGTCGGGGCTTTCCAATCTAGCACCTCTTGTACTTTGCTGGGGTCTACCGAAATTCTATTTTTGGATAAAACATGACCTAAGAATTTGACTTCACGAAGCCAAAATTCACATTTACTAAACTTGGCATACAACTGATGTTCTCGGAGTCTGGATAAGACTATTCTTAGATGCTCAGCATGATCTTCTTCATTTTCAGAGTATATCAGGATATCATCAATAAACACTATCACGAACTTGTCCAACTCAGCCATGAACACCGAGTTCATCAAGTACATGAAATGGGCAGGTGCGTTGGTAAGACCGAAAAACATTACCAAATACTCATACAAGCCATAGCGTGTAGAGAAAGCAGTTTTGGTAATATCTTCAGGCCCTTATCTTTATTTGATTGTAGCCTGACCTTAGATCAATTTTAGAGAAAACTTTTGCTCTTGCTAATTGATCAAAAAGAATGTCTATCCGAGGTAAAGGATATTTGTTTTTGATGGTCACTGCATTAAGAGGGCGGTAGTCTATACACATCCTTAAAGTTTGGTCTTTCTTTTTCACAAACAAGACAGGACATCCTCACGGAGATGAACTAGGTCGAATCAAACCTTTATCAAATAATTCTTGCAACTGTTTCTTTAATTCGGCTAGTTCATTTGGTGGCATCCTATATGGCCTTCTAGAGATAGGAGCAGTGTCTAGAACCAAATCAATAGCAAACTCTATGTTCCTGTCGGGTGGTAGTCCAGGTAACTCATCAGGGAATACATCTGGAAACTCACATACCACCGGAATATCTTCTAGTTTATCAGTTTTGGTAGCATAGGATATGTACTGAAGTTATGGTTTTACAGAGTGTGATAATTGAAAAGTACTACCATCAGGTGCTTCCAACTGGAGCGTCTTATTGGCAGTATCAAGGATTACTTTATGTTCTTTCATCCCAATTCATACCCAAAATGATATCCAAACCCAAATTTGGCAACACAATAAGGTGAACCAAAATATCTCTTCCTCCAAAATTAAGTTTTGCACTCCAAACTATATGGTTTGTATCTGTTTCAGCCCCAACTGAATTGATTACAAAACCACTTCTCAATGCGCTAATTTGGAATTGATGCTTGAGTGCAAATGCTTGATTTATGAATGAATGTGATGAACCGGAATCAAACAAAACAAGTGCAGGTGTATTGTTTACAAGAAACATACCAGTGGTCACTGGTCCTCCTTCAGGGATTTCTTCCATAGTGGTATAGTGAACACGCCCAATGCGTGCACCTGTAGCCTGCTTTTTGTTACCGGGTGACTTATAACCGGTCTTCTGTTTTGCTTGGTTCTACTGATTTTGTTGGGTTGACTGATCTTGTTTCGGGGAACGACAATCACGAGCATAGTGTCCTATTTTTCCACAATTGTAACATGGAAAGTTCCTAGGACCTCCCTGATATCCTTTCTGTGCATTCCCCTGGTATGACTGCTGTCGCTGATTGTTCTGCTGATACTTCTGCTGCTACTGAGGGGTTTTATACCGCTTGACAGGTGGGCGGTATTGAGTTTTTGACACCAATTGGGTTTGCCTGGGCTGTGAAGCTGCACCACTGGTATATGGCGCCTTACGCTTCTTGTCTTCCCTGCACAGGCGAATCTTGTTTTCCAGAGTAATGGCGTCACTAACCAGTTCATTGTAAGTGGCATACTTGGAAAGAGCAAGTTCTTTTTGTAATTTTAGGGGTCAATCCTCCAATGTAACATTCAATCTTTTTCTTTTCTGTATCGACATGTTCTAGGGCATACTTGGATAGATGATTGAAAGCATGAGTGTATTCAGTTACAGTCTTGGTGCCTTGGATTAGTTTCAGAAATTCATTCAACTTGATTTTCATCAAACCCTCAGGGATATGATGGCCTCTAAAGGCTTCCTTGAACTCATCCCAAGTTGGTTTAATTCCTTCTGGCAGGGCTTTCAGATGGTTAGTCCACCAAGTTCCAGCTGCACCATGAAGACGGTGAGCTGCAAACTCAGCCTTCTGTTGCTCAGTGCAGTTGAGAAGATGAAATGTCTGCTCAATTGTGTTTAACCACTCATAGGCTTGCAGAGGTTCTTCGGCTTGGGTAAACACTGGTGGTTTGGCATCCAGGAAATCCTTATAATTGCTGTGTGGGTTTTGTCCATCACCGTGACGATTCTGACGTCCCGGTGTGGTATTCTGGGCAATTCGGTTTAGGGCAGCTTTCACATTCTCCTTACCACCTAACAGTCGAGCCAGCACGTTGGCTGCAGTAGGCGGTGTTGGAAGTTCTGATGATTCAGCATCATCACCATTATGACCATTTGTACGGGTGCGAGGCATCTGCAGTAATACATGTGTGTTTTGTTATGGTGTTGATCTTATATCCATGTTGCAGGAAAAGTTAAATTGGATTTATTAGCAAGGCATAACATGAAATTTTTCATAACACTGCATATCTTTATTAACATGGCCTCCAAGTGCTCGTTTTATTGAGTTCAACTTCTCACTTGTTGCAATATGTTACATGATTACACAACTTATTTCGTTACACTACCTTTTTACATGATCTTATTCAACTAGTACTTATTACATGAAGTTTTTCTAAAACTCATCTCCTGAGTCATTTGGATAGTCATCATCTAGGCTAGTTTCTGTATGGTCATCAGGCATAGCTTCTAATTCTCCATCTGACTCTTTAGAATCAGATTCTTCACCAAATCCTTCTAGTTCCATTACATCTCCAAAATCTTCTTCTCCAAGTATTCCGATTGGAGGTTGCGCTGGCAATGCTGCAACATGCATTGCATTGAGCTCATTTTGGAGATTCTCGATCATTGCATTTGCTTCATCTAGCTGCGCCAGTAGGTCTTGCTCGAAGAACTCTATATTCTGAATGGCTTTAGAAGCTTCCTCTCTAGCAGCATCCCTTTCGGCTTCGACTGTGGCAGCACGTGCTACGGCTTCATTCCTTTGTTGTTCCATCAAGGCTGCTTGACCTAAATAGGTAGTCATTTGGTGGTTCACTTCTAACTCTCATTGGCCTGCTTGGGCGATAGCTTGGTTAACCTGGTTTTTGGAGTCTTCCCATAGGTTTTCGGTGATTTTCAACTCAATATTGTTAAGGTTGTACATGCGACGCCAAAAATCATGGGACTCTTCTCTAGCATGATGCATCTTGGTCATGGCAATCAGGGCACAAGCAGAGGTAGCTAGATAGGAACTATAGCCAGCTTGTCTTTCATCAGTTAATGCAGCAACACGTTGACACCAAGCTTCATTATGAAAGTCTTGTGGTGAAAGAAACATATGGATATATCTTTTATTTCTTCAGTATGCTCCTGGCAGATTTTTTGTAGCATCTCAAAAGCTGCTACTTGACCTGCTTCCCACTCATTGGCACCATCTTTTTCAATTGTCCATGCTTGCCAAGATGGATCAACGGTGAGAGCTGGAACATGAAGCTTTAGAGAACATCCCGTATTCCCATAAATTTTGGTTTGCTTCCAATGGTATATTGGTGGATCGGTGTATCCTGCTAGCTCAAGTACCCTCCAAAGTAATGCAGGAGTGCCAAAGGATTCTAGCAGAGTGCCTTCCTCAGTGTATGGTGTAGGTTCCATTTTCTGTAAACATAGTAGACTTTTAAAATGATTTATTTAGAGAGAAATAAAATTTTAATAGTTGAGCCATATATAAGGGAAGGAGCTTATGCAATGAAGTGAATGAGCTTATTAACATGATGCATGCTCGTCTTATTCATCCTCATGCACCTAGATACTATCGATATGGACGGTGGCATTCATGCGTTCTCTCAAGTTAATCGCTGCAGAAAAATTCATTGCAGCCAAACCCCAACATAGATATATCAAATGTAATACAGCACAGTTTATACTCCATATATTGCTATATGGAGGCCACCACTACCAATTGACCATCGGGCAGCAAGATGGTCTGCTACCTCTACCATTTGACCATAGGGTAGCAACATGGTCGTTCTTACCTTGCTTACCTGAGCGTAGAGGTATTTGATCAAAAGAAAATAAAATTGCAAGAAAGTAAATTCCTTCCCCAGTTAGTCTTATTTACTTAGAGCCACCTGATGGTTATTACTTGGGCTTAACTGGAGATAGTGACTGGCAGAGTTTTGAAGTTTTAACAAAAATAGGTTTTGTAAAACCAAAACTTTTGTTTTTGAATGTACTTGTAACGATATTACCCTTAATCATGCTCTGATGCCAGCTGTGACAGAACCGACCAATTTATACGAGATTAAGTATGATTGCCCCCGTTTAACACGTTGGCACACACATACTCTCTCTCATATAAACCCGGTAGTCCGCCGAGTGTCACGAAGGACCTCGGTAAATCAACTTAAAATAGGATCGTACTGATTATGGAAACATCATATTACAAGCACAGAGTTCACAGCGGAAATTTATTACAAATAGAGTAAGATAGTTATTACAATACCAAGTTTAAATAATATACATGAAAGCTCTGGTTTTGAAAACCATTTATTTGAATACTCTGCCATACTCACTTTATAACTCCATACACAGCAAAGGAGGAAAGTAATAAGATAAGACCATGCCCTGTGGTCTTTACTCCTCTGCATCTATGGGGTTATTACATGTGAGGCAGTAACCCTCATATAACACATCACCTGCAACATTGGGAATAAAACCCTAAGTACTCAATTGTACTCAGCAAGACTTACCTGTCAGAGAGTAAATAAAAAGACTCTCAAAGATATGTAAGGCTTATTTGGTGGAGTTCATGTGATAGCAAAGTTTTACAAAAAGAGCTTACTACTTTCATCTTTTATTCCAGGTTTGGCATAGATTTTATTAGAATCATTATTCTAAGTTTGCATCTATCCTGAATAAACATGTATTTGATCCAAACATGGGGTAATTCATAATCATCATGTTTACTATATTATAGGATCAACTATGCTTCTTCGACAGTGATCAAGTTTCTCACTATCCGGGAGAGACGGCGATTCGAATCGATTTAATCCAGCTGGATAAAGCCCGTATCACACACCCTTACGAACCCATCCCAAAAGTTTGTATTTGTGTAGGGTAGCTTCTCACTCTGTTCGGGATACCGTGGGCTTGATTCACAGTGCAAGGCTCAGGGGGCAGCCGGTGCCAGGACACTCAGGCTATGCCTGCCCTTGGTCAAACCCTGTCCCACCGCACATCCTTTCTCTCCGCCAATGATGCACCGCAGTTCAAATCCCAGCCCGACTAGTAGTGCTATAGCTTCACAGTCGAAACGAGTTATCTGGCTGTTATGTGAAGGTACGTTCAATCTCGATCAAGGTCCAGACTACAAAATGATTCCAAATCATTTTTTTTACAGATGGGGATAAACAAGGATGTATGCCTAACTGGCAATCAGGACCATAAAGGTACACTGCATCCCGTCTGTTTTCCATTATCATATGATTTCTTATCCACATTGGTCTCCATTACCAATGAGAAGAGATATAAACCTAAATCTCGCAGGTGACAAGAGATCACCTGACTTCTACCGGTCTAAGCATGACTAAGCATAGAACGGTACTTATCTAGTGATAACAGGGTGTTATTTCTGGACAAGGTATATAATGCATCAACGGTTTCACTCAACTCTTATGAACGTAAATGCACATCTCATAAAGTAAATTATACTCAAATGTAATTCAGAAATAGAATAGATAGGTATATAAAATGTCCGGGGCTTGCCTCGGTGAAAAGTGGAGGGTCCGTGGTTAGGACACTCTGGCAGTGAGTCAATATCAGGTTCTTCGCCTTCGGGTGGCAACTCCTGTGAATTCTCCTCGACTATCTCGTATTCGACGAGATTTTCCTCTTCCGATCCTATATGTATGAATAGGATGTATACATGAAAATAATGCGCTATGATATGCTGGACGATGGTGACATGATGACATGATATGTGGTGATAATGCATCCATGTAACCTTAGTTTGGATGATAGGTTTAAGTTGGTGTGGTTACATGAAATGATAGTCTTGTTCTTATTTATTTTACTGAGTACGTGCATATTTCTTCTCCGGTAGAGAAGTTTGTAATCTTACAGATCATTACTTAAACAGGCATGACATGATATTCATGATAAAGTTGCAAGCCAATAAAACTTATCCCTATTTTCCTATTAAAGCATAAAATGTTGGTTTTAATTCATAAAGCAAGGTTAAACTAGCCAAACATCATTATTGCCATGGAACTAGCAGGGGTGGTTGTCCCATGGTCTTTAATCAACATGTAAAAGTCACTTTAACTTAATTATGCATCAATCTTATGTATTAAGTGTTTTATTTACTAAAGAAAAACACTATTTAAATTAGGTTTAAATAGTTATAACAGTGAAAGTGTTCAAAATAGTACCAGACTTTTTGTGAAGGCATACGGTGGCATTTATATCACATACAACAAATTTTAGAATTTTTAGAATAATATATTAAGCTACAAAAATCCCTAAATGTCCTCATTTATTATTTAAAAGGATGAATTTCAGTACATGGCAAAAATGCTGGAAATGCCTATTTAATAGTTTTCTATAATAGTACACACTGTGCAGAGCATATACCTAATTTTTCATGGATTTTATCACTTGTATTTATTTATATATGAAAATAACAAAATATGTTACTATTCATCTTGCAGGAAAAATAATAAAACAAAATAAAAAGAGAAACGTGCACAGGATCGAATTCGGCCCAGCTCGGCCCAAGCCGTCTCCCGCGCGGCGCGCTGCTGCTTTAGCAAAAAGGACCCTCGGTTTTTGAAGAAACGACCCGCGCTCCATCATAATACTATTCAAATGAGTCTGTGACTTATTCATTTAACCCCCTGAATGTGTTTGAATTTCAAAGTTGAAGTCCTTCCCTCTCCCTCGTGTTGACCCGAACGTCGACGACCCTTGACCGGTAGTTGCCCGTCGATGTAGGGCTTCACCGGCGACACCAACGGGCACCTACGTGCTCCTGGTGACCTCCCGTGTCGGTTGAGTTAGGTTATAGGCTCGGACGTGGACTGTGGCTAAGGTAGTGACGAGCAGAGCGGCACGGCGGCGCTGGTCACCGTCACACTCACCATCTCCGCGACGGCAAGCTCGACCAAGCTCTGTTTAGGCTTTAGTGGTGCTCTGGTGAAGGTGTAGGATCGGTTTGTGGGCTCAGGTTAAACAGTGGTTAAGCCTTAACACATGCACAGTGGCTCGACAGCGGGGACATGGCGGTGGCGTGCCCTAGTTTCGGCTGCCTGAGCACGGTAGCATTCAGGATTATCACTCCTATAGATTCTACGTATCCAACAGAGCATGAAACATAAATCAAGGCTTGCTGGAACGCAACAGAGAAGGCTAGCCATGTGCGGGTGCATGCTGTGCATAAGAAACGAAAACACAGGGATGGCGAGCGAGTACTAGGAGCTCACCAGCGGCCTGACGACGACGAGATCGGGTTCGCTGGGTAGGGCAGCTCGTGGCGAAGCTCTGTGTGCAACCAATTTGGCAGTGGTGCAGTGGCTACGGCCAATTTCACCGGCGCGTCGGAACTGCCGGTGGTGGCCGAGGAGGATGGTGTGAGCAAAAGCAGTGGCCTCCGGCGGCTTTTATAGGCATGGGGTGGGGTAGGGAGGTGGCGAGTGAGTTCGCGAGCTTGGCTACGCGTCCAGGTAGGTGGAAAGATGGCTGAGACGACGAGAACACGTCGGCGGCGCCACCTCCTCGCCATGAACAGAGAGGGAGCGGCCATGGCGAGTCGCCACCGCGTCGGGAGAAGAGCAAAGGAGCTTCTCCTCTTTGTTGCCAGCGAGGGAACTGGCCTTAACTACGCTGGAGCCATGGCCAGGGGCGCGACCGCGGCCAACGGCCTCGCCGGCGACACGGCAAAAGCCGTGAACAGCAGGCGGTATGGGCAGGCACATGGTGATCTACTGTAGCAGAGATCTTTTCTTTTCCCCTTTTCAAATTACTCCTAAATTCATGTAGGAACTTGAAAATTTTCAAAAATAAAAGTTGTTCAAAATTTCAAATACTACAACTTTGCTTTTTGAACCATACCCAAATTCCTTCTAAATTTTGAAATGCAAATTTGACCTAATAGAATTTATTTGCAATTTGATTTAAAATTCAAATTTCTGTCTGACACCTTCAAAAACTTCCTATATGAAAGTTGTTCTAAATAATGAGCTTAACAACTTTGCTTTTTACACCAAAGTCATATTCTCAAAAATTTGGAAACTAGGGTTTAACTCTTTATAATAGGAATTAAATTGATTTTTCTTTTAATTTCAAAATGGATCAAATTGGGGGCTTCAAAAAGACTAATTTAGAAATAAAACTAGGCCTAGGTCATTAAATCAAAGTTGTAGCAAATATTTTTCTTTATCATTTTTGTTTAAGGTCCAACCTTATAAAAGGCTTAGAAAATAAAATCCTATTTGGGTCAACTTAGGGCATATATATGTAAATATAAATTCAAATGTATTTTTAATTCAATCAAAGCAACTTTTTTGCACTATTTTATTGAACAATAATATTAACTTTACTTAATTATGGATTTAGGTTGATCAAAACCACTCAAATAAATAAGCCTTAATTTTCATATATAAGCATCACATAATTTTAGGGAATAGTAAAAATAAAATTCTTTTTAGCATGTGATCATGATTATAAATAGTGATAAATGCTTATGTGTGCAAATGCAAATGTTAATGCATGTTTAACACCTAGGGTGTTCACACCGCAGGGCAGGGCTAGGTGGCGAGAAGGCGTCGCGGGGCGAGGCTCGCCGCGAGGGGCGGGTCGGGGCGGAGGCGTGCACGAGCTGCTGAGCAGGAGGCGGAGGGGTGCGCGAGTGGGCCACCTCGTCGGCCGGTGGCGTGCACGAGCAGGAGGCGGAGGCGTGCGCGAGCGGGCCACCACCGAAGAACTGCATAGCGTGGAGAGTGGAGACGCTTTTGTGCGTCTCGTTTCAGCCGGTAGGCAAAATGCGTTGCGCGTATGCATCAGCTGTTGGAGAACGTTTTTAATACCCAAATCATCTTTGGTGACCTATTTTTGAGTCTAGGTCTCCTTGTTAGAGACAGTCTTAAAATAGCATCCTTTGTACAAATAGGTTTTCAGGAGATAGTATATTCCAGATTTAGGGTTTAGGCCTCTCCAGACATTCGAAATGGGTTTTGAAGACTAAAATAATATTGTCAGACACCTATTTTAAGTTTGATTGCTCAAGTAAGTTTCTTGTTAGGCACACTGAGTGTAAGAGCAACTCCAACAGGGGCCCTACTTGAGCCCCCATAGCTAAATATGGGGTCTCAGGTAAAAAAAACTTACTCCAGCAGGACCCCTACTACAGACCCCCATATTTGGCAGGGCACCCAAATCCCCACCCCAGCCCCAATTCCTGTTGGCCCAATAGCTGAGACCCCATCCTTCTCGCACACGCGCACACACAGAACTCGCCTCCTCGCGCTGCGCCCCGTCCTCTCTGGCTAGTGCGGTCGGCCGCCACCCTGCTCCGGCGAGCGCGCCCCTCCACCCCTGGCTACGCGCCTCCTCCTCGCCTACTTGCGCCTCGCCCCTCTCCAGCGAGCGCACGGTTGGCCGCCATCCTGCTCCGACGAGCGCGCCCCTCCACCCCGGCGAGTGCGCCTCCTCCTCACCTGCTCACGCCACACCTCCTCCTCTCGCCTGCTCACGCCACGGCCCCTCTCCGGCGAGCGCACGGCAGACGGGAGCGGCCCCTGCGGTGTGAAGTAGGGTGGCGCCGGAGTAGCTCCGGCGAGTGCGAGCGCACGGGCACAGCACCAACGGTTGGTACACCTCTCTTCCTTCGAGCTCCACCGGCTGGTGTATCTCCGGCCATGCCTCTCTCCGCCACGGGATCTGTATGTGAAGAGGATGGGGAGAAAGGTTGACTCAATGACGTGTGGGTCCCCCGTGTCATAGTCTGCAGATATAGATTTAGGGGACCTTTATTTTGGTGGTGCTGTTGGAGTAGAATAAATTTGTTGGGACCAACAAAAATAGGGAAGAGCACCCAAATCTAAAGTAGGGGCTCTGATTTGGGTGCCCCTGCTGGAGTTGCTCTAAGGGTATTTACCCGCAAAACCGCATGTAAGCTTAATTTATGGGTTACACGTATATAATTGGCAAACATTAAATCTCTCTCTTTTTTAGGTTCATTAACCCGGCTTGCATCACTGTGGTGTGAATTTTTTTACTGCCGATTCCACCAGCAGTACAAAATAAACAATAGCTGTTTAAAGCTGTGCGTTATTATTACTACACGCCAAAACGCGTCGAATGTTGCCGAATAATACGAAATGTGTGCAACGGCCAACTTTAGAAAAAATATCACAATCCAAACGGTATGTTTATACTGACTGCTGGCAATCGCCGTTATTTTTTTTTCTCGGTACGTATTTTACTAAAGGAAAGTAGAGTTTAACACAATTACAAAAGACGTGGTAATCCGAGGATACCACAAGAACGGAAAAAAAAAAAACAGAGCCAAGTGAAGGCAACTACTGTCGTTGTTTCAAGATTTGCGGTTTTTTAAATCTCATTAGCCTAGATTTGCAAATCTTTTCCATCTGCAACTATTTTATGCAAAAGAATAAATAAATAAGTACTGTAATAAAAATCAAATTCCGCACTGGACGCCGGCCGCGCTCGTCGTAACGGTTCCGCACGCCGCCCCGCTGGATCGGTGGCCGCGAGCCGTTCGCTCGCCGCGGACGCTTCGCTTCGCCCGCGCCCCGCCCCGTACCCGTAACTTCCGCATGCACGAGAAGTGAACGCGCGCCCGCCGGCACAGCCACAGATCACCGCGCCACCGCGCCACGTCAGGGTCCTTCCTCTTCCGCGCCGCGCCGCCCCGCCCCCGCCCCCGCCCCCCGCCCAGTGGGGACCAGGTGACCACCGCGATATATACACACCGATCGATCGGCCGCCGAGACCGACGATCGTGAGGGCCGGCGAAGGAGAGGAGCGGAGCGCGGCGGAAATGGACGTGACGTTCGCGACGCCGGGGGGCCGGGAGTTCACCCTCGAGGTGTGGTACTTCGCGACGGTGCGGGAGATGAAGGAGGCGGTCCAGGCGCGCGAAGGCATCCCCGTGGCGTCGCAGCGGCTCTTCCTCGCCGGGCGGGAGGAGGATGTCGTCGACGACGACCACCACAAGCAGGAGCTCGACGACGCCCGCGACACCGCGCACTACGGCATCGTCCAGGGCTCCCGCGTCCTCCTCCTCCTCCCCGACGACGCGCCGCCGCCGCCCTCGCCCTCGCCCTCCCCGTCCCCCGCCCCCGCCGTCGCCGCCTCTGCCACCGTCCGCATCGCCGTCTCGGCTCCCGAGATCGTCGGGCCGCGCGGCATCGCGCTCGGCGACGTCCCCGCCTCCGACACCGTGGCCCGCCTCAAGGAGCTCCTCCAGGACCGCACCGACGGCGCGCTGCCCGCCGCGAGGACGGCGCTCTTCCTCGGCAAGGCGGAGATGGAGGACGGCAAGACGCTGGCGGACTACGACCCTCCGGCCGACGGCATGGACGTCAGCGCCGTCGTGCGCCAGCAGGCCCCCGCGCCGTCTGTCGGCGGCGGCGGGGCCAGGAACCAGCAGAGGATCGAGGTGAGAGTCATGTTTGGCGAGACGGCGGTGACGATGGAGGTGGGCGCCACGGAGGTGGTCCGGGACCTGCGCAAGGAGGTGGAGAGGCTGCGCCTCCCCGTGCGCGACGGCGGCGGCTACTTCTTCGTGTACAAGCAGAACGTTATGGATGAGGACCGTACCCTGCGGTGGCACGAGGTTAAGAACGGCGACACCATCGAGATCTTCAACGGCACGGTCACTGGCGGCGCATGATGATGGGATGCCATCAGATCACGGGGTTTTACAAAGGTTTAGGGTTTGTTTCATCTCCAATCCTGCATTGATATTGATATTTCAGAGCTTCGTCGTTTTAGGATGGCCTGCCCAGCACTGAACACTGATCGAACAATGGTATGCTATTTTCTTCTAAAAATAGGAAACCTAGATTCAAATGGTTCGGAATGGAAATGTGGGAATCTCCACAATACCGAGATTTTGTCAGATCCAAGAGATATTGTAGGTTCATTCCTTAAAGGCCTCGCAGATGAATTTGAGAAGTTTTCAACAATTTAAAATCCAAATCATGAAATTGCATTTCAATTATATTTGTAATAGGATATCTTTTGAAGGAGTAGCGAAAACCGGGTCGAAAGAGCACACAACTAGGTGGAATGCATCACTCAGCGGCTCAGCCTGAATGTGAAAGGCTATCAATAGCTAGAAATCCTTGATAAAAAGAAAGGAATGACGTGTATGAATCAATGGCCTATTCTTAGGCATTATTTGATTCATGAGATTAATTTCTCTAAACATGAATGTATCATCCGTAACTTCTTATCACAATTCATGATTTCTATAACTAAGCCCTAATAATTATATCCATCATTTCTCTCACCGTCCATCATCATGTGAATGTCGAGCAGCAGGTGGTGACCGGTGACAGCTAGGCCTAACGGATCTCTACAGTCACATAGTGATTTGTGCTCGTATGGACAAAACTTTGCTATTTTCTAGCTAGGCTACAACCGCACTTTGCAACAGGAAAGGCACGGTTTTCTAGCTAGCTACAACCGCACTTTGCACATACACATCTTAGGCCCTTGTTTTTTTTCCTGAGATCGTGCACGGCACGTTTTTCATTAAGAAGAAGTAGAGTTTGTTACAACCTAAAATAGCCGCAGTAATCCACTGATTACCGATACCAGCAACCAAATAAAACACACGTGATTGTGATTACACAATAGAAATTTGCGACAAACTCAAATAAACTCGAGGCCTAAAAGTCCTCGGCGTCGAAGTCGGCCTCCAAGTTCCAGGCCACCGGATCAAAATCGAGATCGTCCCTAAACAGCACCTCTAGTGCCTCCACCTTGCTAGCCGACAAAGGGGCCTCAAAGATCGCCCGGAACTTTTCGACCTCCTTGGCGCAAACGGTGCTCGAGCCAGCGGAGATACCAAGCTTCTGCTGCAGAAGATTCTGCGCCTGTAGCATAGCGTTGGCCGCGCGGGGCTTCGAAGCAAGGCGTGCGCTACGCCTCAATGTGAAACCCGACTTCGGCGTCTTGGACCTCCTAAGCTTGGGGCGACTCTTGATGATGGGGGTCTGCCGGGGGACGTAGAGCCGCAACTCGATCATGCTTGCAATGTCAGCAGCTGAACATCCAGCCCACCTGGGGCCATGGGCACCTGAAGGGGGGGTGGCCGTGACCTCGACACTACGACGAGGAGAAGGCGATGACGGCGGTTGGTGAGGCCGACGACGATACACCACCAGAGGAGGCGCATCATGCTGTGGAGAGGGAGGCCGGACATGTGCCTCAGGGGTCACCTGGGCAACGTTCGGGCCGTAAACGGAGGGATCCACACCGTCCATCTCCGACGCCTCAGCATCCCTGGGGCACCGAGGGGGTGTCCGCAACTCCGGGCCAGCAGACTGGGACATCCTCTGCTGCCCGCCCACAGTCGGTGCCTGAGAGACACAAGTCCTCCACCACGGCCTAGGCCCGGGCCCGCGAGACCTGCCTCCATCTCCACTAGCGGGGGCAGTCCAGAGCCGCCCCCGTCAGGGCCAGAGAGAGACAGGTCCACCGGAGCCCTCTCCGACACTGCCTGGCAGGCTTCCACCTCGACCGTCATGGGATCGAACTCCCTACGTGGAACTTCTTGCAAAGCGGTGCAAGAGGGGTCTCCCTGCTGACCCTCACAACCTCCAGCCACAACCATAGGCACATCAAACTTCAAAGAAAGGTGCACCAGGAGCTTATCCAGCGTGGCAGCACCAGCAAGCGCGACAAGGACAAAGGCGGGGGCCTCACCAGCCGTGGCGACGTTCCTCCGGACGACGAAGGTCTCCAACCTGGGACGGTTATCGACGTCACCCAAGGGTGGAGAGACCAGCGGCTGCTGCGTCGGCGAAGGCGACGCGGTCGACAGCTGCACATCACGAGGCGGAGACCTCGTCGGCGCCTAGACAGAGTCATCCCGGCTGGGGCCTCGCAAGCGGGGCAGCACACAGCCACTCGTACACTCCCTGGCCCGATGACCAGCTCCCCGGCAACTGGAGGCAGCGCGATGAGGAACGACACTGAGCGGTGACGTGGTCACGCGCGAGGCAGTTGAAGCAGCGACCCACCAGCTCCGGCGGGAATGGATGGCGGCGCCTAGGTGTCGCATCCCCTGGCGAACGTCGGTGGCGACGCCTCACGACAGTCCGGAAACCGTCGGCGTCAACGCTCAACCTGCGACGCGGCTGCCGAGTCGCGTCAGGCACCGAAGCCCGCCGCCGTGAGCTAAGGCGCTGGCGCACCGGGACCTTCGTCACCTGCAGCTAGCCAAGGCAACGATGCGCGGGCACACGTGAGGGCTACGGCGGTGGTGGCTGGGTACTGGACCTGCACCGTCCGACGCCGCCGTTGACGCCGCTTCTTCCCTCGTACAGGCACTCGCTGGGCACCCCCCACGGTGGCAGCACTCTGCGTCGCAACCCCGATCGACGGCGGAGGCGTGGCCCGAATAGCCTTGTGAGCAACCTCCAGGTACGACGGTCGCGAGTCAGGAGTGGACTCATCGTCAGAGCTGCCCGCAGCAGGTTCCGCATCCGCCCAATGCCTCGCCTTCGAGCGCCCCACCGAGCTACCTCTAGGATGGAAGGGGGCAGCGTGGGGGGAGAGGGATGTTGACGGCCTCGGAGAGGGGCCGCCATCCGGCTGCAGTGTCGACAACAACAGCGGCGGTGGCCGTGCCGCATGCTCGACGAAGGGGGTGGCAGTGGTGGCCAGGGCAGGAGCCGCTCCGTCACCCGGGTCTTCATCGTCGTCCTCCTCGTCGAAGACGTCCTCGACGAGGACCTCGTCCTTGAGCAGCGTCGATTGGCCGCCAGATCCGGCACACACAGGCATCCCAGGGTCTTCCTCGGTGACGGATCTGGAGGCTGCAGCTGCCGGCGTCGGCGTCGGCGTTGCCGGGAAGGGAGCTCGCGAGGAGGCCTCTGCGCCGGAGGTGGCGGGTCGTGGCGACGGCGGCTGCTGTCGCGCGCAGACGGACGTGGATCCGCAAGCCAGGGGGCCGCACGCGCGGGAGCCAGCCTGCACCGAGGGCGGCGGCGGCAGCGGCCGCGCCCCGGGGTTCGCTCCAGAGAACAGGGCAGCCGCGGCAGCAGCGGCCTCAGCCCGGGCGCAGGCAAGGGAGTCGGCTGCTGATGGTGGAGGAGGAGGGGGTGGTGGAGGGGAGGAGGTGGGGGGAGGGGAGGGGAAGAGGGGCGTCCGACGGTGGGGAGGCCGCCGACGTCGGTGGCGGCGGTGGGGAGGCCCTCGCCAAGGGTTAGGGTTGCGGGCTCATCCCCTTTTTGGTCAGAAGTCTCTCTGGTACTATTGGTGGCATCCATCCCTCGCAAAAACTAATAATAATGCACTACAAAAAATGGGGGCGAAGAAATACCCTCTCATCCACCCCTTCACTGAAATCAACAATTTTTTGTGTGTTGGAAGTCACGTGGATTTACTTGCATAATAAATGATTTTTTTCTCGTTTCTCTTTTTTCCATGCTAATTTACTCCCTTGTCACATAGACTGTTTACCAACAAGGTTGTTTAATGCTGTGAAAATCATATTACTTGACTAGTTGGGTTTGCCCCAAGCATATAGTCATATCTTGTTGTGAATTAAAAGGTTTAACAAAGGGTTTATGGTGTTGGATCTGCAATCCTGCATTGGGATTACAGGAGTCGGTTTGTTTTGTTTAATAATTTCATCTGGTTTTTGGAAAGCCTTTGAGTTTAAGAGTAACAATGTTGGGATCACTAACTAACAAAGCTGCAGAAATCAAGTCAAGAACTTACTACCGTCAGAAAGGCAACCTTTCTTTCTCTTGCTAGTCAACTCCAAACACAAAGACCTCACTTTTGTGGAAACTAATTCCTACAAAATTAGGTCTTGTGTATTTCTTGAAAGGACTACTCTGCTAGTTGTACATGTATTTGAGAGGATATAATTTTGTATGCAAACATTGTTTTTTTTTCTTTGAAGAGTTAGATTAGGTTATTAGTCTAGTCTCTTAGCTTGATTAAATTGTCCAATGCACTGTAGATCCATGCTTAATTTTCCATGTTCTAATGATGAACAGATATCGCATTGTTTGATGGATTGAATTTGTGTGTTTGGTCCTTCCAGATGTAGATGTAGACTATTCTATCTCAAGGAATAATAGCCAGCGATTATTCGTACTTTGCCATTGATTTGGCAGCATGGAAATTAACACTGATGGCACCAGGTCAGTGTCTAGTACGACCACAATTTAATCCAAGGCATTAGGCAGAGTTTCAAACATCCCCCTCTGTCTCTTGACAAGCAGCAGGCAGAGAGACCAGTGGAGCAGCGCATCGAACTATCTTTGTGCTTTCGGTTAAAATATGTTGATACAAGATACTGCTGTCACGTAAACAAGTTAACCATGAGACGTAACTCCAAAAGGATACTCGTACTTGAGTCTATGCGATCCTGATAATTCCCTGCATAAGATTCATGTCCTGTATTTTTTTTATCTTATATATGACTATCTGCATTCTATTTTACACTAAATACTCTTAACTGTAATTCCTATCAGTAGATTAGATAGGGCTCCCGTTTTTCATAGTTGTTCATGAGCTCATATTCAATCTATAACTATAGAGTCCATGATATGTCATATGTCTTTTTCAGCAAAAGAACAAGGAAATGTTTACTTCTATATGTAAATATGTAATAGAGGACTGTAACTCAAAAGCTTTGAGCTGTCTTCACTACTTCAGTTTGCGAAATTGTCTTCATAAATTGTTACTAAAGTAAGAAGAGATAAACAATGAATGTCAGAATAAATTGTTTGGTTATAAATATAAGAAGAATCGTAGCCTTTGCTCACTGCCCCTATATATTATTATCTCTAATGCTGCTCGTTGCATAAATATTATATCTACAGGATGTGCGCAGAAGTCATATTATAGAAGTATGCTGCTATCAAAGCAAATGGTAGCTTTGGTGTATAGGGTGGGCTGTATCTAGGAAGATCATACCTACACTCGGTCTTTTTCAGTAAAAGAGATCTTGTATTTACCTCAATGATACCCTTTGCTTCATTGATACTGCTGCTTTGATTTGTCGAGGTGAGATGAACAAGGGAGCTCTTGTTCGTTTTCTGTTAACTAGAAGTTTTTTTAAAAAAAAAAAATCTCTAGTAGATTATTTTGAAGAAATAGTGCACTCTTCTTCGAGCACTCATCTCGATCCCAAATTCTGAAAGTTTATAGAAGGCTTTAATAAATGTTAGTTTTGAAAATAAACTATTTTTTCTGACATACCGAGCTTGTTCAATATCCCCCACAGAATGTTAAACATGATCTAAATTTGTGGCCTTGCAAATGGAGCAACAAATTATGCAGTACTGTGTCAAAATCGAATTGGTGTCCCAACAGTGGTACTAGAACAGTGCTCAGGAAATTGCAGCACATTAACAGACACCACATTGGGGATGAAGCCACTGGAGCTGGCAAACATTTCTGCAGGAGCATGACATCCGTGTCTAATGTATCTAATCTTTTTTTGTCTAAGTATACTACTTATCAGTTGAAACAGAGTGCTGTTCTAAGAGTTCCTTCCCTAAGCTGTATACTTTCCTAGCGACTACTCCCTTCCCTTTGTCTCTGTCGTCCTAGCTTGACGATGGGTTCATCGGAGACCATCTGAACAAAGAAATAAGAGCCGTCCAGCTCACAAGTATTGAATACAGACATTTAATTTGCACTCCCCAGCGACAGTTGTGGTGGGACGGGGGGAGTGTATTAAGGAGCCAAATATTATGACTCTTGAAAGTTACTCTTTGCAGCATCAACCGCCAGCTAAATGCAAGCACACGGAACTGAGAAGATGGAACCCGAAATCTGACGTGGGGTCTAAACATACAGAACTGAGAATGTGGAACCCGAAATCAAACGGGGATCTAAACCCTGGTTAGATGTGAACACCGGAGGTTTTTGACGATCACTCGACCAGCAGTCCAGCACAGAACCTGAGCACCCAGCATGACCGACTGAAAAATGACCAAAATTCAACTGCATCTAGTCTCTGGAAGCAGAACTTCCACAGAACAATAAAATAAAATAAAATATCAACCATCAAAACACAAGCCGAACTGTTGTAGAAGTAAGGTACTCCCTCTATACTAAATTGTAAGTCATTCTAAGAATCTTGAAGGGTCAAACTATTTTAACTTTAACCAAATTTATATAATAAGATAATAATATTTACAATATCAACTAAGTATTATTAGATTCTTCATCAAATATATTTTTATAGTACATTTATTTGGTCTCATAAATCTTTGTATTTTTCTTTATAATTTTGGTCAAAGTTAAGACAGTTTGACTCTCTAAAATTCTTAGAATGACTTACAATTTAGAACGGAGAGAGTAGAAGATTAGAGCTTCCACTTTACAAACATAAGCTAGCAAACGATTATATCCATAAGGGCGTCCCCAACGGCGCAAAAATCACTAGCTAGGAAGGATAGCTACCCAATCAGGAGGAGAGATAAAAAGATGTTTTAGAACGCTAGCATCAGCGTCTAGCTCGCACGTCTCCTAAAATTTGCATAGTCTCTGACATCTCTACAGCAGCTTGTTATTTTAACCAATCAGCACTTATTTTTAACCACAAAACAGTATTTTTCTCTCACAACAAATCAGCACGAGCAAAATCAGCACTTATTTTTCAGCCCTAAACGAACAGAACTATGTCCAACTTTTTCCTTTTTTAATTGTATTTGATCTCCACGTCAGCCGGCGATTCTACTGACTCTGTTGTGGACGCCCTAAACCATGAAGACAAATCGTCACACGAATTTCAGGGTTCAATTATTTCACTGCTTAGTTCAAACCAGTACTGCTGGGCAGCAAATGATGTTCACAAACACAAACAGACCGACATAGGACAAACACTTGAAGAAAAACATAGAACACAGGAACTGACTCGATCAGGACACGACCACGACATGCAGATAATCTCCATCGACGGGGACAGAGGAAGGCACCAGACTTGTGAACCCTGGAAGGACAGCTGTTCATGGCCCAGTACTTACTGGCCACCACGGAGACGGAGCACCAGGTGGAGAGTGGACTCCTTCTGGATGTTGTAGTCTGCCAGGGTGCGGCCATCCTCCAGCTGCTTGCCGGCAAAGATCAGCCTCTGCTGGTCCGGGGGAATGCCCTCCTTGTCCTGGATCTTCGCCTTCACATTGTCGATGGTGTCCGAGGACTCCACCTCAAGGGTGATGGTCTTGCCAGTGAGGGTCTTGACGAAGATCTGCATGCCACCACGAAGGCGGAGCACCAGGTGAAGGGTGGACTCCTTCTGGATGTTGTAGTCGGCAAGGGTGCGGCCATCCTCAAGCTGCTTGCCGGCGAAGATGAGACGCTGCTGGTCTGGGGGGATGCCCTCCTTGTCCTGGATCTTCGCCTTCACGTTGTCGATGGTGTCCGAAGGACTCCACCTCCAAGGTGATGGTCTTGCCAGTGAGGGTCTTGACGAAGATCTGCATGCCACCGCGAAGGCGGAGCACCAGGTGAAGGGTGGACTCCTTCTGGATGTTGTAGTCAGCAAGGGTGCGGCCATCCTCAAGCTGCTTTCCAGCGAAGATGAGACGCTGCTGGTCCGGGGGAATGCCCTCCTTGTCCTGGATCTTCGCCTTCACGTTGTCGATGGTGTCCGAAGACTCCACCTCCAAGGTGATGGTCTTGCCAGTGAGGGTCTTGACGAAGATCTGCATGCCACCCCTGAGCCTGAGCACAAGGTGGAGAGTTGACTCCTTCTGGATGTTGTAGTCAGCGAGGGTGCGGCCATCCTCAAGCTGCTTTCCAGCGAAGATGAGACGCTGCTGGTCCGGGGGGATGCCCTCCTTGTCCTGGATCTTCGCCTTCACGTTGTCGATGGTGTCCGAAGACTCCACCTCCAAGGTGATGGTCTTGCCAGTGAGGGTCTTGACGAAGATCTGCATGCCTCCCCTGAGCCTGAGCACCAGATGGAGGGTGGACTCCTTCTGGATGTTGTAGTCAGCTAGGGTACGGCCATCCTCGAGCTGCTTGCCAGCAAAGATGAGCCTCTGCTGGTCCGGGGGAATGCCCTCCTTGTCCTGGATCTTAGCCTTGACATTGTCAATAGTGTCTGAGGACTCAACCTCAAGGGTGATGGTCTTGCCAGTGAGGGTCTTAACAAAGATCTGCATCTGCAAATATTAAAGGCCAGAAGAAGAGTAAGCGACCATAAGTTACAGTGAATCTAACAAGAACTGATCAACTGTTGAACAGAAGAACTGAAATATGAACAGAGTTGTAACATCGGCTGCTCAGCGTCCTAATTTGAGGGCTATGCAACTAAACTATTAAATATGCAACTGATCAGATCTTATTACATATAACTAAATCATTTAACATTAGAGAACCATTACAATAAAAACCAAACACGATGTATGGTCTAATCAGAATAGAACAATTTAGCAGAACAGTTAACGAAGCGACTAAGCAATTGTGCCATGGAAAGTACTTATACATGATTCAACAATCAACTTACTAATTCCACAGTGATATATAATTATCATAATGCATGAACAGAAGTCACATATACATCATATAAACTAAGCAGATTCTTCATAACAAGTACTGAAGTACCTATTGTATTTCACATTAGGGAAAACACAAATCATATGCAGCGTGCCATGGTACGTATATGACACATGATTCAACAACCAACCAACTAATTCCACAGTGATCTATGATTATCTTCCACAGTGATCTATGATTATCATCAGGCATGTGGCATGTAAGGGTAAGTTACCAATACATATAGGTTTACTAATAAGATTAAACAGCAGCCTAAATAGTGTCCCTTTGAGCAGTACAGCCTAGATAAGTGGAATCAACAATCTAAACCAAATCACATGATTGCAACATGAGTACATGACCAAACAATTAACCACGTCTCTACACCTCTACAAGATACATGACTCGGCGATAAACTAGTTAGCTCCAGAGTCATATATGACTATCATCAGGCATATTAGCTGTAGGCGCATCTGGCATATAAGCAGAAGCTACAAATCTACAAAATTCCAAACCAAATCAAATAACCGTAACGTGATCTGGCAATCAAACGCAAGTCCTGCCGCGGGATCACGCGCAACAGCGCATGGAACATCAGCAAACGAACCAGCCGGTCCAATCAATATCTACTCGAGCTCAACGCGCAGACTCACGCGAGCACAATCTCACCAAATAATTTCAACACAACCCGCAGATCTACACCTCTACCTACAAATCGAATACAGATCGAAGGACGCGAGCAGGCCATCGCCTCGTACGACCTAATTGAAACCCTACGACGAACACGAACGGGAAAGCATACCTAATCAAACGCTACGACGAGCACAAGAAGGGAAGGCATATGAGGGGTTGAGAGGGGAATCGAAAACTCGCTTACCTTGGGAGGATCGGCAGAGGCTCCTTCGCTTCGCTTCGATGAATTTCTCCGACGATGGGATTGGGGACTGGGACTTGGGCGGATGAGGCAGGGAGGGGATGAAGCCAATTTATACACGCGGCAGGAGCAGGAGGAGGAAGAAAAGAGTCCCGTGAGGCTACGGCACCGAGCGGTGTGGGGCCCAGCAGCGAGAGGCGGTTGCGTCGTGGTTTCGTGGAATCCGTCCCCACCGCGCAATTCCGCGGAAAAAGCCAGAGGCCGCCGCGGATATATCGAGGAGGTGACGCCGTTTGCTGCCTGCGGTTGGTGGCCGTTAAGATTAACACCGTTACTATATAGTACCGTTTGCTTCAATCATGCAGGGGCTTGATTTTTTTCCCATCTAGAACACTTCACCTACAAAGTCCCTGCACGCGCCTCCCCCCCACCCCCCCTCACGTGTCACCACTGTTCACTCATACCGTTACCGACTCTTTTAGTCAATGTTCAAGTTAATTGGTATATACTGTACTCTTCGTCCTAAAAAAATATCATTTTTTTATTTTATAAATATCATGTTTGACCATTTATTTTATTCAAAAATTTTATATAAACTACAAAATAAATAAATTATTATTAAAGTATATCAAATAATAAATTAAGTCATAACAAGATAAGTATTTATAAAGCATTTTGAATAAAACAGATGATCAAATAACATGTCAATACTTTTTTGCACCGAGTACTCACTCTTTCACGTTTTCAGAATAGTTTTGGCACCACATTAAAATATTCAGGTTCACACCGCTATCATCATGTTCAAAAAAATACTGCACCTCATTCAATACTTACTCTTTCTGTCCAAGGAAACATATAACTATAAATTGTATGTCACCAAAAGTAATTTAAGTTTGACTAAATTTCTAGTAAATATATTCACATTTGTGACTTCAAATTAATTTATTATGAAACAACATTTGTAATAATCTAATGGTATTTTTTTATTTCCTAAATATTAATATGTTTTATCTATAGTTAATTAAAGTTAAGATAATAAATCATGGTATTGTGATAGAATTGTACGTTTTTCTGGATGGAGATAAAACAACTATGAAAACAGAACAGAGACAGTAGGCGTATGTCATTTTGATATTAGCCTTGTCTTGCATGCAGGGAATTAGCACCACACAGAGAAACCCACACTTTCCGGTCTTTGAATTAAAGTTAAGGGAGTGTTTAGTTCACGGGCACACTTTACCTGCCTAATCTTCGGCGAGCCACGGAGCTTTTGCAGATGTTTAGTTCTATGTTAGAACACACCATGCTACAGTATTGGCGGCCACGGAAACGTCGAAAGCTTCTTGGTTAACCACAAAACTGCGGCAGCCACAGCGCATGCAAGTGCAATTTCCTGTAGAAGCTTAGGCGGTGGATTTCTTCACCACAACTGGAGCGCCGCTGCAATAGAGGCGTGGCTACCACAACATCTTCACCGTAGACTTGTGGCACCGCCACCATGGTAATGGCAGGTGCTGGCCGGCAACCAAGCATATCCTAAGTCTATGGTTGCCCATGTCCCCTTTATGGAGAACTAGCACCTTCTATAGTGTGGAACCCGGATTTTTTGGTCTTTGAATAACCGTTGCCCATTCTACGTACTCACTAACTAATCCAACACAACCTTCTAGTAGACCATCCATTCCCCCAGCCACCCACCGTGCGCGGATGGACTGTAGGAGCTACTCCTTCCATTCAAATAAAACCATTGTTTTAGAATGAATCTAGACATACACGGCTCATTTTTAAAATAACAGTTTTTCTCAGACTGAGAGAATTACTAGTACGCGTGTGAACAAACAGCGATGCAACCAGCGACTGTGCGCGGCCCGCACAATTGCTATGTGGCCTGCTATCGGAGGAGTTATTTGACACGCACACCCTGAGGAGCGCAAGAATGACAAGAACCACTTAGGTCAGTTTAGTGGGAGTTTCAATTAGCTTCACTTATATTAAATAAGTTGTCACATAGAGATATTCGATGCATGACAGTGTATTTAATAAGACATAGATGAAATAAGTTTTATCTCTAGACATGATTACCAACCCTCTATGAGCCATAAAATTTATATTAATAAAGTTATAGAATAAAACACTCGCTTTCAATATAAAATTCCATTCGAGTTTTACTTTATTTTACAAGACATGATAATCTTGAAAAAACTTACCATTGTGAGGGGCCTTATTCATTGGTGGTCGTGATTGATGCCATAGATTTTTATTAGAAACCTCTTGTTAGCTGTAGACTAGAGTACTCCAAGATGGACCAGAAGAAATGGAGAAAGTCGGCATTCGCAGCGCGTGCGCTTGACGCCGGCGGCGTCCCTTCCGTTTGGCCGACGTTACTTTTGCCCGGCGAGTAACGGAGGGAACCTCACAAGCCGTCCATTGCGCTCTTCTGGTCCCTTTCCTTTCCTTGTGAACGTTGCTTTCGTCCACTTTATTTATTTTTTTCATTATTCTTGATTATTGTTTTAAATTTCTGAAAGATGTATGATTGGACCGAACGTTCGTGTTCGTGTCCGGGCCATTTCTCACGACAGGAATTAAAAATGTACTCCCTCGTCCCAGAAAGACTGTCGTTTTAAATTTTTTAAACATCACGTTTGATCATTCGTCTTTTTTAAAATTTTGTGAATCTGTTCGGCTGGCTGGATTATACAGTTGGCTGGCTGATTGTTCTGAGAGAAAAACATTGTTAAATGGCTGGCTGATGCTGATCGGTAAGTTCATGCGAACAAAGCCAAATATAAATATTATTTATCTTTTTATAATTTATTATATCATTATAGACACTTTAATATTTATTTATTGATTTTGTATTTTGTATAAAACTTTTAAATAAGACGGACGGTCAAACACAGTTTCTGAAAAGTCTAAAATGACAGTATTTATGAAACGGAGGGAGTACACCATATGTCGAGAAGAATAACAAATTCAAACGGATCATTAGCGGAATATATTTTATAGTATATTCATTTTATATTCATGTTCCTTTAAGTTTCATTATATTCGTTTGCTTAATCGCTAGAGATGCTCTGGTTTTGCAAGAGCGGTTTCCTTCTTATCCTCTGGTTTCTTTTCTTCACGTCCTTCGCAGCCACAGCCACTGACCTAAGCAAAGCAAAGAATCTTTAATCATGCAGCAACAGCAGACAGCAGCATCTTCTCTCCCTCGTCGTTTCCCTGTTGGAAGGAATAGGGTGTTAGGTTCCACCTCCTAAATTTATTTAACCTTTGTCATCCGATATTTGATATTAATTTAGAGTATTAAACATAAACTAGTTACAAAACTAATTACCCAGATAGAGGGTAATTTGCTTGACAAATTTATTGACTAAATAATCTATGATTTAACAATGTTGTATTATAATAAGTGCTAATGATGGATTAATTAACCTTAATAAATTTATCTTACAAATTAGACTCCGTATGTGTAATTAGTTCTATTTAATACTCTTAATAATATCCAAACTTTCGGTGTAACATGATTAAACTTTAGTCCCTAGAACCAAGGAAACACGCATTGCTTGGTCCGGAAGACTTGCGACGTACTCCCTCCGTCCCAATGAATATGCAATTCTGTCACACCGCAAAATTTATATTTTGGGTTGTGAATAGAAACAACTAAATAAAATGAATGATTTACTAAAATTTATTGAGCTTTATATAGATTGTAACAACACGTAAAATAAAAAAATGGCTTTAAAAAATTGTTCTTAATTAATATTATGGGGATGTTGCATTCATGACGTTTGCATAATTTTTATTGAGTGAAAAACAACTTTTCAAATCTCGATTTGGCTCCCATCGATTTTACTCTATTTATAAAATAAATAAAATAGTTATTGCTTTGATCGTGAAAAAGATTCCAAATTATAAAAAAAATTATTCCCAAGCATTTCACAATCTTTATTTGATTTAAAATGCTATGCTTTTTGAATCTCCAAATGAATTATACAAAGTATTTAAAGAAAATTGCAAACAAAAAAAATAGAAACGCTCCATCCCTTCTCTCTCGGCCTGGGGCCTGCTGGCCAGAACGCTGCTGGCCTGCTCCTTCCCTTCCTTGTTTCTCTCTTATTCCGTTGCCCAAGCCAGATCGTCAGCGGTGCCTAGCGCCCATCCCTCTCTCTCTCTCTCTGAGTCGCTGCAGCAAGGGCCCGCTAGTCAGCGTTCTTCTCTCCAACTCTCATCGTTCCCTTTCCTGCTGAACGGACGAAGCAGAGCACCACAAACAACGCTGAGTCGCACGCCTCCGTTTCCCATCTCCTACAATCTTGCTGACCCCAACCTACTCATCTATCTCTCAGGTCACCATAAATGGACCCAGCGCCGCTCCTATTTTCCCATCGCCATTCCTCACGAGCTGAGGAACACAAACAGCGCCGCCACACGCATACGAAGCGAGCAGAGCCGTCGACGTCGTTGCCGACGATTCCATCGTTCCGAAGCTGTTTCACCGCGGTAAGATCGACGTAGAGCTTCGTCTCGCCTTTCGGAAGATGCCAATCCACTTCTTTTTTCTTTGTTCTTGCTGCTAATGGCTAGCGCCGACCGCAGGGAGCCGCACCCGCCGGAGCACGTCGCCGCCATCTTCCGACCTTTCTCCGTCCGATTCGAGCCCGTGGTGAGCATCGCCTTGATCCACTATACCTTACCGTGCCTTTAATTTTGTAAATTCCTGGTCGTTAGTGCCTTAGCCGCGTGCGCCGTGAGCCTGTGCCGCCATCCATGTGCCATCTTGAAATATTGGACAGGTCTCTATCCAGAATTGGACAAAGAGCAGTTGGAAGAAGGAGCTAACCTGATGCTCAAGGTGGCGAAGGAAGTGCTGGCTGCACAAACCGCAAGGCAGGCGACCCTCTTGCTTCAGGATACCGAGCAGACTGATGTGGAGGATGAAGACTAATAAAAAAGAATGTTGATCTCTTATTTTAGTTTGTGGCGGAAAATGGTTGGGTTTTTTAGAGGTTGCATTTTGGTTTTGTTTGCCTAAAACTATGTAGGTCATTTGGTTTAAGCCTGGTGTGGCAGTCTATTTTTAGTTTCTTAGTCTTCCTGTTCTAGTGGGCTCGTGGTTAACTCTAGTTTTGCCTGAGCTTCTATGTGCTTATTGTCAGAGCGTGAAAAATATTTGTCTCTGGTCTCTGTCTCGTCTGAACTCTTGTAATTTCGTTGATCTTTAATGGAAATAGGGATTACCTCGTGTGGAAAAAAGATGAGTTTACGCTTGCACTCTCTTTCTTCCGAAACAAACGGTTCGTTAAATGGTGGACGAGAACGCGGGTTTCGCGTTTTCCGGCGAGCTGGGCCACCGCCGGCCATGGAACCACCGTAAGCCGCCGCCACTGCCAGCATCGTGGTCAACCTGAGCGCCACCACCCTTTTTTGTATTTCTTTAGTAATTCCCCTTCTAATCTCGTACGTCCATCAGGCCATCAATGGCTGTAGACGTTGGATACATCTTCGGGAGGCGTTTCACTAAAGAGCCCTCCGTAATCCAAATTAGAACCTGCAGTACTTGATCCAATTATTTAATACCGATTTTCATTTATTTTAATTCATATTTATTCTGATTTATTCACAAAACTGCCACAGATCATGTTTTAGTTATAAAATATCCGTTTTAAATTCGATTTGAGCCATTCAACTTGCATTGGATTCACAATTTAATAATCTACATGTTTATATCACTGTTCAGTATATTTTAAACTTCTAAAAATTTATAATTTATTTAATCCATTATCTTAATTAATGAAAAACCCTTTAATTCATAGCTTCGCTATGTTAAATCCGATTCAACCCGTTCAAGTCATGTTGGATTCGTTTCGACGAGCACTATACGTTAGAATTACTTTCACTCTAATTTTCCACTGTTTGGTGTACTGTTTCTTATTATGTTTTGTTTGGGCCAAGCTTGTTGATTGCCGTCAGACGGTGTTGAGTGCGAGGATTCCTGGGATCAGCTGTTCGATACCCCCGACCCTACTAAGTTCGAAGGCAAGTGTCCTTGCTCATCTTGCACCTATATTTATTTACTTTTTGAGTTAGAGTAGTTAGATTATTAGTTGCATGCAGAGTCTAATTTTGAAGCCTATGATAAGGTTTACTAGCAATTATTTATATCATCCTTAAAACCCCGTGTTGGGACATGGTAGAAGTCATGCTTAGCCTTGCAGTCTTGGGTTGGGAAAGAGTATAATTAATGTTGATTAATGACATGAATCATGTGGAACTGGTAATCTTTTTAGAAACATGGTGATTAGGCAAATCCGGCAGGATGGACCGTTTGGTGGAGGTTTTGGTTTGTGCCGTGTAATGGCCGTTGATGATGGTGGTTTGGGTTTGTGCTAGTTATCCTGCCTGGATCCCTAGGACCTGGTTCTCGGAGCATGTAACCCAGCTTTACAGCGCAACCATGAGGTCTGGAGTAGGGCTGGACCTAGCTAATTAATTAGTTCCTCTAAGTTATGGCTTTACACGGGGTTTGTTTTGTGGCTCAAGAGGGGGCTTCTACAGTGGGTCGTTACCCATGTTAGTGATGAAACCTTAGAGGCACGTGTAAAACAGGCTTAGAGGGCTTTGTAACGGCCTTGTAGTGTGACCCCGCCGTTCACCTAAGAAGTGTTTGGCGTAATGGGGAACAACACAACTCGTGGTGAAAGTGTGCAAACTCTGCAGAGTGTAAAACTGATATATCAGCCGTGCTCGCGGTCAAGAGCTGGCTTGGACTTCTTCGGGATTAGTTGGTTGCTTTGTTATGGTTGGGTGGTTCTTTTGGGAAAGGAACGGGTGCTTGGATGGACTTCCAAGTGTTGGTTGCTTGGATGGATTTCCAGGTCTGGTTTTGCTTGGTTGGATTTCCGAGTGTTCGTTACTTTGAGGAAATGAGAACTCACTTAGTTAAATAGGTGCTTAGGAATTAAGGTGATAGGATTTATCGCTTTAGGTGCTGTGTCCAAACCAAGTTAGCATATCCTTGTTATTGGTCCCATGTCATATTTCCTACACTTCCGGAGTACATTTTGATGTACTCACCCTTTCTCTTTGTCCCCCTGCTATCCCATCTAGACGCTGGAGTTGACGAGGAGGAGTACATAGGGCATGATTGGTTGCCCCGTCCAGCCCGTCTAAAGGGGCATCCGGAATGGTGGGGTGCACTTACCCCGTGTTTGGTTCCCTTCCCCGCATCCTTTACCCGCACCCCCCCATTCCTCTCGCCGCCTCCATCCCGGCCGACTCCGTCTTCTCGGCTCGACCTTCGCTCTCCGTCAGGGACGACGCGCTGCTTGGCGGGAACCCACGGTCCTCGGCGCGGGAGATGGCTCCATCCCTCGCATAAAAGGCGTGCGCGGGGGCATTTAGGGTTGCCGCCACTATTTCTCCTCTCCTTCCTCCGGTTTGAGCTCTCCTTCCCTCTGCTCCCCGGGATCTGCGGGTTCCTCCTCTTGTGGCTGACGCTCCGGCCCGCTGGTGCTTTGTGTGGTATACCTCGATGCCCCTCTCCTGTTGATTTTGTTTTTGTGGATCCATATTATATTTTTCCCCAAATCTGCTGCCTAGGGTTCGTGCTGTTCGTGGCATAGATCTGTGCGTTTTGATGGTGGTAAACATGTTTGGTAGCCAGATCTGTTCTTTTCATATCGTTTTGCCCCGGTCTGTTGGCTAGCTACATGCTACCTGCATAGTATTTTGTTGATGATTCAATGTTTAAGCTGAGCGCAGTGCCTAGGTTGATGATTAGAATGCAAACGACGCTGGAGGAGCACCTGTTGGTGTGGCAGCCGCGTCTTATTTTCATGTGACTGATGTTTTGTGATACTTATTAATATGCCTTAGTAGCAATGGTTCATTTCTTGCTCATGTATGTGTCCCTGCATGTTTATAGACATGGACTTTGAAGCTAGGCGCCGTGCAGCTGCTGCAATGGTTGTAGCAGTTGCAATGTGGTTTTTCACCTGGTTTAGGCGTCGGGTTGCAGATGCTCGATCTGTTACCTATGGCCCTATGGCAGAGAGGGACCAGCAGAGGATTAACAACCTTAGGTACATCTACGATTTTGGATGACGTCCACTGTGTGAACCTGCTTAGGATGCGCAGAGCTCCTTTCTTCGAGCTCTATGATCTTTTTAGAGCTAGAGAGTTGGTTACTGATTCAGTTCATGCAACTGTTGAGGAACAAGTAGCCATGTTTTTGCATGTTGTTGGTCACAATGAGAGATTCAGAGTTGTAGACCTCACATTTAGGAGATCGGTTGAGACCATAAGCAGGTTTTTCCAAATGGTTCTTTATGCAGTAGGAGAGTTGAGGAATTAACTGATTGTTCCTCCAAACACTAATGTTCATCCTAGGATTTTAGGAACAAGGTTAGCAGTTTCCAAATCTTCCGGCTGGCCCAGAATCTTACCTTTCTCAAATGGAGGGACAACAGCAGGTAACTGAGCTAATTGTGATTCTAACATTTTTTTAAAGTCAGTGCTGATTCTTTATAGTAGAAGAAAAGGTATTCATTCTGGTATTTCTGTTTTCTAAAGCTTTATCATTAGAGTCTACCTTTATAGACGTTTGATCTAACAATTTAGATTGACCAGCAACTAAATCTCTTAAAGGTGGAAGATTATAATTATTATAATTATTACCTTGGTTGTTACCTTGGTAATTACCTGGTCGAGGTTGCTGATTCCATCCTTGGTTTGGCTGGTTCCATCCTTGACCTTGCTGAGGACGATAGTAGGTGTTATTGTTGATGAAGTTTACATCCTCTTGCAACGTAGGGCAGTTGACAGCGGAATGCCCGTAATCTCCACATTCTTCACAGGTCATGCGAGAATCATCAATATGCATGACTTCCTTTTTTCTCTATGTCGAGTTTCTTCATGATGAGGTCTAGCTTGGTAGTGACCATGTCAGTCTCCTTCAGATGATGGATGCCTCCTCCTCTCTTGTGAGGTTGAGTACGTTCTTCATTACAGCTCGGATTTGAGGCCATCTTCTCCACAAGTGCTTGAGCTTCTGGAAGCTTCAGTGATAGGAAAGCTCCTCCAGCTGCAGCATCTATGGACTCACGGATGCTTGAGATAAGCCCGTGGTAGAAGGTCTGCATCAGTAGCCAATCCTCTATCCCATGATGAGGATAGTCTTCAATGTAATCTTGAAATTTCTCCCATGCTTCAGTGAATGATTCGTCATGTTGCTGTTGAAAACTTGAGATTTTCCCACGCAGAGCATTTGTTTTGCCTGTAGGAAAGAAATTTACCAGGAAAACAGTTGAGCATCGGTCCCATATAGTGTTCTTGTCTTTGTTGGTGTAGAACCACTACTTAGCTTTTCCCAAAAGTGAAAATGGGAAAAGACAGAGTAAAATAGCATCTCTTGGTACTCCTCTGATCGTGAAGGTGTGAAAGCCCATGTTTGGTTTTTGGGTAATTGATGAAACCTAGTTTGCTAACGATTGCTCTAAGTGTTTCATGAGAATTGATTAGAAAATGGCAAGATGGAGTAAAGGACCGGGTCGGTGGAGGTCACAAGTGAAGGGCAATGACGGCGTCCATGAAAATGGTGTAAGTCCATCAACAAAGGAGAAAGCCCTATTGACGGACATCCATGCAAATGGTATAAGTCCATCATCATAGGTGTCCACAAGGTTCATCAAGAGATGAGAAGGAAGTTGATAAGAAACCGGGAGCTCAAGACAAAGGTATAACCAATAGGAGCTCTTTTGGTTTTGGTGATCAAGACTCCATAGAGGGAGTGATCACATTTAGGATAGATAGCCGTACTATCAAGAGGGGCGAAATCGTTGATGAAATACGGTTATCAAGTGCCACTAGGTGTTCATGATCATTGCATATGCATATAGATGCTAGTGACACTAACTTGACCCGTGGAAAACTCCTTGAAAAAGGCTAACACACGTGCACCTAAGTGAGAGACACTTTGGAGTGTTAGTGACTTAAGAAACTGGGTGAAGTTTGAGGGTTAGAGAGGGTTTGGTCCTCTCTTCCTCCTGCCGAGCTTGCGAGGCAGGATTCGGCGAATTTCGGAAACGTTACAATAGAAAAAGTAGCGTCGGACTCTAACTTGACTGAGCGTCGGACCATTGTCTTCGGTCCGACGGCTAACCCCTTCAGCAAGCGTCGGACGCTTGATTTCGGAGCGTCGGACCATTGTCCTCAGGGTCCGACGGTACAGAGCCGCAGCAGGTGGACACGTGGAGAGCAGAGGAGCGTCGGACTCTCGGCGTTAGTCCGACGGTGAGCGTCGGACCAACGTCCGACGGTTTTCAGGGCTCGGGGAGCTCTCTGGAAGCGTCGGACGGCCGCGTTCGTTAGTCCGACGGCTCCGTCTGACTGAGTCCGACGGTGGTCAGCTGAGGACGTCGGACCGGTTGATTTAGTCCGACGTTCGTCCGTCCGACGGTCGTTTTGGCGCGAGGAAATAGCCGTTGTGATCCAACGTTCGACTTCAAACGGCTAGTGACACGTGGCGTTCATCCGAGGCGTCGGACCGTGCGGATTAGTCCGACGCTCTGGCCGTCGGACAGTCCGACGGTGCGTAGTGAACTCTAAACGGCTAGTTCTTTGTGTGTGGCTTATAAATAGTCACTTGGCCGGTTTGGGGGGTAGCTCTTGGCACTCCTAAACATCATAACATACTTGTGAGCCTTCCCACTCCACTCTCACTCATCCTACTTGATTGTGATCATCATTTGGTGAGTTTGGAGAGCATCAAGTGCATTGCATTGATAGAGATCATCTAGAGGCACTTGGTAGTGGTGATTCGCAGCGGTTTCTCTTGTTACTCTTGGAGTTTGCCGACTCCTAGACGGCTTGGAGCTGCGAGGATCGTTGAGGGGAGTTGGTGATTGTCTCCGCCTCCGATCGGTGAAGTTGTGAGGGGTTCTTGAGCCTATCCCCGCGGGAGATCGCGAAAGGCATCTTTAGTGGATTGCTCGTAGCTTGGTGGATCCCCATCTTGTGTTGGTTGTGCGGCACCCTTGAGAAGGGTTTGGCGTGTGATGCCAATTAGCGCGTGAACCTCCAAGTGGGTGTATCGCTACAACGAGGACTAGCTTGCCGGCAAGCAAGTGAACCTCGGTAAAAAATCTTGTGTCATCTCTCTACCGAGGATTTCCCTTATTTGTGATTGATTGGTTATATTGGACTTCATATCTTCTCTACACCGGGGGTATTGAAATCACCTTCTCTCTTTACTTTTGTGCACTTACTCTCGTGTGTAGCTTGTTAGTTAGTTGCTCACTTAGGAGTAGTGTATAGTAGTGACATAGCCTTTGAGTGTGAACTAGTGATCATAGTGTAGTATACTTGTCTAGGTGGCTTGCATAGTGTAATTTAGAGCTAGTGCTTTGCAAAGCTTGCTATTGTTACTAATCGGCTTGTGAAGTGTTGTTTGTAGATTTTTATAGGCTATTCACCCCCCTCTAGCCATTTAGGACCTTTCAAGGTGCTGCAGATCTCTAAAAAGTGTTGTAAGTCTGCACTTGCATCTTCATGAGCTTTTCCACAAAACTGGCTGGCTTGAACCATGGCGATAAGAGCAGGCTTGAGCTCGAATCCATTCTCCCCCGTATTGACTGCTGGTCCAGTCCGGATGTTTTCTTCTTCCAATGTTCGAGCTGGCTCCTTTGATGAACTAACTTGAGCAGCGACGGGTGTTTTTGATGATAGCTTGAAATTGTCCCTCGCCTCTACAAACTTCTTTCTTCTCAGGAGTTTCTCTGGATTACCAGTTACATTATTTGGAAGAGAAAAACCATTCATTCATCACCCTGCATAAGATAAGTAAATGATGAAAAACAGGGGTGTGCCTGTTTGAGTTAGAAATCAATCGGTAATACAATTTTATCCATGAAGCATATGTGTTATCAATATTTCCTAAGTTTAATGTGCCTTTCCCGGCAATGGCACCAAAAATGCTTGTTGACATCTACTAACGTCTCCCAATATAACTTTATAACCTTTAACATTAGAGATGAGATTAGAAGATGTATGGTAATTAATTAACTGATCATTAGCAACTAGCCACTTATCTATTACCAACATTCTTTAGCATGAACTGGGTTGTCAATCCTAATTATATATGCTAAGAATAAATAAAGGTTTTACATATTATTCCATGTGACTTGGCAGAAATATAAATAAATATAAACTAAGAACAATTCTGCAAGTGGACAGATAATTATACCATTATAGCATTTTATCTAGGAGTTCTACCAGTTTGTCGATTTATATTTATACCACTGGGAAGGACTTGGATAAACTACAATCTATTATATTGATAATAACCATATACAATGAATAAGTGAAATTACCAATGTCATATACTCTACTCATAACAGGTAGAGGTCACAAGATAATAAAGATAAATAGGGTGATAAGTATGATCAAGCATCATTAATAAAGATAAACATCACAACACTTTCTAGTCAGTAGTAATAGCTAGCCAATGGATAAACTAAGGAATTAATATCTAATATAACTACGTCAATGAATAACTCTAACTAGTGCAATTACATCTAGCAATCATTGTCAGATTAGTCCTATATCAGTGATCACATGCAAAGGGCATCATCTAGGAAAGGTGTGAAACAGAGTCATCACCCAACTTCGCGACCGTGCCTGCTTGCCTACATATGGGGGGTGAACTACAAAGGAATCAACGTAGCTGTCACCTACGCGAACTACCACACGACCCGGCACATCAGGGTGCACTCGTAGATAAATGAAATATCTAGACACCACGTCTACACATTGTTCATCATCTACCCAACGATCGATTGGATAAACGCTATACGAGCAATTACATGAATTCAATAAGATCAAACCAACTATACTAGACATATAATTAAAGTAGACAAAGACTAATGTAATCAAGAACATATGAACTATTAAGAACAATGTTTCCCTAATCATAATGAAGAATACAATAATAGAGAAAGAACTAGAATTATACCGAACTCTGTGCTCCAGACGATCGCCGGGGCTCCAGATCCCGCCGAAGAACTAGGTCTCCTCTACTCTCTAATCTAACTAGGCTAGAACTATGAACTAGAAGGCTCTTGATGAACTAGTAGGCTCTTGATGGCTTGAGGACTTGTTGCCTTCGATGAATGATTGATTGTTGCCTTCAGGGGGGTCTGCCCCTCTATTTATAGTCCCGATGGGATGAACGTGCGCCGTAGGATCAAACCGACTTGAAACAAGGGCCGAGATGACTCCTAAGAGGCGTGGAAGAAGACTCCAGAAGGCGGCAGCGAAACCCTGGGGGGCGCCTGGCCGGCCCCACCTAGCCAGGGCTCGGCCCCAGGTTGCTTTGGGTGCCTTCTACACTCTTCCAGGGTCTTCATGATGATGTTTCCTTCGCGGTTACGTTTCGTGATAATTACGCACTTTAATCCCTTTTTTATGCTTTTCTGAAATAGTCCCTGGAAAATACAGAACATGCAAATCTCGAGGAAACTGTCAGTTAAAACCCTAGACTAGTATGTTTTCATGTATCCTTTTGTGTCTAAAGTTCTAATAAAAGTTGACGTTATCGACCGTCAACACAAGGATTATAACTTGGAAGTGCACTATCACCCCAGAAAAGCCAATGTAGTTGCAGATGCCCTTAGCAGAAAAGTACATTGCAATTACACCAATGTATCCTCAGAAGAGAACTTTAACCTTTTGCATCCTGCTCTACTTTGCAACTTAATTATTAGTTGTACACTGGAAAATGAAATTATAAATGGTCAAAAGACTGATAGTGGTATCTTTCACCTCAAGCAAAAGATACAAGGAAAAGAAGTTAAACATTTCCAGGTAGATGAAAATGGAGTACTATGGTTTGATAATCGTTTGGTTGTACCCAAAGATGAGAAGCTGAAAGAGAAAATTTTATCTGAAGCTCACTTCTCTAACCTATCAATTCACCCGGGAAGTAGTAAGATGTACCAAGATCTGAGACCAAGATTTTGGTGGACCAAAATGAAGAAGGAAATAGCACGTTATGTTGCTCACTGTGATGTATGTGGAAGGGTGAAAGCAGACCATTTACGACCAGCTGGATTGCTCCAACCACTATCCATTCCTGAATGGAAATGGGAGGAGATCAGTATGGATTTTATAACTGGCCTACCTGCAACCCAAAAAGGACATAATTCCATATGGGTGATTGTAGACCGACTCAATAAGTCCGCACATTTTATACTAGTTCAAGACACTTATAAAGCCCCTCAATGTGCTGACTTATATATAGCTCAAATTCTACGATTGCACGATGTTCCAAGAATTATCATCTCAGACCGAGGACCCCAATTTATGGCTCGTTTCTGGGAACACTTACATTCATATATGGGCAAGAAACTTATCAGTTCTGCTTATCATCCACTAACTTCTGGTCAGACAGAAAGAGTGTGGGGGTATAGACCCATATACCCGCATGACAGAACATGGGCCAAGTCTTCCGATCAGGCCCAGACTGCCAAGGACGCATTGTCTATATGATCTCATGAAGATCATGCATATCCGTCGAAGACTTGGTGGACAAGGAAATAGCTTTTCTAGTATCTAGCCGATTAGTTTTCTTAACCGGTTAGGATTGTAATCTATTATGTATGGCAAAACTGATTTGTAACCCTGCCCCCCCAAACTATATAAGGCGGGCAGGGGACCCCCTCAACTCAGATCATCTCATAGCAATATAATACAGCAACACACAGGACGTAGAGGATTACACCTCGCGGCGGCCTGAACCTGTATAAATCTCGTGTCTTACGCTTCCAGCTGAAAGGTCCTTGTTTGGTTTTGGTAATTGAGTGACAACTTAGGTGGACTAATATGTGTTTAAGTATTGATTACATAGGTGATTAGTCCACAGGTACATGTGTGTGAGCAAATATGCCAAAGGTGGAAATGGCTAGGGATGATTGCTTAGCTCACATATGTGGTGATGAAGGAGCTTAATGCACATGATACATGACATGGAGTCATGTGGCTAGGTGGAGAAAATCATGACAAGGCTTCGCGTTGACGAACCGGTTGCAAGTGTGAAGGGCAAGTCGGGTGATGGCTTGGCTCCGATGGACCAACTCAACGGTGAAGAGCAAGCAAGTCGAGGATCGATGAACCAAAAGCCACGTGATGATATGAAGTAGATCATATCATTCATGAGGTGTTGGTGCATGTGTTGCACCGGCATCAACCGAGTTGGAGATGGAGAAGGTGATGAAGAAAGTAATTGGAATGGAAAGCGCAAGGCAAAGGTATAACCTAGGGCATTTCCATTTCACCGGTCTAAGGTTGAGTAGAGAAGTGCTTGACCGGATTTAGGATAGATGGCCGTAGTATCAAGAGGGGCAAACTTGTTTGCATATCGGTCATCTAGTGCCACTTGAGTGATCTAACATTGCATACGTTGCTAGAATCAAGTGGCGTGGTGAAATGAGAGAAAATCCTTTGTGAAAATGTTTGTGAAAAGCTAACGTACATGCACATGAGGTTGAACACTTGTGGTGTTAGCACATTTGCAAAGGTGAAGGTGTTTGGAGGTGAAGTTGTGAGGTAGAGAGCTCGGCAGGATTCAGAGGTTTTCAGCGAAGAGGAGAAGCGTCGGACTCTAAGGAAGAGGGGTGTCAGACAATTGGCTTCGGTCCGACGGCTTATCCTAGTTTTCTGAGCTGTGGCAAGCGTCGAACGCTCAGTTAATGAGCGTCGGACCATTGCCCACTTCAGTCCGACAGTGGCGAGCAGTGTCGGCGTGACGCAGTGGCGTTCGGGAGAGCGTCAGACTGGAGTCCGACGGTTTTGAGCGAGTTGAAACCTCTCTGGAAGCGTCGAACCGTGGCGATCATTGGTCCGAACAGCTAACCTCACGAGAGTCCGACGGTGGCCTAACTGCGTCTCGTCTGTGAGAGTCGGACGGTTTGATGCCTGGAGCAGTGCGTGCGTCGGACTATCAGCTTGAGGGTCCGACGGTTGGGAAAACGGCGCGAGAAGTAGCCGTTGAGATCCAGCGGCTGCGGCTGAATTGAGCTGACACGTAGCGACCATCGGAGGCATCGGACCGTGGACTTTTAGTCCGACGCTCAGTCCGACGGTCGGTTTTAGAGGGCAACGGCTCTATTCGCTTAAGGGCTATAAATCCAAGCACTTGGCGGCCTTGGCCGACTAGCGGAGCACCCTTGGGCCTAGTGTGGCTTGTGTAGGTGTGCTTGGGAGCTCTCTAACTCACTAGTGTACTTAGCGTTCATCCAATTGATCGTTGTGCGTTGCATTGAGAGATTGCAAAAGTTGGCACTAGGTGATCGAGTTGCAAGCCGGTGGTACTTGTTACTCTTGGAGGTCGCCACCTCGTAGACGGCTTGGTGGCGAGTGTCTCCGTGGAAGCAAGCTTGTGAGGGGTTGGAGCTCACCCCGCGGGAGATCACGAAGAGCATTGCTAGTAGAGCGAGACGTGAAGAGCGACAAGTGGTCCGGCCGAGTCAAGTGCTAGAGCTTGTGGTAAGCACTCCACGTGGGAGAGTGTGACTTGCGAGTCACCACTAGCAAGAGGACCGGCGGCAACCTTGGAGCTTGTCTCAACGGAGGACGTAGCATGTGGCGACAAGTGAACCTCCGGGAAATAAATCACCGCGTCAACATCTTTCCATCCTTCGCGGTGGTTTGCTCCCTTGTACACAAGTTATTTATTTTGTGCATTACTTTACTTGTGTAGTTGTAGTTCCTCTTGTGAGACCGGTTAGCTTGTGTAGCTTGCCACTCACAAGCTTGTGTATCTTAGAACTAGTATCTTTCTTAGCTTGTGTAGCTAAGTAAGTTGCGCTCCTTGATTAGTATTGTGTATCCTTGTCGTTGAGCAAGTAGTGAGCTTAGGTGCTTAGTGCGTTTTTGCTTGCTAGTTGGTAGGAGTTTCCCCCGTGCTTAAAGTACTAGTGCTTAGATTTGTGTGATCTTGCACTAGAATGGTTTAGGAAAGCTCAAGCTAAGCTTGCACCTTTGTTTCTTACTAGGATCTTTGACAAGGTGCTTAGAGTTATAGTTAGAGGGGTGAATCGTTGCTAGAATCGATTAAGTTTTATTCCGCTGCGATTAGTTGTTAAAAAGGACTATTCACCCTCCTCTAGTCCGCCATCTCGACCCTACACCAGCGTAGCTCTTGCTCGTCTCAGGTGCACCTTCACCGATCAATCTAGTACCTTGGGCATACCCCTCGGTAGACTATCGCCGGTATTCCGTCGACAATTGGCGCGCCAGGTAGGGGGTGTGCTTCCTGATTCATGGCAAACAAGGTGATTTTTTCAGGCTCCATCGAGCTCCCGAAGCCGGGCCAGATCTTTACGGTGGGATCCATCACCTGGATCATCGGTACCAACGGCAAAGGAAAGATCCTGGATGCGGCCCAGATCGCATCTACTCCAACTCCTCCGGCAAACTCCGCCTCGGCAAGAAAGTTGCCACGCTACACCCGGAAGGCCATCGACAACGATGACCTGATCAGATCCATAGATCGGATCTCCCAAGGCCTGTCCGAGAGTCTCCACATCATGGAGTCGACTGCAGATCACTTTCAGCGCCCATCGACGACACAACAATCTTCTCCGCTTGGCCAGGACATGACTCTGGCCATCACAGTCACTCCTCGGGGGCGCGTTGTCGAGCTACGGACCTCGAGCTGTCGCGTCTTCGAGGGCCTCCGACCATGACCTCCTGAGTGGCTATATGCCGTTCGGTCTTCGGAACGCGGCCTCCAGTTTTGCGCATCTACTACGCTCCTCCGACCACGCCTCCTCTGAGCACGTCACCACCAACTCCAGCTTCATCATCGCCGACAACGGCTGCTCCGACCACGACGACGTGGACAGCGGCGATCTCACTGATCTGCCACTTCCCACTGGATGGTTCTTCGGCGGGCCCGTCCTCACCGTCAGCAACGACAGCGCTCCTTCTCTGAACGAAACAGAAGAGGCTCGAGCAGCCCGCGAGGGGAGGAACGCCCACCGAAGACGGCGTCACGAACTGCAAGCCGAGGCAAGAAAATCCATCGTGCGGAACTTGGAGCCTAGAATTCGATCTGGTCGGCAAACACCAGGTCTACAAAACTCCAAGTGTAAACGTCGCTGTCGTGATAGAAGAGGTCAAAAGACTGGGTTCGACGCCTTAAGTGGAACGCCTTACGGCTTACCTCCAGGCAGCCCAGGTCCAGATCAACGAAGAACGCCAGTTCCCACCTCCATCACTTTCCACTGCATCAGCCACCGAGATCATCCACGACGATGGTGGTCTCTCCCGCGGCAGCCGGAGACGTCGTCGCCAAGATGGAGACCAGGAGGTCCACCAATCCGACCTCCGGGAAAAGCTGAAGACCAGAGATCTCCGGGGGCGTATCGAGAATCGAAGGGAAGCCAGGCACTCAGCAGAGACAGAGCGTCACAAGGAATATGATGAGGCACACGGCCCCCCGGTCAACGACAAGAACGCTCCCGGACTCCCCTTCACGGCAGAACTCCAGGCGGTACGCTCGCCGCCGAACTTCAAGGTCATTGGCGTCGAGACCTACGACGGCACCGCCGACCCCACCAAGTGGCTTACCGTCTATGAGATCGCGGTCAAAGCCGCTGTGGGGAACTCCGACGTCATGGCGAACTACTTGCCAGTTATGCTCAACACATCCGCCAATAATTGGATGCTGAGCCTAAAGACGAACTCCATCGATACTTGGGACCGGCTACGGGAACAATTCATCAACAACTACAGCGCCACTTGCAAGCAGCCTGGCACAAAATATGATCCGGAGAAGATTCACCAGTCGTCGTGAGAATCATTGCGGGATTATATTCGGCACTTCTCAGAAACCAGAAATAACATTCCAGGCGTCACTGGATGCCGAGGCTATGTCCGCTTTCATACGTGGCCTCCGGCCCGATGAGGAGCTCCAAAGGAAGTTGTACCGTAGCAGACTAGATTCCATCGCCGAGATGCTGCGCATCGCCAACAAGTACGCCGAAGGAAGCGAAGCGGCCCGCCACTCCGTTCACAGTCGTCTCCACTTCCCCGACCGACCACGCCACGAGGACGCTGACCATCGATCTGATCGGCACCATGATGAACGAGGAGCTCGGCGAGACCATCATTGTGGCGAGCGCGATCGCCATGACCAACATCGCTACGATCGACATCGCCGCGATGAACCAGAAGGCTCCAGAGCTGGAGAAATACGTCGCCACTACCAAGTCTACAACACCCGACCAGCTCTGAAGCATAATTACGAAGAAGCTTATGACAAGCTCCTCGACAGTCAATGCCCGATCCACAAGTTCCATAAGCATACCATGAGGGAATGCTATGGCTTCTCCTGGGCGTTCCAAGAAGACAAGAAGAGGGCTCGCATTGAGTCCGAGAGAGACAAGCGCGATGACAACAATGACCAGCCTCTAGGCTTCACTGAAGCTCATCGCACGGTCTCCACGATCATTGGTGGCCGCATAGCCATGGAGTCAAAGAGAGAGCAGAAGCTCATCGCCAGACGCGTCAACTCCGTCGCCAACCATGACGCTCCCATCACCGACCCGAGATTCCCCCCTTGGTCTCACAAGGCCATCACTTTTAGCAGAGAAGACCAGTGGACGGAGAACCCATACCTAGGGCGCTTCCCACTGATCCTCGAACCGGTGATACGCAAGACATGCTTCCGCAAGGTGCTGATCGACGGTGGCAGCGGCCTCAACATAATGTTCTCAGGAGCCGCCAAAGAGCTAGGACTCCGAGCAGAAGATCTGGAGCCGACCACGGCTCTGTTTTGGGGAATTGTTCTAGGGCAGCCCTCCTACCCCCTGGGACAGATCAATCTGCCTGTCCAGTTTGGGACACCACAGTGCTACCGCATCGAGCACATCGACTTCCTGGTGGCCGACTTCGACGCCGCGTACCACGCCATACTCGGTCGTCCAGCTTTGGCTAAGTTTGGGGCCATCTCTAACTATACTTACCTCGTCATGAAGATGCCTACGGAGACCAACATCCTTACGGTCCGCTCCAACCTCCAAGTCGCATACGACTGCAAAAAGGAGGCCCTCGCCATGGCAGAAGCCACCGACGTCTCCATCCTGATGAATACGTGCGCAGTGGACCCTGGAGAAGACCCCGCCCAGAGCTGCTACCAAGAGCAAGGAGACAAAGGACATCGTCCTCGTCCCCGGTGACCCGAGTAAAACTACTCGCATCGGGGCAGATCTCGATCCCAAATAGGAAGACGCGCTCGTTAGCTTCCTCAGAGAGCACGTCAGTGTTTTCGCGTGGAAACCCGCGGACATGCCTGGCGTACCGAGGGAGCTGATCGAGCACTCCTTGAATGTCTCGAAGACCGCCAAGCCCGTCAAGCAGAAGCTCCGGCAGTTTCTCTCCAGACAAGAAGGTGGCTATTAGGGTAGAAATAGCTCAGCTCCTAGTTGCCAACTTTACAAAAGAGGTGTATCATCCCGATTGGTTAGCCAATCTGGTCCTTGTAAGAAAAAAGAATAATGAATGGAGAATGTACGTTGATTACACCGATCTCAACAAACACTGCCCTAAAGACCCCTTCGGTCCCCCCGTATCGATGAAGTCGTCGACTCCACAGCCGGTTGCGAGCTACTCAGCTTCCTCGACTGCTACTCCGGCTACCATCAGATCGCCTTGAAGGAAGAAGACCAGGAGAAAACCTCCTTCATTACGCCCTTCAAAGCCTACTGCTACAAGACCATGTCCTTTGGCTTGAAGAACGCTGGCGCGACATACCAGCGGGCCATCCAGGCATGCCTCAAGGATCTCATTTCCGACATTGCTGCAGCTTTTGTCGACGACGTCGTTATCAAAACCGGGAAGGCGGAAGACCTCGTCTCCAACCTCAAAGCAGTCTTCGAGAAGTTGGATGAATTCCAATGGAAATTGAACCCCTTCAAGTGCATCATTGGCGTACCATCGGGCAATCTGCCTGGCAACGTCATTAGCAAACGAGGCATCCTCCCTAACCCAGAAAAGATCGAGGCGGTCACGAGAATGAAGCCCCGACCAACATCAAAGATGTTCAGAAGCTCACCGGATGCATGGCGGCCCTAAGCCGATTCATCTCCAGGTTAGGCGAAAAAGGCCTCCCCTTCTTCGAACTCTTCAAGGCAGGCGAAAAATTTGTCTGGTCAGGAAGGCTGACCAGGCCTTCAAAAACCTGAAGCAGTTCCTGGTACATCCCCCGCTCCTTACAGCTCCCAAGAAGGACAAAAATCTGCTCCTCTACATCGCCGCAACAAGCAATGTTGTCAGCACGGCGGTAGTCGTCGAATGGGAGGAAGACGGTCACGCATATCCGGTTCAGCGACCAGTTTATTTCATCAGCGAAGTTCTAAACGAGTCCAAAGCTCGCTACCTCGACGGTCCAGAAGTTGATTTACGCTATCCTCGTCACATCACGCAAGCTCAGCCATTATTTTGAGGCTCATAAAATCATAGTGGTCACCGAACATTATCTCAGCAATATCCTATGCAACAAAGATGCCAACGGCAGAATCGTGAAATGGGCCGTGGAACTAGGGACTTATTCTCTGGAGTTCCATAGCCGAACGACGATCAAGTGGGAGCAAGTACCAACCAAGCACGAGGAACACTGGACGATGTATTTTGATGGGTCCCTCAGCATTGGTGGCGCTGGTACCGGCATACTCCTCATATCACCGACCGGTGAACGCCTCCGTTACGTATTAAGAATCTATTTCAAAGCATCCAACAACGCGGCTGAATACGAAGCTGTCATCCACGGCCTACAGATCGCCTCCGAACTCGGCATCCGGCGGCTGATGGCGTATGGGGACTCTGCCTTGGTCATCAACCAGGTGAATAAAGATTGGGACTGTAACAGTGAGAAGATGGACGCCTACGTCGCCGCAATCAGAAAACTTGAAGGAAAATTCTTGGGCATTGAGTTTCACCACGTCATCCGAGCAGAAAATCAAGCAACCAACGAGCTATCTAAGCTCAATTCATCGCGCGCCGATATTCCTTCCGGCGTCTTCGTCCAAGACTTGATCCACGCCTCCATCCCTGAAGAGGAAGAGGTCGAAGCGCATCCGTCCGGTCAGGTAGCAGCCTGCATCTCGGATCCCACGGATGATTGGAGGGCACCCTTCATTGCCTATCTGCTCGAGGCCAAAATCCCCGAGGACAAGATAGAAGTAGAACGTCTTGTGAGACGGTCCAAGAACTACGTCCTTGTCGACAATAAGCTCATGCGTAAAAATGCTAAGAGCGAAATATTCCAGAAGTGCGTCACGCGTGAAGAGGGCATTAAGATACTTCAAGAAGTACATGGAGGCATGTGCGGCAACCACGCAGCTTCACACACCCTGGTCGGCAAAGCTTTTCGAGCTAGATTTTACTAGCCTACTGCCGTCCAGGATGCCAAAAAGATTGTACGACACTGTGAGGCGTACCAGTTTTTTCGCAAAGCAGATACATGTCCCAGCGCAGGAGCTACAGACCATACCTGCATCCTGGCCATTCGCTACTTGGGGACTCGACATGATAGGCCCTTTCAAGGCGGCTAAAGGGGGCTACCGCTGCGTATACGTCGCCATCAACAAATTCTCCAAGTGGATTGAGTACAAGCCGCTGGTGAAGGCAACAGCGGCCAAGGCTGCAGAATTCTTCAACGGCATCTCTCATCGTTTCGGCCTTCCGAACAGCATCATCACCGACCTAGGAACTACCTTCACTGGAAGCGACTTCTGGGATTTCTGCGACGAAAGGAGCATTGTGGTAAAGTATGTTTCGGTGGCTCACCCTCGAGCTAACGGACAAGTCAAAAGAGCAAACAGAATGTTACTCGACGCCCTCAAGAAGCGCTTACATGAAGTCGTCGAAAGAAGCCCAGGAATCTGGATCAACGAATTGCCAGCAGTCGTCTAGGGTTTGAGGACATAGCCTAGTCACAATACTGGTGTATCTCCATACTTTATGGTCTACGGATCAGAAGCAGTGCTTCCAGCCGACGTCGCTTTTCGAGCTCTTAGAATTGAGAACTACAACGAAAAATGATTCGACGGCGCACGAGCAGAGGACATCGACACACTCGAAGAAGAACTCTAGCGTCTTGCGTACGCATGGCCAAATACCTGGAGAGGATGCGGCGGTATTATAACCGGAATGTCAATGGCAGATTTTTTGTGGTCGGTGACCTCGTCCTTCGGCGCAAGCAGAGCAAGGAGGGCATGCACAAACTCTCCTCTCCATGGGAGAGACCATATATGATCAGAGCAGTAACTTGGCTAGGCTCGTACAGGCTGTGCGACCTCGACGGCGTCGACATCCCCAACTCATGGAACATCGAGCATCTACGTCGCTTCTATCCTTGACAGCGTGTCAAGACAGATATGTGTATTTTTGTTTCATTACTTTAATAAAAGTCATATTGCCTCGATATACATGTATGTCTACAATCGTAGATCAATGAGTTTGCTGTCAAAGTGTAAGCCCCGCACCTGCTCGGGCATCACCTCTTCGCCAAAGCGTAAGCCCCGCATCTGCTCGGGCAGCACGACTTCGCCAACGCGTAAACCCCCCACCTGCTCTGGCAGCACCTCTTCTCCAAAGCGTAAGCCCCGCACCCGCTCGGGCAGCACCTCTTCGCCAAAGCGTAAGCCCCGCATCTGCTCGGGCAGCACAATTACGGCTACGTGTAAGCCCCGCACCCGTTCGGGCATCCCAGCCACGTCGACGTGTAAGCCCTGCGTTCGACAGGCCGCCTAATATCACCACTCCATCGACTGCCCTGATAAATTCGGGAAGCCTTCGCCCACGATAAGCGTAACCCCCGCCAGGCGCGGGCAGCTTCGCCACCACGTAAGCCCCAGGGACACCTGGCCGTTAAGTCTTCGCTAACACGTAAGCCCTGAGGACGCTTGGGCAGGTTAAAAGTGTCTCCAAAAGTCCTGACAAGAGTGCGGGCACCAGATGCGGATCTCTCCAAAGAGTTATATACTCTAGCTACTCGTCGACCAATACGATAAATCTCGACGAAGATCGAGCGCCGCAAGTCACATAGGATCACAAACGAATCTCCGAACACTCAGCGATTTTATCAAAAATAAAAGCAAATTCATATGTACTCCGTCTAAACATTTCTTGATCAATGTGATTAACAAATTGTTTACTGCACAAAGAAAAAATGCTTTCTTTTACAGGTGACGTCACGTGTTCTCCGTGGGGAATAGCTGCATGTCCGCCGCCAGAAGTTCCGTCGCGGGCTTCGCTTCTTCTTCAAGCAGATCTTCCTGTTGCTCGGTGGTTCCGCGGGCATAACCCGTCTTGACCCTGTCATTGCTCACGCTAGGATAATGAGAGCGCACCACGCCGAGCACGTGGGCTGCCACATTCTCTACCATGTCGGTACAAAAAGTCTTGAAATACTGCAATGCATTACGACTCCGGTGAACAATGTCAAAGGTTTGCGGTGCTTCAGCAGGAGGATTGCCAGGTGCATATTCAATAATGTCCAAGACAGGCTTAATGCTTTTTGCAACAGCTTCATAGCGGTCCTCGGCAGACTCGAGATGCTGCGAGAAATCATTCATTTGCGCCCGCGTTCTCTGCTCCATAATTGATCACAAGGAAAGAAAACTTACCCAAGCAGCTCTCTTCGTTCCTCTGAGCAGCTTCCCGCAGCATCGTCACTTCCTTCTCCATTTCTTTGGCTATAACAAGGAAGGCAGTGGATCAACATTATCTAGAAAGAACAGAATCGAAGACCTAAAGAAGCTGCATACCTCGATTCACGGCTCCATCAAATAGTTCTTTCAGATCTGCACGACAAGACCTCAGAATTAAGGAGCAAGCAAGAGCCCAGATAAACTGGCCAGTACAGCAATGGCTTCCATACCTTTGTTCGCCTACAACAGCTTCTCCTCGGACTCCATAAGATCACTGCAATGCAACTGCAGTGTATCACGTTCCTCGTGGAGGTCCTTCATCGCTTCTTCCAGGCGTGCGGTCTCCTTTTGCAACCTCTTGTTCTCGATTGCGCGGCCTACGGCGCGTTGAAGTGTCTTCCGGCGATCCTCCACCGTATCATGCACCGTCTGGACGAAATAGACGAGCACGATGAGAAGCAGCCGAAGAAATCCCCAAGGTAAATACAATAAGGAAGTTAGTACCTGAACTCGCGAAGACAATTGCCCCAGCCGACGGGGCACGTTCCTCATATTGGCGCGGGTCCTAGCAATATCGGCTTTCAAAGCCTCCAGTTCTTTGTCCGTGGCTCTTTCTTCCGTGATGACGGCATATTCGTCACCAATTCTCCTCAGGGTTCGAAGTACTACTGGTGGAGCTTCACCTGCAGCTTGACGAGAAATCTCTTCCACGTCGAGGTCCGGCAGTGCAGTGCTGGTGGATGGTCGCTCGGGAATATCAACGGAGGGGCTTCTGGTATGGGCACTTGTCCCCTGATTACGATCGTTGGGTGGCACCGGTCCAGGGGCGTCTCTCTCCGGTAAATTATCTCTTCTGGCGTCCTCGGTCTACTTCTCAGCGTCCTGACATGTGGACGGAGGTGGCGATGGTGGCGTCTGTTCACGCAGGCCTACGGATGATGGCGACTAATTCAGCGAGCCCAAAGCCGGCTGCTGGTCCGAAATGTTCGGCGATTCATGGTCAGAAGGCCACCCGGCGGCGACTCCACCGCCATCTCCACTCCTCGGCGGCTCATTGTCATTAATTCCCTCACTCGGCATCTTTTTAACATCTTCAGTCGAAGGGATCCCTGGAAGAGGTGGAATTCATGACTAAAGATAATCGCAGTAGCTCCTCGACGAAAAAAATAGCAAGACATGCATGCTTACAGTTCTGATCGACGGCGTTTCCGCGTGAAGTTATTCTTCCGACCAGAAGTTCCCCTCGTCTGTGGAGTTTTTGGCCGGGGGAACCTACCCTTTTTGTCGTTTCGGCGCCGGCTCTTCGTCGTCGCTTGAGTCGAGGATCACTACTTGGCAACGGGGCGGCTCATCGGATATCTTAACTGGTTTTTCTGGCTTCCGAGCACTGCCGCTTGATGATTCAGGCTTCTCCGACAGAGCTTGCTTACCATGAGATACTCGCTGAGACAGAGTTTCAAGGTCTTCTTCAATGTCATCATCTTGTGGATCTCCTGAGAGCTCAGCAATCTCTTCTTCTTCGTCACCAAGACGGAATCGGCGGTCAGGGATCACGCCCTGAGGCCACTCGGCGAATCGGGACATCAGAGAAGTAAACTTTACGCTCCTGTCCATGGATCTTCAAACAATCAAATAAATATCAATAAGAAGCAATTGATGAAGAATCTCAAGATGAGAAAAAAGGTGCTGCGAGCTGACTACCTCTGGAGGTGGAATTTCAATGCGGAATGGTTTATCTTGCCCACGATTGTCAATGTGAACATGATGGTCGAATAGCTCCTCCAACCTTTTTACAACTTCGATGGCGGACAATTCATCTGGCACTTCCCTAGTTGGGTCTGAATGTCCTCTCCACTTCGAATGCTTGGTGAATCCTATCCTTACACGGCTGCACCCGGCGCCTGATGAAGCTGGCAACAACACCAACACCATTCAGATTCATCCCTTTTATAATTTCCAGCAGTTCGTCCACTTGCACCATCTCATCCGAAGTAGGTCTGTTCGACCAGCTTGATTTTTTCTCCGGCATCTGATCTACAGCACTGCGGACGGGAGGATCTTGGTTTGGGATGTAGAACCATCGCTTGCTCCAGTTGCGTAGGCTGGTATTGAGTGGGATATGAAGGTATTCGTTCGACATTCCGTCATGAGTTTTGAGATACACCCCCCCCCCGGTAACTCGGGAGCCCACACCAGTTGACTTCACGAGCATGAATATATGTCGAAACAGATTGAAATGGGGAGAGAATACCAAGGAAAGCTTCGCAGAAGTGGATAAAGATAGAAACTTGGAAGATGGAGTTGGGATGCAAGTGGCACAGCGAGATCACATAGTAATCAAGAAGCTTTCGCAGGAACAGATGGCAAGGCACACCAAATCCGCGAAGAAAGTAATCGGCAAATATAGTCATTTCACCAGTACCGGGCATATGGTACGGCTCACCTCCTGGAGGCCTCCACCCGGCAATGGCACGATCTGGTGGCAGTCCTTTCGCCACCAACCCCAGAATGGATTTCTCTGTCATCGTGGAGGGTTGCCATTCGTTGTCCATACGAAACTCCCCAGGTTGTGGCTCCTTCGCTTTCTTTAGAGGCACGCGTCTTCCTGGGGCCCATTTCTTTGAAATCTTTGGAGATTTGGGGTGGCGGAGGGATGAATCAAAGAACTCTTCTAGGAATTGGAATTTGGCTCAAGGAATCTCGAAACCCTAGATGGCGACGGCTAGGGCAGGCTGGAGCGGTTGGTTGTCCAAATGAGTATCGAATGGATTTGTGGAGAAGACGAACCGTTTCCACTTCGTTCGAAACCCTTCAAAAAGAGCGGTGCGTCGTTTCGAATACCCGCACATAGGGTGGTTGGTCGTTTCCATCGTCAAGATTTTCTGAGCAATGAATGGCTCGGGGACTTCGTCGCTTCATCAAGTGTTTCCGAGCAGCAGGCCTGCTCGGGGATTTCGTCGTCCCGTCAAGCGCATCCAAGCAGCAGATCTGCTCGGGGATTTCGTCGTCTCGCCAAACATCTTCGAACAATAAAAGCAGCTTGGCTATTTCATCATTTTCGCCAAGTGTTTCTAATACTGGATGTCTTCCGGTGACTATCGGCAGTTCGTTTTCAACATCATCGGGTGAGATCTTTTATTGAAGAATAAATGGAGAACAATCATACAAGAAGAGTACAATCTGGATTTTCTTAATATTGTTCTACTCCGGCCTCCATTATCATCTCCAGTTTTAACGAAAGACTTCCAAGAGCTGAAGAAGGGGTACTATATACACAGCATCTTCACGTCATCGCGTCGAATACATTCATGATCTGACAGGAATAGTATACAATATGGGAGATAACCTAGAGGGGTAAAGGAGTGGAAAGAAAGGGGTTCGCAGCAGACGATGAAGCTGCTCGGTGACGGATGGGTAACATCGGCCATCAGTCTACATAAGGTTCTGGTTACAAACCAAACCTTGAAGAACTGGTTGACCCAGAGTGAAGAAGAATCCTGTGAAGACCTCATATGGGATTATGAGAGTGATTTTACATCACAAGATTTCTTCAAACTGCATCACCAAGCGGCAAGACCTGCTACTAACAATAGGATCAGCCTACAGCTGATCCTTATCACAAGATTTTTTCAAACTACAAAGGAAGTGTAGCATAATTGCCTGGAGGACGCTCAACCTGACACACTGACAAAGCCATAAACGAGAAGGAACAGGAAGAGAGGGTGTTCAGTGCTAGGTGCAAAAAAAATATGCAGTGTGGTTATTCATAAGCAGATGGGAAGCTGAACAGCCACCTGCCATCTCCCAACCTCCCATGACAGTAAATGCAGGGCATTCAATGGAGCAGCTACCAACCAGCCCGTAAAGGCATTTGCAATGAAAGGGTCAGTTACTTTGTGAGACAGTAGCTAGAGAAGGAAGATGAATGGGTCAAGGTACTTTACATCTACTCCGACACGTCAGTATTTTTTAGTTTTGTTTGAGAATTTTTCCGCTACTGTTGTCGAACAATCCTGAGCACCAAATGTGCTCGGGGATTCCATTTTCTTCGTCTGTCTGGAGACTTCGTCGAATCGCCAGGCGTTTCTGAGCACTAAAGCTTCTCGGAGACTTCGTCGCATCGTCAAGCGTTTTCGAGCACCAAAGCTGCTCGGGGACTTCGTCGCCTCGCCAAGCGTTTTCGAGCACCAAAGCTGCTCGGGGACATTGCCGTCTCGCCAAGCGTTTCTGAGCACCAAAGCTGGTCGGGGACTTCGTCGCCACGCCAAGTGTTTCTGAGCACCAAAGCTGCTCGGGGACTTTGTCGCATCGCCAAACGATCTCGAGCACCAAAGCTGCTCGGGACTTTGTCGGATCGCCAAGCGATCCCGAGCACCAAATCTGTTCGGGGACTTCGTCGCATCGCCAAGCGATCCTGAGCACCAAAGCTGCTCGGGGACTTCATCGTCTTCGTCAGGCGTTTCTAAGCACGGGAAGTGCTCTGGGATTTTTATCAATACCCCTCGTGATTACAAAAGAATCGAAGACTATGACCCTGAAACTACGTGCCTGCGTCACCTACTATCAGGCTCGGGGACTAAGTGGATACACTTCACCTAACGGTGAAGGTCTTGATTCCAAGGAACCAAAAGTGGATACACTTCGCTAAAGAGAAGGTTTTTCAAAAAAATTTCTGAGCTCCTTACATCCGTCTGGTCAAGCAACTTTGAAGATTTGCATCTCCCGACGAATGCAAGATGCTCGGGGACTAGCTGTGGGGGTATAGACCCATATACCCGCATGGCAGAACATGGGCCGAGTCTTCGGATCAGGCCGGGACTGCCAAGGACGCATCGTCTATATGATCTCCTGAAGACCATGCGTATCCGCTGAAGACTTGGTGGACAAGAAAATAGCTTTCCTAATATCTAGCCGATTAGTTTCCTTAACCGGTTAGGATTGTAATCTATTATGTATGGCAAAAACTGACTTGTAACCCTGCCCCCAAACTATATAAGGCGGGCAGTGGACCCCCTCAACTCAGATCATCTCATAGCAATACAATACTAGCAACACACAGGACGTAGGGTATTACGCCTCGCGGCGGCCTGAACCTGTATAAATCTCGTGTCTTACGCTTCCAGCGTAGCTCTTGCTCGTCTCAGGCGCACCTTCACCGATCAATCTACTACCTTGGGCATACCCCTCGGTAGACTATCGCCGGTATTCCGTCGACAAAGAGAATCAAATTTTGGAAGATTTGCTACGAGCCTGTGTACTTTCATCTTCTAGCTCAAGGGAAGAATGGTTACCCTTAGCATAATTCTCATATAACAACAGTTATCAAAAAAGTATCAAAATGGCCCCATTTGAAGCACTCTATGGTAGAAAATGTAGAACTCCTTTGAATTGGGTAGAACCCGGAGAAAGAAGATACTATGGTATTGACTATACCACGTAAAGCAAGCTGAAGAAAGAGTTCAAACAATTCAAGCTCATCTTAAAGCTGCCCAATCTCATTAGAAAAGTTATGCTGATAAAAGAAGGAAACCCTTACAATTTGAAGTTGGTGACTTTGTGTATCTTAAAGTCTCACCTATGAAGAAAGAATACCGATTTGGAGTAAAAGGCAAATTAGCCCCTCGCTACATAGGACCTTTCAGAGTTTTAGCAAAGAAGGAGAAGTGGCCTATGCCATAGAACTTCCGCCAAGAATAAGTGCAATATTCAATGTCTTTCATGTTTCACAATTAAAGAAGTGCCTGCAAGCACCAACCGAAGTGGTTGTTTTGGATGATGTTACATTAGAATCGGACTTGACCTATGAAGAAAAGCCTAGTGAGAATTTTGGAAAAAAAGTGAAAGAGTGACCCGTAGTAAGGTAGTAAAGTTTTATAAGGTATAGTGGAACAACTCCACTGAAGAAGAAGCTACTTGGGAGCGAGAAGATTTTCTTCAAACAGCTTACCCCACCTTCTTTTCAAAATGGTAACTTTCTCTAAATCTCGGGACGAGATTTCTTTAAGGGGGGAGGAGCTTCAACACCCTAGGTGTTAAACATGCATTAGCATTTGCATTTGCACACATAAGCATTTATCACTATTCATAATCATGATCGCATGGTAAAAAGAATTTTATTTTTACTATTCCCAAAAATTATGTGATGCTTATATATGAAAATTAAGGCTTATTTATTTGAGTGGTTTTGATCAACCTAAATCCATAATCAAGTAAAGTTAATATTATTGTTCAATAAAATAGTGCAAAAAAGTTGCTTTGGTTGAATTAAAAATACATTTGAATTTATATTTACATATATATGCCCTAAGTTGACCCAAATAGGATTTTATTTTCTAAGCCTTTTATAAGGTTAGACCTTAAACAAAAATGATAAAGAAAAATATTTGCTACAATTTTGATTTAATGACCTAGGCCTAGTTTTATTTCTTTTTGAAGCCCCAAGTTTGATCCATTTTGAAATTAAAAGAAAAATCAATTTAATTCCTATTTCAAAGAGTTAAACCCTAGTTTTCAAATTTTTGAGAATATGAATTTGGTGTAAAAAGCAAAGTTGTTAAGATCATTATTTAGAACAACTTTCATATAGGAAGTTTTTGAAGTTGTCAGACAGAAATTTGAATTTCAAATCAAATTGCAAATAAATTCTATTAGGTCAAATTTGTATTTGAAAATCTAGAAGGAATTTGGATATGGTTCAAAAAGCAAGTTGTAGTATTTGAAATTTTGAACAACTTTTATTTTTAAAATTTTTCAAGTTCCTACATGAATTTAGGAGTAATTTGAAAAGGGGAAAAGAAAAGATCTCTGCTACAGTAGATCACCATGTGCCTGCCCATACCGCCGTTGTTCACGGCTTTTGCCGTGTCGCCGGCTGAGGCCGTTGGCCACGGTCGCACCCCTGGCCACGGCTCTACCGTAGTTAAAGTCGTGCCATCGCTGGCAACAAAGAGGAGAAGCTCCTTTGCTCTTCTCCCGACGCGGTGGCGACTCGCCATGGCCGCTCCCTCTCTGTTCATGGCGAGGAGGTGACGCCGCAGGCGTGTTCTCGTCGTCTCGGCCATGTTTCAACCTCCCTGGACGCGTAGCCGAGCTCGCGAACTCGCTGGCCACCTCACTACCCCAGCCCGTGCCTATAAAAGCCACCGGAGGACCACTGCTTTTGCTCACACCATCCTCCTCGGCCACCACCGGCAGTTCTGACGCACCGGTGAAATTGGCCGTAGCCACTGCACCACTGCCAAATTGGTTGCACACAGAGCTTCGCCACGAGCTGCCCTACCCAGCGAACCCGATCTCGTCGTCATCTGGCCGCTGGTGAGCTCCCAGTACTCGCTCGCCGTCCCTGTGTTTCGTTTCTTATGCACAGCATGCACCCGCACGAGGCTAGCCCTCTCTGCTGCGTTCCAGCACGCCTTGATTTATGTTTCATGCTGTGTTGGATACGTAGAATCTGTTGGAGTGATAATCCTGAATGCTACCGTGCTCAGGCGGTCGGAACAGGGCACGCCACCGCCGTGTCCCCGCTGTCGAGCCTGCTGTGCATGTGTTAAGGCTTAACCACTGTTTAATCGAGCCCACAAACCGATCCTACATCGTCACTAGAGCACCATAAAGCCTAAACAGAGCTTGGTCGAGCTTGCCGTCACCGGAGATGGTGAGTGTGACGGTGACCAGCTGCCGCCGTGCCGCTCTGCTCGTCACCACTGTAGCCACAATCCATGTCCGAGCCTATAACCTAGCTCAACCGACGCGAGAGGTCCCCAGGAGCACGTAGGTGCCCTTGGTGTCGCCGGTGAAGCCCTACATCGACAGGCAACTGCCGGTCAAGGGTCGTCGGCGTTCGGGTCAACACGAGGGAGAGGGAAGGACTTCAACTTTGAAATTCAAACTCATTCAGGGGGTTAAATGAATCGGCACAGACGCATTTGAATAGTATTATGATGGAGCGCTGGTCGTTTCTTCAAAAACCGAGGGTCTTTTTTGCTAAAGCAGCAGCGCGCCGCACGGGAGACGGACTTGGGCCGCTTCTATGCCTTTGGGCCGAGCTGGGCCGAATCCGAGCCTGTGCACGTTTCTCTTTTTATTTTGTTTTATTATTTTTCCTGCAAGATGAATAGTAACATATTTTGTTATTTTCATATCTAAATAAATACAAGTGATAAGATCATGAAAAATTAGATGTATGCTCTGCACAGTGTGTACTATTATAAAAAATATTAAATAGGCTTTTCTAGCATTTTTGCCATGTACTGAAATTCATCATTTTAAATAATAAATGGGACATTTAAGGATTTTTGTAGCTTAATATATTATTCTAAAAATTCTGAAATTTGTTGTATGTAATATAAATGCCACTGTATGCCTTCACAAAAAGTCTGGTACTATTTTGAATACTTTCACTGTTATAACTATTTAAACCTAATTTAAATAGTGTTTTTCTTTAGTAAATAAAACACTTAATACATAAGATTGATGCATAATTAAGTTAAAGTGATTTTTACATGTTGATTAAAGACCATGGGACACCCACCCCTACTGTTCCATGGCAATAATGATGTTTTGCTAGTTTGACCTTACTTTATGAATTAAAACCAACATTTTATGCTTTAATAGGAAAATAAGGATAAGTTTTGTTGGCTTGCAACTTTATCGTGAATATCATGTCATGCCTGTTTAAGTAATGATCTGTAGGATTACAAACTTCTCTACCGGAGAAGAAGTATGCACGCTAATCAGTAAAATAAATAAGAACAAGACTATCATTTAATGTAATCACACCAACTTAAACTTATCATTCAAACTAAGGTTACATGGATGCATTTTCACCACATATCATGTCATCATGTCACCATCGTCCAGCATATCATAGCGCATTATTTTCATGTATACATCCTATTCATACATATAGGATCGAAAGAGGAAAATCTCGTCGAATACGAGATAGTCGAGGAGAATCCACAGGAGTTGCCACCCGAAGGCGAAGAACCCGATATTGACTCACTGCCAGAGTGTCCTAACCACGGACCCTCCACTTTTCGCCGAGGCAAGCCCCGGACATTTTATATACCTATCTATTCTATTTCTGAATTACATTTGAGTATAATTTACTTTATGAGATGTGCATTTACGTTCATAAGAGTTGAGTGAAACCGTTGATGCATTATATACCTTGTCCAGAAATAACACCCTGTTATCACTAGATAAGTACCGTTCTATGCTTAGTCATGTTTAGACCGGTAGAAGTCAGGTGATCTCTTGTCGCCTGCGAGATTTAGGTTTATATCTCTTCTCATTGATAATGGAGACCAATGTGGATAAGAAATCATGTGATAATGGAAAACAGACGAGATACAGTATACCTTTATGGTCCTAATTGCCGGTTAGGCATACATCCTTATTTATCCCCGTCTGTAAAAAAATGATTTGGGATCATCTTGTAGTCTGGACCTTGATCGAGATTGAACGTACCTTCACATAACAGCCGAATAACTCGTTCCGACTGTGAAGCTATAGCACTACTAGTCGAGCTGGGATTTGAACTGCAGTGCATCGCTGGCGGAGAGAAAGGATGTGCGGCGGGACAGGGTTTGACCAAGGGCAGGCATAACCTGAGCGTCCTAGCACCGGCTGTCCCCTGAGCCTTGCACTGTGAATCAAGCCCACGGTATCCCGAACAGAGTGAGAAGCTACCCTACACAAATATGAACTTTTAGGATGGGTTCGTAAGGGTGTGTGATACGGGCTTTATCCAGCTAGATTAAATCGATTCGAATCGCCGTCTCTCCTGGATAGTGAGAAACTTGATCACTGTCAAAGAAGCATAGTTGATCCTATAATATAGTAAACATGACGATTATGAATTGCACCATGTTTGGATCAAATACATGTTTGTTCAGGATAGATGCAAACTTAGAAATAATGATTCTAATAAAACCTATGCCAAATCTGGAATAAAAGATGAAGCTAGTAAACTCTTTTTGCAAAAATTTGCTATCTCATGAACTCCACCAAATAAGTCTTACATATCTTTGAGAGTCTTTTTATTTACTCTCTGACGGGTAAGTCTTACTGAGTACAATTGAGTACTTAGTGTTTTATTCTCAATGTTGCAGGTGATGTGTTATATGAGGGTTACTGCCTCACATGTAATAACCCTGGCATAGATGCAGAGGAGTAAAGACCACAGGGCATGAACTTATCTTATTACTTTCCTCCTTTGCTGTGTATGGAGTTATAAAATGAGTATGGCAGATTATTCAAATAAATGGTTTTCAAAACCAGAGCTTTCATGTATATTATTTAAACTTGATATTGTAATAACTATCTTACTCTATTTGTAATAAGTTTTCGCTGTGAACTCTGTGCTTGTAATATGATGTTTCCTTAATCAGTATGATTCCTGTTGTAAGTTGATTTACTAAGGTCCTTCGTGACACTCGGCGGACTACCGGGTTTATATGAGAGAGAGTATGTGTGTACCAACGTGTTAAACGAGGGCAATCATGTTTAATCTCGTATAAATTGATCGGTTCTGTCACATGCGGCCAGGTGGGGATCAATTCAGTTCTTGGGATGTGCAGGCAGGCAGGCGGCGGGGCGCGATGGCGCGCGAGGCGAGGCCACGGCGGTTGGCAGCGGAGCTCGACGGGGCGAAGCTCGGTGGGGTGGGAGGCCGGCGGCGGATCCGGGCTCCTCGTCCCCACGACCGCCGGATCTGGAGGGAGGAGAGGGAGAGGCGGGGAGGAGGCAGCGCCCGGCGCTCAGTGCTTTTTTGGGTGCGCTGTTGGAGATCGATGGATTTGGGTGCGGTGGAGGTTTCCTGTGCGTGACCCAAATCGGGCAAATAGGTCTCGGTTTGGATACTGTCTGTTGGAGACGGTCTAAGTATTGTTGTTAGAGAAGACTAAAAAAAATATTGAATCTATTATATTTTTGGATGTTGTTATTGAAGATAGTCTAAGGGGCATTATTGAAAAAGCCATGAGCAGCATGCGGGTAAGTTTTTGGCACTTGATCTCAAGCGCTTCAATTGCGAAGAGAAACGGTACAATGCCTTTGTCATCTATTGGTGCGACGGCCGCTTCACGTGACTTGCCTATAAAAGAGAGAAATTGCTACTAGAGTGCTAGAATAATTTTGAAAAAAAAAAAGAAGAGACGGGAAGGTGTGGAAAGAGAAAGGGGTGAGGGAGATGTAATAGCGATGCGGAATTGAAGTTGATATATTCGTTTAAGATGCATTGCACAAACTTTATTTTACATTTCACATATTGGCAAAAGTACCTATGACTCTCACCAGTATCATTTCATCAGCTATGGGCAAGCATGTAAACTGAGTTGGATTTGTAGATCTTTTGTGGTCTACGGTAGGTTCGGTAGGGTTCTATTAGCTAGCACACTCAAAGTGCAGGCTCTACCATATAATATATATCTCAAATCTAATAAACACTTAGAGTCTAAATAAGACTTGTTTTACTTTTTCTCTCTCCTTTCAATAAATATATTACCACATTAGTAAAGCACTATAAATAGAAGGGTAATAAATATACTTAAACTTTAAGTTAGAGTCTGCGTTATGAGTGACCTTATAGAGTTTATATATTTGTTAGGATTTAAGTCTAATGAGCAATGGAGTGCCCCGTGCAAAAGATAAAAATGGGTCATCAATATACAAATGGTTATTTAAATGGTTGTCGGCCGCATCGGCCCGCCGACCGCGCCCGTGGCTCCATCGGCAGCGGCTGCACTCGACCGGCGCCAGCACTCGCTCCCGCGCTGCGCCCTGCACTGGCTCCGCGGCCGCGCTCCGCATCTGCACCGGTGGCGGCCACGCCCCACACCGGCGGCCTAGCAACGGCCGTGCTCGACCGGCGCCGGCATCTCCTCCTCCGTGCAGCATGCTACTCCAGCTCCCCGGTGGCCATGCTCGACCGGCCCCGCACCGGCTCCCCGATGCCCTGTACCGGCGACGGTCGTGACCCCACATCGGCGACGTCCATGCCCTGGACTGCCTCGCGATGCTTCCCCGTGACCGCTTCCCCTCGCGACCCAGATGAACCCACACCATCCGCTCGTTTTTGTGGAATCAGTTGAACCCGCATCTGAGGGGCGACCCGGGTCGACCCCGTTCCATGCAACCCCCAATCCAAACATGGATTCATCTGGGTTCGACTCAGGATAACCCGGGATAACCTCCAAACCAAACACAGGATAAGGGGTCCAAGCTTAGAACCCAGCTACACTCCCGTAGAGGCCTAGAGCCATTCCAAACAGGTATCCTCCGTACTCGCTGCGAATCGCGCGCGAAAAAACAAAAATAAAAATAAAGCAAGTCTCAACTTCCAGTTGGGTCGGGCCAGCCGAACCAGTGACCACCATTCATCGTGGGGCGGGCCACGCAACACGATAGAATGGGCCGTGCGCGCCTACTGGGTTTAGCTGAAGCCGAGCCCAGCGCTGCAAGAGCGAGCGAGGCCGTGATCCGCTGCGTGTGCGTGCGGCATCGTGACACGCACGGCACCACGCTTCACGCGCTTGGCTAAAAAAAAAAAAAAGGGACACGCTGCCGACCACCGTGGCTCACGCTATACGATCTCATCACTCGTGTGTTGCCTTGCATTGCCTCTTCTAAAAGCAACTACAATGTTGCAAAACAGTAGTTCGTAAGAACAAGAATATTGTCTATTAGCTAGGTGAAATATTATAGAGTAATTTATAAAGCAGTCTATAAGTAAACGTATACACAGTTCATTCTATACACTGCCCGTAAAGAATGAACAAATAATTCTATTTTTTTTTCTCTCTCTTTCTCTTCTCTGCCTCTCATATATGGACTACACAATCTATATATCGTGGTGATAATAATAACTATAGTCCACTAACATAGAGAGTCACGTATATAGACTGTTCATATACATTGAGTTTGCCTAAGCACTTAAGCAGAGACTGCGTCTCCTCGTTAGTCGTTAGACTTGCTGCAGAGCACCACACAGGCACACACGCAACTTGCTTGCGATCGACGCATGCGTGTTTCTGCAGTTCCGCCGCGCGCGCTCGAGGCCCTGGACAACGGGACAATCCCGTCGGTTGCCCGTCCGTGGCGCTGCTGGGCGGTGGCTATAGTTTTCCTATAATTTCTTCAATGCGCACCAACAACGCCTGCTGCCTCTGACGACTTTCATCGATCCCCCGTGGCAACTTGCGTGGCAGCCTCGACTTGGACGACGAGCCGCGCGCGTCTCTACGACAGCGACGCGCACGGCGGACAGCGACGTAGCAACCGACTGGTGAAGCAGCTAGCGTCTCCAGCCGTGGCAGCATTGCCAATCCGATCCCATCCGCGTCATGCGTGTGTGTGCGCGCGCGCGCAACCAGTCCACTTAGACCCCTGTTCACTTTTCAAAATCTTTTCCTCTTTCCTCATCATATTAATCGTATTTTACGTTTATATAGAGCATTAAATGAAGTAGCAGTAGTTACATATTTGTGCTTTTTGCCTGACTAGCTCGAGATGAATCTTTTAAGTCTATTTAGATCATGATTGGACAAAAGTTATCAAATTTAAACGAAAGTACTACAATACATTTTTTACTTCCTTTTCACCTAACTAAACAACCCCTTAACTACGACGTGATAGATGTCACTGCGTATGACGGCTACTACGCTGTTAATGGAGAAGAAGCCATGCCATTGCCACCCAAGCATAGACGTCTCGAAGAGACAAGGATTTGTGAGCTCGATTGACGGGAGAGTTAGGGAACAAGTAATTAATAATTAACCAGATGATATCCCGCGCGTTGCTACGGAGATTTTGTGGTAGGATTTGTTGGTAGTTATTAGGCTAATTTGAGATGAAGAAAAAGAAGTATATCAAAGTTTTTTCATTTCATCGGCATGACCTGCGAGAGCCTATGTAGTGCAAGTAGAACCACTGGCATCACCTGGTGAAATTCATCAGTTTCAGTAAAATCACTCGAACTGACGTGATGACTGCAAATTGCACAGTAGTACCTAAATTTGAAGAGAAGAAGCATAGAAATCTAAATTACTAATGACTGTACATCAGCGAGTAGGTCGCCGATACATCTCTAGATGACGATAGAAGCAGTAATGAGTTTTTTATTGCAACAACTAACTGAGATGAGGTAAAAGTAGTGAATGAAAGTTTTTTTTCCTTTCATTGGCATGACCTGCAAGAGCTTATGTAGTTGAAGGAGAACCATTGGCATCACCTGGTGAAGTTCATCAGAGTCATAAAAATCATTTTTGAAGTCACCTGATGAGTGAAAATTGCACAATACTACCTAAATTTGAAAGGAACAACTACAGAGATCTAAATTATTAATGACTGGCAACGAACTTCATGCAGATTTGATAAGTGCATATCACTGAGTAGGTCACAGAAATGTTCATGCAATACATCTTTGGATACAATAGAATATATCAAGAAAGGGACAAATTATGTTCATGCAATACATCTTTGGATAACAATGGAAGTACTAATGTGTTTTTTTTATTGCAGCAACTAATTTTATTTCGAATAATTTTAGGTAGTACGCAATACAGTGTGTGAGAAGACAGCATGCATTGTTGATGAAGCCCAGCATGTGGTGGGAGAAAGGAACATAATTAGAAAGGCTTAAAAAGTTTATGAATTTATGTTATCTGGGAGAAACAGAATAAGAGGATTGAAGATTTATCTTATTATTTTATTATAAATCTTGTGGAGCTAGGAGATTTAGGTCTTCTTGACTGTTCATATAAACATCGCATGTATGATAATTAAATGACTTCATACCTTTCTTTAGTTTCTTTGTTGATGAGGAGATATCTTTGATTGTTGTACCATCGTCTGAAAATTCAATGCTTTTTTTTTGACTTGGGTGTTGCTGCTGATGGAAAGAAATGTTATGTACATTTGCAGTTAATTGTAAATAGATGAGTACATGTATGAACAATTCTAGAAGTCATTACTCAATTATATTGTTGTCATCAGTCTTAGCAGTTGTAGCTTCATGAATGGACGGTGTAGTATTTTTGGGCTCTTCTGGAGCTGGAGTATGGCTAGGTGGACTGCAAAAATTTGAAAGCTTGATTAGCGAGGGACACATAGAGGATGTAATGTCAATTTTATGCTTCATAAGAAACCTCTGCATGTTTATGGATGAAGATATGGATGTGATATCACTTCTTTGCCTGCATGTGACTAATAGCAGTACATGGTTGAAGTTAGATTTTATTAGGTAGTAAACAGTACTAAGGAAAGGTACATTTTTCCAATGAGTAAACACGGTGTAACCTTTGTATATGGCAGAGCTTGTGCATTTTCGATGGAGAAGCTCTTTTTAATGACAAAACTTATAGGGAATCTAGAGGATGAATCAACTTTTATTCCTATATGGAATAATCTGGTTTTTCCAATGGCCTTATCAAGGGTGGCAACATGTTCTTCAGCATCTATTTTTCATGTTTTGAGAATCTTGAAAAGCATCTAACTCTACCAATTGTTCTACAACATTAGAGAAGGCAATAGCATCCAAATTTACTGAGTCATCTATAAGGGTAATAGGCAACTTGTTCCTGGAACATGCATAATATGGGGAGTAAGATATAAAATGAAAGGAAGATACTTGATGAATAGAGACGTCAAGCTAATTAATCCATTCAGACACTCGTCGAACAAACAGCTGCTCATCTAATAAATCGAAATTCACATATGGGAGGGTCAAGCTAGTAGCAGGTGGGAAAAAAGATGCATACAGGTTTATAATGTAAATTAAAATGAGTAGTAACAGGGAACAAAATGCATCTACAGCTGCACAATGTAAATTAAAATGAGTACAACATGAAAAAAAAATATGCATACAACAATTTAGGGTAAATTAAAATGGTAAGAGGGGATAATTTGGGTACCAATGAAACTGGAAGAGACCAATGAAGCACAAAATCTGCATCAAGCACCAATCAAGCTGGAAGAGACAAATGAAACACTAAATCTACATGGAGCATCTCTAGAGCAATATGCTGAGCACCTATTGAGCTGAAATGCAATCGCCCAATATGACAGATAGAAATATTAACTTTTGAAGATCTCAAATAGAAGAAGAAGATACAAATGATGGAGAACCACTTACTTGAGCAGAGAGCGAGGCCAATGATGGGCAAACAAATAGGTAATGTCTCAGATTTATACACAAAGGCAGTTGTAGTGGTTTGAGCAGTTTCATGTTTCCTCCGACCATGATGTCCAGCAGTTTCCACCGCATCCTGGGATCGATTGATGGTTGCTGGTAGCGCAATCAGTGTTGGGAAGGAGAAGGGGAAGCATGCGCAGGGGAAAGGGAACAGGGCGTCGCTTGAAGAAGCTGCAGGGCCATCGGCACGCGGGATCCGATTGATGGCTGGTGGCAGCGCAAGTGATGGATTGATGGCTGAGAAGGAGAATGGGGCAACATGTGCAGGGGAGAGGAAGAGGGCAAGCCGGAGGGGAAGGGGAAGAGAGCGGGCAGCATGCGTAGGGGAGAGGAAGAGGGCGCGTAGGGGTGAGGAAGAGGGAGAGCCGGAGGAGAAGGCGATGAGGGCGTCAGGTGAAAGGAGCTGCGGATGCGGCCACGTCGGTGGAAGGGTGCGGGCGGCCTAGATGTGACGTGGCTCTCTGAGATTGTAGAAAAATCTTGTAGTGGATTTCTCCTATTTAGGTATAGGAGATGACAGACCAAACTAATAAAGGAGGAGGACAAGGGCTAGAGTTCAAGTTCAAGGGCGCCAGCCGCCATGCATCCTCGATCGATCGTGCCTTACAGTTGGCAACCACACACGGCGGTGATCATAGACAAACGAACAGCTTTAATTTGATTGGGATTATCCTTTGGTTTCTCTCCCTTTTTTTTCTGTGTGTGTGTTTTGTCTGTTTCCCAACTCTCTGAAAGCGCCTTTCACTTCCCAGCGAAGGCAGCTACTGACGGATGATGATGGGTCTCCTCACCGGTCACACCGTTTCATTTTTTTTTCCTTTTTACAGAGCGCAATCACTTTAAACTTCACAAAGAATCTTCATCACGGTTACTACAGCCTATCATAGTATCATTAGTTCATTACGGTTGGGACTCATTTGGGTCCCATGCACAGACAATTGAAAGTGAGAGGTGTCGTTGACAACCTACCTCTGACAGTGATGCAGAGTTCTAGCTAGGCCTTTTCTATGCACATGATTTGCCCATAAAAAGCGCGTCTCATATGCTAACCCTTGGTGCTCATCTTTGCAGCAAGCAACAGTTACCCTGAAGCAACCTGCTGCCTGCTGTCCTTGGTGGTGATTCCCTGAACCTTCTTTGCCTGACCGAGCTTGTTTGCCCCTGCAAGGGCGTGTTTGGTTTCCTTCTGGGTACCGCCTGGCTCGGTCCTTGGGAGGCAGGCTCTCACGGGCCAGCAGCGCGCGAACCAGGCTCTATAAAAACGGAATCCAATTTCGTTTTTTTGAGCCAGGTTGAGCGTCGATTTCTGCACGCGAAGGCACGAGTCAGATAGATATATAAGTAACCAATCACCCCGCAGTTGCATGCGGTGAGCCTGGCTAGCGGTGCTGCAATTAACCAATCACTCGTCAGGTGCATACGCCCAGCCTGGTCAGGCAATACGCAAGCAACCAAATACGCCCCAAGTTATCGTTGCAGGAAGCCACGGCAACCATGTTCACAGCGTGCAAGGTCATCTAGCTATCTTCAGCTTGTCGATTATATAGCTGTCAGCCTGTCACTAATAGTAACTCGGAGGGGAGCTAAGTTGCATTGTGCTGAGCTCATCAGTTTTTAGTAGCACTGTAGCAGGCTAGCTGCAGGTTCTAGTCATGTGCATGTGCTCACATCAAAATCGTCGGTCCTTCATTTAAAATCGAAAGAGATGACTGATGTCGCTGGCAGAGCAAAATTAAACTAAACTTTTGGCCTAACCGCCCTGATTGGACGGCGCAACCAATTCACGCTACGTATGAACGCAGATAGGAGTATATACCAAGGCCCTGTTTAGTCGGTGAAAAAAAATACACTGTAGCACTTTTGTTTGTATTTAGCAACTTTTATCTAATCATGGCCTAAGTAGATTTAAAAGATTTATCTCGAGCTAGCCAGCCAAAAAGTACAAACATATAACAGCTGCTACTTCATTTAGTGATCCATGCAGACAAAAAATACAATCAATATGATAAGAATAGAGAAAAGTTTTTGGGAAGTAAACAGGGCCTAAATGCATTCGCGTAGAACTATGAACTGCACAGCAGGCCGGATGTACTGAATGAACCGTTTGGTACGGTGCTTAGCTTTCGCGGCAGATGGGAAACATACACGAGGAGGTTCCAGTTTATTTGAAGAGTCGTTCTTCAATTCGTGCATCGCTGCATAAGGTACACTGCCATTTGATTCGCCACAAAGTACACACACATTGTTGTTAGGCATGGTAATTAAAATGGTATCTGCTAGCTTGCTGATCATTTAGTGGGTCAATTTAGCGCACATTGTTGTTAGGCATGATTTTAGTGTATTATTATGTGTGCGGCGGCCTCAACGATTGTCCCCTTCGTCAGGACCATTGTCTGCCGAGTGCCAACTACTTTTTTTTCCATTTGGGATTTTTCCATTTCCATTACGAATAACGAAAATACTGTATGAAGAGAGTTTATAGATAAAAGAGAATACGAAGACGTACGACAAACGCTGTCGGAGTTTCCAACCAAGTATCTATCCTATTACAAGTTCCAGAAAACAGCAAATGTAGCAAGACACAGAAGACCCAAAAGGTCAAAAAAAGAGCCGGAGCGCAGATGCATAACATCAACAACCGCACAACAGGAGAAGCAACGGCAGCAGCAGCAACACGTCCACCAGAGTTGCCGCACTAGTCCTTGCTGACGCCGTCTTGCTTCGCTCCCAGGATCTCCGTCGCAATCTTCAGCATCATCTGAGCGCCTTCTTCGAGAGCCTTCTTCTCCATTTCAGGATAGAGTCCTGCCCAATACTTCATTAGCGCCACAGCATGACAGATTATTTCCATCGGGTTCTTGATTAAGCATTTTTCGAAACAAGCTCTGTTTCTAGCTTTCCATATAGCCCAACATAAGGCAGCCACCCCCAGACATGGTACATTTTTCCATTTAGGAACCGTAAATCTAACCACCTCCAACACTGATTGAGGTTTGTTGGAATATCCATCGTACCCAAACAGGTAGCAACACAAGCCCAAACAGTTCTGGCTGTTGAACATCCGAAAAACAAGTGGGGGATAGTCTCTTCCTCCTCACAAAAATAACACTCAGGGTTCCCAGACCATTTTCTCTTGATCATATTATCTTTGGTTAACAACGCATCATTAGCCATCAACCAAATAAAAATTTTAATTTTTGGTGGAAGCTTCGCTCGCCAGATGTATTTGAAACTGCCTCCATCGTCATCTTTCGTAAGTGCGTTATACACTGATTTGACCGTGAAGCTCTTCTTACTTCCCAGCGACCAAATAACCACATCATCATCTAGGGATAAAGGGAAGGACTGTGTATCTTCCCAGATTCTATCCCAGATATTTTTCAAATCATCAGGAAGCCATCTCCTAAAGGATGGGCTAATCGCATTATCTTTAACATCCCTAACTGAAACATTTTTTGTGTTACAAAGAGCATACAGCAGAGGATATTTTTCAGCAAGAGGATGTTCATAGAGCCAGGGGTCCTCCCAAAATCTTGTGGTGTTACCATTCTTAATGCATATTTTCCTACCTTGCAGATAAAGATGTTTGATTTTGAGTAAATCCTGCCACATGGGGGAGTCATACAATTTCTTAGTAACTGTATGGATATTAGTACTTCTCAAATATTTAGCTTTAATAAGGTCCTGCCACAGACCTTCTTCCTTTTCCAACTTCCACCACCATTTGCATAATAAACTCACATTAAGCTTTGTGAGGTCTTTGATTCCTATTCCACCTTTCTGCTTTGCCTTGCACAATTTGGACCATTTAACTAGATGATATTTTTTCTTGTCACTCCCCCCTTGCCAGAAGAAAGCCCTTCTGATTCTATCAATTTTTTTGACAATTGTTTTAGGAAGCATGTACACAGACATGTGATATATAGGGGAATTGTTTAAATTGGTACAGATCAATGTAGTTCTCCCAGCAATAGATATTAAGCTCCCTTTTCACACATCCATTTTTTTGTTGCTTTTCTCAACAAGTGGCAGCCAGTCACAGACATGCAATCTGCTGGGGCTAACTGGGACACCTAAATATTTCACAGGGAATTTTCCAATCTGACAATTAAAGATTTCTGCATATTTATCACCCCATTCGCCTTCATCATTTATCATAATAATTTCACTTTTGTTGAAATTTATCTTGAGACCAGCCAACATTTCAAACATGTATAGCAACATCTTCATATTCCTAGCACCCTCAAGGTCATGTTTAAGACAAATAATTGTGTCATCAGCGTATTGTAGAATGGCAACCCCATTGGGGATGATGTGAGACACTAAGCCACTGAAGAGCTGACTATTTTGAGCTTTGATTACCATTCTAGTGAGGCAATCAGCAATGAAGTTGAAGAGGATAGGGGATAATGGGTCACCCTGCCTAACACCCTTATAGCTCTTGATATAGGGGCCACAGACATCATTAATTTTAACACTAACCGTCCCCCCACTAATCACTTGCTTGATCCAGTTACACCACTGCATGCAGAAACCTCTCATCTTAAGGCATTCAAAAAGAAGATCCCAACTCACTTTGTCATAGGCTTTTTCAGAGTCAATTTTGAAAAGGATCCCGACCTCTTTTTTTATCTTGGTTTCATGGATGATTTCATGGAGGCACATGATTCCTGATGTAATACTCCTGCCTTTCATGAAGGCAGTTTGGTTTTTATGAATTAGCTTTTCAGCAATGGGTTCCAATCTAATGGTCAAAGTTTTGGTGATTAGCTTGTACAAACAGTTAAGTAGACAAATAGGTCTATATTGTTTAATTTGAGAGGCATCTTTAACTTTAGGAATGAGAGTGATAATCCCATAATTCAATCTGCTAATGTCAGCCAGACCTTTATGAAAGTCATCAAAAAGACTCATAATATCATACTTAATCACACCCCAGCAGCATTGAAAAAAATTCAATAAGCATACTGTCAGGGCCAGGAGCTTTGTTTTTTTCCATTTGACTAAGAGCCTTGTGAATTTCTTCCTTAGAGAAAGGGTAACACAATTTCCTATTATCCTCCTCATTTACAAATTCACAATTATCCCAAATATCAGGAGCAATTCTAATGTCATGAGTGGGAATGGGACCAAACAACTCTTTATAGAATTTGCCGGAATTTGCTGGTAGCACGAAGACTTCCTTCAGCAAGCATTCGTCTTAGAAAAATGTTTGCTATTATTATGGCTTCCATTCCATGCATGACAGGTGGTTCCTCGTGGACTCAAGGCTGTATGTATGATCAGCCACTGCCTATAGAACAATAAAGTGTTACTCACTAGCTAGGTAGGCAGTATGAGTGAGGAGCAATTGAGCATGCATCACAATATGCCCGTCATGATTGTGCATAAGTAGTAGTACGTATCCGCACCATAAACCAGATCAGATGTCGAGCTGATTCTGTTCTCTCGAGAGCAGTCAAGAATAATTTCTAGGCTGGTCCTGAACTACAAGATCAAAACTAAGCAGCTGAGAGGCCGGCATTGCAAGTAAAATTGCAGCTTCCTGTTCAATTTGTTGGCTGCTCATCATCAGGGGAAAACAAAGTCAAAAGTACCTGTACCTCCTAGGTTGGGCATTGCTTGTAATCCACAGCAATGAGACCATCTGATCCTGATCCTCTGGTCACACGTTATTCCAAGACATCTTCGGTTGAGGAAACTAAAACTAAAAGCTGAAAGAGCCATGCACGTTTAGGCTACACTAGCCTAGCTAGTTGAGTAGTACTAGTGGCTATGGATGGACCAGGGAGGAGAGCGGATAAAAGATGTGAGCGCAGGGGAGGGGAAGGAATGCTTGCAGGGAAATAAAGACTAGATTCATATGAAATAAAGCTTCATATCGCATGCATGCTTTTGACGGGCTTTCACAGTCTCCCTTTCCTGTTTCCTCCTCTGTAAACAAAAGCCTCAGTTTCACTGTTCTCCTACCTTACCTCCCAGCATATGTACATTGACTGACGAAATTGCAAGCCTTCACCAATATTGGGGGGTGGGAAACAGACTGGGAGATCAGAGAGATAACTATTGTGGTAGTCTGTACTTCTCGTCTTGCATCTACTATATCTTACTTATCGTAATAACTATGAATGAAAATAGTAGTTACGTTCTTGGTGACAACAACTGGCCGGCCGGCTAAGCTTACATAGGCAACCGATTTGGTAGGCATTTCCCAGTTGTAGGCTGTCGGTGAGGAGGACAAGACGAGAGTGGAGAGAGGGCCGAGGAGCAGGAGCCAACAAGAGCTAGAAACATGGGTATTTGGTGGCGAGCAGTGGCACGCCCTAACCACCCCGGCCAGCGCCCTTTTTGATCGATCTCATCTTCATCGGGATGGTTCAGTAGTTCGTTGGGGGTGCGTGGCCACGACCGACGACGACGCGAGTCCACGCGCGGCGTCTGTCTGTCTTGTATAATGACAGAAAAAGAAAAGATAAAGGGAAGGAAGCTTCTTGAGCAGGAACAGAGCAGCAGGAAGCGTTGGATCGAGTTGCGTATGTCGCTTGCCATCGCTGGGATTCCTGCTAGGCAGTAGCCTCATTAGGAGGTGTATGTTGTATGTAGGCATGTGGCCATGCGCCCATACCCTACGTATCTACTCCCTTCGTGGACTCCGTGAGACTGACACATGTACAAACGGAACTACCGTTCTCCATAAGTATGCCTGAATGATCACAGATGCACAGCCGAACCAATACAATCGCAGATGGTGGTGATTAATTAAACTGCAGTTCCTGGATGCACTGTACTTGATACACTCATGCAGTCTGTCTGTGCAGAAGTAGAACAACTGGATCTGTGTGCAGCATGATGCGGCAGTACACTGGGGCTCCAGACCCCAACAGATTTGCGGCCACGGCTGTGAATGTCTGGTATGGCCTCTTTTTTTATCTTGTTCGTGTCCGCATGTGGCAGCACTGCTTGCAATCATGGACGAAGAGAAAGGAGGCGCTCGAAAGCGTGAAGCAAGAAACCCCCACCTCGTGATGGCCCGATCCTGATGATGGGGGGCAGGGGGCTCCGCTGTAGTACTCCCTACCGCTCGCGGCGGCTACCACGCACCGCGAGATTCTCACATACAATCTCAATTCCGTAGGTCCGTTGGGGCCGAGATGGACCTGCAAAAAGACGACGGCATTTTTCGCTCCATTCCGCGCGCACGCCGTCCTGTTCTCTTCTCCCGTCGTCGTCGTCCCCGGCTGAACCGAACAAGACTACCACTGTAGAGTACGTACGTCGTACCAAATACCAATGGCGCGCCTGAAATTTTGAGACGACGACGGGCAAAAGACGTAGGAAGTACCAAGTAGGGGCGAGCAAGCGTCCACGCGTACTACATCACCTACGACGGAGGATGACACTTGGAGCAGAGCAGAGAGGCAGAGGCCGCCCCTGGCGCAGTGGCGTTGACATGCCACCGGCCGGCCGGCCCGGCTTCGTCGCGACCTCCTCCATTTGGAGACCCCTCCCTTGTACCGGCCGGTCAGCACATCGACTGATCGACCATACGATGATCGAATCGTTGAGCTGAGTCGGCAGCAGAGCAGGTAGTTAGACCGACGGACCTGGCGCTGTCCAAACGAGCGCCATCGTCGTCCGCTTCCTTCTTCAGTCCCAGTCCCCTACCGACTCGTCGTCAGAATATCCAAACGCAGGCCGCAGGCGAGCAGAGCATCGGCGGCAACCGAACCCCACTAGTCCACTAGCCAGTACCAAGCAGCAGCACGTCAGACGTCAGCGTGGCTGTCCGGCACTGTGTATTTATAGCCCAGCACCCGGTCCCTTGTACCAGTACCAGCAAGAGAGCCACGCACAGGCGGCCGGGAGAAGAGAACGAACGAGAGTAATCTTGCATTGCATTGCACCAGCAGCTAGCTAGTAGCAGTCGAGATGGTGGCGAGAAGAACGGTGCTGGCGGCGGCCGCGCCGCTGCTGCTGGTGGTGGTGGCGGGCGTCCTCGCCGGCGGCGCGCGGGCGCAGCTCAAGGAAGGGTTCTACGACGGCACCTGCCCGCAGGCGGAGAAGATCGTCAAGGACTACGTCAAGGCGCACATCCCGCACGCGCCCTCCGTCGCCGCCACCCTGCTCCGCACCCACTTCCACGACTGCTTCGTAAGGGTACGTATCAGCGACGGCGAATGCCGCCGGCGATCGATGATGCCAATAACAATGACCATGAATTAATTCCGACCTGCTGCGTGCTGCCTGCAGGGCTGCGACGCGTCGGTGCTGCTGAACGCGACGGGCGGCGGGGAGGCGGAGAAGGACGCGGCGCCGAACCTGACGCTGCGCGGCTTCGCCTTCATCGACCGCATCAAGGCGGTGCTGGAGAAGGAGTGCCCCGGCGTCGTCTCCTGCGCCGACATCGTCGCGCTCGCCGCCCGCGACTCCGTCGGCGTCATCGGCGGCCCCTTCTGGAGCGTGCCCACGGGGAGGCGCGACGGCACCGTCTCCATCAAGCAGGAGGCGCTGGACCAGATCCCGGCACCCACCATGAACTTCACCACGCTCCTCCAGAGCTTCCGCAACAAGAGCCTCGACCTCGCCGACCTCGTCTGGCTCTCAGGTACAGTACTCTCTCTATCTAACCCCGACTCCACTCCATTGCCGCCGCCGGCCGCCATTCTGAGCTCAGCTACTACACTCACTGCTTAGTTGTTGTTACTTTTTCACCTCATGTCACCGTACCTTCATCACCACTCAACAATTTGCTGCTGATAAAAAAAAAAGGGACAAACAAACAAGAAGGTTATCTCTTCAGCTGTCAATCAATCAACTTAATTTGCACAGACAATTGGCGATTGACAATGACAGATTTGTAGTGACACGGCTGACTGGTCCTCAGATTAGAATGCATGTCGGTTACTAGTAGATCACATGCAAGTTTAATCCCAGCGGCACCGACACCGAGTGTCGTGTCGTTACGCTCGCTGAGTGAATCATTTGTCTGGAGACTGCTATCTGAAATTCCGAATATACTTTTGGTCAGGCTGGCATAAGCAGTTCTGTAGTGTGCTAATTATGATTGTAGTAGATGACTGGTAGTGGTAGCCTCTTGGCAAATTAGTTTATGACACGCAGTGGCAAATTAGTTTATGACACGCAGACACGCTCCTACCCACTCTCAGCAGGACCAGTACTGATGTCCCAAACTAGATAGCTCCAAGATACAGTATAAAGAATTACAGATGTACAGTACTGCTGCTAGTTATGAGTAAACTGAACAAACACTAGGAGCCTAGAACGTTTCAGTAGCAGTTAGTTCGATGCCATGGCCGGAACATGCGCAGCCCGGCCCTCCCACTGATAGTAGTAGTAGCACATAACTGAATAATAAGGGTATCCATTTGTCGGTCGGAACTATTTACCGATAAAAGACAGAGTTCGTTCTGTGGGTCAAATCTTACATCTAAAAGGCAAAAGTTCAGCACCTAACAATATTTATTGACGATGTATGCATGCACAAATCAATGTTAGGAACCATAGTCTTGTCTTTCTATAGACTCGAGTGAATCCGTAGCCAACAGAAAAGGGGGCGTTTAATTAAAGTGGGCAACTTCTAGTCTCTGTTCATCTTCAGTCTTCGGGTTAGTGCAGTAGTGTGAAGCACAGTTGAGTAGCTGACAGCTGCACATCGTCCTTGAGGAGAGACACAGCATGTTAGTAGTTACTAGCATCTAAAGGATGGTTTTGTCCTGCCTATGAGTTTGGTAGCCGGGAAATGATTCATTACGACAGAGATAAGATAAATTTGAGGATAACAGAAACAAATTGTAGCTGACCCCTGTTACATCCCTGGCCGGCTTAACTTACGGCATTCTTCAGAGCAGGTCATCTTGCTTTGAAGTAAAATAAGAGGTCGATGGCATGTGGAGAAGGAGAACTTGGAATCTGAATATGTGTATACTCTTCATCATTTGAGAGGGGAGGACATCCCGGGTCACTGACCCAGACTGGTTTGGGCCACTGATGGGCGTCCATTTTTCGTATGTGCATGACATTAATCGGCAACCACTTCTGATGCAGACATGCACGCTGCTGCCAACTACCTTGCACCGGCCTATTCCAATCTATCATAGAAGATAAGCCTTAAGTGTAAATGCAAACCCGAGTGATACTTCTGACATAGTCTTTTTCCTAGAACAGATGCTTCCGTTGATGTTGCCTTCAAATATGTACATGATATTTATAACCTGCCGACAAAGATAAGGATACATATAATTGCAGAGCAATTGAGAGACCACCACTGATTGTTTCCTGAATATATAGCTCCAAAAACTATAGACACACTGAATAATTCACAGACATTATTAATTCCTAATCATTTTCTGTAACTGTCACCGATCGAGTTGTCGTGTTACCGCTGCTACTGAATGCTGAATTGCTGCTGATGAACCACATATAACCACTTCCATTTGCTTGTGCAGGAGCTCACACGATCGGCATTGCCCACTGCAACTCCTTCAGCAAGCGCCTCTACAACTTCACGGGGCGCGGCGGTCCCGGCGACGCGGACCCGTCGCTGGACCCGCTGTACGCGGCGAACCTGCGGCGGACCAAGTGCAAGACGCCGACGGACAACACGACGATCGCGGAGATGGACCCGGGGAGCTTCCTCACCTTCGACCTGAGCTACTACCGCGAGGTGCTCAAGCGGCGGGGCCTGTTCCAGTCCGACGCCGCGCTCATCACCGACGCCACGTCCAAGGCCGACATCCTCAGCGTCGTCAACGCGCCGCCGGAGGTGTTCTTCCAGGTCTTCGCGCGCTCCATGGTCAGGATGGGCGCAATCGAGGTCAAGACCGGCTCCGAGGGCGAGATCAGGAAGCACTGCGCCCTCGTCAACAAGCACTAGGCGGCGGAATCCATGCGGGAAATGAGCTCCATTGCTCGGGATATCCTTGTGAGATACAATACATTTGTGGTGGATGTTGTACATCAGTGCATGGATGATTATATGTTGTTTAATTTGTACGTTCAGTTGATTTTTTTTTTCCTTGTATTCTTTTGGTTCCTTTCCTCTTGTTTATTATTCAAGGATGAGGTGTTTCTCTTTTAGTCTCTGTAACCATGTAATGTGCGCCTTTCGTTCTTGTGATCTCTGCAACTGTAATTTATTTCAGTGAATGATATACATGGAGATATGATAACAGTAATAAGGTGAGAATCCAATCATGTGCTTGCAACCACTGTCATGTCGATCCTGTTGTATTTTTTTCCTGGAAGAAAATAAATCAACATTCAAGTTTTCTGAGTGAAATTAGCACACCGAAAGAACAAGAATAGCTGGGAGTCCTAAATCTAGAAATTCACAATAAGTGCCTCTATAGCCAATGGTTGTTTAAACAGGGTTTGACAGCAACGACTTAAGAATAAATACCTAAGGAATAAAAGTTTGACTCAGGTTTAATATATGCACAAGAATTCTTAATTTTGGGCTGGCCTTATGAAGGTCAAGAAGGAATTCTTCTCTTTGGGTAAGTTTGATTTAGGTGATCGGTCTCAAGTGTGATTTTGGGAGGATTTTCGTGGATAAGATCTCGCCAGATGAAATTGCTCTTCCCCACATTTTATAACATTGCGGGGAGAAAAAAAAATACATCTGTAAAATCAGTGATGTCTACAATAACATTAAATGTAACCTTTAGGAGATATATGACAAATGTTAACTTGTAAGCATGGCGCAATGTAGTGGCTATGGTGGCAAATATACAAAAATCAGAGGAACCATTTTGTTTGAGGGTTACATTAGAACATGTTGTTCTCGGTCAAATTGATGTATATAGCTTTATTGGGAACGCAAGATTTTCCCTATGACACTTTTATCCGGAAACTAAAGCTACCTCTCAAAATTAAAATCTTCTTATGGTACTTGTTGAAATGAGTAGTTCTAACCATAGTACAACAACAGTGGCAAGAAAATAGGAAATGTTGTTTCTATTATCAAATGAGTCTATTCAACATCTTTTTTATGTTATTTTGCTAAATTAATTTAGAGAACTATTCATGTTTCCTTCAATTTATCACCGCCAATTAGGGTACATAATATTTTTTCCAGACTGGTTGGAAGAGATAAATAGGAAACTGAAAATCTAACATAATTGTGGGTGCAAGTGCTTTGTGTTGGGCGATTTGCATTGGCCAAATAGAAATAATATAGTTTTTATCAAAACTGTACATCATCGTACTTGCAGGCTATTTTCAGGGAGGCTACTGAATCGGGTTTTAGTCCTGATATAGGACGAGAAGGATCGGTAGCTCATGAAGATAGATTGTAAGACTACTAATGAAAATGTTTGCTAGACATGGCTGGAGTTTTAGTAATAAAATTGCTATCTAGTTTTGTTTTTTTATACTTCTTTTTGCAGATCTTTGTTTTTGACTGTTAACGGATAACTATATGTATTGATGGATGTAGAAATTAGAATATTAATATATTTTTTCTAAAAAATATTTTTATTGCCTCAATTAGTACAAGTTGTATCTAAACTCAGCACTAACCCACACGGCCACACCACATGCTCATGCTCACTCAAATCCACTCACACCAGTACACTTCATAGTACAAAATGTAGATCTACAATCTACATCTAGATGTTTTATTTTTTTAACTCTGCATCCCTATATAAACTATTACTTTTTAATTGAGTATTAAATGACTGGGTTGTCTCAACTTAATTAACTCTACATCCCTAATATCAATTGTACGCACCAAATTCTTGAAAAATCATCGCTGTAATGCAAAGGTTCACCGTCCACGATAGTCCAAGTTTGATGGACGGCGCGCTCCGCCGCACTAGTTTTTTATTCGCGTAAACAGTAATGGACACTAACCGAAAAGTATATAAAATTCTGTATGAACAGTATTCTCATTCGGATGAACAGTAAAATCTGATGGACGAACAGTGTTTCCGTGCTACAGTGCCCGTTGCACGGTGAAGCACTGTTAATCACTCTAGCAGGAGGGACGCGTGGGCACGGCGGTTGATCTCTATTTTATTCCTCGTTAAAGAGAAGTTATTATTATATTTATAGGCAATTTAAAATTTCATGAAATAGAAAATAATAAAAAATAGTTAGGCCGCTTGGGTGAGACTGACACCGGGACCCACCAACGAAGAAGAAGCGACCGAGCCGGCTGCCCAGCACCGAGTCACCGACGAGCCCACGGCCACGGCCACATCTCGGAATTCCATCTCTCTATCCTCAGAACTCTCCGGGAACGGCCGCTCTCGGGTCCGTCAACGGCCGGGCGCCACCGATCCTCCTGGTTCCTGCGGACGGCGGCGGCACCGGAGGACTGGGCGGCGCTCCCTCCAGGTTCGTGCCTCGTGCTCTTCCTTCCCCCTGTGCCTGCGCTGCGCGCGAGCGAGCGGGAGCGGCGTCGGCGACCAGGGGCCAGCGCGCGGCGGCGGCGCAACGGCGGGAAGGGGTCAGCGCGTGGCGGAGGCGCAGCGGCAGGCAGGGGTCCGCCCTAGCTCATATTTTCGGCTGGGTCCGCCACTGATGGGCTCCTCCTCCCAGCACGATTCCATCTCCGAATCAGGTAACTGGGCTCTCGCCAGTATCCTTCCGAGCAAATTTCCTGTTCGGTTTTACTTACCCGTCAAATTTCCTGATAGAATGAGGTTGCGTGCTTTTCTCATCCTCTCTTTCGTTATCACTAGTACAAATGATTGGCATATTAATGGGTGCCAATCTCGTGGGGGTGTGCAGACATGGGTTGTTTTTTCAGTTAGGACTTAGGAGCCGTTTCTTGGCTTGCAACGAGCGAATTGGACACAGCATTTGAACAAAAGAAGCAATTTGTTACCTGTAATGGGACATAACCAGGAATATGCAGGTTGCGGAACAATTATTGTTGATGGTCTTAATCTTCCAAACCGAAAATATATGTTCGTCTGCTTCAGTTTTGTTCCGTATAGGCGTGTACTCTAGATGACAGATGTCTCACGCTCTTAGCGAATTATTTTTATCTACACCAAATATTGAACTTATGGTTCCTAACCTTAACAGGAGGTTTGGAGTGTGCCGATGGAGGCAGAAGCGGCATCAACAAGTGGACCAAAATTATGAGCAAAAACTCGTGGAGATGGTGCCTAGGGTTGATTTACATCGTTGCTGTTGCCGGTATATGGATTGCTGCTAGCTACATCGTGCAGTCTGTTGTGGATGCTGGCGTCTCTCCATTCTTGATCACCTACATATGCAATTCTCTGTTTGTCATCTACATCCCCCTAGTTGAGGCTGCCCGGTACTTTGAGGATTCTATTGAAGACTTTTGGACGAAGTTGAAATTGAAGGATGCTGAAACCCTGCAGCAGGCTTCTGATCTGGAGAGTGTGAATCTTCTCCAAAGTGGAGGGCATGGGATTGGTGTTGCCTCGGACCAATCACAAACAAGGCCGTCTGAAGACACTTCATTTCCAGATACAAGCTTCCCTGCCCAGACGGAGCTAAGTGTTGTAGGTTGCAGCAAAGGGTTGGATGCAAAAGGGCGCTGGACGCGTGCTCGTGTGGCCAAAGCGAGCATGCTAGTCAGCCCCTTTTGGTTCCTTGCACAGCTTACATTCAATCTATCTCTAAGATACACCACTGTTACGGTAAGTGTTACTAAGAAGAACCGAATGCTACTTACATGTTTTATTGACATCTAACTTTCTTTTGTTCTATCACTAGTTGGTCTAAAATATGCTTCTGTTTCTGTGAAACTTGCAGTCAAACACGATCTTGAGTAGCACGTCTAGCCTCTTCACTTTCTTGGTTGCATTAGTTTTTCTCGGAGAGACATTCACATGGTTGAAGCTAATTAGTGTGCTTCTCTGCATGGGAGGTACAATAATTGTCAGCCTGGCGGATTCAAGTAGTTCAGTTAATGCCATTGCTACAAATCCTCTCCTTGGAGATTTCCTGTCCATTGTTTCTGCTGGTTTATATGCTGTGTATATCACCTTGATTCGAAAAAATTTGCCCGATGAGAAAGAAGGTCAAGGACAAGTGAGCATGGCTCAGTTTCTGGGATTCCTGGGACTGTTTAATATGTTGTTTTTCCTTCCTGTTGCATTGGTGTTGAATTTCGCCAAGCTGGAGCCATTCCACAAGCTCACATGGGAACAAGTTGGTCTTGTTGTTGGAAAAGGTGGGTTTTCTCTGTATTCATGAAATTTCCCTACTGTCTAATTCATAATGTAAACAATAGTACTGCAATGCCATATCTCAATGATATGTAGGAATAACTTGTAGAAATATTGAGATCCATTACTAAAATCACACCGCAAGAAATGAACTGTTGCTAATTTATGATTTCGGCATGTTTCCAGGTTTGATAGACAATGTTTTGAGTGACTACTTGTGGGCGAAAGCGATCCTTCTCACGACGACTACGGTTGCTACAGCTGGCCTCACAATCCAAGTTCCAATTGCTGCCATTGTGGACACGCTCACCGGTCATGCTCCTCATCTACTGGACTATATCGGAGCTGCTGCCGTCTTAGTCGGTTTTGCTGGGATCAACATACCAGTTGGAGAGTCTCCACAGGTTGTTCAGCAAGAGCAAGAAACTCCAATCGTTAGCATGGTTGATGACCCGGTTCATTTGCCCAGCAATACCAATGCTACTGATAACATCTCATAGTTGCCTGGGACCGTGTGTTTTATCAGCATTGTATAGAAGAGGGGCGGGGGAGCAGTTTCTCTGTTTTTTCCTTTTAAACCATGCCATCAGGACAGAAGAGATGAACATGGACTGAAGTTAGAGTAGTTTACTTAGTTTTTTCAGAACTTTGAGCAACAAGTGTACAAGCAGTTTCATACGGAAAAAGGAAATTCTGTTTGTGATTCGTGAAAGGCGTTGTGTTTGTAGAAGGGTATAAATAGCTGAAATTTGTATTATGTATATGGTGAAACGTAAGCAAATGGTACTTGAGCCTATATTCAATAAGGTATTTTAAACCCTATGCCATGGAAATGCTGTTTATTGCTCCGAGTTTGATTCCCAACGTATTTTTGCTTTGTTTCTTACAAAAAGCTAAAAATTCCAGCCATCAGAACAAGCTGTTTTACTAACACCAGGTGTTAGGTTTTGTTTTACTAACACCAGGTGTTAGGTTTAAGACACTTTTTGTGTGACTCCTGACAGGTCTTTTCAATTGGAATAGTACTACAGGAGCGCGTCCTCTTGAATCCTAAAGGAACAATTGACTGCAGCTAGTTATGCTTCAGGTGCAGAGCATGAAATTTTTTCATAGATTACCAAACCAGGCACAGCTAGATGTACTTGTCCATACAAAAAGAAGCCTACAGTTATGAACAGCTTGCTCATATCCCTTTTGTCTCCAATCTCCATGGTGACTAGGCCAGCCGACCCTAATCGCCACCCCTAAGGCTGTCCGCACTACTATTCTTCTAAATTCATCCTCTAAAATAAATATTCCGTCCTGGTCATCGAGATTTTCTCCTCTATATCAGATTCTTCCGCACCCATCTATCCTTTATATCAACCTCTATCCATAGTACGGTTCATATGTCTGTAAATTTTTTTATCAAAATATATCTATGAGACATCTTGTTTTGAGGGATTTATTGAGACAAATTTAATAGTGCAATCGAAAATTTAAACCGGATTTTCGGTTCGTGAGTTATAACTTTTTTTTTTTGAGTAAAAAAAGTGGGGCCTGCACCTGTACTCTCTGCTCTCTCTCCCAGATTCGCTGCCTGGCACCCTGCGCGCGCCATACGTCCGCGCAGAGCTGCTGCGTTTGCTGGATTTAGGGGCTCCTGGAGCATACAGATCGGCTTGGAGTACCGCGGTGCAGGCCGGCGTTGGTTAAACCGGTCCTGGAGGATGCCGATCCCGGACCCGGTGTGGACAGCCTAAGACGCTGTGGTTGCAAACTGTATAGCAGATATGATTATCTTTGCAGACCAAATCGATCCTGATTTCTATCATGCTTTTCCGAACCAGAGCTTATATTAAAGATTAAGGTTTAATGCCGCTAAAAATGAGGGCAACAACATCCCTAGGAAAAGAAGAAAAAAAACACACTCGGTCCTCACAGCGTCTAATAGCTATTTGGGCTAACTCAGTGCGCCACTTTATTCTGATCACGCTTCACACTTAATCTTCAAGAATTCTAGGCGATGAAGAGAGTCACTTTCTCAAAGAGCTGCTTGGATCAGTGGTTGTATCAACGATCTATCATGACATCACGCCTTGGCATTCCAGCCACTGCAGTCCAGAGACAGGCTCCAGCCTAAGCTCCTTCAGCACCACTGCATTAGAAAAGCAATCGCCAGGAAGTAAGTTTTGGCTGGCCCTCTCAGTCCCTGATAATCATGCCCACTGCTGCTGAGCCAGTGTCAGGGTTAAAAGCCCCATCAACATTAATTTCAGAGTACCCTGACATGGAGGATCCAGCTGTTGCACAAGACTTCCTTGGTGGCTTGGTATTAACTGAGGACATTGCTGCTGGAACAGTGTCAAGTATGTTACCCTGAGTAAATATTTAGCTTCCAAAAGACACACACAGAGGCTATCTAGGAAGGCCCCAGCCTCCATGCGTGTCTACCAAGTAAAGCCTGATCGAAAAGTCTTAAAGAAACCCATACCTCCAGAATCCACTGAATCTTTCACTTACCATTTTCAGATCCCCACCAGAAGGCCTGTATGTGCTTCATCAGATCATCACAAAGTCAGTGGTAGTTTGAAATACTCACATATGTAGGGAAGGTTTGTGCAACAGATTTGAAACAAGACCTGCTAAAATTCGTCTGTACTCTGAGAAATGGCTTATAAGCATTATTTCAGTACCAAAATCAATGCCAAAGCTAAATCAGTCATAATGGACTGCACTTCCTGATATCCTCAGAGGTTACAGGTTGTGAGGCTGACTCCTTAGCATTACACATGTATAGTTTGCTTCTGTTTACATTAACCCAGCTTGTTCCGGGTTCTTTCTTTACCTTTCTTGATTTCATCAGCTTCCTTACCTCTATAGCGTCTTCCCATCGTCCAATCGTCCTGTACACATTTTCAAGAAGAACATAGCTCAGGTGGTATTGAGGCTCCAATTCCATCATCTTCTTCGCAACTCTTACTGCTACATCTTGGTTAGTATGTGTGGCGCAGGCGCCAAGGATTGCTGCCCACAGTGATGAATCATCTCTAAATGGTGACTTGTTTACAAGATCTTCAGCCTCTTCTAGAAGCTCTACTCTGCTGAGGAGGTCAACAATGCAGTTGTAGTGTTCAATACCAGGAGGAATGCCATAGTCCTTGCTCATTGAGTTGAAGTAGTTCCTTCCTTCCTCAACCATCCCAGTATGACTACAAGCAAAAAGAACACCAATGAAACTGATGTAGTCTGGCTTGACCCCTTCTCTAACCATCTGATTAAACAAGCTGATGGCTCGCTCACCATGGCCATTCTGAGCACAACCACAAATCATGGCATTCCAAGTGATCATGTTGCGGACACTGCTCCTTTTAAAAACTCTGTAGGCGTATTCTACCGCACCACATTTCGCGTACAGGTCCACGAGTGCAGATTCAACAATGACGTCTCCACAGCCTCTCATCCTCATAAAACGGCAGTGCATTTCTTTTCCTAGCTTTACTGCAGACAGACCAGCGCAAGACCGCAGAAGAGTTCCTATACTGTACCAGTCATCGTCCGGCACATACATCTGTCGAAACAATGAGAGAACCTTCTCATGCTTCCCGCTTTGACAATACCCGCCAAGCAGGGCGCACCATGAAACTGCGTTCCGGACCTTCATCCTGTCGAATACCTTGTGTGCATCCACCATCATCCCGCACTTGGCGTACATGTCAAGTGTGCTGCTCTCCACGATCACGTTCCCACACAGGCCACGTGTCACAACCTGCGCGTGCGCCTCCCTTCCCTGCCTCGCCCTCTTCAAGTTCCCCAGCGCCGTCATCATGGAGCCAAATGTGCAGCCGTCCGGATAAACCCCATCTGTCGCGAGCATAGCCCGGAACCACCGCAGGGCCTCGTCAAACCAGTCGTTCCGCACAAATGCTGATATCAACGACGTGTAGCATATCCCGTCCGGGGCGAGCATTTCCTCGAACGCCCTCCGCGCGTTACCCGGCGCGCCGGAGTGCCCGTACATGTCCACAAGCGCGCTCAGCACGACGCCATCGTCGCCGTACCCTCGCACTACGGTGGTCCCGTGCACGCAGGCTCCCGCGCGGAGGTCGCGCAGCATGGCGCACGCCTTGGCGGAGGCGGAAAGCGCGTGCGCGCTGGGGGCGACGTCGTCGTCGGCGCCGTATCCACCGGCGGCCATGGTCCGGAGCTGGAGGAGCGCGCGGCGCGGGAGTCCCGCGCGGAGGAAGGCGGCGAGGACGGAGGAGTGCGCGACGACGTCGCGGCGGGGCAGGTCGTCGAACGCCCTGAGCGCGTGGGGCAGGTGGTCCGGGAGACGGACGTAGAACGCGAGCAGCGCGTTAGCGAGGTAGCGGTCCGCGAGGAGTCCCGCCCGCGCCGCGCGGGCGTGGAGGCCGTAGCCGAGTCGCGCGGGAAGCGGGCGGTGCAGGAGCACCGCGGCGAGCGGGAGCGGCGAGGAGGAAGCAGAGGCGGCTGCGAGGCGCGCGGCGGCGGGAAGGTCGCGGGACTCCAGGAGGCGGAGGACAGCGGCCACGTCGTGCGGCGTGGCTGGGGACGGCGGCATCGTGCTTTCGGGTCATGAGATGACCGCAGCACGGCGCGCCGGCGGCGTTCCGAGCGGCGGGGAGTCACCGCGGTCAGAAACTCTTTTTTTTTTTGAGCCCGGTTCCATGTATAATCTAGGAGTACCTGGTAGGCCCACAAAAGCCCAAGCAGTGCAAACAGGCCCATAAAAATCTAGGTTTTCTTCTGTTGTAGAGCCAGAGGCTATAAATAATGACCTGACCCTGCCTCATCTTGCATAGAGTTCCGACTTCCGCCGCCACCATCAGCCGCCGGGGCGACTACGACGATGCCGATGCTTCGTCGTTGCTTCCTTCGCAGCTCTTGCTCTCTGTACTCTCGCTGCTCTCGTTTTTTAGTTTGATTTTCTATTTTTGATTTGGTAGATAGGTTGATTTGGTGATAGGAGCGGTGATGAGCAATCTTTTGTGGACTAGAGTTTCTGATACTACCACGGTAGTATTTGAAGACCAAACCCTTGGCTGTCTGAGCTCCCAATTCCCAGTCTTCAACCTTTTAGCTGATTATATGTGTTATGTACTAGATCGGTGGTATTTATTTCCTGCTGCAATGCAATGGTATAATGTGATTTTGAGTAATGATGAACAACTGTGTTTTGGACTAGAGTTTCTGATGCTGCTACTTCGTTGGTGGTAGTTGAAGACCAAACCCTTGGCTGTCTGAACTCAAATCTCACAAACCAGTATATATTTCTTTTTTTTTTTACGTAGTGGTTATTATAAATGTCTTTGGATGCATGCGTCCATTACCAATTCCGGAGGATGATTTCGTTCCTCACGGTATAATGGCTCGGGCGCTACAAGCTATTCTATTGATGTGTGGTTATATCCTGATTGTTGGCGTTCTAGTGCCAATCCGATCTTGGAAAGGCCACATATATTCAGTCACTTGTCAATTAGCTAGATCTTTTCCCATTTGTTTCGGGATCTAAATGATGTGAAACTGAGAAAGGGAAAGCGTTCAATCTTTGTGATTGTGACGCACCATGACAGTTCTTTCATATTGAATAGGAAGATCTGATAGATCCCTAATTTTTTTTTTTTGGCAATGCGCTGTATAGAGATGTGGGTGATGATAACACAAATAAAATACAGTTATCCCTGTCTGATTCCTCCAAAAGGGTGCTGATAACATTTGTCTGACACATTTCTATGTTTAATAATTTAATAATTGATAATTTAATGTCTTGTTTTTCATGACCATTTTATATTCGATAATTGAAGCTGACTTGTACTGCTGTCGTGGATCTTGGCCTTTGATGACATGATGGTTGCAGAACAGGCAAAATTTTGTCTAATCTGTTGATATTTTTCTTGAACTAGGACGGTCTGAGGCCATTTGATGACAACGAATCTTTTAGGCAGTTGGTGCCCAGTTGTTTCCTTGAATCATCATTTTGATTGATGATTTTTAAATGTTAGATTATATTTATATTTGGAACAAATAGTGGCTGTGACGACTTGGAAATATTCAAGCTCAACAGACCAAATCACATGTCTATCTCTATATATGAGATTGATCTGTATGCCGATTTTCCCGCTGAACCGAGCCACGTGGTTTCTTTTTTCCTCAATTACACATGTTTTTTTTTCTGTCCTTGTTTAGGTACGCTTAATTCTTATTTCTGTCTTTTAATTTTCAACTGGGGATGGTGTTGTGATGATGTGAAACAAGCTCCCTCTTCTGAAGGAATTGAGGACACTTGCTGGCAGAATCGAACCAATTAACCCTATTGCCACCACTGAATAGCTATTTCCCCAACAAACTAGATTTTGCTGGTGTTTGCTTTTCTGGTCCATGAACTCTTTAATTGATTGTAGTATTATAAATTATAAAGCACTTTGCATTTATGCAGTTATAAGCCTATGATGATTAGCTATACATCTGGAATTACCGTCAGATTTACTTGTGATGACAATTGTCTGGCTTTCTGAGGATGTATATCCCATCTGTTTTGCCCAGCTTAGGTTGCTTATTTAGTTTGATAGGATATGCAATGCAATTATATCATTCGTTTCTTTACTATCAATATGTAGTTACCAAATATCTAGTCCCTGTGAAGATCTCAAGACCTACCGATAGGAAGTGCCGTTTGACACTGTAAGCAGCAGCTGGCTCTCTCAGCTGCAGGTGTCCATCCAATCATAACCTTTGTGGTTTGGTTGTGATGGTGTTCACACCTGCAGCAGTTTGATTCATCTGTGGTGTGTGATTTAAATCGGGTCTCTGAGGGATTCTGCATAACTTAGCTACCATGTCTCGGATGGTTTTGGATTTGAAGGATAGTTAACCTGTGATCTTTGATTTGTTTTTGATTCTTTGGTTTTCGTGGATCGTTATCTGGAACAGTGTTTTCCCATCTTTTGCCTTTGATTTGATTATTGTTGGCTGTGTTGGAGGATGATGATATTGTTTTGTCGCCCCAGTCTTAGGATCCGGACATCTGGACCTGTGCTGATTGACATGTTATCGAATCTGACTCCATTGTCTACGTTTTGTATGCTAGATTAGATTCTCTAGGTGAGCATTTCAGTTGTGATGCTTTGATTTGACCTAGACGTTCTTAGTTGCACTGCAAATGATGATAAAATCAAGGCTTGTTTCTCTACATTCGCAGTTGCCGCCTAAGAGCTTTCGCCTTGCCAGGCTTGAGAGCTAGTGCTGCTAAATCCTTCCTTGGATGTCTGATGCAGTGCCATGTCTTTCATATTTCTCTGCTGTTTTTGAGCTTTATGTCATCTTGGTTTGTGAGGTGTTCTTGTTGGTTTCGTTGCTTTTGCTAGACCTTCTCAATAGTTTTATGCGGTCATGGTTGATCAATTGTGTGCTTCGCAAGATCAGCTTCTTGTTTGGACTTTAAAACTGAAATCTGGTCCAGGCAATTGGCAAACATCCTGCCATCTTGCGAGATTCGATCTGAGTCAGCTTAAACTCACCTGGATATGACACACTGATTTTCTGGGCCCTTTCGGCTGGCACATGCCTTCTCTTCTGTTTAATGATTCGTTCGTCCTTTTTTATTTGTGAGTGGTCGTTAATGTTAGTATTTGCTATAACCTTTTCCTACTCGAGATGAACTGAACAGGCAATCACAACTTTGAGCTGGGTGTTGGTTCAAGACTTTGAGCTTACCATTGTCCATTGATGAAGGTGCGCACCGTGTTGGACTCTGTCGGGGTCAAGCACACTGCCACCGCATGATAGGCCGAGTTAAACCAGATGATGCTTGTTCTGCTAAGTTGAGCAGTAGAGGATAATGTGTGGAGGACTGGAGGTGGAGGCTTCTGTGTCTTGTTAGCTCTACATGTAAATATGAAATAAGGACTATTATATTTTGAACAAAACAATGTATTCTTTTTGTCAGAGGTTACTTGTGTACTGCTGTCTTTCGACATGAATGAAATTTGTTTGTCTGTTTTCTTTCATGAATTCCCTAGGATAAACTGGAACAGAAATGGCTACTAGCAAAATGAGTTCATTGTTATATATTTAGCTCTACTTGTATATATGAAATTAGTATTATTATTTTGAACAAAACATTGTATTCTTTTTGTCAGACGTAACTTGTGTACTGCTGTCTTTCGAAGATGAAAATCTGGAACAGAAATGGCTACTAGCATTGCAGATTTCTGAGGTATTCTGACAGCAAAATGATCTCTAGGGTGTAGGGACGATCACTATTCTGTCTAACCCGCATCCCTCCCTGCCATACGTTGTAAAATGCGCACTCCTGCCTTTACCATCTTTATTTTTTTGGACATTTTGATATAATTTTTTTTGGACATTTTGATAATCTATATGCAACATAGTTGCTCCTAATAATGAACACCAAATATTTTTCGGTATGCAAAAATACTTAATGGGTCTAATTTATCAGAGTTGTGCAGTGAAGTTTACTCATTAATTTGGTTGTCTCCTTACGCTCTTGCAGTTTACTCATTAATTTGCTTCTCTTATGCTGTAGTGCTCAAAGTAGACAATTCATGTTTGTACACTAAAATATTCTCATTCTTGTACTTCCAGAAATATCATATCTCAGCTATAAATAGTCAAATGGGCTATATGGCCTAGCATGGACGTCGGCATGCAAGGGAACAACTCGTTAGGCGTCAAACCAGCAAGGCACACCTGGCTTATCGGGTCATGTCTTGCTTGCCCATGCACTTCACCTTAGACATGTCGTGATTGGTTGCTTGATACAACTTATGGTGGGTCTGATGCTAAATCCTTCCTTGGATGTCTGATGCCTAGACACGAGGGGGCTGTTTGATACAACTTATAATAGCTTCATAAACTGTTATTAGATATTTTATTTTTTGCCAAGCACTATTTTCTAAAATAGTTTTATGGGTGAAGGTATTTTTTTCTTCTCTCACAAAAAGATAAGCTAACAATATTTGTAAAATAGCTCAGTTTTACTAAACAAGTTGCCAGAAAATGTTTCATGGGCTTGAGCTTCACTTTTGTGCCAAACGAGACCTAAAAATTGAATCTATTCTTTTGAGTTTACACGGCCGCGCGTATCTGGTTAGAATGGGGAGGGACAACTAAAGTGTCAGAGAGGCAGTCTAGAATTATACGTGGAAAGATGGTAGTTCCGGTATGTCAAGCTCAGGCCCGTCTTAGATGGGTGGGCAACCGGTGCGATGGCCAAGGGCCCATGCCACTGGAGGGCCCAGGAGTATACGTGTGTGTATACATATAATACTTAGTATATATATACTTAGGCTATTCAAATGAATCTAAATGCCATATACTTAACACAAGTCTAGCAATCAAGAATTAGCTTGCTATCGCTCATATTATGATATTCAATCATTTCCAATCGTTTTTAACATATGTCGTAAGTGAACTCTTATTAGTAATACTATATATACTTAATCATTATATTAAGGGCTTGTTCGGTATGGCTCTGTTGACGCCTTTTTCCGGATAACACACCAGCAGGTGCTAGATCGCACACGTCGCACAGGAAGCGAAACAGAGCAAAACTGCACACCTGCGAAAACAGGCTGGGCCGGGTTTCAAACCAGGCTGGGCCGAATTTTCCGGCCTGGCCAGGTTTGGAAACCGGCTGAGCCGATTTTTCCGGCTTGGCTGGTTCTGAGAACCGGCTGGGCCGACTTCCTCGGGTGATGCCGGGGAAGCTAGGGATTGAGGTATTTGGTCGTCGGGACAACTGGTAACTAAGTAGAGGACGTTGATGGTCGATGTAGCGCCCGTCCTTCGCCGGAATACTCCCGAACACCTCTCGGAAAGATCCGTCGGAGAGATGCACGAAGAGGTTGCCCTAGGAACCGCGGAGGCTGCTTAGAGCGCCGACTAAACTCGCGGAGAGTCGAGCCGAACAGCAAGATAAAGGGGGTGAACCACCGAAAAGTCTACTTGGTAGATGTGTTTTGACGATTGGATGGTTAAGATCTCAATCGGCCATGATCCTCCATATATATAGAGGAGGGTGGTCTTATCCCAATAGGAAACCGCTCCAAGACTTACTCTCCAAGTTTCCCACGTTAAAACATTGCCAAAAACCGATTAGATCTATTAATCGGATCGGACTCGACCAAATCCGGCCAAGCCGGGTTTCGCAGGGCCTCTTGTGATGACACGTGGCATGCCGCCGGGGCCCAGCACAGGGGCCAAACCTGGCCTAGCTGGGTCCCAAACCCGGCCTAGCCTATTCTGTCGGAAGTTCCGGCGCCTGTCGGAACTTCCGAGGGTCGGAACTTCCGACTTAGGTCGGAACTCCCGACACGTCGGAAGTTGTGTCGGAAGTTTGGTCGGAACTTCCGATGTGATGGCATATTCGTGAGGGCGTAACTCCTTCGTCCGGACATCGAACGATGCAAACCATATATGTTTTTCGATCAGCTCGACGAGACGGACGCAATGGTGATGTCCATTATACATTTTGACAACATCATAAATTGGATGTATCGAGGCGGCCAAATTTGAGTGTCAACATATGCCCCCCTATTTTCAGGTGAATTTCTGCATATGAACCTGAAAACACAAGCAAAACCAAACAGCGACGATACTTAACCCAATGGCTGTTTAGCATCTAAGGACGATGTATACATCGGCCATTTTTTCTAAGGGCGATACATGTATCGGCCATTGCTTGGAGAGCTTTAGAATTTACACTATGCCCCCCGAGTGACATTGAGCTCGGCGCGTGGCGGCGTTGGCTCATAGTCAACCATCTCTTCATCTTCCTCTGCATCTCCAGAATCTACAATAGCTGGGGAAACGGTAGTAGGGACTACCTCCACCGAAACAGCATCGGCAGTGGCATCAGCAGGCGAAGTCGCAAGACTCGGCCGAGCCGCCCCCAACCCGGCCTGGCCAGTTTCTGGGAGACCCGGCTTGGCCGGTTCTGACCCGGCCTGGCCGGTTTCTGCATTTTGTGCGAGTCTCGTTTCTGGAAGCTCCCGATCTCCAGGAACCTTCTCCATGGATTTTGCAAAGTACGCTGGATCACTTCCTTTCTGTGTTTGTGAAAAAATTGGATGTGAAGCGTTGAAGATCTCCTCCCTCATTTTCTCCAATTTTTCCCGCTTTTGTTGGGTTTGGCGCGCCCGTTGCAACTTCCGCCGTTGCGTCTTAGTCAATTCCGGCGGGCACCATTTCGGTTGCAAATATTTAGGATTTATCGGCTTCTTCTCCACAACCTTGTCGGCAACTTTTGAGACGACAGAAGATGGATCCCCAATTCTCATTGGCTCGTCGCTGTTGACGATGGGCACTTCTTGCGAGCCAATAAGGATTGTTGCCGAAGGCTCTTCCTTCGGCGATGATGCAATAGAAGTAGCGGGAGCAATGACAGACTCTACGGCCCTCTTAGGCACATAAACTTGTCGCGTTGGAGCCTTCTCCCTTCCACCACCAATCAACAACCTCGCCGGTGCTGGTGAGAGCGACGACCCTTGGCCGCCGTAGCTCGATTGGCCATAGCCCAATCGGCTAAACACCGATGACGAGGACGCTCCTCTCATCGGTTGATGTTGCATGAGAAAAGGATATGGCACAAAAACTCCGTTGGGCCCCCAATGTGGCTGAGGTGGAGGAGGAGGACCCCAACGAGAAGCACGAGGACGAATGACCTCTTGTGCCGAAGATGCCGCCGAAGTCACCGTCATCTTCTTTGGTTGCTCATCTCGCTTCGACGGTGTAGAGTCTCTTTTTTTTAATGGCCGATCCTGAGAATCGGCCTTTTGTCGCCGGTATTTTTCCATGAGCCGGTCAAACGTGCAAAGCTTCTTGGGAACGTACTTCCCCTTGTTCGAATTTGCATTCGTCTTCCAAGTGCCAATCTCTGGACGCTTTGGGACGAATGTCTTGATCACTTGAACGCCACTAGCGCCAGCGACCTTGGGAACTCCAGAGGAGGACGGGACGCCGCCTTCGACAGAATCGGCCGAGCCGGCTCCTGGACCCGGCCTGGCTGGGTTCGAGCCATAACCGGCCTGGCCGGCTCCTGTAATCGGCTGGGCCGGGTTGACGGCTGGGCCGGTTCCTGGAACCGGCCTGGCCGGCCTCTGCTGTGCCGCCGTGGACTCCCAGCGCCGCTGCAGGGACAGGTACTGCGACGACCCTACAGAAATTGTCAGCTTGGTCTTTCCGTCTTCATCTTTCTCTAGCACCACTTGACGCCCCGAAACTTGTTTCGGTGCCTCCCGTGGTTCACCGATAATCACGTTCTTGCCTTGCGTGGTGTCGGCTTGCTCCGGACGAATCAAAATACCTGGCTCTCCTTTCTCAATGATATTCATCGGAAAAGGAGCCTTATCAACCATCATTTCAGCCAATTTCAATCGTCCTTTATTGAGGGCCGATTGTATCTGCCGACGAAAATAGTTGCAATCATTAGTGGCATGACTATGAGAATTATGATATTTGCAATAAGCCCTTTTCTTTAGCTCATCACTAGATGGCAACTTATGAGTAATTCTTATGTTACCGGTTCTAAGCAATTCATCAAAGATCCGATCACATTTAGAAACATCAAAAGTAAATTTAATTTCTTCTTGCCGATTTTTAGAAATCGGCTTAAGAGATGGGCAAGAAATCCCCTTCTTATCTGGAGACCATATAAATTCGGCAGAATTGCATTCTAGAGTCTCATCGTCCGAGGCATCGGAATGCCCTTCTCCCACAACTGTCCGATAAGACTTTCTAGATTCATTTGCCAAACGAGATTCTACAGCAATAGCCTTTTGCAATAATTGATTTATGCCATAGAATTCATAATGCTCCAATTTTTCTCTAATATTAGAGTTCATACCATTAAGGAACAGATCTGCCAAGTCTCTATCGAAAATATTTAAATTAAAGCATCGGTTCTTAACATCTCTGAAACGCTTAGCATAATCAAGAACAAGATCACGTCCTTGACAAACCAATGTGAGATGAGATAGCTTAGTTTCTTGCACACCAGTAAAGAAATAATCATGAAATTTCTCCTCCAAATCATTCCAGGTGTTAATCGAATAAGGAGGCAATGATGAAAACCATGCAAAAGCTGTACCCGATAGAGATAAAGGAAAACATCTAATTTTCATGTAATTATGAGCACTAGCTTCTCCTAATTGAGCAAGGTACATGCCAACGTGTTCTATCGTGGTTTTGCTGTCATCACCACTAAACTTTTGGAAATCGGGCATCTTCCATCCAGGGGGTGCCCGCAGAACATCATAGGTAGAGGGATATGACTTCTGGTATGAACTCTGAATAGGTTTAATGGTTATCCCTAAATTCCTCTCGATTGATTTAGTCATCTCAGCCTTAAACCGATTTACAATAGTGTCTACATCGGTTTGAGAGGAATCAGGGGCCACATTATTAGCCATTGGAATCTGACTAGGTGACGGCGGGAGATTAGGTAAAATGGTGTTACGACCCGCCGATTGCCTATTCGGATTCGCCTGTCTAGATGATGAGCCAACCAAACCGCGATAGGTTCTATCGGTTTCATATGCCGAATGACCCGATTGAAGCTGGCTAGTTATAGCATAATCAGGTTGATTTTCATAAAAATCAAAAGGCATACCAAATTCAGGTTGATTATCATGATCTGAAAAACCAACTAATTTTTCCTCTATTTTGGATATGCGCCTACCAATTTTAATTTCAGATGCATCGATAGAATTTTTAATCTGCTTACCGATGCCTTCAACTAAGTAAGCCAAATTATCATGGGAAGCAGAGGAGGGGATTTCATCATCATTCACCTTTGCCTTGAGCTTTTCCTCCTCCTTAGTAGCCCTCTCCGCTTCGGTCTTCCCGCCTCCTCCGCCGGATGAAGAAGACGAGTCGCCGAAGTTAGGCTCGGAGACTTGGGTGACCTTGTTGCGTCGGTCCTTAGTACAGCTATCCAGGAAGGCTTGGGTATCGGCAGCAAGCTTGGCCTCTAGCTTTTTTCGGAGCTCCTCAGGAAACTCGTCGATAGTCTTGGGGCGGACGACGTTGTCTTCATTGACGTTCTTGTCGGTCTTCTTCCCGTCGTTGGCCGCCATGCCGCTAGTAGATTGGATCTAGGATTGAGCTTTCTTCCCCAGCGGAGTCACCAAAAAGTGTGTTGACGCCTTTTTCCGGACAACACACCAGCAGGTGCTAGATTGCACACGTCGCACAGGAAGCGAAACAGAGCAAAACTGCACACCTGCGAAAACAGGCTGGGCCGGGTTTCAAACCAGGCTGGGCCAACTTTTCCGGCCTGGCCGGGTTTGGAAACCGGCTGAGCCGATTTTTCCGGCTTGGCCGGTTCTGAGAACCGGCTGGGCCGACTTCCTCGGGTGATGCCGGGGAAGCTAGGGATTGAGGTATTTGGTCGTCGGGACAATCGGTAACTAAGCAGAGGACGTTGATGGTCGATGTAGCGCCCGTCCTTTGTGACGGAACCGCCTCAATCATAGGGCCCACGTGCCCCGTCATCGTCCGTAAGGACCTTTGACTAGTCTGCACGAGTTCCCTTTTGACTTAGGTGGCCCGTCGGGTCTCATAGGAAACCCTAATTTCCCCGAGGATCTCATTGTAAGACCTTGCAAGTATTACAGCAGTTTACACAAATAATTTGAATCAGAGTAAAGAGTGCGGAAGTATTACTTAAACATAAGTTACAATTACATTATCCCAAACCAGAGTTTCGCAGTGGAGTAGCTGTATACAACTAAACACCCTGCCCAAGGGTCTCATTATATACACATCTTCATCCCTGACCGATCCGCTGACCGGCACGGTCCCACGCAGAACTGCACACTCAGTTTACCTGCAACAGGGGTTAACAAACCCTGAGTACATGGGGTACTCCGCAAGACTTACCCGACTAAAGGTGTAAAATTAGACTCAGGAATGCAGGCTGAGGGGAGTCAAGGTAAGGCTTAGCAAGAGTCAAAGGATTTTGCAGAAAAGCAATACTAATCCTATTTTCAGTATTTTATCTCGATAATATTATTAATCATTAACCATATCTCCAAGTTCCTTCTCATATATCAACATTCTTTCATTTACTTCGTCCATTCAAAAACATCCTAGTTCCGAACCACTCTTCGTTGTAGGGGTGAGGATCATGTCTCCATTAACCGAGGAGCAACGTCGATTCGAATCCAGAAGTACCCAGCTGGGGATCCCTATCCACACTGCATATGTAGCACTTAAGCTTGCATATGCCAACCCCGCCTACCACGGCTTTTCATACCCCGGAACCGGTCCTGCGCCACCCGAGAGCACAGTACCCCTCTAGTCCCCAGGCACGACGGCCACGAGGGTACACGCTACTCTTGCCATCTCTCCACTCCCAGTGCGTGGTTGTCGGTTCCAGCAGTAGAGCCACTGGAGTCAGAGGTTTTCCATAGTATGTGGCTAGTTGCAAAGTCATGATCACAGCAGGCCGACAACGAATGGTCCCTAAATATTTTTCCGTTGGACACCATGCATTGGGACTCTAACCCAAGTACACTGGTGACCACCCGGTTTTCACATCCCTTTTCCGATGGCGAGGATCGTTGGGACTCTAACCCAAACAGATGGTCAACCAAACGGAAAACCCATCCATGTTGATGATAATGGACTGGCCAAGTACACCATCACCAATCGAGGACAATACCATTCCCATAAAATGATTTATTTGTTTCATAACATCACAGTTTTCAAAATAGCATTTTTGTAACTCTATCATTAAGCATGACTAAGCATTTTTCAATACTTTAAATAAATCAGGGTCTCAGGTATAATATGTGGTCAAGAAAAGGTAATGTATCAATAGGTTATCACTCAACTCCTATTAACCTAATGCAGTAGATTAACTCAAGTGATAAATATTTTTTAATAACAAGGAGGGGCAAATGCACCGGGACTTGCCTATTGCTTGAAGTAGACAGAACCCTGAAGTCAATCACCGAGAAGGATCCACGTCCACCGAGTGAAGACCTTACTCGGGACACGCTTCAGGTAATAATCACCGCGCGTTCTCTACACGAAATAATAATGCAACACTTAACATGATGACATGTATGCCATGATGCAGGAGATGCACAAAATCACTGATCAATAGTAGGTAAATTTAATTTGAAAGTTGAGTGTAACTTTCCTACACGATAAAGTTGCAAGTCAACGAAACTAAATACAATCGAGTATTAACTGCTTCGGTTTATTGACCATTTTAACAGTTGTTGAAAGCTGAACTAGCTCCCCTATAATAATGACCAGCACTCACTTACGTGACTCACAAAATCCTATTATCACATGTGTATAAACTACTAATGTTTAATTACCATTGGTCTACCTACTTGAAGTTTCTTTAAATATCTTAATTAACATGATTAGCATAAGCCTTAACAGTTAACAAGACTCTAAGGGTCAGCACATGATAATGACCCAAGATTAACACACAATCCTAATTCACAAAATCCTTAAATTGGTTAAGGTTCCAATCCATTTTTTTTATAATCGATTTATTGAGTATTAATTAGTAATTAAGTAAACTATGTCCGTTTGAGCTCAAACTTTTTCCACAGATAGTTTACACCCTAAAATAGTACCAACAAAAGTTTCATGATTTTTGGATAATTATTCTACTCTACAAAATTCATAGAAATAGCATTTATTAATTAATAAGATCATTTTTTACTGTCCACAGAAAGTACTGAAAATGTCTATCCAATATTTTTATTAAATATTACACCACACAGAGAAACTATCACATTTATCTTGTAATTTTTGGAGCTATAGAAATATACATACAAAATAAGCAAAACTGAGCACTATTCCTTTAATCCCAAAAAAAAACTCTCATAGCTACCCATCCAGGGTGATTGGGCCGGCCTGCTCTGCCCTCACACGGCCCAGCCCCACTCTCCCGCACCCCTCTCAGGCCAATTTGGCCCAGCAGACCCGGCCTGGCCCAACTTGGGCCTCCTTCTCCCTTCTCATTGCTCTGTTCGAGCAGTGAAGGGCATGCGCGCGCGGCGGCGGCACCGGCCACGGCGGGTCGCTGGCGGCGATCCCTTGGTGAGGTCAGACCCCCGACTTGTTTCCCTAGATCACTACGAACCTATATGGGTGTTCAGAAGAGAGTCCCGTGTTCGAGCTCGAGCTCACCGGCGTCCATGGCGGACTGACCGCGCGGACACGGCGGCGCGAGGTGTTCCGGCGACCTCAAGCCTCACGGTGCGCAACCATCTACCTCTAAAGCATCACTAAGCTCACCAGATCTCATCGAACATGCTGGTTTTGGCAGGGATGACTGGAACGGCTCTGTCGACGTCGACTGCTAGCTCGGCGGCGCGCTCCGATGGCAAGATCTTCGTTCCGGCGAGTTCAAAGCACAAAAAGGGAAACCATCTAACTAGTCAGAACCGTTAGGTCAAGGAGAGTTCAAAACACAAGAAAATAGGTAGAGGTTTATCTGTAGACGGCTAACCGCGATGAGGCGAGCTCGGCGGCCATGGCGACCCGCCGCGAAGAAGAAAAGGCTCGCCTGGAAACTCTCAGCGACGACAAGCAGCAGGGACGGGCTTAAACTGAGTGTTATGATATGGTGGTCTTGCCGACTCGTTGAATTGGATAGAGATGTCCTCGGCACGGTGAGTGTTGCCGGCGACCGGGAACTCTTCCGAGACGGCAATGGAGGTCGGGAGCGAGAGAATGGCGACGATGGTGATCTTTATAGGGTCGAGGCGCACCCCAGATGCAGCCGGGCCCCCCCCACGAGCACGGTGACGACGGCGACAGGTCTCGGCCGGGCCCGGGCAGTGTCGGCGGCCGGCGCGCGCACGCGCCTGCGCGCGGTCAGGAAAAGGGTGGGGGTCAGTTACTGTAGCTGTATCAGCTCCTCTTTTGATTTTTGGCCAAATTACTTTTATTTTTGTGTATAAACTTGAAAAATTTCCCAAATATGAGTTGTAGACAATCTTGTTCTGAACAACTTTAGTTTTGGAACCATATTCAAATTTTAAATGAATTTTGAATGATTCAAAAAGGGGCAAAAGTGGGTTTTGAATTTTATTTCAAATTTAGTCAATTACTCAAAATTTGTCTTAACAACTTGAAATTTTTCCAAAATACAAGTTGTTCCATTGGACAAGGCCTACAACTTTAATTAAATGGGTTTTGTCAGATTTTTCATAATTTTTGAAATAGCATTTGAAATTTAAATCCTAAAACACTCATTAGGTTTTAATTTGAAATCTCAAAGCATGAGTTCAAAATCCCCAAATATAAAAGTTATTCAACTGGAAAAGCCTTACAACTTTCATTAAAGTAGTTTTCCCAAATTCTTGATAATTTTTGAAAGGACATTTTAAATTTTAAATAAACAATCACTAATTGGGGTTTGATTTAAATTTCCACTATTAAACTTTAAAATCTTTAAACATAAAAGTTGTTCCATATTGAAAGGGCTAAAACTTTTATTAAAAGACCATCATCAAATTCCTACTAGTTTTTGAATTTGTATTTCAAGTTTAAACTTTAAAACCTAATTTAAGATTTTATTTGAATTTTTTTTTATAATTTCAAAATTTCCCAAAATAGAAGTTGCTCAACTTTTAAATATTTGCAACTTTTGTTTAAGGCCCAACACCTAATTATATTTAGTTTTTGATTTAGGGTTTCGTGTCCGCTTTAGGGTTTATAATTGTTTTTCTTTTTATTTCCCAATTTAATCTAGATAATTGCATACAACCCAAACATTTACATAATAAATCACTCTCAAACACATATGCATAATCACATGTTGAAATAAAATCAGTTTTGTTAATGCATAGTAAAAATGAGTTTATGCAGGATGATTTACATGCAATGATGATGATATGGCAGGTTTTAATTAACCGTAACACCAGAGGTGTTACAGCCTTCCCCCCTAAAAGAAATCTCGTCCCGAGATTTAAGAAGCGGCTAGAGCCTTAGGTTAAGTAATGGAAAAGAAAAAGTGTCAAGTAAATACTTTTCAAATCTTAACTGTAGAGCAAGTAGGGATCTTACATTTTGTAGGACTTGAAAGGGGTAAATTATTTTTAAAGGTGAGCTAAAAACTTAAGAATGTTTTCAGGTGAAAAATTCTCTGATCTCTCAGGTAGCTTTTTCTCCTGAAGACTGATTCCAACATACTTGTCCACCCCCCTGTTGAAGCCCTTTGAGTAACACGATCTCTTATTGGTTTATGACTCACACTGAGTATTCGGAGTGCGTCAGATTTAGTTCAATTCTACTCCTACCAAGTCAATAACCCGATTTGACACTTGAAGTTACTTCTCGAGTGGTGTCACATGAAGTACATTCTGTGCAACTGACCAGTGTTCAGACACTTGGGTTGATAAGCTACTAGTCCACACTTCTTTTACTACCTGTTATGAGGAAGATTCTTATTTGACCTAATCAGTTGTTTCTCAACACTAAAACTTGAAACCTTATTTCTTCGAAATACAACCCTTGCGAGGAATATCTTTTAAGGGTGGGTTTCAAGGAGAGTGAGGGCACATTAATTGCGAGCTACGATGATTCGGAGTACCGACTACGACACCAGTGCGTACCCTGGTAAGGTCTTATGTGACTGCAGTTCACAGAAGATTCCAAGTTTTGACACGGCACCATAGTCACGGTTCGGGATACCATCATAGAATACAATTAAAGTAACGTCGGTAAAAAGAGAAAAATATACCGACTGTATCTATGATGTACAATGACCACAGACCTTGATACGAGCATATACCCATCAGAATCTCATGTGATTGTGAGCCACAGGAGATCCCAGGTTGCTATATTGTATCGCAGCCGCAGATCATGTTACATCATAGCAAGATGAATTTGTTTCTACATACAGTGCAGACAAGGAAACTTTATTGGTTGCGAAACTATAGTATGTCACAGCCCTGGACCTCGATACCTGCGCGTGCCTAGCAGAATCTCGGCGTGGCCATGGCAAGTGAGAGACTCTAGGTTTCGACGCGACACCGTGGTCACAGGTCATGACAGCACTATAGGCACAACCATAACGATTTTGGAATAACATGTTGGATTTAAATAAGAGATACGTGTCGGATCAAGGCATAACACGTATGCAGATAAAAGTCATGGTCTAGTGCTAGGTTTCAATCCTGAGTCTGTAGGCGAATTAATGTGCATCATAAAGTTTTCGTCGGAGTGAATTTTCAAAATAGATGTCAAGATATTTAAATACCCAAGAATCGATAAAACAGCATGGAATCCTCAGCGGATCACAGATACCACTTCCAAGTGATTGGATCTTAGGTATCATTTCCAAATTGGTTCCTGTTATTCTATCAGATGAAATTAAGATGATTGCAAAGACAAAGAATCTTAAGCATTCGGAGAGGTAAGATGTGGATTCTCAAAGTGAGTTTTAATACAGTTATAAAGAGCAAAAGGATTTTGAAACTCATGAAGGAATATGGATACGAATTCTTGTAAAAGATATTGGGAAAAGGGAGTGAAAGCACATTAATTGCAGGCTAGGATCATGACCATCAACCCTGACAACAGCGAGCGTCCGGCAGTAATTTTCCATGGTTGTGATCCATAGGAGACCCCAGATTTCAACGCCGTGTCATGGTCTTGGAGCATGATATCCCATAGACTACAATTACAATAGCTTTCAAGGAAATAGCAGTGTTTTGAAAGGAGAAGATAAAATTTTTTACATGAATGGACTTAATAAACCAAGGATTAGCCAAAGTTTTGTGTCGAGTTGGAATAGTGAATGAGTGCATCCAGAAGTTTCCCAAGGACTAGAAACTTATGGAGCGAAGTTTAGCGGTGATAGCAAAACCTAGTCCTATGACACAATTTACCAACTGTTGAACACACATAACACTCATAAGCTCAAGTATGAAATGATCTGGCCGATGACATAGAATTATCCGAGGTTTACACATTAGTTCACATTGACTACTAGTTTAGGTCGACTTACTCCAACTTATGGAACTACCATTACACCAGTTTTCTACCGACACAGGGTTTTAGATTACAAGGACACTTAACCTCAGACTTGGCCTGATCTGACACTGGGTCTAGGAGACTATTTAGCTTCATAAACTAATTGATTCGACCACTCACTACTTCTGACTCCGAGTCACTAGCTACTTCCTCAAACTCTTCATCGGTATTCTCTGCTGAACCAGACAATTCCTGATGGTCAGCTGCTGGAACATCTATATCTGAAATTGGATCATTCATGGCATGGAGCATTTGCACTTCTCGTTGCAGATCGGCAATGTTCTGATGGGCTGCCTGAAGTTGTTGCTGATAGGTATTATGCAGGCCCCAAAACATCGCATCCTGATGCTGCAGATATCCAATGGTCTCTCTAAGACCTTCTCTTGCCATTACGGCATAAGAATGAGCTTCTTCGCGCTGCTGGATGAGAAGTCCTATCTGAAGGTGAAGACTATCCACCAGACTCTCCAGTTCTTCTATGCGGTGCTGGTCTGCTTGTCGCTGTGCTTCGAGTGCTTCCACCTGGACGTCCAGACCGATCTTTTTCACATCACTGATCTGAGCAGTCTCTTGCCATTTTAGGGCTTCCTTACATGCCCTCTTCTTCTTGAGTTCTGTACTCTTGAGTGCTTCATAACATTCAGCGTAAAGTTCTTGCCACTCCTCGCGTCCTTGCTCACGGGTCAGATGGAGGTTAAGGACGGCTAGCATAACTCGAGTAGTGGCTACCAATATGGGATCCTGCTGATCAGACTTTTCTTCCAATTGCTTGGCTTGTCGTTAAAGACCATCCCAACTCCCTAGTACCTCTGACGGAAACATTCTCAGAGTAGAAACTCTGACTTCCTTCTGACACCTGAAGCAGATCTTTCTTAGGATTCCCAATGCTGTAGCCTGAGCTCCTTCCCATGGACTCATACCTTCTGCCTGTGCTTCCCAAGCTGGCCAAAACGGAGCAGTGGTACAAGCTGGGATCCGAAGTGACACTTCGTACCACGGCCGACCAAGGACAACAGTACGGGACCAACGATACTTTGGTGGTTTCGAGTAGCCTACTTCCTGAAGTAACTGCCACAACACCGTAGGAGTTCCGAACATAGCCAGGCATTCGTCGATTCCAGTGGTAGGGTCTTGCGGATCCATCTATTGAAAAGAAAGGTAAGGATTTGTTTTTAACAAAATATATATTTGGAAACAGGTTTTATTTTAGAAAGTAGAGATTTAATTCATATCCGGGGGTATTACTAATAGTTGTGAGGTCATGATGCATGAGTGTTCCAACGCAAGCCAGGATACTCTGACATATACGTAATATACTGATTAAATTAATTATTAGAGTGACATGCACTCAACGTTTTCAAACATAGGGCATAATTTAGGTGCTAATCCACCACTAAGCTCAAAACCTAACTATAGATCTATAGAAGTAATCGAGGAAAGATGCTATAGAATGAATGAGGAAACTTCGGAAACAACTCGGACCAAACTACCCCATCAATTTTGTTCATTCGAAATCCTTTTGAAGGTTTTGTAAAGTAATACCGCAAGTACTTTACAATGAAATGCTCTGATACCACTTGTGATGGAACCGCCTCAATCATAGGGCCCACGTGCCCCGTCATCGTCCGTAAGGACCTTTGACTAGTCTGCACGAGTTCCCTTTTGACTTAGGTGGCCCGTCGGGTCTCATAGGAAACCCTAATTTCCCCGAGGATCTCATTGTAAGACCTTGCAAGTATTACAACAGTTTACACAAATAATTTGAATCAGAGTAAAGAGTGCGGAAGTATTACTTAAACATAAGTTACAATTACATTATCCCAAACCAGAGTTTCGCAGTGGAGTAGCTGTATGCAACTAAACACCCTGACCAAGGGTCTCATTATATACACATCTTCATCCCTGACCGATCCGCTGACCGGCACGGTCCCACGCAGAACTGCACACTCAGTTTACCTGCAACAGGGGTTAACAAACTCTGAGTACATGGGGTACTCCGCAAGACTTACCCGACTAAAGGTGTAAAATTAGACTCAGGAATGCAGGCTGAGGGGAGTCAAGGTAAGGCTTAGCAAGAGTCAAAGGATTTTGCAGAAAAGCAATACTAATCCTATTTTCAGTATTTTATCTCGATAATATTATTAATCATTAACCATATCTCCAAGTTCCTTCTCATATATCAACATTCTTTCATTTACTTCGTCCATTCAAAAACATCCTAGTTCCGAACCACTCTTCGCTGTAGGGGTGAGGATCATGTCTCCATTAACCGAGGAGCAACGTCGATTCGAATCCAGAAGTACCCAGCTGGGGATCCCTATCCACACTGCATATGTAGCACTTAAGCTTGTATGCCAACCCCGCCTACCACGGCTTTTCATACCCCGGAACCGGTCCTGCGCCACCCGAGAGCACAGTACCCCTCTAGTCTCCAGGCACGACGGCCACGAGGGTACACGCTACTCTCGCCATCTCTCCACTCCCAGTGCGTGGTTGTCGGTTCCAGCAGTAGAGCCACCGGAGTCAGAGGTTTTCCGTAGTATGTGGCTAGTTGCAAAGTCATGATCACAGCAGGCCGACAACGAATGGTCCCTAAATATTTTTCCGTTGGACACCATGCATTGGGACTCTAACCCAAGTACACTGGTGACCACCCGGTTTTCGCATCCCTTTTCCGATGGCGAGGATCGTTGGGACTCTAACCCAAACAGATGGTCAACCAAACGGAAAACCCATCCACGTTGATGATAATGGACTGGCCAAGTACACCATCACCAATCGAGGACAATACCATTCCCATAAAATGATTTATTTGTTTCATAACATCACAGTTTTCAAAATAACATTTTTGTAACTCTATCATTAAGCATGACTAAGCATTTTTCAATACTTTAAATAAATCAGGGTTTCAGGTATAATATGTGGTCAAGGAAAGGTAATGCATCAATAGGTTATCACTCAACTCCTATTAACCTAATGCAGTAGATTAACTCAAGTGATAAATATTTTTAAATAACAAGGAGGGGCAAATGCACCGAGGCTTGCCTGTTGCTTGAAGTAGACAGAACCCTGAAGTCAATCACCGAGAAGGATCCACGTCCACCGAGTGAAGACCTTACTCGGGACACGCTTCAGGTAATAATCACCGCGCTTTCTCTACACGAAATAATAATGCAACACTTAACATGATGACATGTATGCCATGATGCAGGAGATGCACAAAATCACTGATCAATAGTAGGTAAATTTAATTTGAAAGTTGAGTGCAACTTTCCTACACGATAAAGTTGCAAGTCAACGAAACTAATTACAATCGAGTATTAACTGCTTCGGTTTATTGACCATTTTAACAGTTGTTGAAAGCTGAACTAGCTCCCCTATAATAATGACCAGCACTCACTTACGTGACTCACAAAATCCTATTATCACATGTGTATAAACTACTAATGTTTAATTACCATTGGTCTACCTACTTGAAGTTTCTTTAAATATCTTAATTAACATGATTAGCATAAGCCTTAACAGTTAACAAGACTCTAAGGGTCAGCACATGATAATAACCCAAGATTAACACACAATCCTAATTCACAAAATCCTTAAATTGGTTAAGGTTCCAATCCATTTTTTTTTATAATCGATTTATTGAGTATTAATTAGTAATTAAGTAAACTATGTCCGTTTGAGCTCAAACTTTTTTCACAGATAGTTTACACCCTAAAATAGTACCAACAAAAGTTTCATGATTTTTGGATAATTATTCTAGTCTACAAAATTCATAGAAATAGCATTTATTAATTAATAAGATCATTTTTTACTGTCCACAGAAAGTACTGAAAATGTCTATCCAATATTTTCATTAAATACTACACCACACAGAGAAACTATCACATTTATCTTGTAATTTTTGGAGCTATAGAAATATTCATACAAAATAAGCAAAACTGAGCACTATTCCTTTAATTCCAAAAAAAAAACTCTCATAGCTACCCATCCAGGGTGATTGGGCCGGCCTGCTCTGCCCTCACACGGCCCAGCCCCACTCTCCCGCGCCCCTCTCAGGCCAATTTGGCCCAGCAGACCCGGCCTGGCCCAACTTGGGCCTCCTTCTCCCTTCTCATTGCTCTGTTCGAGCAGTGAAGGGCATGCGCGCGCGGCAGCGGCACCGGCCACGGCGGGTCGCTGGCGGCGATCCCTCGGTGAGGTCAGACCCCCGACTTGTTTCCCTAGATCACTACGAACCTATATGGGTGTTCAGAAGAGAGTCCCGTGTTCGAGCTCGAGCTCACCGGCGTCCATGGCGGACTGACCGCGCGGACACGGCGGCGCGAGGTGTTCCAGCGACCTCAAGCCTCACGGTGCGCAACCATCTACCTCTAAAGCATCACTAAGCTCACCAGATCTCATCGAACATGCTGGTTTTGGCAGGGATGACTGGAACGGCTCTGTCGACGTCGACTGCTAGCTCGGCGGCGCGCTCCGATGGCAAGATCTTCGTTCCGGCGAGTTCAAAGCACAAAAAGGGAAAACATCTAACTAGTCAGAACCGTCAGGTCAAGGAGAGTTCAAAACACAAGAAAATAGGTAGAGGTTTATCTGTAGACGGCTAACCGCGATGAGGCGAGCTCGGCGGCCATGGCGACCCGCCGCGAAGAAGAAAAGGCTCGCCTGGAAACTCTCAGCGACGACAAGCAGCAGGGACGGGCTTAAACTGAGTGTTATGATATGGTGGTCTTGCCGACTCGTTGAATTGGATAGAGATGTCCTCGGCACGGTGAGTGTTGCCGGCGACCGGGAACTCTTCCGAGATGGCAATGGAGGTCGGGAGTGAGAGAATGGCGACGATGGTGATCTTTATAGGGTCGAGGCGCACCCCAGATGCAGCCGGGCCCCCCCCACGAGCACGGTGACGACGGCGACAGGTCTCGGCCGGGCCCGGGCAGTGTCGGTGGCCGGCGCGCGCACGTGCCTGCGCGCGGTCAGGAAAGGGGTGGGGGTCAGTTACTGTAGCTGTATCAGCTCCTCTTTTGATTTTTGGCCAAATTACTTTTATTTTTGTGTATAAACTTGAAAAATTTCCCAAATATGAGTTGTAGACAATCTTGTTCTGAACAACTTTAGTTTCGGAACCATATTCAAATTTTGAATGGATTTTGAATGATTCAAAAAGGGGCAAAAGTGGGTTTTGAATTTTATTTCAAATTTAGTCAATTACTCAAAATTTGTCTTAACAACTTGAAATTTTTCCAAAATACAAGTTGTTCCATTGGACAAGGCCTACAACTTTAATTAAATGGGTTTTGTCAGATTTTTCATAATTTTTGAAATAGCATTTGAAATTTAAATCCTAAAACACTCATTAGGTTTTAATTTGAAATCTCAAAGCACGAGTTCAAAATCCCCAAATATAAAAGTTATTCAACTGGAAAAGCCTTACAACTTTCATTAAAGTAGTTTTCCCAAATTCTTGATAATTTTTGAAAGGACATTTTAAATTTTAAATAAACAATCACTAACTGGGGTTTGATTTAAATTTCCACTATTAAAATTTAAAATCTTCAAACATAAAAGTTGTTCCATATTGAAAGGGCTAAAACTTTTATTAAAAGACCATCATCAAATTCCTACTAGTTTTTGAATTTGTATTTCAAGTTTAAACTTTAAAACCTAATTTAAGATTTTATTTGAATTTTTTTTTATAACTTCAAAATTTCCCAAAATAGAAGTTGCTCAACTTTTAAAGATTTGCAACTTTTGTTTAAGGCCCAACACCTAATTATATTTAGTTTTTGATTTAGGGTTTCGGGTCCGCTTTAGGGTTTATAATTGTTTTTCTTTTTATTTTCTAATTTAATCTAGATAATTGCATACAACCCAAACATTTACATAATAAATCACTCTCAAATACATATGCATAATCACATGTTGAAATAAAATCAGTTTTGTTAATGCATAGTAAAAATGAGTTTATGCAGGATGATTTACATGCAATGATGATGACATGGCAGGTTTTAATTAACCGTAACACCAGAGGTGTTACATCCTTCGCCGGAATACTGCCGAACACCTCTCGGAAAGATCCGTCGGAAAGATGCACGAAGAGGTTGCCCTAGGAACCGCGGAGGCTGCTTAGAGCGCCGGCTAAACTCGCGGAGAGTCGAGCCGAACAGCAAGGTAAAGGGGGTGAACCACCGAAAAGTCTACTTGGTAGATGTGTTTTGACGATTGGATGGTTAAGATCTCAATCGGCCATGATCCTCCATATATATAGAGGTGGGTGGTCTTATCCCAATAGAAAACCGCTCCAAGACTTACTCTCCAAGTTTCCCACATTAAAACATTGCCAAAAACCGATTAGATCTATTAATCGGATCGGACTCGACCAAATCCGGCCAAGCCGGGTCCAAACCCGGCCAAGCCGGGTTTCGCAGGGCCTCTTATGATGACACGTGGCATGCTGCCGGGGCCCAGCACAGGGGCCAAACCCGGCCTAGCCGGGTCCCAAACCCGGCCTAGCCTATTCTGTCGGAAGTTCCGGCGCCTGTCGGAACTTCCGGAGGGTCGGAACTTCCGACTTAGGTCGGAACTCCCGACACGTCGAAAGTTGTGTCGGAAGTTTAGTCGGAACTTCCGATGTGATGGCATATTCGTGAGGGCGTAACTCCTTTGTCCGGACATCGAACGATGCAAACCATATATGTTTTTCGATCAGCTCGACGAGACGGACGCAATGGTGATGTCCATTATACATTTTGACAACATCATAAATTAGATGTATCGAGGCGGCTAAATTTGAGTGTCAACAGGCTCCTTCTTAAATGCTTATTGGAGCACAAGCACTTGAGGAGGAGCTTCTTAGATGCGTATTGGAGCACTTTAGGAGGAGCCACAAACAGGTCCCTTAATCACAAAAACGGCTCCAGACTTCTCTACTATTTACGACTTATGAGAAAACAGCTCCTCTTCCTAAAGTGTTTGGTAGGACTCCTCTAGTTCCTCTGCATAAGCCGGTGTTACAACTAAAGTTATGCCAAGCAAGCCTTAAGAAATTAAATTGTTAGGCCCTTGTCGCTTCCTTGACCAAGGGCGCATGAAATTATCGAGCTAGGTAAGGTTATAGGCTTATAGCCAAGCACAGCCCTTTTAGTCTTATCCGAGCTAGCTAGTTCATCCCGACAGCCATCGCGTGGTGCCGTTCCCAGGCTATAGACCAAAACTCCGTGCCTTTGGATTGGGTCGTGGGCCTTTTGGCTCACTGTAATCTCAAGTTAAAATATGGAGGTAACTAAATGCCACAAAATGTAAATGACCAATCACGAGCATAACGAACTCCCTCCGACTCTTAGAAAGAGTCACTTTCGCTTCCTGATAAATAACTTTGACTAAATATATATTAAAAAACCGTTAATATTTATGGTACATAATTAGTATGACTAGAAAGGTTTTTAAATGTAGTTTTTTTTAATAAATTTATTTAGAGATACAACTATTGTATGTATTTTTTATAAATCGAGTTAAACTTATAGCACGCACATCATGACGACTCTTTTTTAGGGACGGAGGAATTAGACACCAAGACACTAAATATACTCTCTCCGTCCCTATTTAACTGTCGTCGTTGGTGTGCGCGCCACAAGTTTGACTTAATTTGTAGAAAAAACGTGCAACATTTGTATCTCCAAATAAATTTGTAAAAAAATTAGATTCAAAGATCTTTCCAATGATACTAATTATGTACTATGAATATTAATATAATTTAATTTATATTTAGTTAAAGTTGTTTCTTGAGAAGCGAAAACGACAATTATTTAGGGACGGAGGGAGTACTTGCGATAGTTTAGGTATTGGTCATCATCACAAAATAGTTACTTTTTGTCATTCTTCCTCTTGATTTTGAACCAAGCAACTTTACAAATCACGGTACCCTGGGTCCTACATCAAACTCTCACTGCTAGAATCTTAGTTCACCTTACCTTGAGGGCTAAAATTAAACCCTTAAGAAAATCGTTTTTTCTTGATGTTGCAAGTGTAAGCGAACCCCTAAGGCTAATATTCTTCATTGACGCAGTTTTTTATTGCAACCAACGCTTTGATATCATTTGTGCTTTGTACAGTTCGAGATCCTAGCTTGTACTTCCATTTTTTTTATTTATTTTAACTGTGTCCATTATTCTGTATGTGCGTCGGTTTACTCTTTATGTTTTCATCGCAAAATAGTTACTTTTTGTACACGACAGCGCTGAGTTGTATAGGGGGTGATTGGTTGCTTGTATCTCACAGTCCGACCCACCATCCGGCTCGGTGTAATGCAGGTTGGCGTTGTTTGGTTGACAGGCTAGAACGTTTTTGTTGTATGGCAGGATACAGATTCCCTCCCCCATCCCAGCTCATATGGTACATAACATTTGGCCTTCTCTCATGACCCAAGCTGGAATGATGTTGGCATGCTGTTAGGTCCACTTGCAGCCACATAAAAATAATTCATCATCCACCCAACCAATCAACAACTCTCTCCATCCCGGTCCAGCCCATTACAAACCAAACAAACATAAATGTATGTATGTGTACCGGTCGTAATGGGCCTGCATCTCGCCACCGCCCTGGTCTTCTTGTTGAATCTCAACCAATCACACCCACAGTGTTGTGTTTTATGCTTCCTCATCCTAATTCCTAGTCTCGTGCTGCCCGAATAAAAACTTGATCAATCCCTTCATAAGGTAATAAAATACTTCATTTCCTTCTATAATGCCACAATTAGCCTACAAGATGTAAACTTTCTACAAAACTAATACAATACAGTTCTTGTTTATAAAATGTCTCTGCTGTGGTTATAATTTCATTGCTACAAACATTAGTACGAAAACAAAATTTTAGATATCTGAAACATGCAAAATTTTAAACTGAGCCAACTACATTTGGATTTAAGAAGCTGTAGATCACATTTGCCATACAAAGGTACATCGTACAATAATGGCCGGACAGTTCTTACAATTTTGTCATCTCATGTAACCATACAGCATACAGCATCAATGCATCACCTTGAAATGTTGGGAAAAGGGGTGCTCCAAACATCTCTGCCGCCCTCACCTTGCCGTCGATGAGCGAGCAGTGATGGAAGAATGATAAGTTGTGCTCCTTTGCTTGCGATAAGAAGAATATACATCATCATATTGGCTCACCTCATTTGGATCAGCAGAAGCTCCGAGACCCAACCTACCACTGGACCCTGGTTTACTGTCAACACTACCATCAGCGTGCATCCCTGTCTCAGGGTTTACAAGCAGATTCGGTGGGGGAGGAATGCAAGCACCTCCCTTACGAGCAGGAAGTTCCCTCTCATAGTCATCATAGTCGTCGGTCCCACTTTGCCTCATTGGACCTTCTGATGGGTTTACCTCTCCAATATCACTGAAGAACTTTGATACACGTTCAAGGATCTCAGACTCTGGGACAGTCGATGGAGGGATGGTTGTGGGGATGTCAAGCGGGCTTAAGGGAGAGTATGGCACTCCGCTCCCTATTTGCATCTTCCGAACCATTCCAGGAATGAGGCCAGGGGGGAAGAGTGGATATGGAGGTGGACTCGAATCATTTGTAGCAGCAGTGCTTTGAGGAGCCACAGAGGGGATTAACGATGGTTGCACTGGCAAAGATCCTGCAAAAGTAGTCTGACCTACAGGATGATAAACACCAGTTGGAAGTTGGTTTGCTGGAAATTGTGCAGAGGGAACAGGTTGGGTGGCACCAGCAACAGGATGGATTGCCTTATCCTTCTCTGGAGGTTCCGAGGACCATTTTGAGCGCAGTGGCGCAGGTCCTGCAAAAACATCAAGCAGCTTTTAGGTTTACTACCAAAAAAGCAAAATGTCCATTTATTACATTTTAAACAGCTATTCCATATAGACATTATAACAGAGAATCAAACGATAGAATGGTTAAACTAAGAAACACAAGTAATCAACCAGGGAATAAAGTTCTCTAATTAGATGGTGGGACAGATACGTTTTCATGAATGAATTCTAGGAAGTTACAAATCCTTCTAAATAGTGGCTATAACATATAGCAGCTAGTGCAGTCCAGAGCTACTAGTGCAGAAAATTTCAGGGATCAATATATCATGATCACAACTATGTGAGTTGATGAATCAAATAAAGAAAAATGGTAATCAGATGGAAACTCACAAGTTAAGTACTCATCAAATCAAAGGATACAAAATAGCATCCTTATTTTAGAGCTAGTATCATCATCATATAACAAAAAAAAGGCTGAAGTACCGAGACAGAATGGGAAATAGACGTAGTAAAGGAAGCAGAGAAAGGAGATACCTGAAAAGGTCGAGGGATCTGGTGAAACATGTCGTGGTACCAAAGGATAAGGCATGCTACCTTTCATCTCTCTTTCAAAATTAGCGATTGTTTCCTGGTCGTAAACTTCCTTTGAACCCCAAAACTGAAGGATTTTCTCAACGCGAGTCTGGTTGTCATCTTTACTTTGTGAATTATTGTAAACCCTTGCAAGCATGGGACCCAGTACGGATTTAAAAGCAATAGCCTCATTGTCAAGGTCCTGAATATTACTTCGCCTTTGTAAGCTACATGTCAAATACAACATAAATTAGCAACGCATTAAATTAAATACACATAGTTACAAGTCATGTGCACTTTGAAATTCTCAAGCTAGATTTAATTGGTCAAGGATCATGCATTAGCAGCTTCTTGAGAGCAGGTGTTAAATATCCTAACCAAACAGAATCCTTAGTGATCTGAACCATTCCAATCTACTTAGTTGGGTGTTATTCAATATCATGAAACATTAGCCCATTTAAAACATATAGCCAAATTTTTGTTTCAACTTGATACAAGCATTCCTATTTTCCCACATGGCCCCCTCCTATTGCAGCGTCTAAATTTATACCACATTTTAGCACTACCTCATGCTACATGGAGACTAAGGTCTGATTACAGACAGAGTTGTTAATCTCATTTTGGTACATGTAGACTGGCACAACAGAGGTCAAATCCAGTCTGGTCATGGTTCTGGCTGATTTCGGCTGTACCAGGCAAAATCTAGCATTCCATAGATGCCAGTACCAGCTGATAAAGGAGAGTCCCAGTTGTCAAAGAAACAGGTTCTTTGACTTCAGCATGGCCGGGAGTGTTACTGCAGGATCAACCGCCATTGATAAAAAAGGTTTGGGATGGAAAAGATGCCTGCTTCCTAGAAGCGGAGCGCCCCTAAAACAGCGCGGGGCTATCCGGCCATGGCAGCGAAACAGTGCGGATAAGAGAAAGGATAAGGCCGAGGGAAAATGAGACATGCTTCTGTCTGGCTTTTACTAAGTGGAAGAAATAGGTAAGGTAAGAGAAGGAGACAAATGTACACATCTGTGTAAGCCTTCCGAATATGCAGGTGGCAGTAGCTCCTTCCGAATATGTAGTAAATATTTTTATCAGGAGAACAGTGGGGGCCAGTAATATAGGTACACGTGTGTAACTGTGTAAGTGTAAACCTGACTGTAAGCAAGTACTCCCTCCGTCCCAAAATGTGTCGTTTTAGGATTTCGACTATCTCCTTTTGATCATTCGTCTTATTCAAAAATTTTGTGAAAAAATTAATTATTTTATTATGAAATGATTCAATATTAGAAGTACTATAATCTTCATTTGTTTATTTTTATATTTTCGCAAATTTTTTGAATAAGACGAATGGTCAAATATCGATTTCAGAAAGTCAAAAACAACACTTATTTTGGGACGGAGGGAGTAGATCCTAAGTTATGCAGCACAGAAAATATGCATACATTGTAATATCTATCCATAATAATATTAAATAGGCTAATTTTCATCGCTTCTAAAATGCCTCCTTCAATAATTTCCCATTCTATTTCACTACGTCTTTCCCGTGCCTGGATAGGACTGTTTTCCGTCCATCATCATTAACAAAGACAAGACACAAGCAATATGTTGAGTATGGCCTTGCATGTTTTTCCTACACGGAAAAGCTGTCACATACACAAGGGACAGACTGCTAGTATGGTATGACACATAATTACAGAAACTCAAGAAATAGACTCCTACGATAGTACTCTTGTCATGCTAAAGAAATGGTTCATGCAAGGCAACGAAGGTGTGATGCATTTATATGTAGGCTGGTCAAGCTGGCTAGGGCACACCATAACAATGCTGTGATCTTGGTGGGATCCCTCTTGGACATGACATTTTTCGTACGAACTGCTCTCTCACACATAATAATGTATTAAGTAGCAAGACATATCTTTGTCTCAATACATTTTAGCGATTCCTCTGGGAACGATAGTTCTAGGCTGCTATTTTCAGTCCCCCATATTTGCCCCTCACAGGCCTAAATATAGTGTTTCTGTTGTCCGTCATCTCCAATCGAGTCTCACTGATTTTCTCTATTCACAATTGAACCATCATTCATCGTGGGAGCAGTGTTTGGCCTACTCAGAACAGATGTGGCACGTGGGCCTGAGTGACCTGCTAGAGCTATACACCTCCTGGGCTGGTTCAGACCTGCCGGCATATGGCTATGGGGATTTTTTTTTTCTCTCACATTGTAACAAGTGGGTATATTTGCTAGTTAACAATAATTATATAAAAAAAATTAGCAAATAATTAATAATAAATATAAATGCATTTGCAGTTTATTATACTTCCAGAATAGTACACCGTACACAGATATTGTCTGGTACCGAAACATTCTGTTCCAATGGGTAAAGGAGAATGGCATCCGGAATGGTATTGATAAGCTTGTTAGGGACCCTCCGAACAAAAGGATGTATGCATTTGGTACAACAGAATATCGTTTTAAAAAGCACATCACAGCCTAACCAGGGTGCTACTTGATATGTTTACAGCACGGCAGTTTCTAATGAACCAAAAAATGGTAACAAACTGGGGAGTACCACTTTCATCCGTTAGTGAAAAGGGTCTTAAATTACAAGATATATGATCTCTCTTATCATTATGAAACAAAGCACCTGGGTATTTTTCTCTGTTTATCGATTTTATAATCTGTCAAAACTCAAGAGAAAGTAGGTTTGTTTTTGAAGGCCTTCTATTTGCCAGGAAGTATTTTATCTTCCAATGTTCAAATGTTGGCCTTAGGAAAGCTTCGTAGTGTTTGAAATGAACTAGGGTGAAGTGGTGAACTAAGAATGCATCAAGTACTCCCAATTTGGTTAGTGCTTATGAAGAGATAAATAGTGTGGATGCTGAAAATATGAATGAGTCACTCTACAAACTGCTGCACTACAGCAATGAGATATGAAAATAATATATGATCATTAGATAGCAATTCAAGCAATGGTATGCTAGTCAGCATGATTACTGAAGTATTCATCACAAGGAACATAATGACAATTTCTCAACTGAAGAACAATTAAAAAGTAAGCAGTTCTACTTTAATAAAGATAGAGAACAAACGGATCCATACCTTTCAAAAAGAATATCGTTCACCAAGAAAATTATGTGCAGCTGCCGCTCCGAATCCTCTAACAAGAATACTCTCTCCTTAAGAGCTTCAGCCAGAGCCGGCGTAAATGGCAATCTTTGCATGAACCATGACTTAGCTCCCTTTATTGATTCCTTAGTGCCATTAAGATTGTTAAGCACATCTTGCAGCTCAGCAGCAACATCTGCAGGGAGTGGCCCGGAACAGTCCCTTGAACGGTTGCGCCACAGCTTCATAGTCTCCACTGGCCATGAGCAGTAGCAAACTGCTGGTGCTGGTCATAGAATGGTGGGTACCCGGGCTGGTGAATCGGCGGCGCCCCCATCATAGGGCCCATAGGCGGCATCATATGCATCGCGCCCGGCGGGTAGGGCGCAGGCACCGGCGGGCGCGGCAAGAGCCAGAGCATGTACCTGTAGTAGGCGTGACCTTCCCCGCCGAAGACGAAGGCGTAGTCCGGGTTGTCGTGCTGCTTATCGCGGATCATGGCCTCGAAATCCGGCCCGTTCTTGGCGATGTACTCGACGAGCTTATCGATGCGCTTCTGGAGCTCCGGATCGGCGGGGGGCGCGGCCGGAGGCGGCGGGGCGGATTCGAATGGCGGCGGGTGCATGTAAGGGTGGTGCGGCGGAGGGGAGGGCGTGGACAAGACGTGCGGCGGTGGCGGGTGCGCCGCGTACGGGGGAGGCGGCTGCTGGTGCGGAGGCAGGTGCGAGTAGGCCGGCGGCATGGGGCGCGCGTAGGGCCCCGGCGGGTACTGCGGGAGTGGCGCGCCGTAAGGGTGGGGCGGGTACTGAGGCGGCGGCGCCTGCGGGTGGTATCCGCCGTACTGTGGCGGGGGCGGCTGCTGCCCCTGCGCGTACGCCATGGCCGCGGCCGCGTAGTCCTGGGGTTGCCGGTCCATAAGGGGCTCCGGCGAGAAGAAGGGTAGGGCTCCGAGAGCCGGCGACGGCGGCGGCGGAGACGGGACAGGGGGAGAGGACCGGAGAGCAGGACCGAGAAAGTCCGCAAGGTGACTAGAGGCCGCTGGACCAGACGGTCCCGCTCCAGACTCCAATCGGCCCATCATGTGATAGGATGGCGATTCGTTTTCGTGATCCATTAGGCCCACCAATCAATTGCAGATCTTGTTTGGAGTGGTTTTAAGGCGGTCTTATCATTTTTTATACGGTAATGCTCCTGATCTGTCGTCCGGACGGCCGGACGCGCCCGCCTTTCAACTCGGCGTCGCTTTCCACTAGCCCGCGTGGGTCAACGTCGCTCCTATATGCCTTCTGGCCCAGGTGAACAGAGGATACGTGTAACACCCCTGATATTACTGTAACTAAAATATGTCATGTTATTATGATTATATGCAAATCATCCCGTATAAACCCATTTTTACTGTGCATCCACTAAAATAAATTTTATTACTACATGTAATTGTGCATTGGTACCTTAGAGTGAATTTATGATATGAATGCTTGTTTGTGGTATCTATCTAAATCCAATTGGAAATTAAAAAGAAAATCATTGGTAAACCCTAGAATCGGACCTAAAACACTAATTCAAAAATTGAAAAGAATTGGATATTGGGCCTTAAATAAAAGTTGTACATCTTTAAAAGTTGAGCAACTTCTATTTTAGGTAATTTTGAAGTTATTAAATAAAATTTCAAATAAAACCCAACCCTATGTTTGAATATTTAGATTTGAAATACAAATTCAAAACTACTAAGAATTTGACCAAACATATTTATTGAAAGTTGTAAAGCTTTTCAAATTAAACAACTTTTGTATTTGGGGATTTTCAAGTTATTGAGTTAAATTTTAAATAAAACTCAAATTGGTGTTTATGGATTCAAATTTAAAATATTATTTCAAAAATTATCAAGAATCTGACAAAATTCCTTTAATGAAAGTTGTAGAGCTTGTCAAGAAGAACAACTTTTATTTTTGGATATTTTCAACTTATTGAGTGAAATCTTGAGAATTTGATTGGATTAGGATTGAAATTCAAAATACCTATTTACCCCCTTTTTCATATTTCAAAATCCATTCAAAATTTGAATGAGGTACAAAAACCAAAGTCATGGGGGCCTCGGGAGAGCTGTCGTTCGCTTGTCCCTTCTTCTAGATCGCCTATAAAGACCGGAGTTGCCTCGCTTTCATCCTTATCTCCATTATCGCCGCCGGCGAGTACCTCTCTGTGCATGACAAATCCGCCGTCTCTGCTCGCCCTTGTGCCAAATTGACTGCGCACGTAGCGTCTGCACTTCCTTGCGCACCCATAGGACCCACCGGAGCCGTCGTTTGTCGCCGAGAAGGAGCCCGTAAGCCTCGGTCTTCTCCCTCTGTCCGGTCGCCGCGCAGCCGCGACCCGCTCGCCGGGGCCAGTCGGCTCGGGTCCCGTTTCTCTTCCTCTACCTCGTGTTTGTGGCTTGTCTTGACCCCTAGAAGCTCATGCGCTTGGTGGTTTTCCGTTGGGCCTGCAGGTTGTGCCGGAACGGCCCCTCGCCAGTGGAGAACGCCGCCTCAGTCGCTGACGCCGTCAAGCCTTGTGCTCCGCCCTGTTCTAGCCCTCGGCTTCTCGCGTACCGACCCCGCGGTGAGCATCTAGTACTCTTAGTCTTATCCGTTTGAACTCTACCGGCTTGCCGCCGCTGGAACGCAGGGCGCCGACGTGCCGCCCGCCGTCCTGCCGCCATGCCGCCGGCTTAGCTACTGTGAAGCCCTAGGTCTTGTCTGAGTCGCCTAGATAGGTTCACGGGGGTGCTGAGTTCTTGTGGTCGCGCTCGGCATCGCCGGAGGACCACCGGCGGTGAGCCGCCACGGCCTGCGCCGCCGCGCGCGCTTGGCCGTCTGGTCGCTGTGTTGAAGGGAGGAGAGAGAGTCCGGCTGGGCTCTGCTGGGCTAGTGGGCTGGCCCAGTAGTGCATGCGCACGCTGAGAAAGAGAGGGGAGGGAGAGCCGAGCTGGGCCTTTCGGCCTGCGCTGCTGGGCCAAGCCGCCCAGGTTTGTGCCCAGGCTCGTTTTTCCCTTTTATTTTTGGATTGTTATTTTTATAAATGTGCAGCTTTTGTCTATTTCATAATTATTTATTTGTGCATGATGCAATCCTGAATTTTTTTTGTGGGTTCTCTGTGGTATTGTAAATGTAGGAAAAATATAAAATAAATATTTTGAGCAGTTTCTGTATATAGTAAAAATATGTCTTTTAATTAATAAATGGGACTTCTAGGATTTTTGTAGGCTAAAATATTAGTCCAAACATTATGAATTTTATTTTGCTACTGTTTCATGATAGTACCAACATGTAAAAAAAGTTTGAGACTGTTTTGGTAAATTTTTCTTAGATGATTAATTCAAACTTGATTTAGGGATTTAAAATATTTAATAAAAGATAATATGAATTAGGAAAATGACTAGTTTAGTCTTTGATTATTTTGGGTATTGTTTGAAGACCATGAGGCACCTAACCCTTGCTGTCCCATGGCATGTAATGACTTATTTGTGGGAATTATAATCACATGCATAATTAAGTGAGACCATAAGTGATAATATCGATGAGTTGATATTGTTGGCTTTCAACTTTATCGTAAAGGAAAGTCGTATTTAACCTTCTAACTTAAGTTTACCTTCTATTGATCCACAATTTAGTGCATCTCATGCATCATGGCATACATATCATCATGTTAAGCCGGCATTATTATTTCGTGTAGTGAACGCATGGTAATTATTATCGGGAGCAAGCCCTGAGTAAGGTATTCACTCGGTGGACGTGAATCTTTTTCGGTGATTGACTGCAGGGTTCTATCTACTCCAAGCAACAGGCAAAGCCCCGGTGCATTTAAACCCCTTCCTTGTGATTTATAAAATGCTTATCACCTTGAGTTAAACTATTGCATTAAATTGATAGGAGTTGAGTGATAACCCAATTGATGTGTTACCATCCTTGACCACTTAAATACCATCCTTGAAACCTGTTTTAAAAGGAAAATGTTTAAAAAATGCTTAGCCCTACTTAATTAATTAGATTTTTGCATAAAATGCTATTTTCCGATCTATGATGATATACTAGTGATGAATAATAAAGAAATAAAAATGAATATGGATTTGCAACCGTTCAGATGACTTGCACTTGGGTTAGAGTCCCAATGTATTTTCGCCGACGGATTGGAAACCGTTCGGATGGCTTTGCACTTTGGGTTAGAGTTCCAATGCATTGCCACCGATGGAAATGGAAATGAAAATGAGTCCGTTCGGTTGATGTGCACATGGGGTGACGCCCCCATGTCTTGTCGCCGACGAGCACGGATTTAAAACCGTTTGGCTACTTTGTACTTAGGTTAGAGTCCCAATGCATTGTCACCAATGAAAAATGAATTAGGGACCGTTCGTTGTCGGCCTGCTGGATTGAGACTTTGCAACTAGCCACATACTCCGAGAAGCCCTGTCTCCGGTGGCTCTACTACTTGAATCGACAACCATGCACTGCGAGTGGAGAGATGGCGAGAGTAGCGTGTACCCTCATGGCCGGTGTGCCTGGAGATGAGAGGAATACTATGCTCTCGGGTGGCGCAGGACTGTAGGGTCGAGGTGGCGGACTAGAGGGGGTGAATAGTCCATTTTAACAACTAATCGCAGCGGAATAAAACCTATTCGGCTTTAACAACGATTCACCCCTCTAATTATATCTCTAAGCACCATGTCAAAGATCCTAACAAGAAACAAAGGTGCAAAACTAGTTTAAGCTTCCCTAAACCATTCTAGCGCAAGGTCAGACAAACCTAAGCACTAGTACTTTGGGCACGGGGGAAACTCCTACCAACTAGCAAGCAAAAGCGCACTAAGCACCTAAGCTCACTAAGTGCTCAATGACAAGGATACACAATCCTAATCAAGGAGCGCAACTTGTTTAGTTACACAAACTAAATAAGAACTACTTCTAAGCTACACAACTAATCAAGGAGCACAATATGTGATTGATCATTTGACCCAAGTGATGAGTTCTCACTAGTTTTAAATTTTTTATTAGAAAGCTTCTTAGTGAGAAAATCATGGTCTTTTACCAAATTCTCATGAGCAACACTAAGCTCCTCATGAGTTAATTTTAGCTCCTTATGTGAACAACTCATGACATAAAATAGATGCTTTTGTAGTTCACATGTGTTCTTTAGAAATGAGTTTTCATTTGTCAAATTCTTTGTTTTATTCATCTTATTTTCTAAAGCATTAAAGAGTTTGCACACAAGCTCAAAATTTGGATTATCACAATCAATAACCACATTGCCAATTGATACCTTACCATCACCGAGTGATGTGTAGCAATGCGAGGAGGATGAAGAGCTTGTGGATGCATCACTCTCATAGCCATCATCAAGTGAGCTTGGGGTAGTATCATTATCCACATCACTTGAGGCTTCATCAACTCCCTTGTCAAGTGCTCTTGTGGTAGCATCATCATCATCATCATCATCATCATCATCACTTGACCAAGCGGAGGAGCAACTCTCCACAATCACGGTGTCGTGGAGGTGCTCTTGATCACCAAGCTTCATGTCTTTGGCATCATCTTCGTCATCGGAGAGCTTGCCATAGTTTTCATTGAGATACGTCCAAATCTCATGAGCGGTCTCAAAATGCATGATCCTTCCAAAGATGCTATCATCCAAAGCTCTATAAAACATGTCAATAGCTTGGTAACCGAGTTGTAAGCATTTCCCTTGCGCTTGAGTTGGATTACTCTCATCACTTGCATGGAAAAAGTCTACATCTACGATCCACCACATTTAAGGATAAATAAACTTAATATTGTATTCCATCCAATTTCTCCAACGTGTAAAGTGTGTGCCGTCAAATGTGTATGGACACTCAACATCTAGCCCATAAGTCGCCATCCTCTCGGGTCGGTCAAATGTGTATGGACACTCAACACCAAGCTCCGATACCACGTGTAGGGTCGAGATGGCGGACTAGAGGGGAGGTGAATAGTCCGTTTTAACAACTAATCGTAGCGGAATAAAACCTATTCGGTTCTAACAACGATTCACCCCTCTAGCTATAACTCTAAGCACCATGTCAAAGATCCTAGCAAGAAACAAAGGTGCAAGACTAGCTTGAGCTTCCCTATGTGACAGAACCGACCAATTTATACAAGATTAAGCATGATTACCTCCGATTAACACGTTGGCACAAACATACTCTCTCTCATATAAACCCGGTAATCCGCCGAGTGTCACGAAGGACCTCGGTAAATCAACTTACAACAGGATCATACTGATTAAGGAAACATCATATTACAAGCACAGAGTTCACTGCGGAAATTTATTACAAACAGAGTAATATAGTTATTACATTACCAAGTTCAAATATTATACATAAAAGTACTTGGTTTCGAAAACCATTTATTCAAATTCATAAAACACTGCCATTGTAACACCCTAAAATTTGCTTGTATTAAAATAGGGACAAATTGATTTATTTATGCAATTGTTGGCATATTAACCAAGCAAATAATAACTTTTAGCAATTAAAACAAATCATAGGATTTAGAAACATGATTTGTTGCATCCATGCTGCTCAATGATATTTTTGTTTGATTTGCACTTTATTGAGATTTGAAAATATTCAAATGTATTTGGAAACCTCCCCTCTTCCTTTTTCACCCGCGTGGGCCGAAGGCCACCCGAGCGTCGCCAGTCCGGCCTATCTTCCTCGCGCAGGTGCCCTTTTCCTTTGGCTGCCATGCGGGGCTTGCTGCTCAGAGTCGTCCCCTTCCTTCCTCTGGAGTCCGAGCAGGACTCGATGTCCAACCTACCGCCGCCGGAATTTTCGGACGAGTCCGTCCTGAGCACGCCTCCACCGGCCCGTAAAAGGAAGCCGCGACCCTCTCCCCTCCCCTCCTACTGGCACTGACGCGTCGGGCCACGGCACAGCGCCATCTCCTTCCTCCGGACAGAGCCCGAACCGAGCACGACTGCCGCCTCCGACCGTATCCTAACCACCGAATCTCCCGAAGTCCGGATATCCTACGCCTCCCTCGCGCCCCTATATAGGTCGGCCGAGCTCTGCCGTCCCTCCACACAAGTTCCCGAGCAAGCCACGCCCACCAATCTTGCCCTAGCCGTCGCCCCGAGCTCCGCCGCCACCGTCGATTTCTCCTCGGGAAGACTTCTCCATCGAAATTGGTTGTACTCCAAACTTCGCAGCAAGGTCAGGGACCTTCCCGACCCCTTCTCCCTCGGTTTTGTGCACTATAGCCATGATGCCGAGCTTCGCCGCCGCCACAGTTCCGCCATCTAGCTCGCCGCATCCTCCCCGAGCTACCTCTGTGGCAACCGAAACCATAGATAGGTTCGGCTTGAACTCCTCTTGCTTCCCGACCAAGTCCCGAGGTGTGCCGAGCTTCCTAGCCCCGAAAACGCCGTCTCCGGCCATCTTGCCGGCGAGGAATCGGCCGGGAGCCGCCCGACTCCAGCGACCAGGGTCGCCCCTCTTTTCCCGAGCTACCTGCGCCGTCTACGGCCGATCCAACGGCTCACAGTGGGAGATACCTTTTCGACTGGCACTTTTGCAAAAGAGCCCCTGAGCTTTTTAATGTTCTAACCCGTGATCCTTTGGCGTATTTCTCAGATTACGCTTTCCTATTTAGAAAACGTATTTCCTCGGTTTTAATTCAAAAGGCGTTTTCAATATTTACAGATTTGTCACTCAGTTTATTTCGGCCATATTTTATTCGTTTTACCTCCGATTTGATCCGTTCAAGTCTCGTTAGATTCGTAATTTTGTAATCTATCTAATGATGCTACTGTTACTCATGTTTTCAACTTTTAAAATTCGAAATTAGATTTAATCTATTATTTTATTAAAGTAAAACTTGTTTATTCCATAACTTTCCCGTTTGAACTCCGATTTGCATGAATTTTATATCGTTGGAATCGTAGCGACGCGTAGATTATTTTCATACACTTTTCAATCTGTTTTTTTTTCACTGTTGGTGTACTGTTTCTAATATTGATCTTGTTTGCTTCGTGTATGATTGCCTCGATGATTGTGTGGTGATTTTATGATCGAGTTCAGACGGTGAGCAATACGTTGGTGATCAAGAGTACACTGAGGATCCAAGTTCTCCAGAGCACTTTGATCAAGGCAAGTATAGCATGGACCATCCTTGTTGCCTATTCACCTTAATCACTAAATTTATGATGCATGTGTCTACCTTGGCAACCATAGTGTTTATTCCTAACTTTTGATCACTTGATCCTTGTTACCTATGAGATTGCATTTTGAGTAGTGATGCTAGCGCTTGATGATGCCATGATCTTATAAACTTGATTAATTAATTATGAGATAAAGATTAAAAGATGCTTTTTAGCAACATGGACTAAGGACTTAACTGTAAGTATGACACCGGGACTTACAGCGCAACCATGAGGGTCATATGGCTCTGACTTTAGTCAAGTATGGAGTTACTTGCTATTATGTTGTTAATCTTGAAAGGTTCCTTACCGAGCTGATTGTTTTGCGGCTCCTGTCTTTGTGTGTACTGCTGCGTGTGTGTGCCACTAGAAGGAGGGCTCTACCACCCCTTGCCATTACGCCTGGATTGATTAGTGGCATGTTAGGAAGGCTTTTGAAAGACTTCATAGTGTACCCTGCCGTACTTCCTTGGTGAGGTGACATGGGAGTCATGACCCTTGGCATATGGGAATCACGACTCATGGTGAAAGTGTGCAACCTCTGCAGAGTGTAAAACTGATATATCAGCCGCGCTCACGGTCACGAGCGGCCTTGGACGTCTTACAGGAACTTAACTAACTTAATATTGATTTATTTGAAGTTTTTGTTGATGTTTATTCCATATTAATTATCATGTTTATATGATCATGCAAATCTTGTTCCTTGGTATAATCTATTGCTGCTACTCAAATTGCTAAAATGTGATCAACTAAAAGCAACCACTGTCAACCAGTGTCTTGCCTTATTTGAGCCTCATAAACCCATGTTATTCTTGTTGAGTACGACATGTACTTACGCTTGCTTTATTTTTCATATTTGGATAAAAATCCCGGATGGGTAACAGATGACTATGATGATTCTTCTGAGGATTACTAGGATTGTGGTTCACCAGTCAACTACTTCCCTGTGAATTGGAGCTTCCGCGAGAGATTATAATTATTAGTCCGCTGCTATTTATGTAAAGACTCTGTGATATTATTCGTTATATATTGAACCTTGTGATGGTACTATGTAATTTGTCGCTTATGTGTGTGATTGATCTCTGGGCGCACATAAGTTGGTTCATTCAATTTTATCCTTAAAATTGGGTGTGACAGCCATACTCACGTATATCTCCATACACAGCAAAGGAGAGTATAAGATATATGACCATGCCCTGTGGTCTTTACTCCTCTGCATCCATGGCAGGGTTATTATAGGTAAGGCAATAGCCTTCATACAGCAAATCACCTGCAACGTTGGGAATAAAACCCTAAGTACTCAATTGTACTCAGCAAGACTTACTCGTCAGAGAGTAAATAAAAAGACTCTCAATGATATGCAAGGCTTTATTTGAGAGGGTTCATGGGGTAGCATATTTTGCGAAAAAAGCTTACTAACATATACTCTTAGTTCAAAGTTTTAACTTCCAATTATCATAGAGCTAAATAGATCTACATTAGCAAGCCTTTATAAAGTGAATCACTTAATAATTGATAGGAAAAGAATCTCATTCTCACATAATCATTTTATAATGAGTTGTTGCTACGTTTCTGGCACATGGATAAGTTTCTCCTATCCGGGAGAGACGGCGATTCGAATCGATTTACACCAGCTGGGTAAGCCCGTATCACACACCCTTACGAACCCATTCAAAGTTCGTATTGTATTGGGTAGCTTTTCACTCTATTCGGGATACCGTGGGCTTGATCCACAGTGCAAGGCTCAGGGGGCAGCTGGTGCCAGGACGCTCAGGCAGTGCCTGCCCTTGGTCAAACCCTGTCCCACCGCACATCCTTTCTCTCCGTCAGCGATGCACTACAGTTCAAATCCCAGCCCGACTAGAAGTGCTATAGCTTCACGGTCGAAACGACTTATTCGGCCGTTATGTGAAGGTATGTTCAATCTTAACCATTGACCAAAATACGGATTTAGTTCCTAGTCAAGTTTGACAGGCAGGATCCTAAGGTGCATGTCTAATCGACATCAATGACCATAATGGCACACCATATCCTGTCTGAAATTCATTTCTCATGATTCTTTCTCAATATCCATTCACCTGATTTACTAAGCATGGCTAAGCATAAGACTAACCAATACTAGTATTATCAAGAAACTCTCCTCTCTAAACAAGGTAGGTAATGCATCAACGGTTTGACTATAACTCATCAATTTAATGCATAAACTGTAATTTAATAATACTCAAGTGGAATTTTAAAACAGAAATAGAGGGGTGATAAAATGTCCGGGGCTTGCCTCGGTGAAAGGTAGAGGGTCCGTGATTAGGACACTCCGGAAGTAAGTCAGTATTCAGTTCTTCGTCTTCGGGTGACAACTCCTGTGGGTTCTCCTTGATTGTCTCGTACTCGACGAGATTTTCCTCTTCCGATCCTATATGTATGAATAGGATGTATACATGAAAATAATGCACCATGATATGCTATATGATAACAATATGATGACATGATGTGTGGTGAGGTGGATTCATGTGACCTTAGTTTGCATAATGGGGTTTTAGGTTGGATTGTTTACATGAAATGATAACCTTATTATTATTTATTTTACTGAGTACGTGCATATTTCTTCTCCGATAGGGAAGTTTATAATCCTACCAAGTAACACTTGAATAGGCATGACATGTTATTCACGATAAATTTGTAAGCCAACAAAACTTATTCCTATTTGCTTAATAAAGCATAAAATGTTGGTTTTAATTCATAAAACAAAGTTAAACTAGCAAAGTACTATTATTGCCATGGAACAGCAAGGCTGGGTGTTTCATGGTCTTCAAACAACATACCAAAATCACTTAATTTGACTATACATCATTTCCATGTATTATGTGTTTTATTTATTAATGAAAAACACTATTTAAACTAGGTTTAAAATAATTATAACAGTGTAAGTATTCAAAACAGTGCCAAACTTTTTGTGAAAGTAAACAGTAGCATTAATAGTACTCACACCAATTTTCAGAATTTTTGGAATAATATTTTAAACTACAAAAATCACCAAGTATCCCTTTTATTAATTAAAAGGGTGAATTTTAGTACATGACAAAAATGCTGGAAAAGCCTGTTTAATATTTTTATACAATAGTACACACTGTGCAGAGCATACACCTAATTTTTCATGATTTTATCACTTGTAAATAAATAGTTATAAAAATAACAAAAACAGATACTATTCATTTTAATAGAAAATGAATAAAACAAAATAAAAAGGAAAACGGCACAGGTTCTGATTCGGCCCAGCTCGGCCCAGTCGGCACTGAAACGGCCAGGCTGGCCTCCCGCGCGGTGCCTGGCATCTTTGCAAAAGAGCCCTTGGGTTTCAAGGGAATCAACCCGCGATCCATTATAAAACTATTCATTCAAGTCACTGACGTTGCAGATAACCCCCTGGATGTTTTCAAATTCTAGTTTCGAAGTCCTTCCCTCTCCCCCGTGTTGACCCGAACGCCGACGACCTTTGACCGGCAGTTGCCCGTCGATGTAGGGTCTCACCGGCGACACCGAGGGCACCAACGTGCTCCTGGTGAAGGTGTAGGATCAGTTTTTGGGCTCGGTTAAATAGTGATAGGATCCTAACGCATGCACAGCGGCTCGGCGGCGAGAGCACGGCGGGGACAAGCCCTTTTCTGGCCAAACCATGACGGTAACGTTTAAAATTCTTGTTTCTACAACTACTACGACTCATGTATAGTATGAAACACAGATCAAAACGAACTAGAACATCACAGAGAGGTCTAGCCTCGTGCATCCACATGGTTTTAGGAAGAACAAGATCACAGGGACGGCGAGAGCGTGCTGGAAGCTTACCAGCGGCCTAATGGCAACGAGGTCGGGTTCGCTGGATAGTGCAGCTCGTGGTGAAGCTCTGTGCTCAGTTAATTTGGAAGTGGTGCAGTGAAGTGGTCCAATTTGGCCGGCGACCCGAGGCGGACGGCGGCGGACCGAGGTGAGTGGTGTGAGTAGAACGGCGGTCTCCGGCGGCTTTTATAGGCACGGGACGGGGTGGTAAGGTGGTAGGCGAGTTCTCGAAGTCGACCACTGCGGTCAGCGACATGTTCCAGTGGTCGAAATGCCGGGAAGACGCCGGCGGCGCCAGCTCCCCTCCATGAACAGAGAGAGGGCAGCAATGGCGAGCCGCCACCGCGAAGACAACCGGTTCGGGGCGTCTCTCAGAGGTTGACACCATGCCTGGGGTTCTTAATTGCACTCTGGTGCATGGCTAGGGAAGGTATGGGCATTGGAGTGACGAGCAAAGCGGCGGTGACACCTCCCCGCCGGTGAACAGAGAGGGAGGGGCAACGGCGGGCCGCCACCGCGTCGGGAGAAGGATAGAAGGGCTTCTCCACTTCACTGCCAGCGAGGTGAGGTCTTAACTAAACTAGAGGCGTGGCCAGGGCGCAACCACGGCCAACGGCCTCGCCGGCGACACGAGGAAAGCAGGAGCAGGCGGCGGTATGGGCAGTGAACAGGCGAACTACTGTAGCAGCAAAGAAAATTTTCTCCCCTTTTCAATTACTCCCAAATTCATGTAACAACTTGAAAAATTGCAAAAATAAAAGTTGTTCAAAATTTCAAATACTACAACTTTGCTTTTTGAACCATACCCAAATTCCTTTTAGATTTTGAAATGCACATTTGCCCTAAAGTAAACCATTTTAAATTTGATTTGAAGTTCAAATTTTTGTTTAACAAATTCAAAAATTTCCTATATGAAAGTTGTTCCAAATAATGATTTTAACAACTTTTATTTTTACACCAAAGTCATATTCCCATTATTTTTGAAACTATGGTTTACCCCTTTTAAATAGGTATTAATTTGATTTTTCTTTTAATGGATCAAACTTTGGTTTTCAAGATCACCAATTTGAAATTGGATTTAGCTCTGGGTTGTTAAATCAAAGTTGTAGAAAATATTTTTCTCTATCACTTCTATTTAGGGTCCAACCTCATAAAAGGCTTAGGAAAATAAAATCCTATGTGGATCAACTTAGGGCTTTTATGTGAATATAATATATTTTCCATTTAACCCAAAGTGAGTCCAAATGTTGTTTTGCTAGCCAAACTATCAACTTGATTTGGTCATAAGTTTAGGTTGATCAAAACCACTCAAATAAATAAATCGCACATAAACATGAAGTATTCAACACATAATTTTAGGGAATTGTGATAATGAAAATATTCCTTTCATGTGATCATGATTATGGATGATAATGAATGTTTATGTGTGCAAATGCAATGCAATAAAGTGATTAACACCTAGGGTGTTACACCCTAAACCATTCTAGCACAAGGTCACACAAACCTAAGCACTAGTACTTTGGGCACGGGGGAAACTCCTACCAACTAACAAGTAAAAGCGCACTAAGCACCTAAGCTCACTAAGTGCTCAATGACAAGGATACACAATCCTAATCAAGGAGCGCAACTTGTTTAGTTACACAAACTAAACAAGAATTATTTCTAAGCTACACAAACTAAGAAGGTGAGTTGCAAGCTACACAAGCTAACCGGTCTTCAAAGAGCAACTACAACTACACAAGTAAAGTATTGCACAAAATAAGTAACTTGTGTAGAAGGGAGCAAACTACCGCGAATGATGGGAAGAAGTTGATGCGGTGATTTATTTCCCGGAGGTTCACTTGTCGCCACAAGCTACGTCCTCCGTTGAGATAAGCTCCAACGTTGCCACCGGTCCTCTTGCTAGTCGTGACCCGCAAGTCACACTCTTCTACGTGGAGTGCTTACCACAAGCTCTAGCAATTGACTCGGCCGGACCACTTGTCGCTCTTCACGTCTCGCCCTACTAGCGATGCTCTTCGCGATCTCCCACGGGGTGAGCTCCAACCCCTCACAAAGCTTCTCCGGAGCCAAGCACAATCTTCTTGCTTGCTTCCACGGAGCCTCTCGCCGCCAAGCCGTCTAGGAGGTGGCAACCTCCAAGAGTAACAAGCACCACCGACTTGCAACTCGATCACCTAGTGCCACTCGAAGCAATCTCACAATGCAATGCACTAAGGATCGATCACTCACTTCTCGAATGCGAATTATATGAGCACAAGTGAGTTGGAGAGCACTAAGCCAAGCACAAGCAAGGGAAACGCATTCCCAAGGTGCAAGACCCCTCTCACGGCTGGCCACACACTCCTATAAATAGACCTCAAGGCAAAGGAGCCGTTACCAACTCAAACCTGACTGTCGGACCGAGCGTCGGACCCTCGTACACGCAACCGTCGGACTATTGTTCATGGTCCAATGCCTTGCATTTGCACCACTGTGTCACTAGCCGTTTGAATCCGACTGTTGCCGCACTCTAACGGCTCTCTGTGAGCGTCGGACTAGAGCGCCGGACCATTTCTTAGGGTCCAACGGTCTACAGAGAAGTTTCCCGAGAGCAAAATAGTGTCGGACCCTCCTAGGGTGGGGCGTCGGACTATTGATCATGGTCCGACGCTTTAACCCCTTCGAACTGCTATTTTAGAGTGTCAGGACCGTACCGTCAGACTGATCCAACGCTTAGCATCGGACTATAGTTTCCCAGAGTCCTACGCCTGTCTTTGTTCGCTAAAACGGTGAATATCTCTTAGCTCCAAACTCCGATTTCGATGATCTTGGACATTTTGGAAAACTTATTTAGAGGGCTACACAACCCACATGATTTCTTGATCCAAAACTCAAAGGATAAAAGCAGTTTATCCATCCAAGATCCAACCATGTTTCCTGCGAGCTCGAAACTTCCACCCTTTTGCAAATGTGCCAACTCCAAAGTGTTCCACTACCTTGTGCATGTGAGTTAGAATTTTCACAATTATTTTTTAAAGGGATTTTTCACTCTTTTCGCCATGCCACTCGATCCTATCAATGCATGTAAGTTAGACCACTCAAGTGGCACTAGATGACCGATATGCGAATAAGTTTGCCCCTCTTGATAGTACTGGCCATCTATCCTAAATCCAGTCAAGCACTTCTCTACTCAACCTTGGACTGGTGAAATAAAATGCCCTATGGTTATACCTTTGCCTTGTGCTTTTTATTCCAATCATCGTCTTCATCACCTTCTCCAACACCTTGGTCGATGCCGGTGCAACACATGCACCAACACCTCATGAATGATATGATCCACTACATATCATCATGTGGCTTTTGGTCCATCGATCCTCGACTTCACTTGCTCTTCACCCTTGCTTCGGCCTCCGACGCCAAGTCTTGCTTAAGTCTCCCGACACTCGGTACCAACGACTTCAAAGCCTCCAACTTGCCATTTGCCCTCGCAACGAGTTCATCAAGCCAAGCCTCCGTCTTGACCTTCTCCATCTAGCCACATGACTCCATATCATGTTTCATATGCAATAAGCCCGTTCATGCCACATGTGTGAGCTAAGCAATCATCCCTAGCCATTTCCACCTCGATGGCATAGTTGCTCACACACATGTACCTATGGACTAATCTCCTGTGTAATTAACACTTAAACACATATTAGTCTAAGTTGTCACTCAATTACCAAAATCAAATAAGGACCTTTAAAGGACCGGTTCAGGTTTTGGAAAAGCCGTGATAGGCGGGGTTGGCATATGCAATGCTTAGGTGCTACATATGTAGTGTGGATAGGGATCCCCAGCTGGGTATTAATCGATTCGAATCGTCGTTGCTCCTCAGATAATGGAGACTTGATCCACTGACCTACCCCGAAAAGTGGTTCGGAACTAGGTTTTGTGAATGGATAAGAAATTAGGAATTTGGAGGATACATGTGAACCAACTTAGCTTCAGGACTATTGATTAATACTGAGAAAAAAAAAATATGGAAAGTAGAAACTAAAAATTTAGATGCTTTTCCGCAAAAGACTTGCTTCTTACTAAAGCCTTACCTTGATTCCCCTCAAGCCTGCATTCCTGAGTCTCCTTTCCAATTTTTAGTCGGATAAGTCTTTGCGGAGTACCCCATGTACTCAGGGTTTGTTAACCCCTGTTGCAGGTGAGTCGAGTGAACAAGTCCTACGTGGGATCGTGTCGGTTGATGGATCGTGCATGGAGAAAGATGTGTATATGATATGACCCTTGGACAGGGCGTCTAGTTGTATGATGCTACTCCACTATGAATTCTCTGGTTTGGAATAATGAAATTTATGTTTGCAAACCTATGGTCATGTAATACTTCCGTACTCTCTACTCCGATTCGTATTATTTGTGTAAACTGTTGTAATATTGTAAGGTCTTTATAATGAGATCCTCTGGGAAATCAGGGTTTCCGAAGAAACCCGGCAGGCCACCTAGTTTGCGGGGAACTCGTGCACAGTAACCGGAGGTCCTTAGGGATAATGATGGTGCACGTGGGTCCGGTGATTTGGGCGGTTCTGTCACAATATGGGCCGTCCGCACTCTTACGCACTCGCGTCCGTCCGTCCGCGGCACGGGCCGTGTGCTGCCTGCCTCCGTGCATCTGTGCGTTTTTTTCTTTTATTTTTCTTTTTCGTTTTTTATTTCTATTTTTTTCTAATCTTTTATTTTAAATATATATTTTTTATATGTATATAGAAATAATACATCAAGAATGTTGCATATGTATAAGTGTTTCAATACATATTACAAGTGATGATCAAAATGTTTCAGTCCTTTTTCGAATGTATGTTTTAAGTGTATGTTTCTAATGTTTCATCTCGTTTTCTAAATAATTCTTTCCAAATGTTTCATCTGAATGTTGTCTATATTTTCACATGTATTGTTGCAATTATTTTATTTGAATGTTGCTTATGTTTGTAAATGGTTTTCAAGTGTTTCGAGTGTTTCAGTAGTTTCATAAATATGTTGCAAGTACTGTATCTAGAATGTTTCAAAATTATATTTAGTGTTGCAGCTAGTGTTTAAGATGCATGTTTCAGTACCCATCGGCCGGATTGGTATGTCTTGCCACCAGGCTCCGGCTATCCTCTGCCCTAGCTGATGTGACCTCGCATCTTTTCAGCAACCGTCATCGTCCCTCTGTCCGCATGCTTATCTTCCTTACCTCTTTTTTTTCTTCATAGCGGCCATCCTCCATCCTCGGTAGTTCCGGCACCCAGTCTGGCTTGGCTGACATATCCTCCAATCAGCCATCGTCTACCTCTTCCATCGCCAGCTAGACGGATTGACCGTTCCCCTCCTCTACTCTGCGTCGTCCGAAAGAAGAGGGTGAAATATGCATGTTACAAAAGTACATATTCCAGTGTTTCAATAGTTTCAGAAGTATGTTGCATGTGCTTCGCATAGGATGTTACAAAAGTATATCAAGTTATTGTATATGTTGCAAAAAAATTATCAAAATATATCAATGTGGGATCGTATTTTGAAGCGTTTATTGTAACAAACATGATGATGTAATCGGATTTAATTCGATACTTGATTTAGGAGATATAACTTTTTTTACTTCAAAAGTCGGGTTTTTAATGGCAGTCCCCACACATGCGAATCAGCAGGCAGCAGTAGTTGCTCAGCGAGTGCAATTGCATGTTGCAGCAGAGTTGCTTGCATGTGGGCATGTAGAACCGGCGCGCAGAAGGACCAGCTGCGGGCGTCCGGACAGCGGCTAGCGTCCGGACGTCTGGGCGCTGGCAACTCCGTTTTTTAGAGTGTAATTGGTTGCACAAGAAGGTTTCATCCAGGAATAGTCGAGTTATGCAGGACCAAAGGAGCTATGTTGAGCTCATACAGGTGGTCGTGTTTGGTTGTCTCTGCTGTTGGTCCAGTATGAAACGAGATCAGTGTTTAGGTTGCATATATGGATCAAAAGTTCTTAGTGTCTGACACATGAGCCCTTACATCCTGCATAAATCGAGTCGTCCTGTACGGAGAGAGGAAATTTAATTTCAGCAGATGGAAAACCTGCATGAGAACGGTCTAAAGTGTATGAGATGAAACGAGCAAATCGTGCAGAAGAGGAACCAAACACAACACTAACATGAGATGAAGCATGAAAAGCATGCGAGGATGGTTTTGTTCGCGCAACCAATCACCCCCTTATAGTCCTACAGTTCTCTTCTCCCTCCCCTGCTCTCTCATTTTGCTGATTTTTTGTCGTGATGTCAACTATTACACCGAGGCTTTTTTAGCATCTGGGCACTAGGAGGCAGCTTTAAAAACCATGATTATACATACAGTTGAGTTACTAAGGTTGCGTTTGATTGGGAGTCGAGGTAGAATGGGATGAACCCGTCTCTGATTTTTGGGATGGGACGGAGACTAGGACGACTCTAATTTCTATTTGGTTGATAAGGGATGGGATCGGCCTAATTTGTGTTTGGTTGAAAGGATAAATAAAAATGGGACGGGGATGGATTTAACACCGTTAAAAAGGCAGGTAACTAGGCCCCACTTTGTTTTACAGTCCCTTCCGTCATCAACGTTTTTTTTCTTTTTTTTTGGTCGTCTTTATCTTCTCTCGCCTCGACAGAAATCGCAGTCGCCGCCGCACCCACTCGTCGGACTGGCCAGCGCCGCCGCGCCCTCGCTCTAGCGCCAGCCGCAGAGGTAGCTCGTCCGCCATGGCCGCTGGCCCCACTCCATCCGCTGCTTTCGCACCATTGCCCCGTGCTTCGTGCGCCATGGCCGCCGCCGCCGCCCCTGCTCCGTCTGCCATGGCCGCCGCCGCCGCGCCGGAGGTAGCCCGTCCGTCATGGCCGCCGCTCCCGCTCCATCTGCTGCTTTCGCGCCGTTGCCCCGTGCTTCGTGCACCATGGCCGCCGCCGCGGCCCCTGCTCGGTCTGCCATGGCCGCCGCCACACCGCTACTCCTGACCGCCGCGCTGGAGGTAGCCCGTCTCCCATGGCCGCCGCCCCCGCTCCATCCGCTACCGGTCCAGACGCCTCGGTCGAGACGACACGATGACGCCGTTGAAGTGGGACGCCCCGTCCGCTGGTTTTGCTAGGATGGAATCGATCCCAGTTTGAAGGAATATTTTAGGAATCTTCCATAGGTGGGATATCCCACTTCCTGGTGACTCTCAACCAAACACGGTAAAAATAGGGTCCATCCCATCCTCATCCCACCTCGTCCTTGCAACCAAACACAACCTAAGACAAGCATATCATAGCATGACATCCAAGTATAAAATGCCAAGAACACACTAAGGTTGCTAACATGAGTACATGGCATGGCAATGTGGATTCCATGTTGACAATTCAAACTTGTAGTAAACATTTTTTGTGCACTTTGAACATAAGTCCACAACTTTATGAACCTCTAGTATCAGAATTCAGACTTAGGCATTTGAGTTTAAGGATAACACATGCGTTTCATGATAGGCAGATGAATCATGCATGCATGGTTTGTAACCTGAGGCTGAGGCGGAATAACACAACCAATCCAAAAGTCTACTCAAACTGGCTAAGAATAATAATACATGTAGTGTACAGATTATTATCCTCTTCGAGCCTCAGGAAAACACTGAAATGAAAATAATGTACTCATATGTTTGACAGCATCACAACTCAGTCTAAGCACATAAATAGCTACCAAATATACCAGCCCCTATTCGCCTGATGCAAAAGGCATAGAGGTATGTTTTAGAAGCTGGCATCGATGTCGTCTGTTGAAATTTCTTCCTACAGCTCAACTCATGATCAACCACCGACCGCATCCGCTCATTAATCAACATCAACATCCTCATCGTCGCCCTTGTACTGAATGAAAAAAAGGAAGGCATAGTGTCAAGAGCTTGTTTCAAGAACTACATACAAAAGCTAATTTTCAAAACATATTCAAATGTCTTCAAAAAAAGATATATGAGCTGTTAGTATCCGAAACAGAAAGGGGCACTAACAAAACTTAAGAGCAATGGAGAAAAATCAAAATACATGTAAGTACAGGCAAACAATAAATTCCATGATACACTAAAATGTTTTAAAAGATAAATTATAGGTTAGGAAGAGATGTGTAGACGACTCGAAATACCACAAGAATCCATCAGACCCTAGAAAAACACTGCAAACTTTTTGAAAATGATCAAGGTGAAAATAATAAGATTTGCTTCATGACATAATTACTGTAAATAATAAGATGCATATGCAATGAGTTGCTTAGACCAAGGTGTGGGAGGTGACAGAGGGAGGGAGAAAATGTGAGTTGCTCGGGGAATGATTCACCAGAGAAAGCAAGTGACTGTGTAAAGGGATAGGCAACTGCGTAATGGTCCACCAACATGTGTTGGGAAATAAAACAGAAAAGGAAAAGAAAGGGAACAGAGAAAATGGGGGTAGAAACACCTGAATAAGATTGGGTGTCTCGGTGTCAAATTTGAAAAGTCGCGAGAACTGAGTGTTATCTTAGTAAGGCATGCGTATTGAGACCCATATTCTGAAACCTCTCGTAATTCTACTGTACCAAACTCACAAAATTACAGAAATTTCAATGGAGCTTACAGAACTACAATAGCTGTAGGATAACAAAGGGCATTAAAGAGAATGTCTAATAACATAAAGAGGCAACAGATCATTACATACTTAGTAAATGATTATAAACAAGTCGTTAAATGAGTTAATGCAAGAAAGACGTCTCACCCTGTCCGCAAACATATTGCTTGAAGAGACAATGTTTCCTACATCATTGAAGTCACCCTCCCTTAACTTCTTCATTGTAAATGATTCTGGTAGATCAGCTCCCTTGCTATCTGGGAGATGTTCTAGAGCATCTTCAGGTCTATAGTTCTCTGATGTTGGGATCATATCATCACCATTCTCTCTCTGTCTCTTTCCTGAAAAAGAACAGTTCGCGCATGAAAAAAAATGTGGTAAAAAGTGCACATGTTCAAGATAATGATGTCCATGTGTGAGAACAGAAGATATGCCAAGCATCAACCAGTAAGAGGGGAAAGTGGGGAATAAAAAACAACTATCTTGACAGAATTGATCAATATGGATAAACAATAACACTCCAGGAGAAAGTTTGTCTAGAAAGTTTTCATGTAGGTTTACCAGTTTTTGCCTCTTCACTTGTTGGGAGGGAAATAGTTCTTTTTCTCGATGCTGAAACATGGTTTTGTCTTTGGTCACTTGGGCTCATTTCATTAGCATTATATGGATCTTCATTGGCAGTAATCCCGATGGAGCCCTGCTCCTTGGTTGGCTTTAAAATATCTGAAGCAAGCAAATCTGCTAGCCTCTCAAAGCGAGCCTGAGACCTGCAGAGACCTCAAGATGGTTAACAGCTATGTGGTAATCATGTCTAAAACTAGGAGTGCTATTATGGTTTACTTCAGACCATACACAAGTTCAGGCGCATTTAATATATGGGGAAAAGAAACCTGCCTCTTTAAATCCTCCTGTGCTTTTATATAACGCCCATGTGCTTTGATTAGCTTTTTGGTTTTGGAGGTCATCCTAAATTGAAAAGGAGGCATTAGGGTGCAAAACAAATACTTGGTGATCTTCTCTTATGCTAAAGAACCAACTGATGTGATAAGTGTTTTATAGAAATATACCTTTGGCAATCTTCTTTCTCTTTGTTCAATTGCAATTCAAGATCTTCTACTCTGCTATAAAGTTTGCGCTCTTCATCAGTCTTCTTCTCCAATATCGCCTGATATAGTGAACCAGTGAAAAATTGTAATATCTATATATATTGATTATACTAATTTGATAACCAGGACTGTTGCTTAGTCCACATCTACACAAGTTCAACTTGGTCTTAATGGGTTAATTTAAATGTCTTGTAACATAGATGAGAAATTCCACAACAATAAAGTTTCCTTACAATCATTACAGTTAAGGCAGAAAAAAATAACAGAAACGAGGGAACAATTCAAATCATAGAGTAACTAAAAATCACAACCGTGATCAACTGACGAATAAAATGAACTGATTGAATCCACGCATTATCATCTCAATTCCTCCGAATATATTAACAAATAAGGTGATAAGTAATCAATATGTAAGACATGTCCTGAAAAATAACTGACCTCCAGCTTTGATTTATCTTCACGCAGTGCTTCCATGTCCAGATGCATTTGTTTTACCTGCAAGGCACATGTAAATATATAAAAAGGTCTAGGAATATAGGGATAGATAAATAGATTACTTTGAATGTTATCATGAAAATGAGATGATTGCATAGTTCAAACTTACTCGTTCTTCACGACCATTTTTCTCATCACTGCTTAAGTACCTTTCATCCTTTCCTCTGTCTTCATTATCAGAACTTCTAAAACTTATGGATGAATCGGTTTTTCCACCATCAGGACTTTTGCTATGTTTTCTCTCACTGAACAGTCCATAGAAGATAAATATAAAGATAGACAATTCAGAAGCCATAAAATTGCAAAAAATAGCATGTATACAACATTGAAGACCCTACACCCCACCCCAAAGTTATAAATGCATAATAATAAGACTCCATGGTAGATTGTGGTTGAAAAATAGAATAAAGGGTCTCATAAACCACAAACTTAACATTGCAGCCCTCACAGATAAAAAAAATAAAGGAAACAAATAAATTAGTAGGGATTAAATCATGAATCATATAAAGACAGACTACCCTGATGGAATAGACAAATTTAACTAGATACAGAGTTAACTGAATGCACAACAAACCGAACAGCGGTAACATTCTGAAATGAATCCAAATGAATCCAAATAGTTGTTCCTACATACCTCTTCCTAATAGGTGATCTTGAATGACTAGATCCTGCAAATCAAATTCATGGAGTAGTTAGAAGATAGAATGGACAGTGGCAAATAACTTTTATTGACACAAGTGTGCACAGAAAAAGTAATTACCCCTATCTTCAGAACTTGGTCGCTTATCACAAAAAGAACGACGTCTGATATCTCTTTCAGGGGAATACCTTGGTGAGTGTCTTCTCTCAGGCCTGACCCTAAACTCATGATCTCTGTAATCCCTTCTCCCTACAAATCAGGAAGGTGGAAGATTTACCCAAAAACATTATGCCATCAAAGAACAAAAGTTAGACGGAGCTGCATAGATACAAGGCAACACAGAAACCCATTTGGCTTACCACAACCTTGAGCCATATGGTTATTCAATTAGCTACAGGAATTAGAGGGTCGACAATAACACCAATACACCATAGGCCATAAACACAGACGAGCCAATACAACTAATGAAAGAGTAGATGCCAATATATGATTATACATCATGATTCACCAATTAGAATAGATCCAGTACTTGTAACCAATCACCTGAAGTAAATTTGGATGGAATCACTGAAATTAATTAGCTATCATGTTCCAATCATAATCTTTCCAAAACTCCAATAGCACCAAATACATTCAATTTCACTTGATCAGATGTTATTCATATGACTGCCAAAAATCTTGTTCGAAGATGATGCTTGAAGGACAGGTAACAATAAAGCCACGGATATAGCTTGATGCAGTATATTCAAATGGCATGTTTCAGTTAGTGCAAAAGCATTTAACAGCATTTGTTAAAGCTCACTGACCATAGCATGAATCTCATCGAGAAGATAAGATGTATGATATCTTCCATATTAAATTCTTCTGAGGCAGGTTAAGCATTCAAGTGATCATAAATGACCGACTGCCAACTGAAAAGAAGGCCAGGATGGAAATAGGATGTGTCATCCTCTGGAAGCAGTCAATCTCAACAAATCTGCCCATGAGACATCTATTGCAAAACCAAAATAATAACCAGCAATGCCAAGATTATCTGCAATGAGATCAGGCTTGTTGATGAATTTTGTGTTCTGCAACAGCAAGAACTCAGTTCAAGTACCACTACACAGGAATCATAATAGTGTGTATGCACCATAAGATGAGAAGTTATAACACGGACTGAGAAAAAATTCAGGTGTCAAACCATCATACTGTTATGCAATTGAAATGTAGAATCTTCTTAGACACGAGTAGAAACTATAAAGCCTCCCAGAATGGTCAGCTATTAACATTTGCATCCCCATACTGGCACATCCTCCAAGGTTGCACTTCCAAGTTGTTACCATTCTATAATTCTTGCAGTTGCAACTATCTTCCCAGTTTGCTAGCTCTGCTCCTGAGACCATATGATCCAGATCACAGTTCAAACATTGGGCTGTGCCTCCAGCCATCAACCAATCATCCCAGTAGCTCGATCAATAAACAGGCAGAGGATGCATCTCTTTGAAGAAGAGCGAACTAGTGTCTCTTGCTCGGATTGAAACCATCCAGATAACCTAATCTGACAGATTGACATACAATCGACAACATTTTGGGTACGGCAAAATCCAGAGGCAGACAGTAAAAGGCGATGCAAAGCCCTAAAACGACAAACTAAGCGCGGATCGAGAATGAGAGCGGGAGGGAGGGAGGGACGGAGGTGCGCGTGGTGCATACCAGGTCGAGGGCGAGGCTGGAAGGAGCCGCGAGGGGGCGGCCTCCGGAGCTCAGCCTCGCCGTGGGCGAAACCGCAGTTGGGGCGGGGGCAGCCGCCCCTGCCCCTCCAAAGCGCGCACAGCTTCGTCTTGTACGCCGGGCCGCGGAAGGGAGGAGGGCCCGACCCATCCGGGCTCCCGCCTCTGTCCCTCTCCCTCATCCCCTCCCGCATGGCTCCTGAACGCGGCGGACGGCAGCCCCGCTTGAGGCGAGACGGCGGCCGAGAGGAGGGTGGAGGAGACGAATGCCACCACGAAGGGAGATGCGAGGACAGCAGCGAGGGCTGGAAGGGCCTATAGGCGGCCCATGGGATTTTTTTTTTTTTTGAGCCCAGCAAGGCCTTCGGTGGCTATAAAAAACAGCCATCCCGCCGTGCTCTCTTGCATCTTCCTATCTAGGGTTTTAGCACCCCCTCCGCACTCTGCCGCCGCCACCACCTCCTCCATGCCGAAGCTTTCGCCTGTCGTCCTGGTTGCCCCCACCCTCAGCATCCAAGCCTTGGTTCGTCGTCTGCGCTGAAGTCTGCTTCTCCCGTTTCACTCTTATTTTTGGCATAGTTGTTTTTGCATCGTTTCGATTTGTACCCTACTGTTATCCTCTCCGCTTCATACCTGTGGTAAGCACGAATTCTTCCGTGCTGCGCCGCCCACGCAAGGAGGGGATAGATCGACGCGTCAAGAAATCGTTTCATTTGCCATGACTCTGTAGGCAATATGATTGTTGCTTGACTACAGTTTGTCTCTCACTACTTAGCCTGTTTTGTTTTTTTTTAAAAAAAATCTCGCCTGCGACTTTAAGATCTAACTCGGTTTTCTGCACGCTGCTAACCCCGGGCTTGTCGGATTTATTACTTGAGGAACGAAGCCCCAATGCCTGTGCTAGATCCACTATGCCATTCAGTGTTGCAGGCCCTGATGAATCTTGTGATTGGTCTGTGTCAAAGCAATGGATACAGACATTCCGTAATACATCATTTCTTGTTTTTTTGGTTTGTTGTTTTGCTTGATTGATTGATGGCGGTGATTAGACATTACCCGCGCTTCTGATCTAACCCGTGAAGCAAAGGGGAAAAAATAATGGTTGAATTTCTTAATATGAGCCATACAGTAATCGTTCAATTGTCTCTTGTTATTTTCTGCATCAGTTTATTTCGTTCATGTTAATGATCTGGCAGTGATGATACAACCATTCAGCTTACAACGCCAGTTCTGCTTCTGATAACTCGTGACTGATAAAGCTGATTCATATCTGAGCCTCATTTGTTTCATGTTCTGACTAACCCATACTTTGGATCATGCATTTTTTTTCTAGTCCAAACCTTGGCCATTGATGAATTCGCCATATGTTTGGAGGGTGCAATCGGCTCCAAGTTCCTGCTTGTCAGGTAGAACCTACTTGAAGCTGCTGCACTTGCATGACAAGACTGGGCAATCCTGAGGCCTATATGCATTGTCCAAAGGCGTTTGATGTTTAGTTGTAAATACGGTAGATTAGTTATTTTTCCCTAAATTATTGTACTGGTTAATTCTTTGCCGAGTTTAACTATCCTTGCACTAGTTCTCTGATTCGTGTTAAGGCTGAAAAACTCGGAGATTGTGTGTTGTCATCAGCTTCGGCTCTGTACTGTGAGTTGGGAGTTAAATAACACCACAAGATTGTTTACTTCGTTTTAAGCCACACATTTGTTATTTTGTTGCAACATTATTATTTTTCCAGCCTTCTGAACATTACTTTCCAGCCCATACTACTGGCTGCACACCAGCCAAACATTTGGCTGTGGCTCCCAAGTACCAGTTAACCTTTTTATTGATAGTTTACATTGTTCTTTACTTCCTCCTCTGAGAAGTGGTATTTGTAGTGGTGATGAGCAACTGTGTTTTGGACTAGAGTTTCTGATACTACTTGTGGTAGTTGAAGACCAAACCCTTGGCTGTCTGAACTCAAATCTCACAAGCCAGTAATATCTTTTTTATTTTAGATTTTATTAGATGGAGATTTTTTTCCTTTTTAATTACATGCGTCCATTACCAATTCTGGAGGATGATTCTGTTCCTCTATTGTATAATGGCTCGGACGCGATATGCTATTCTAAATAGTTGTGGTTATATCCTGATTGTTTGCGTTTTATGTGCCAATCGAATCTTGGAAAGGCCACATATTTCATCACAAGCAAAGCTGATAATTTTTCTATGTGAAATCGCCTGATCTGTCTGTCCGTGTGGTGTACCATGATGTTTCTTATATTTTGAATATGAAGAGCTTATGGGTCCATGAAACTTTTTTGATTGTTTGAGTGTGAGTGGTAGTTAGAGGTGTGGATGATGATAACAAAGCAAAATACAGTTATCCCTGTCTTATTCCTTCCAAAGGGTGCTGAGAAAACTTTATTCTGACACAACTATGTATTTGTAGTATTTTAAAGTATGCTTTTCACCTGCATTTTATTTGAAACCAGAACGAAAGTTGATTGTTTGGTTTTTTTTTTTTTGTTGTTTGATCTTGACCTTCGATTAGATGATTGTTGCAGAACAGGCAAACTTTTGAATTTGACTAATTGGAAATGTTGGTGGTTGATTTGATATCTTGATAAATGAACTTAAGAGCATGCAGTGATGACTTGGTAATATTCAAGCTCAACAGACCAAATCACATGTCAATCTCTGAACATCCCGCTGAACTGAGCCATCTGAATTATTCAGCTGACCTCTGATGATTATTGCCTGGTTGAGCTGTTTGTATCATATGTATATCCAGCTTCATCACCCTATATTTCATATGTTAATCTTGCTTGTTTTGGGGTTTATCTTCAATAATTATCACTGGTAATGGGTTGTCTTGAGAGGCAACAAATTAGAGTCTCTAATGTGCTTCTTTCTGTAGTGCATTCAGTGCTGTACGTTGCCAATAGTGAGCTTGGAATAAGTTATCATGCATTCACTGTCCTCTAAAGCAGTTTGTGCATCCTGATGTCCAACATTTCTCACTTTGCTTCAATACTTGTGTATCTCTTCTTTTTTCCCATTGTTTGATATATGGTTTAATCTTGCCTTTGGTATATATTCCTAGTGTGATGCGATAAGTATATATTCCAGTGAAGATCTCAAGACGAACCCTGATGTGACTTTAAATATCCTTTGTTGTTCTTCATGGGTGGGATGGAGCTGTTTGATTCATCTATGTGCAGCTGATGTTTTATGGGCCTGATGCCACGTCTCCAGTAGCCGCGGGCATTGATTGGTGATGCTATGATTAGGCCTATACAGAGTTGATTCCACGTTTCACATGTTGATAGGAACCTGGGGACTGTTTCTCAATCTGTCCACAGTGCCGTTTTCTGTGATTACAGTTGGTGCTGTTTCTCAATCTGTCCACAGTGCCGTTTTCTGTGATTACAGTTGGTGCTTTATTTAGACGCTTCAGTACTTTATTTGATAGTTTAGTAAATAAATTCATATATGGCCGTGATGATAATGATATGGCCGGTTTCTTATTATTTGCAGTAGTCGAACAAGAGCTTCATTGCAACTTGCAAGTGCAACAAAGATTCAAAATCAATCTTGGAGTGAATATGCTTCACCTTGTCTTAAATTTCTGGTGCTCAAGAAAATGAGCATGTGGTATAGAATTACTGTAATTTTCATATATGTTGTTTTATGGATGATATACTCAGATAGTTTTGGCTAAGTTCTGTTGCTGAAAATGATTGTATTACCGCTAAATGTATTGATGGAATCAATACAATACTGCATTATTCATTTATATATTTTTCTTGTTCTTTTACCATGGAGAAATTTGTATTACCATAGTGGACAAAGAAAGGGTTGAAATATGGTTCTTGCCAGCTCTAGTCTGTGTCATATGACTGTAACTTGTGCGTATATCATCATTTAGGTTTGCTCCTATATGACTTCCCGAAGACGCTGCCAATTTATTTGTCTACCTCATTAAAATCATTATGTTTATTTTGTTGCAATTTTATTCCCCTTTCATTGAAGGTGTCAACCCGTTTCAGTGCAGTCAATGATACATTTTATACTATTGCTACTATGTCCCTGGTGAAAGCCAGTTTTGTTTAGATTAACTGCACAGGTCTCGTTAGGCAATGGGACAAAAGAGATTGCAGAGCAAGAATTAAGCTACCAGTCTGGGCAAGGAGTCGAGGGCGTGTGTGATGATCCAAAATGGTTCACCACCGCGCTTCATATCCTTTGTAGCATATGCTCGTCGGTTTCAGAAGTGCTATCAACAGAAGGGGCTTAAAGGAATGGAACTTTGAAACCACGTGAATCTAGAATGTTTGAAGACAATGCATTACACACATGTGGTTTCTCATACAACTTTGTGCGGGGTCCTGTTCCCTTCCAATTAACCAAGATTTTGGTTTCTTTTCTGTAATAGAACTGTATTTTTCTCTTATAATAAGATCAACACTTCTTTCGCGGCTTTTTTTACAACTCTGCTACTACTTGATGAGTTAACTAGTTGATTCTACAACTTTGTCAACTAGAATATAATATTTCACAATTCTAACGATTTACTCGTATTAGTTATTATCATACTACATAATCCTACCATTCGAGTTTTGATGCAAATTCAAGTAACGACTTTGTTTGGCTGAGGCCATTGTAGCTGAAGACACCGATAACAAATGGCTCTGGATTCACTAGGCTTTCGCTGGCTAAAGGCTTCGAGAGAAAGTCAAAGGGATGATGTCGTTGAAAAGATGATAACTGTGGATAGCACCAAGTATGCTAATCCTAAATGTCCAGGATCCAGCCACGCCAAATTGAACCTTTATCACATTATTTGTAGGTTTTGCTATTCTTACTCCACTTTAGTAACCTTATATATTCTTGTTATTCTCATTTTTTTATCTTAAAACACTTTTAAAATCCTGACAGCAACGCGCAGGTATGATCTAGCTATCATTAAAATCGTGTGCAAAACGGATGCTCCTTTTTTTGCAAAGAGTTGAGTTCTTCCTCTTTGGGCGGAGTTAGACTCTTCTTGCTCCCTGTTCGTCGTCCTACTGGATTAAGCTTTCAACGTGTTTTAGAACTTAGAGTTCTGGCAAAGTTCTCTCTTAGAGGTAACAATATGACGTCGTATTAAGTTTTCCTTTCTATGTCTTTCTCACTATCTCTATTACTGTCTCCTCCTTCCTTCGTAGCTGAAGGGAGCATGTTTCATAGTTGATGCTCCGCTTGGGGTCCGAAAAGCTAGGCTGACAGGCTGCCAGCATACTACTTACTACTCCGTATCAGACACACAGCCGATAACGCCAGTGTCCACCACTGTCGCTACCATCTCTACTCCCATCCTGTCCTCCAATCCTACCCACAAAATCTCAATGCATCAGGATTATTCAGGCCATGCTATCATCTATCACGCACCCCAACAGGCAACAGTGGCGCCGCCCCGTCGTCGTCGTCGATGTAGCCTCCCGCGCGTGGCATCAGTTTCCAGCAGCGGCGCACAGCAGCGTGCTCTGCAGGGGCAGACAGCACGCCACGACCACCGCGCGCGTCGAAATGTGGACATGTGGTGGCGCCAGCTGCAACGTGTTGCCCTGCGAGCAAGCCTGTCCACGGGCAAACAACGACAATACACAGCAGCACGGCATGGCACCTGCCTCGGCTGCCTTGCTTCCCGGCCGGCGTTTGCATTGGGCACCCCGACACGCGTGCCGCGATGTGGCCTTCACTTAAGTGGCATCCTTTTCTAGGACTTCATAAATCATAGTTTAGATTTTGACTTTCAATTAAGTTGTATAATTTTTTCACATATTAGATATTTAAAAATATTTTTTTGTTAAAAGAGTTTAAGTCCTAATGGTATTATTTTTACACAATGTTATAATTAAAGTATTTAAACTTATTTAGAGTAGCATCTTACTCAATTTCATGGTTGTAGAAGCTTATGATTTAGAAATATGTACTTGAACTTTATAAATTTTATTTTTAATAGTACACATTACTATGTACACGTATATTTTGGAAATATTTTTTTATAACGACTGAGGTGGATACAGATATAAAGATAACACTTTATATTCTTTCATATTAACATATAGAGTAAAATGCACCTGAGGTCCACAAACAATCGAAAATGTATCATTTAGATCCATCAACTTTCAAAGTACATTTTTAGATCCTTAACCTTTTTAAATGGTTCACCAAAGGTCCATCCTCTTTGTTTATGTTTCTTTTTTGCTGAAATCTCCCTCTCTGTCATTTTCTTTTCCAAGCATATCCCTATTCGTCTTGTGAGTGCAGGGTCGGCGAGAGAGAGCAACAAGCATGCACGACGGCATGCAGTGCGAGCAAGTAGGACGCGGACCTGCAGCAGGGGCCAGGCGAGTGCATGGCATGGAGCCGGCTAGTGAGCACGGACATGTGGCCACCTAGGTGCGCACGGCATTCCATCACGGCACCACAAAATGGCCAAGATGACGTTGAGCGCCACTGCACCTGTGCGCTCGCTCCACCCTTTAATTTGTGTGACCATGGGTGGTAGCTGATCTCCTAGGTGGTCTTGAACACGAAGAACCCCATGGTGAATGCTGCAGCGGCAAGGTGGAGCATGCAGGAAGAGGCGCAGCACAACGTAATGCCATTGGTGTACTTGCGCGAGTTGAGCGACGGATGTTGCTACTTGCTAGCCGCTAGCCCGCTACAGGTTAGTGCCTAAGAAACCCATGAGGTCGGCCTGCCCGCTCGCACGATGAGTGGCTTGAGTAGCTCCTGGGACTCGCAGACGATGCTGTGGCTGGCCGTCCGCTTGCGCGGCGGAGGCTTGGGTGTCTCAGCGTGACCGCCTGCCTGCTCGGCTAGTGGCTGCCTGGCTGCATTGTGTGGCGGCGGCTTGCACAATGACGATGTGGTTGGTCTCGCGTGGCCGCCTACTTGCTCAGCAATGGTGCTCGTGGCTGCCCGACGCGTCCACTAGTAGCTCAGGTTCTTGCCCCGCTTGCATGGGTGATCCATTGCTTGTTCGTGTCCCGGTGTCGTGGCTGGTCCACTCGCCCCGCAACGACGGGGTTACAAGCGCAGCCACCTGCTCATGATCTCACTGTGGACTATTTTGAAAGAAAGGCCCTGTTTGGCTGGCTGGTCCAGTCAGCACCAGCCAGTCATTCAGCAGTGTTTTTCTCTCAGAACAATCAGCTAGCCAGCTATACCGTACCAGCCAGCTGAACAGAGTGAAAGTTATAGAAAGGAAGGGGCTCAATGAAAAAATGTTAAGCTTCTGAACTGGTATGGACTTGCCATGCAAGACATAAAAAGTTTAGGGACTCAAAAATGCATTTTAAAAGTTAATGAACCCAGATGACACACCCCCAAAAGTTCATGGACCTGTGATGTATTTTACTCTAACATGTATGGGTAGTTTGATTGTAAATTTAGGCTCTGTTCGCTAAACCTTTAAACCGCTTATTTTTCAGTCTTTCTACAGTATTTTCCTCTCACAAGAAATCAGCATCTACGTTTATTTTCAGCGGTTTTCAGCTTTAGCGAACAGATCCTTAGAAGGTTGTTTTTCTTGATCTTTCATAATTACAAAGGTAGAAATTTACAAAATAATAACCATTTATTTCAAATTATTTTTTTTAATGCTATATGCGAGTAATCTCATACAAACTTAATAGGTTATAATCTGAATCAAATTATTTTAACTCGAGACCTCCAAACTTAATAGGCTACGACGGACGGTTTGGAGGGACAGGTCATGTCCCCCCCCCCTCTCCCCACACACACATTTTAACTAAGCAGAAAGGTCTCGGTATTATAAGGAGACATTCGTTCGTCACTGGTCACTAAACCAACAATGGCGCACGCATTGTGGAACGACGAGAGACAGTGGGCTACTGGCCGGCCTGTTCGCCGCCGCCGCCAACCGGAGGAGAACAGTGAGTGGACAGACACTCAAAGCGTTTGTGGGTAAAGTCTTCTCGCTCTTTTCTAGTTCTGTTGGGGATCTTTTGAAATCCATATGCTTTTGTGTCGCCGCCTCCAAATGTCAGCGGTGAGACTTGTTGGCCCTCAACATCCGCGGCTGGTACTGGGTTCCGACAGCAGATCAACTCTGTCACCTTCTCTGTGAGCTTTCGTGCGTTGGGTTGAATAAATACTACACAAACAACGATCGGGCCATACGTCACCAGAACCCAGAACTTTTTCACGCGACAGCCCGGTCAATCAGACCCAAGCACAGGTGGATCGTAACCTGGAGAGTGTAGCCAGGAGTCCGGATGGGAAGGGCTAAAAAAGGAGTAAGACAATCAAAGGCGGCCACACAAAAGCACATGGATTTGAAAAAATCCCCAAAAGAACGAGAAAAGAGTGAGAAGACTTTACCCACAAACGCTTGGAGCAACGACGGAGCTTGCGATGGGGCTAGGGGCTCTAGCCCCCCTACTACCAGCGAATCCATAGAACCCTATAAACTTGCCACGAAATTTACAATATTTCTAAAGGATAGGAGTGGCTGAAAACATATTTTAAAAAGTAGGAGGAGTTAAAAACACGATATAGAGGTTGAAAAAATAAGAGATGCTGAAAATATGATCCAAAAACATGATCTGGAGTTGAGAAAGACAATAAGAGGCACATTAGTGTTTTCTAGCGGTTGTCACTTTGTTCAGCTCCTCCTATTTTTTTTCCTGGCTTTGTCCCTGACTTGGAGTGTGTGTCCACTCACCGCTTTCCTCCGGCTGACGAAAGTGATGATACCGATAACTATATGGGTTGGTAAAGTAGTAAAAAATCTTAGTTTTAGGAAAGAAAGTTCCTGATCCACGTTTGTTTGATCCAGTGATCTCCAAGATGCATGGCAAACATGGAGGCTGGAGCTAGAAAACTATTCACCATGGGTACCACCTGCGGACGCCTGCCTGTTAGACTGTCGCTAGTAACAGGAGGCATATGCAAAATGGGTGATGTACAGTGCATGTGGGTTCAGAAACTACGCTCTAACAGAGCACCCAAATGGAGCTGGCATTTTGCCTACGCACGGATCCGGGAGGCAAAAATGCATGGCCTTTCTCGACGACACAAATGGCAGTGGTGGGCCTGTGGGAGAGTCCGTGGCGGCGGTGGCCTGATGTTCGCGGCGAGGTGGAGGACGGCGATGAGGAGGACGGCGCAGAGGCGGACGGCGAGCTAGAGGACGGCGAGCTAGAGACGGAGGAGGACGGCGCACGAGGCGAGCCCACGGCGGCGCGTCCCGACGGGACCGCGGCGAGTTCGCCCGGCGAGGCGGAGTCGCCGGCGCGAGGCCGCCGCAGGGCTGCTGGCGCTGGGCGGCGGCCCGCTCTTGTTCCCGTCCCAGATCTCCGCCTCCACCTTCTCCTACTACCTCGTCGACCGCGACTCCCCCGCCGCGTCCACGCTCCAGTTCAGCAATGGCACCGCTCCTGCACAGCCCGCGCACGAGCACCTTCTACTATGTCGCGTGTCGGGGATCTCCGTGGGTGGGCAGCCGCTGTCCATCCCACCCTCCGTCGCTGGCGCGATGCCTCGCGCGCGGCCGGCACCCTGGGCTTGCGGCGGAGGCGCCCCGCCTGCTCCTGCGTGTTCTGGCCCGCGGGGGAGGCGGCCTTGCTCGCGGCTGGCGCTCTTGCTCCGGCTCGGGCGCATGGAAGGAGAGCGGGACAGGAGGAATTGCATATGCTGTTGGAGAAGCAATTGTTTGGGTCTCGTTCTCACGTACTGTCTACGACCCAAATCCTTGAATGCATGCCCGGTTTGAGTCTCCACTGTTGGAGACAGCCTTTGTTATGCACGACGTATAGGAATATGAAGTAAAGAATCAAGCCACAGAGGAGACACACGATTTAACGTGGAAAACCCCTCAGATGTGAAGGGGAAAAACCACGGGCACCAGCCAGCAACAATCTCACTATCTCAAGAGTTTTTTGGGTTACACGCCTATGGCGGCTTACAAGAGAATCAAGTCTCCACGAAACCCTAGCAAGGGTGTATATACCGTACCGCTACGCTCCGGCCCAAGCCTCCGGCGACGGGCCTCCGCTTCGCTCCGTCAGAAGCCCGGCCTACATCCTGGAGTGAATTTGGAACAACTCCAACAAACTCCACCTTGAGACAAATTCATCTTGTATCATAAATCAACCCTTCATCCTGAACATAACAAAGATAGAAAAACCACTGGTGCCAACAATAGTCTCTTGGACTATCCAATTAAACCAACTAAGCTTGAGCACAGCTCAAACTTAGCAACAGGAACAGGCTTTGTCATCATATCAGCAGGATTATCATGAGTACTAATCTTGCATACCTTCAGCTTACCTTCTTCAATCACATCACGCACAAAATGATACTTGATATCTATGTGCTTAGTTCTCTCATGGAACATCTGATCTTTAGTGAGGTAAATTGCACTTTGACTGTCACAGTGCAAACTTATGCAAGATTCAACTCCACAAAGCTCAGCATACAAACCTTTCAGCCAAATTAATTCTTTGCACGCTTCACAAATAGCCATATATTCTGCTTCAGTAGTAGACAAAGCAACAACTGACTGTAAAGTAGCCCTCCAACTCACAGCACAACTGCCAACAGTAAACACATAACCTGTAAGTGATCTTCGCCTGTCTAGATCAGCAGCATAATCAGAATCCACATAGCCAATAAGACCCTTATCAATTCTTCCAAACTTTAAACAGGAACCTGCTGTGCCTCTGAGGTACCTGAAAATCCACTGAACTGCCCTCCAATGTTCTTTGCCAGGATTAGACATATATCTACTAACAAGACTCATAGCATATGACAAATCTGGACGAGTGCAAACCATGGCATACATCAAAGACCCAACAGCACTAGAATAAGGAACCCTTGACATGTATTCAATCTCTGCATCTGTACTAGGACACTGAGCAGCTGACAACTTAAAGTGAGGTGCAATAGGGGTACTAACAGCCTTAGCATTTTGCATGTTGAAACGCTGAAGAACTTTCTTGATATAATTTTGTTGACTAAGAAATAGCAAACCAGATTTTCTGTCTCTACTAATTTCCATACCAAGAATTTTCTTAGCACTACCAAGATCTTTCATATCAAAACCACTACTCAATAGCTTCTTTAACTTAGTGATTTCAATCTTACTCTTGGCAGCAATCAGCATATCATCAACATATAACAGTAAATATATAGGTGATCCATTAACATGCTTGATGTAAACACAGCTATCATACTTAGATCTTTTAAAACTGTGTGCTAACATAAATGAATCAAACCTCTTGTTCCACTGACGAGGGGACTGTTTCAAACCATACAAGGATCTCTTCAACTTGCACACATATTTTTCCTTGCCAGGCACTATGAACCCTTCTGGTTGGTCCATGTATATGTCCTCCTCAAGCTCTCCATGCAAAAACGCAGTCTTCACATCTAACTGCTCAAGCTCAAGATCATGTGAAGCAACAATACTAAGGAAAGTACGAATTGAACTGTGTTTTACCACTGGAGAGAACACATCATTGTAGTCAACACCCGGAATTTGACTGTAGCCTTTAGCAACTAACCTTGCCTTATACTTTGGAGGCTCGCTTGGGGATAAACCCTCCTTTCTCTTGAAGATCCATTTGCAGCTGATGGTCTTCTTATTCTTAGGCAAAGGTACAATCTCCCATGTACTATTCTTCTCAAGAGACTGCATCTCCTCATGCATAGCAGAAATCCAATTCTCAGTATCACCACAACGAATAGCTTCTTTATAGGTTGCTGGCTCATGAACATTCTCCACCTGTTCAGCACAACTCAAAGCATAGTAAGACAAATTACACTCTTCAATAAGACGCTTAGGAGGTGCAATTGTCCTTTTTGACTTGCGTTGAGCAATAGGTAAATCCTCCTCTAACTGCAAAATAGGAGGAGTTTGCTGAACATCATCATGAGCATCATCCTCAGTAACATAATTATCATGGTCACCATGCTCATCAACAGGCTCCACCTGCACACCTGTATCATCATCAACATGCTCCACCTGCATGCACATACGCTGCAGCTCTTTTTCTGGAACATGATCTGAGGGCAAACTGTCAGTAAACATCACAGATTCATTGAAAACAACACTCCTGCTCATAAAAGTCTTTCCTGTTTCAGGATTCCACAATTTATAGCCTTTGACTCCCGAACTATAACCAAGGAAAAGACACTTAACAGCTCTAGGCTCTAATTTTCCATTATCAACATGAGCATAAGCAGTGCATCCAAAAACTTTCAACTGTGAATAATCAGCAGGCGTACCAGACCATACCTCAATGGGAGTTCTTTTATTTAGTGGAATAGAAGGCGACCTGTTTATCAAGTAACAGGCAGTATTAGCAGCTTCAGCCCAAAAATGCTTGCTCATCCTGGCATTAGACAGCATGCAACGGGCCTTGGACATGATGGTTCTGTTCATGCGTTCGGCCACACCATTCTGTTGTGGAGTATGGGGTATGGTGTGATGCCTAACAATGCCTTCCAATCTGCAATAATCATTAAATTCACGCGAACAAAATTCTCCACCATTATCAGTACGAAGCAATTTTACCTTCCTTTCAGTTTGCCTTTCTATCATTACTTTCCAGTCCTTAAAAGCAGCAAAAGTATCATCTTTCTGTTTCAGAAAATAAGACCAAACCCTTCTAGAGTAATCATCAATAATTGTAAGCATGTAACGAGCACCACCAAGTGAGGACTTACGGGAAGGACCCCATAAATCAGCATGAACATAATCAAGAGTACCTTTAGTGGTGTGAACAGAAGTGTTGAAATGTACCCTTTTATGCTTACCGAAAATACAATGCTCACAAAACTTTATTTTACTCGAAGTGCAGCCATCCAGCAGGTTTCTCTTCATCAATTCTGCCATACCATGGTGACTCATATGTCCCAAACGCATATGCCAAAGCTTAGTTTTACTAGGTTCATCATTAGTAACAGCAGCAACAGCGGAATCAGAACCAGGTAAAGTACACCCTCTAAGGACATATAACTTTGCAGAATTAAGATCACCTTTCAAGCAAACAAGAGAACCTTTTGATACCTTCAGAACGCCATCTGAACCGGAATAATTGTAACCTTCTGCATCAAGCGTGCTCAATGAAATAAGATTTCTGGACATCCCTGGTATATACCTGACGTTTTTCAGCGTGCGTGTCATGCCATCATCAGTCTTGATCTGAACTGATCCAATCCCCACAATGTCACACGGGTTATCATCTCCCATCCGCACAACATCCCCTTTCTGCACAGGCTTATACGAGCTAAACCAATTTCTGTTAGTGCAAATATGAAATGAACATGCGGAATCGAGAATCCATTCATCATGACCAGCAACACAACCAGCAAATACTACCAAACAATCTCCAGAATCATCATCAGACGCAGCAGCAGCAACAGAGACCTTACCAGCCGACTTTTGTTTCCTCTTCTCCTTATTCTGTACTTTTCTGCAATCCTCAACATTATGATTTGTCAGCTTACAATAAACACAGAACTTTTTATTACCATGCGGCTTGAACTTTGAACGGCCTCTTCTTTCGTAGTTCTTTCTACCATCATTGCCATCATTGGAGGATCTGTTTTCAGTTCTGCCTCTCACATGCAAAGCATCGCCCTTGGAGGACGACATCCCGTCATTCTGCACCATGCCTCTCATCTTCTCCCTAGACTGGAGAGCCTCATAAACTTCCTTTAAGGTTAGTTCATCACGGCTCAAAAGTATGGTGTCACGAAAATTTGCATACGAATTTGGCAAAGAACATAGCAGTAAAAGACCTAAGTCCTCATCATCATACTTCACCTCCATCGACACTAGGTCGGCGACGATCTTCTTGAATTCAGCGATGTGGCTCATTACTGAATCCTCCTCCTTCATCTTCAGGGTGAACAGCTTCATCTTCATCTGCATCTTACTGGTTAGATCCTTGGACATACAGATCGATTCTAGTTTCAGCCATAGTTCTGCAGCAGTTTTCTCTTTCAGACACTCCTGCAAAATATCATTATGAAGATGCAACTGAATTAGGGCGAGCGCCTTTTGATCCTTGCGGATCTCTTCTGGAGTCCACTCGGCCTTCCTCTTTCCGAAATTATCCAGCGCCTCATCATAGTCATGAGTCTGCGCCAGAATCCCTCGCATCTTGACTTGCCATAGCGAGAACCGCGTGTCGTAGTTCAGCAGCGGAAGATCGAACTTCATCGACGTCGTCATGAACCCTAACAGCAATCAAAGCTCCGGTACCACTTGTTATGCACGACGTATAGGAATATGAAGTAAAGAATCAAGCCACAGAGGAGACACACGATTTAACGTGGAAAACCCCTCAGATGTGAAGGGGAAAAACCACGGGCACCAGCCAGCAACAATCTCACTATCTCAAGAGTTTTTTGGGTTACACGCCTATGGCGGCTTACAAGAGAATCAAGTCTCCACGAAACCCTAGCAAGGGTGTATATACCGTACCGCTACGCTCCGGCCCAAGCCTCCGGCGACGGGCCTCCGCTTCGCTCCGTCAGAAGCCCGGCCTACATCCTGGAGTGAATTTGGAACAACTCCAACAGCCTTACCGCTACCTGTACCACTCCAATGCATGTCTGTGTACCACTCTAATACATGTCATGATTTTCAAAAATTAAAAAAGCTACAGCTCATAAACCAAATATCTAAATTAAAATTCGATTGCACTATCATGTTCCTTGTAATAAACTCTTCATAACAAGACTCACATAGATATATTTTGATAATTTTTTTTACAACATGTACAACATTCCGATATATTTTGACAACATCCACACAAAATACCTGCAACATATTTCTAAAACTACCAGAACCCTGGATATGTACTTTGCAACATGCATGTTTCACCTTCTTCTGGACGATGCAGAGCAATTGAGGGAAACAGTCGATCTAGCTAGCCGACGACGCAATGGTAGACAACGGTTGATGGAAAGTTACGCCAACCAAGCCAGATCGAGTGTTGGAGCTGCCGAGGATGGATGATTGCCGCTATGAAACATAAAAGGAGGTGAGGAAGATGAGCACGCAGGCAGTGGGAGAATGACGGTTGCTAGGAAAATATGAGGTCGCGCTGGCTGGGGCGGACAATGGTCGCAGCCGATGATGATCCTCCCAATCCGACCGATAGGCACAAATCAAATGTATTTAAAACACTATGTGCAACATCAGATCTAATTTTGAAACATATATATATATATATATATATATATATATATATATATATATATATATATATATATATATATATATATATATATATGAAGTGCCGAAATACTTGAAACATGTATATAAAACATTAAAAAACATCTAAAAACACTTGCAACATTCACATAAACAATTACAACAATACATGTAAAAACATATGCAACATCTAAATAAACACTTGTAAATATTTATTTAGAAAAACGAGATAAAAATTTGAAACATAACCTTAAAACATACGTACGAAAAAGATAAAATATTTTAAACGACACTTGTAATATGTATTTAAAACACTTATAACATATGCAATATTCTCGATCTACTTCTATGACATACGTATAAAAAAATAACAAAAATATAAATGTTAAAAATAAAAAATAAGAAAAACGAAAATAAAAATAAAAAGAAAGAAGAAAAATAAAAATAAAAAATAATGAAAAATAAAAAAAAGAAAAAAGGAAAGAAAAACCAAAAAGAAAAAAAAAAACGCGCGCAGCGCACCGGCGCTGGACGCTGGCGCGTCCATCCCACGCCGGACGCCCTGCACAGAGCATTTCCGTTTCACCATTTTACACCTCTGTCCTGCTTTTGAAACAAGCAAATTTCCGAAGTCTATGCGGAGTCGTGCTCTCATGCTCTGGAAAACTGAAAATTCCGATACTTCACACGCTAGCAACCGCACAAACATGAATCCAATGATCTGGCTCATCGATGCAATCATGCAATGAACCAGAAACACCCATACACTACTTACACCACAACCGATTATTACAGTAGCGTTACTGACAACACAACAGGTGCTATGCGCTGCTCGCAGGTGGCTACATCGAGGCCGTAACACGGTGGTTACAAGCTCTGCGAGGACGAGAACTCCTGTAGAAGTAACCGTCACATCTCAGGAACGGGAATGGCCATTAGCCCATTACATCAGGAAGAATGGCGAGGCACGGGAGGCCAAGTTGCTTCTGGGCATGTTGAAGCGGAGGCGCTCCAGATTCATCACGTCGGAGTGGTCCACGAAGAGATTTACCTACATTTGCAGACCGTTCAAACCATTGGGATCAAATGAACAATGAGAAACAATGGTATCAGAATTACTCAGGCTTGAGGTTTTTCAGAGAGAAGACTCAGTACCCTTGGGCCATATCGTCTGACGAACCACTCCGAGGTGTTGGCGCTGGATGCTTCGAACATGGTTTTATCAAGCCCAAGCCGGCCTACAATCTTGGCAATGATGTCTGTCCTCAGAGATTCAGCATGCTGGCAAACATCATCGGCCTCGATCATGATCATATCTGCGCCTGCTTCCAAGCATCTCTCTGCCCTCCTAATCAGCAGGTCAACATCTTCAACTCTCTCTGCAAGAGTGAACACCGAAGATGAAGTGTTGAGTAAGAAGAGGAATTCGATTTTGCCATACTAAAACTTTAGAAGGAAGATATGGGCGTAGCATAGTGTGCAAGGCAGTAAATTGTGATAACAAAAGACAACAGTGGCAAAAACAGCTAAGTTATGAAGCTTGAATGAGAAAAGACCTGCATCACAAGCAGTTAGACAGTTAGTTAAAGGAATCACCTAGCTGACCAGTGTTCAGGATAGAGCTGTCGCTTTGTGCAAACATTATTCAGTATGATAGGAGATAACTAGGGCTGTACCAATTACAGTGTGTATAAATGCGGAAAAGACACGACTCTGTTAAATGTTTAGTTTACCTGAGCTCTTCTCCTTGACTGGAGCTATGTATGCCCCAAAGGCCCTATCACCAGATGCAGGAATATCAGAACTGTCAAACTTCACCGAAAACATTGGCTTTGCCCTCAGACCACTGCTCTTGATGAGGCGGACTAGTCTCAACAGAGCTTCTTCAGGGAGGTTGAGAGATCCAGCATTCAGCTCAATTGTGTCAAACCCTAAGGCCTTGCATTCCTGGGATGGAATACGCATGTCATGTGCTACTATGGAAGTGATTTCGCACATGTTTTCAAACTGTCACACAATTAAATAACCATAACAGAGGCGCATACCTCTACATATTGCTTGAAAGAAGAGGGTCCTTGGCGCAGCAAATGCTCTGCCCAATCACCTGTGCTCACATAAATGTCATGCTTGTGTGCTAGATCAGTAATCTCTCTAACCAATTCCTTTCCCATCAAACTATGAGATCCGCCAGAAAACTTCAAACCATCAACAAATGGATTAAGATAATCCAATATTTCCTGAAACAAAAAGAAAATGTTTGGCTTGAGTGTCAGTAATGGTTAGGATGGTGAAAAGAAGAGGAAAATATACAGCATTTATTTAAGAGTAACCACCCAGTGCCTGCAAAACCAGTAAATAGCTATTGATATTCTTTCCTATGGTGAACTTTGCTTTACTGTTTCATTACTGTCTATGTCTAATCCGGGGATCTTAGAGGACAGATGGGGGACTAGTTATTCTTTGATAAATGAAAATCCCAGGAGTAATCTACACTTCATTTTGGATGGATGACACAACGGAAACCTAGAGGTTTGAAATTAACAATTAGCACATAACAGTATTTTCCTCTCCCAACAATTCAACCGTAGAATTCAGACCAGCCGAATTTCAGCTCAGCCGAACAGATACAATTAACCAATACAATTAGCATGAATCGGCTAATTCGATTCCAAAATTTGGCAACACCCACGAGGAGCACATTCTGAAGTTCTGAACTATTCATATGGTTTCAATCTAAGCACTAGTACGATGTACGAATCTATTACCGAAACTAGCTAATCGCCAAACGCGGCTTCAACTAGAAGTAAACACGCCATATTCGCATTCCACGCAAACTGAATCGCACTTCCAAGTTCCCAACTAAATCGTCCAATCCAGGTCCGGCGCATCACAACAGCAAAGGAATCAGAGCAGGGCACACACAGCGCCCAGGGGTGGCAGCTGTGAACCGATGGCGAACCTGGAGCGCCTGGTTTGCGGGGCGGAAGGAGTAGAAGGGGCTCCGCATCTCCGTCACCCCGTACCGCCGAGGCTTCTCCGGCCGGTCATCCTCCTCGTTGCCGTAGCCGTAATCCCGCAGCGACAGAGCCACCACCTGCTCTCGCCACCCTCTCATCGTCGTCGCCGTTGCCGTCCACTCTCTCGCTCGGTTGCGCTCTGCGCCTCTGCCGCTCTCTCTCGCGCGCGCTGTGGTGGTCGGACCGAACGGATTGTTTTCGAGAAAAAGCACGGGAGGAAGGTGGTGGAAGCTCGCGGCTGCTTCTGGAAACGAGCGATGACGTGTCGTGGGGACCGCCAAGACAAGTTTTTTTTTTTTTTTTTCCTGAGCATGACCGCCAAGACAAGTGCCTGCGTCTCCGTCTCGACTTCCCGAAGTGGGCTTTTATTAGGCCTGGACCATATCACAAGCCCTGTTTCGTGGGCTCTAGTTTGGTTTCTATCACTTGCTTCCCTGATAGAAAAAAGGGCCAACAACCCAGCACATTTTGTTGGCGTAAAATCCCCAGCCCAGTACATAGGGTCATGATGGATGATTGAAGGAAGAAGTCCTATTTCCCTCCCTCAACTATCGTCAAAGTTTGATTTTGCTCCCTCAACCGTAAAACCGGATATAAAATCCCTCTCAACTTTCAATACAGTTTACTTTTCCTCCTTCGACGGTTTTGAGCCCGGTTTTGACCTACATGGCGCCACGTCAGCACGCCACGTCATCTCATCTTCTCATCTCTATCCTCGCTCTCTGCCTCCGTGCTGGTAAAAAAAAGAAAAATAAAACACACACATGCACATGCACGCCCACACACAGCCACACACAGCCGTCGGCTCACACATGCACATGCACATGCACATGCACGCCCACACACTCACCGGTCCACACAAGAGCCGTCGGCTCACACGCCCACATGCACAAGCAGTAGCAGCAGCACCGATCGTGGGCACGCTCGGCCGCGGCGGCCATGGTGAGCTCGGCCCTAGCCGCGGCAGCAAGCTCGGCCCAGGCAGCCATGGCGAACTCGGACGTGGCGGCCATGGCGAGCTTAGGTGCTCAGCTCGACAGCAGCCGAGCTCGGCCCCCGCGGCCATGAGGCTGCAGGTTCTCGGTGAAGGCGCACACGGCGGCCTTGGGCAGCTCCTTGCTGAGGCTGACGCCGAGGAGGCTGTCGGCGTCCTCGCGGTGCACGCCGACCAGCACCACTGCACCATGCGCTCGTGGCGTACGTGCTCGTGCTACCACATGCGGATGGGCAACCTGGAGCTGTCGGCCGCCGCTCAACGCCGACAGCCGAAAGTGCGTGCATCCCAGTTCTTCTTCGTGTTCTTCGTCGTCACCCTGCGTTGCTCCGTGGTCCACCCACCCCCATCTTTAGGCGGAATGATACACGCCTGCTGTGGCTGCTTGTCCGACGATCCTTCCGCGTCTGGCAGCATTTGTGACGTTGAAGAACTGCAGGTCCATCTCATACCGGAGGGTGCACCACGTCCCGAAGACGGCCGCGCCCATCCTGCTGCTGCCGATCTTCACCGAGGCACCGAGGCAGGCCCGACAGTGGTCAGGCGGCATGTACTGCGTGCACTGCCCCAGCGCGTACACCGTCCGGTCCATGTCCCCGGACGCAGACCACGGTGCTTCGCCGGCTGCCCACCTGCTCGGAAGCCCTGCCGCGGAGTCAGCAAGCGCGCTCAGCAGCTCCGTGACCCGCTCGTCGAACTGCGCGGCCACGGCGAGCGGCGGTGTCCGGGTTGGTGACGTCCACCCATTCCGGCGTGTTGCTGAGGTTGGTGAGGAAGTTCCTGTCGGAGAAACGGAGCTGGTACAGCTCGGAGTAGGCGGCCACGTCCCTGTGGAGCGCGCAAGGTGAGCGGTCGTCGCTGTCGTCGATGGCGGCAAGGGCTGCCCGGAGGCTCCTGGCGCAGTTAGCACCGGCGGCGTTCGCCCGGCACTGTAAACCTGTTTGGCAGCTAAGCCCGCTCCGGGCCACAGCACCGAGGCTGGAGGAGCCGTCGAAGCGGATGGCCGAGACGGTGTCGTTCAGTCCGGCGTGAAGGCAAGGAGAGAGAAGGGGACGAGAGGATAAGGAGAGAAGCGGGCCAGAGGGAGAGGATAGAGATGAGAAGATGAGAAGACGTCGTGTGCTGACGTGGCGCCATGTAGGTCAAAACCGGGCTCAAAACCACCGAATGAGGAAAAGTAAACTGTATTGAAAGTTGAGGGAGGTTTTTTATTCGGTTTTACGGTTGAGAGAGCAAAATTAAACTTTACCGATAGTTGAGGGAGGGAGATTGAAAGTTTACTCACGGGCTCTTAAAAAATGCGGGGATATACAAGAACGCTAGAGGTGTTTTAAAAGCTTTAGCTTTTGTTTGGACCAGCTCAGTTAGTTCCAAACAGTTTTTTCAGTTTTCACTTTAACAGGGCTCGCTTTGGGTTGGTCACTTGCTAATTATTACGCACGCACCACAAAGCAGCTAGGACTGAAAAAATTTAAGAGGTTTCTTTATTTGTTGAAAATGAAAAAAAAGAACTCATCTTTTTCGATCGACAACATTCTAACCCACCTTAATCAGTATGTATTACGGTATATTAGGTGCAAATCTATTTATTTTTTCATCCTAACAGAATCCATTACATGTGGATTGGACTAGATTAAAGTGCACCGAAGCATTAGTTATTTACTTTCACTCTAACACATCCCAATACATTTAGGCTTAGGGCTAAGTACACTTTAGGACCTCCAACTATCGCAAAAGTCTGGATTTCAACCTCTAACTTCAAAACCGGATAACATTGACCCTCCAACTCATGAAAAAGGTTCACTTTAGAACCCTGGGCGGTTTTCAGGCAGTTTTGCATGGCACTGTTGCGGTGCTGATGTCAGCAATGATGTCAACACTCCTTTTTAATTTGTGAAATTGATATCTTTTTATTCGGAGTTCCAAATATAAGAAATAATATATCAATTTTGATCGTCTCGACGAGCTCTTTGCAATGGTGTATTCCGTTTAGCTGTTTGAGATAATTTTATTTCATAAGAAAATAAATATTTCTATAAAACAAGTGGATTGCCATGATCATCCTTGGTGGTCTCCTATATATCCAAATATTGATATTCCATGTTACATAATAATAAAAACATTACTTATCTAACAAATTTCATGAGTTTTGTTATTCGCACTTGTTATCATAGAAATATTTATTTTTTTCATGAAATAAAACTATCTCAAACAACAAAACAGAGTACACCATTGCAAAGATCTCGTCGAGACGATCAAAATTTATATATTATTTGCTATATTTGGAGCTCTGAATAAAAAGATATCAATTTTTGCAAATTAAAAAGGAGTGCTAACATCATCGCTGACGTCAGCACCACAACAATGCAATGCAAAATCGCCTGAAAAACTGGTCAGGGTCCTAAAGTGAACTTTTTCAAGAGCTAGAGGTACAATGTTATCCAGTTTTGAAGTTGAAGGTTGAAATCCAAACTTATGTGATAGTTGAAGGTCCTAAATTAGACTTAACCCTTTAGGATTAAATGCAACCAAATAAACCCTTAAACAAGTAGCCCCCACCTCAACCCATGGCTTCAATATGCCTGGCTTGGATAAAGATATCGATGCACAAAAGAAGTCAGTTGATCCTAAAACTATTATCTTGATTATTCTTTTTTCACAAAAATGGGTCGTTGCCCTAGCCCAAAAACTAGGTTGAAACCTTTCCCATGGGTAGGTTTGGGCACGTAATAGTTCTAAAAGTATGTGAACTTTTTTGTCAACTAGGAAATACTTTTAGTGTTTGCAATTATTTCGCCACTTCAACGCATTATATAGTGTTTGGCATGAAAGATTCAGATTTCAGAAGTATCTTATCTCCTCATGACCTCGATGATAGTAGGTTGTTCATCAAGGACTTCAATGTACGAGTTATGTTGGCATTCCTATTATATCATTCAGATGGCTTTTGTAAAACAACTTGGTTGGATGCAAAAGTTAATGTGACTGCTTTTATGATGATTATTGTTAATAAAGATGTTCCTGGGTGCTAGCACATCATTAAGCAATGGATAATAGTCCCTCAACATCAACATGTACTCCCTCCGTATTGATAAAAGATGACGGTTTGGAAAAGGTTTTGGTCAAGCATTGAGAATATAAATCATGAATAACTTTTAAATTATTAAGTTTGAAAATATGAAAACTATATAAATGTATTTGTCTTCAAATATATTTTCATAAAAGTATACATATATCACTTTTTAATAAATATTTTTATAGAAATATGAAGTCAAAGTCATGCGTTGAAGACCGTGTCATTGTCCTAAACGTCATCTTTTACCAATACGGAGGGAGTATAGAAACAGCGTGAAACATGATGCGGAAGCAATAAAAGCTTAAAGGAGACACGAGGAGACTAATAATACTCTAGTTGTTTGCTTGTGCCATTAGATTCGTCAAACATGGCTTGTGTTAGATCTCTCTAAACACTTTACAAGCACAAAAAAGAAAGCCATGGCTTACCCGCCATGAGAAAAACAAAAGAAAGGGATATTTAATTGAACTAATTTAAAAAAATAGGAACCGACTTCCGTTATACATCAAAAATAGGCAACCATTAGAACTTCAATCAATTTCCATTATGATAGATATATTGTAATATATAAACTAGGAATCAATTTTCATTGTGAAAAAATATCAGAAAATGATAGTAGGAACCCATTTCCGTTACGAATGTTGAAAAGAAACAACATAGAAAATAGCTTTTGTGACATATATTGAAACCGACAACCAAAACAAACTTTTGTCATGAAATATATTTTAGAACTAGACAAAAAATATAAACAATTGATTATGATGTCTGTTGAAAATGAACAGCGTATGAACCAACTTCCTTTATGACAATACTGTTTTTATGACATTTGTTATGATATATATTGAAACTGACAACCAAAGCAAACTTTTGTCGTATAATATATATCAGAGGTGTGGCACATGGTTAGGAAGCCATAAAAACCAGAGACATGAGGAAGAAATAAAACCTAACGACCGAATAATACCTCGTTTATTACTTTTAGCATTACATTTTCTTAACATGGGTTATAACTTGCAATAGATATTCTCTCTATTTTTTTGCGAATTAACTTGCAATAGATATTCATTGCGACTAATTGACAAATAGGATCAGGCTTCTATTATACATCGAGAATAGACAACCATTAGAACTTATACAAAATTCCCCTATATTATAAAATATAAAGCAAGAACCAACTTTCATTATGAAACAATATACACAATAATAGTTGGAACCGACTTCCGTTACCAGAATGTTGAGAAAAAACAATATAGGAAATTGCTTTTGTTGCGACATATAATAAAAACCGACGGCCGAAATAATCTTCTGTTGTGAAATATATGTCAGAAGTAGATAAAAACCAAACCTCGTCCATTATGATGAATGTTGAAAATGAGCAATATATGAACCGACTTCCAGTACGACATTAATGAACAGACAATAGGGACCGACTTTTGTTAGGGTTACCAAGTTTGGTGTGGTTTGTGCTTGTTGCAAACTTAACACGCCATTGGTTCTCGTTGCACCTTTTCACCCTGTATTTGCCTTAAGAATGTATATAGCTGAAAAAAGAAAACGGAACCGCACTATATTTCAGATATCTGAATTTTTGGGCAAAAATCTTAGACAAGAGCTAGTATAATTAAAGAGGACAACTCATAAGAGATAAATTAGATTTTCTCTGTAGTCAAACATTGACAAAAATCACATTATCTAGAATTCTAGGATACGCTTAAGGATATCTTCTTGCTGATATCTCACATTTCTAAATTCTAGGCTGCAGTTTTACTTTTATTAGAAGATAGAGGAACCGTTACTTGGCTGGCTAGTGTGGTTCTTTTTTTTAAATAAAAAAAAAATCTGTTCAAAGAGGACTAACCTCTGTGCATTGTCGTATGCAGCACCAAAGATTTTTCTCGTCCGCCGCAGCCCATTTGGCGACTACCTGTTCGGCCGCTTCTGCATTCTGGTCCCTCGGAAGAGCACACAGGGGCGCACTCTCCATGCTCGTTATGGAAAAAAAATTCCAGCGGCGGCGACGCTTCATTGCTCCCCTCCTCCTCACTTGTTTACTCATGTCAGTTTACCATCGCCGCTGGCTGCATGTGCCGGTGGTGCAGCGACTGCGACGACCTTCCATGGTTGGGCCTCTGCTGCCTCTCCAGGTTCTTTGATCTCCTCTGATGATCTTGCTGGTAAATCTTTGGCAAATACATTTTGAGACCATTTATTGTGCTCAGATTTGATCTGCAATCTTGCATTAATACATGCATGCTATGTGTTTTGGCCAATAAGTAGCGATGCCTCTCAGCAGCGGCAGCAGCAACAATCCGGCCATCCACCGAGGTGAAGAAGGGCATCCACAAGAGAGTGGAAGCGTAGGCGTTTGAGGAGGTCGAAGAACATGGCCATTCTGTGGTGGACGGCGCTCAAGAAGTCCCTGAGCTGCAAGTCCCAGGGCTCCTGCGACGTGATCAAGCGGGACGACGGCTCGCACGGTAGCAGCGCCACGGGCCTCGGCCTCAAGAAGTCGTCATTCCTGCTACAGCAGCCGTCGCCGCCGCCGCCGTCGCTGCCGAGGTCGAGGTGCTCGCGCTCCATCTCCAACCTGCGGGACGTGATCCACAGCTCCAGGTTCCAGGCGCCACCGGGCGTACACGGCAGGAATTGCGACAGCCCGATGTCAGTGGAGAGCGGCGAAGTCCTCAACGCGGTGACGCACGACATGCTACTCGCCACCGGGGCCCCAGCCTCCGTGTCCACGCGCGACACGGTCGGCGCCGCCCAGGGCCTCGCCGCCTGGGACATCGGCGCGGTGCTGCCGTTCGCGTACAGCCCGCTCATCATGCGGCGCGCCACCAGCGCACGTCTCTCCCAGAGGAAGTCACCGCTCCGCCTCGGCGCTGGCGACTTGGTGGGGTCGCCCTTTCCCGCCTGGGCCTCCTGCGGCGACGTCGGCGTCCGGTGCAACCGCTGCGGCGGCCGCTTCCCCAAGGACAACGTCCTGGAATCGCATCACCTCGTCTACCACGCCGGTAAGCGCCACCGTCCGTACTCCTCTGGCAGGGTAAGAATTCATTGTCGTCGTGTTGCATTTCAAGTCCGATGACGTCTCCGGTTCCCGCGTGCAGTCTCCGAGGTGGTGAGCGGCGAGACGGCGAGCAAGGTGGTGGAGCTCATATACAGTGTCGGGTGGCCGAATCCCGAGGCCGCGCTGGACCGCGTGGAGCGAGTCGTCAAGGTCCACAACATGGAGAGGCGGGTGGACCGGTTCAAGGAGTACATGGAGGAGGTGAAGGGCAGGGCGGCGAGGCTGCCCAACAAGCACCACCCCCGATGCGTCGCCGACGGCAACGAGCTGCTCCAGTTCCACGGCACCACCGTCTCCTGCTCCCTCGGCGTCGGCGGCTCACACAGCGTCTGCACGTCCAGCTTGTGCAATGTCTGCCGCATCATCCGCCACGGCTTCTCCGCGACCAGGGAGTCTAAGAATGGCGACGGCGGCGGTGTGTTCACCACGTCCACGAGCAGGCACGCGCTGGAGTGCCTGCAAGAAAGCGGCAGCGGCGGCGAGGACAGGCCAAGCGGCAGCGTGAGGCATGCGTTGCTCGTGTGCAGGGTGATCGCGGGGAGGATCCACCGCCCGCTGGAAAAGCTAAGGCGGGACGTCGCCGTGCAGCCGGGATTCGACTCCGTTGCCGGAATGGTCGGTGACGATTCAAGCATCAAGGAGCTGTACCTGCTCAACCCGAGTGCTCTTCTCCCGTGCTTCGTGGTCATATGTAAAGCTTAGATCTTGTGGCTCGGTATAGCGACCATATAGAGATATAGCAAAAGATTTAAATCCATCCTAGTATATTTTTATCCATCAAATTAAGTTACAGTTAAATTCATTATAAGCTGCTGGACATCTTGTTTGTCAGTGCTTTGCACAGATAAGAAACATGTTCTCTTTGTTCTTTATATAAGCTATTATTTCTGTGGTAGAGATTGGAACTTTGTTCCATTATTATTTTAAAACAATAAGCTAGTATTTCCATAGGGGCTTAAAAGCGCAAGAAGTTCCCATAAATGAAACACGCAAATGAACCCTAACATACAAACAAAAAAGAGATGTTCTCTTTGTTCTTTTTTAGCAATTTCAACATTTGCTAAAAAGCGCGGGAATTTCCTACAAATCAAAAGGCACAAAAGAGCCTTAACATTAAATGAATAGTTTTCCTGGGAAATCCGTGTGCTTTAGATACACCCATACAAAAAATATATTTATTTTATTTTCTCAGATGTTTCTTTAATAGTTTAAAATGTGAGAGTTCCTATATATTGAAAAAAGATGGGTAAAACTCTAATCTAACATTAAATGAATGGTTCCCTACCAATTTCATGCATTTCAGACACAAATAAATACAAATACATCTTCTCTTTATTTTGTAGCTAATTTTATAACGGTTTAAAACGTGGGAAGTTCCCATGATTTGAAAAAAAAAACTACAAAACATTGACATTAAATGAATAGTTTCCTATGAAATTCACGTGGTTTAGACACACATAAATAAATAACGTGTTCTATTTATTTTTGGCTCTTCTTTTATTGTTTAAAACACATGAAGTTCCAATAAGTAGAAAAAGACGACAAATAACATTATATGAGTGGTTTTCTGTCAATTTTCTGAATTTCAAACATACTCCACGTGTGGAACACTACCAAACCCTTACGATAAATAAATTGTTCTTGTGAAATTTACACGCGGTAGATATGCACAAAGAAAACATATGTTCTTGACTCTTTCTTTTAGTAACGGTTTAAAATACGGAAAGTTGCTGGTAATAAATCAGAAAAGCACAACGAAAACCTAGGTGACATCATATATGGGTGGTTTTCCGTTAATTTTCCGCACTTCAAACGTACTCCCTGTGACCCGCGCTCTTAAATTTGACAAAAGAAAGCCCCCACCCCCACACACAAAATTGCATGAGGGCGGCCATCACGCCCAGGCCCATGCTTCAGGAAGCCCATATCCATCCATCCTTCCTATTCAGATTCAGGTCTGCTCCAGGAATCCATGGGCAAGGCACTGCGCGACGCTGTCCTTCACCACGTCCTCGACGCCGTACCGGAACCTGAACCCCAGATCCAGCAGCCTCCTGGACGAAACCACCGGCGGCGAGCACGAGGCGTCGTCGAAGTCTCTGCTCAGCCTGCGCCATTGCCGACGGTCAGAGACCACGCACACATGAGCTGATCAGAAACTAAACGCACCTGATGAAGAAGAATAAACAAGAAGCCACTCGTGGCATGCGGATCGAGATGATGACGACGTGCCTGTCTCCGCCGGGCCTGAACGGAGGGTAGCGCTCGGCGAGGAGCCGCGCGAGCTCCGCCGCCGCGTGCCCGCCGGCGGCGCACAGGTACCGCCCCTCGGCGCGCGGCGCCTCCATGAGGAAGACGTGCGCGTCGCACGCGTCCTGCACGTGCGCCAGCGGCACGCACCCGAACCTGGCGTGCACCGATGCCAGCACCGCGTAGAGCTTCGGGTCGCCTGTGACGGGCGACAGCAGGAGCTGGACGCTCGTCGGGACGCTTGGCGTCAGGAACGGCCCGGCGACGGTGGGCAGGACGAGGGAGACGAGGTGGACGCCGTTCTCCCGCGCGAACTTGAACGCTGCCTCCTCTGTCAGCCGCTTGGACAGGATGTAGATCTGATGCCACAGGCGAGAAGCAACAACAAGCAAGCTAGGGTTCAGTTTCAGATTCTTCAGAGAGAGCTGATGAGCAGAGGTCGTCGACGAAGGAGATCGATCACTGCGTGAGGTGAGGCGAGAGAGAAGAGAAGTGCACGCACGCACCCAGCCGACGGGCTTGGTGCGCCAGACGTCGTCGAGGGATCTGAGGCAGGACTCGTCGAGGACGGCCTTCCGCCGCCCCGCCGCGTCCACCGCCGTCAGCGTGCTGACTGAGGACGTGAAGACGACACGGCGCACGGTCCCCGCGCGGACGCAGGACTGCAGCACGTTGATGGTTCCCCTCGTCGCCGGCTCCAGCACGCTTGACATCACGTGATCCTCTGCGACATCACAATCACATCACGGGAGGTTAATTAAATCTCACAAGTGTTAAGACTTAAGAATATGTAACATTATAGGTGGCACTCCCTCCATTGTTGATTTGTTGTCAGATGTCTATTTTCACTACCCGGAGTCAAAAATTCGTATCTTTAACCATTGATTTTTTTTTTTAAAAAAAATATAGATTCATGTCCTAAGATTTATGTTTAAGATTCACTATGACAATTATTTTTATAATATGTAATTCATACGTTGTGAAGTTATATGGTTTTTTAAAATGGTTTGTCAAAAATAGTAATATTTAACTCAGGACAAACTAATTGTCCTGTTTTATTTGCCATTTGCCAATTCCGATGGGCCTACCTATTAATTTGGGATTTCTTGCTAAATCAGTTGGACATTTAACTCATTTAGCAAGAGAATCATAATACCTAGATTCCACAAAAACAAATTTCTGCTCCCTCAGTTTAGAGGACATGGATACAGTCAAAGCACAAGTTCTCTTCAACAGGATTACTTTAACAAAACAAAGTCAAGAGTCAGGATATTTGATTATTTGGTGACTCGTGGTTGGACAAACTCAGGAAATTGCCCCCTTTGTCGTCTTTTGCAGAACGACATCCATATCTTCTAAGATTATCATTTCACTAGACCGTTTTTCTACGATTGTCGTTTTGCTAGACGATTGTGGAAGGACATTGTGACATAACATCACCAACCAGTTTTCCAAGCACTGGGAGTTGGGACCATGGCAAGAATGTCCCACATTGGTGGGACCAACATGGCAAAAGTTCTTGTGCGGCAGCGAAGGATATCTAGTTATTTGTCGACTCATGGTTTGACAAATTCAGAGAATTGCCCTCTTTGTCATCTTCTACCATAGACGATATCTGATTACTTGTCGACTCATGGTTCGACAAATTCAGAGAATTGCCCTCTTTGTCGTCTTCTACCATAAACTTTTTTTTGGCTTAAATCTAGCACGTCACTTCATCCTTGATCTTCGTGAGTATGTCAGGCATTTTTCTTCCAGAAAATTCTTGCATTATGTTCTCTTCATAACACCCATGAAACTAGGATGGTCAAGGATCTCAAACTTTTGATCGACGCATTTGACATGGAGCCAATGTGTACATACCAATTTTCGATCGTTTGTACTTTTCCCAGGACGTTCTTGTTGGCAATTCAGTTGCAAGCTAATAAAACAGCAAAGATATCTAAAGATGCCCGGCGTAGATCATAAAACTACTTGGATCGATCGGCCTAGAGACTGAACGTTGGTTACCCTTTGGCCGCCGCTTGTCCAAATTCAGTGTACCTCGAGCCATGCTCACTGCACTCTTTCATGAGAACGAGACGTACGAGAAGTGGCAGGATCACTTGACCTTATCTCGCGTGGTCATTTTCCGCAAGATTTGGACATACAAGACCCACATGCAAGTGACCGATGACTTCTAGAAGACTCACTTGCATAGATGGAATGCTTTGGCCTTTGGCAAAGAAAACACTTTTTTTTTTGGTCTATCCCCACCACATATAGGAATTATTAATGTTGGCCCAATTGGCCCAGGGCTTTCCTTTGCCCCAATTCTCTGGCCTTTTATACCATAGCGTATTCAGGGTAAAAATAGGGAGTCCTACAGTCAAATTTTGAAATCCATCTAGCAGAACTCGGCGAAAACGAAAATGAAGAAAACACACCATTGAGATTTGGGAGCCATATGCTTCGTCGTTCATGGTCCTCCTCCTTATCATCATTATTCACATTATAAAAGAGAGCGAGTTTTTTTTAAGGTCACTCCCGCTATAATATTTAGATCTATGTGTCATGCTATATGGGCCCTTTGCCATACATAATCTTACTCTTCCTCTGTAACAACCGTTCGATCCACACGTCGTGCTATATAAGCCCTCCATCATCTGTGATCATTCATTTAACCATCACTTCTTGTTTATAAACACATCCATTTTATATATATATCCGGCACCACTAAAGTGGTGGATTTCTTCTAGGATTTCTATTTAGTAGTAAAAAAACTACCATTAGTTGTAGCACATGAAAAATTTACTAGGAGACGACATTATTGCAAATTTTAAATGATAAAACATTAAACCTATTTCACGAGGAGATTCTGGTGTACGGTGGAGGGATCGAGCAGATTTTCAATAGCTGACTAGCCGTAACCCTTCGGTGTATGAGTCGGAGCATTTGTGTGGATTCACGCAGAACGGAGGTGGAGTGAGCTTAGCTAGCTTAGCTAGTAACTGTCGACAACTTTACGTGTATATACAGGATCTATCTATCACAAACAACTCACCAAGGTTGTCCTGGTGCAGGGCGGGTGATACGTGGAGGTCCATGGAGGCCGCGACGTGGAAGAGCGCCACGCATCCCGTGACGGCGGCGTCGAAGCTCCCTTCCTCGCTCATGTCCGCCCGGAACACCCTGAGCCGCTCCCTGCAGCTCCCTTCTTCCACGGCGCCGAGCACCTGCCAGGCCTTCCCTGCATATTGGCCATATGGTCAGGTAGTTAGATATAGGCTGCGTTCGGTTGAGGGTATAAGCGCTTATTTTTCAGCACTTCAGCAGTATTTTTCTCTCACAAGATTTCAGCACTTCTACAGCACTTCAGCGCTTATCTACAGTACTTCAGCTTCACCGAACACAGCCATAGTACTAGATAGCAATGGATGCGTCGTCGCATGTACGTACCTGTGTTCCTGGCGGTGGCGTGGACGCGGTATCCTCGGCGCAGCAGCGTGCGGACGAGCCACGAGCCGACGTAGCCGGTGGACCCCGTGACGCAGACCGCCGGCGGCGGCGGAAGGCCATCACTGCCCTCGGTCTGCTGTTCCTCGTCTGGCGAGCCGCCACCGCCACCGGCGTCGACGCCGACGCTTCCCATCTCGGCTGCAAGTTCGCTAGCTGCGCTGATCTCGCTCTTCGCGCGGTGAACAATAATGGGCGGCGCTACTAGCTAGCGTACGGCGATGGTTGGAGCAAAAGTAGGAGAAGTGAGAAGTGGATCGGAGGTGCCGGCCGGTCGTCTATAAATGGCGAAACCTGCGTGTGCGAGTTTACATTCTCGTCGTACTCCGATCCGATCCGTCTACTTAATATGTGCCAAAAAGTTTACGTGTATGTTGGGGCACTGGGCACACAGCTGATAGGCAGGCTGTTACCATTTTCAATTGACGCGAACAGCAGCACTACACATACATATGTTGCGGTGGTTGCAGGGATCTCATGTACGTACGACGTGTCCTGGGATACACGGATCGGATCCATCCATTTTCATATATGCATGTACTCCGAGTATGCAGGAAGCAGACAAGTCATGAGACATGATCATCGCCCCCGCCCCCCGGTACGTCCGTATCGCAGAGCACCAAAACTGAGTCCACGCGCACACACGATGCCAGAGTGCCAGCTAGCTAGCTAGGCTCATCGCAATCGCTGCAGTCGATCGTGCAGAGTTTATCTTGGCACACATCGAAGACGACGACGTAGCTCTCACTCACTCTCTCTCTTTTGTATCGTGAGCTCACCTGGGTATGGGTGCAGTCCACGTGCAGGCGGCCCGATCGACCCGCCATATCTTACCGACGATATTGCCTCTCCCACTCACCAGCACGGCCGCCGAGCGAAGCCGACCGCCGCGAAGCCTCTCGATCGGCGCGCTCCGCCACCAGCAGATAGCGTGGCCGCGCGCGCTTCCTCGTGGTCTCTCCCGATCGGCATGGTGCCTACGCCACGGCACAGTACATGCCTGACGCCGACGCTGTACCTCAAAGCTAGCTAGCACTACTCGTGCTCGTGGTATAGTAACGTGAACGTCCAGCACGCTTCCACGCATGGTGACATGGACACGTATGTATCGTGCGAGACTACGAGAGCACTCCTCCTCTCAGCTCATCCAGTTTTTTTCCCCTCTCTCAGCTCAGGGTGCGGACGTGCATGCTTACGTGTATGTGCTTGGATTCCATGTACGGTCGTCGCCTGCGTGTCCCCGGGAGAAACTTTTGTTGTTTCTCGGCACGTGCCCGCGCGCGATTCTTTCTCTACGGCAGCCGCCGCCGGCGGGGGCGGGGCATTGGCTTGGCCTTGGCTGGCGGAACACTTCCAAGTCCGCCACTACTCTATCTTGCCTGCACTGCACGCATTATTATACGATCGAACACGGTGGACTGGTGGAGGCTATCTACTGATTTGGTTAGGCGGGAGCCGGGAGCGCGAGAGTGACGCTGAGACCGGTTTCAATGGCATTTCATCAGAGTTTCATGAGTATTAAGTATGATGATGTGGCATTATATTAATGAAGGGAGAGATGATAAAAGTTTGATAAGAGTAGAGATAGTTTTATGGGATAAAACTCTTTTCTAAAACAATACGAGTTGGAAACTGGAACATATAACCCTCCATTGAGACTAGTCTGACGCCTACTATACCACTGTCAGTTTGGACTTTCAGACAGTACATACAGTACATGCTTGGCAATCTCATCCGATCCTCTCGTAGAAAAGTACGTTTTAAATTACAGGTGTCGTTTAGACAAACGGACACCGGCTAACCAACGTGTAAACGAAATGCTAGCGGTTGTTAATTCGGTGCAAGGCTGGACCTGGGCAAAACAAATTAATATCCATATAGAAGACACTAAAACAGATATGAATATTATTAGATCTTTTGAATCTTTAGACATCCGGATCTATAGATCCCTCAATCTAACTCACACGAATCAAATGAATTTTAATTGAATTGGTTAAGAAAGTGCCTTCTTTTGGATTCATGCTAAACTTTCAAAGAGGATGATCATGCCATCATTACCATTTTCATTATTGTTGGTGGTGTTGTTTTACTAGCTAGAATTTCACTGGCCCATATCCAAATTGGTACGAGTAAGGATATCCATATTGACACTAAAACAAATACAAATATCAAATCTTTCCGATGTGTTTAGACATCAGGATCCATCCCTACATCTAACCCATGAGTCAAATACTAAATATTAATTGAATTGATTAATGAAGTGGCTTCTTCAGGATTCAAGCTGAATTTTAAAATACCGTGCTATCATTATCATTATCATTATCACTATTATTGTTGATGTTGTTGTTTTACTAGAACTAATTTGGTCTAATTAATTTGGATTTGCATAAAGATATCTATATCGATGCTAAAATAAATTATACGAACATCGAACCTTTCGGATGTATAGAAATTTGGACCCATCCCTAGAACTAACCTGTTAGTCGAATGAGTACTAATTGAATTCGTTAATGAAGCGGCTTCTTTTGGACTGTCATGCTAAATTTTAAAATAGGAGTATATCATGCTATCATTATCATTATTATTGTTGGTGTTGTTGTTTTACTACACTCCCTTTGTTCCATATTTATATTTAAATAAATACGGATATCCAAATTGACGATAGAAGAAATATGAATATCATTTTTTTATGTTTAGACAATTGGATCCATGCCTTGATCTAACCCGCGAGTCAAATGAATATTATTTGATTCAATTAATGAAGTGGCTTCTTTAGAATTCATGCTAAATTTTAAAAGAGTATTGTCCCATCATTATCGTTATTCTTGTTGATGTAGATATCTATATTTGTTTAGACATCCGGATCCATCCTAACCCGTTTGTCAAATGAGTATCAATATTGAATTTAACAATATAGTGTCTTATTTAGGATTCATACAATTTTTTTAAAATAAGAGCATCGTACGTGCCATCAGTTATCATTATTGTTGGCAGTGTTGTTGCTTTATTAGAAATTCCTCTAGTTCATATTCAAATTGATACAAATGCGGATATCCATGTTGATGCTAAATCAGATACAAATATCAGAAATTTCGGATATTTAGACATCTAGATCCATCCCTAAATCTAACCCATGAGTCAAATGAATAATAATTGAATTGATTAATGAAGTGGCTTCTTTAGATCTCATACTAAAGGTTAGAAGAGTATTGTGCCATCATTATCCTTACTGTTGTTGGTGTTGTTTTACTAGAATTCCTCATATCCTTAAATTGATACAAATACAAATACAAATATCCATATTGACGTTAAAACATGTATCAATATCAGATTTTCTAGATGTTTCGACATCCGTAACCATCCCTAGACCTAACCCATGAGTCCAGTTATATTAATTGAATCGATTAATGAAGTGGATTTCTTCGGAATTCATGCTAAATTTTAAAAGAGGAGTACCATGCCATCATTATCATTATTGTTGTTAGTGCTGTTGTTTTACGTACATAGTATCAAAATTGCTATGAATAAGATATCCATATTGAAGCTAAAACAAATTAAATATGAATGTCAGATTCTGATGGATAGGATTGAATTGATTAATGAAGTGGCTTCTACATCATTCATCATACTAAAACTTTAAAGGAGGAGCATTGTGCCATCATTATTATTGATGGTGTTCTTGTACTGCAGAATTACTCTACTCCATTTATATCTTCAAAATCTAATATAGCTAATGAGATGCAAATAGATACATAGATTTACTTTGTGAAAAAAAAAAAACTTATGGATCGTTATCGTGCTTCTATCCATAGTGCTTGATCGTGGAGTAGTATATAACAAGAATAGTGGCATGATGTTGTATGAACAAGTTAAACCAATACCTTCAATCATTGCTCTAATGGTAGTTCTTGCTGCCTAATCTTTGCACGCTTCCCATAATCAGCATCCCAGTTCCGTTGCTAACACTCCATCACTTGAAGCTACAACTACAGTTAGTCAGCTGCAATGGTGAGAGCTGCTGAGGTCGCCACGACCCTGGCGGCGGCGCTAGTCGTCGCCATGGCCATCGCGCTGTCTACAGCGCCAGGGGCAAGCGCCATTGACTACACCGAGCACGACCTAGCGTCGGAGGCGTCCATGTGGGCGCTGTACGAGCGCTGGTGCGTGCACTACGACATGGCGCGCGACGCCGGCGAGATGACCCGGCGGTTCGGCCTGTTCAAGGAGAACGCGCGCCGCATCTACGCGCACAACCAAGCAGGCAACGATACGTACACGCTGGGCCTCAACCGCTTCAGCGACATGACCGACGAGGAGTTCAGCCGCTCCCCGTACGGCGCTTGCCTGACTGCGCCGCCGGTCCTGGGCAACGGGTCCGCGCCGCCGTCCAACCTCACGCTCACGCACGGCGGCGGCGCCAGCGCCGCCGCGCTCGGCCTCCCGGCGTCAGTGGACTGGCGCGGGAGGGCGGTGACGCGCCCCAAGGACCAGGGCGACACCTGCGGGAGCTGCTGGGCCTTCTCGTCGGTGGCGGCGGTTGAGGGCATCAACGCCATCCGGACGAGGAAGCTGGTGGCACTGTCGGAGCAGCAGCTGGTGGACTGCGACAAGACGGACCGCGGCTGCCACGGCGGCCTGATGACCACGGCGTTTGACTTCATCGTCGGCAACCGCGGCATCGTGACGGAGGGCGCGTACCCGTACAAGTCCAGGGAGGGCCGGTGCCAGCACCCCAGTGCCCGGCCGGTGACCATCGACGGGTACCGGCGGGTGACGCCGTTCGACGCGAACGCGCTGATGTCTGCGATCGCGGCGCAGCCTGTGGCCGTGGCGATCGAGGCCGGCTCCTTTGACTTCAAGCACTACAAAGCTGGCGTCTTCAATGGGGACTGCGGGGGGAGGCTTGGTCACGCGGCGGCTGCGGTCGGGTACGGCACCGGCGCCGGCGGCCCGTTCTGGATCGTCAAGAATTCATGGGGTGCTCGGTGGGGCGAGGGCGGGTACGTCCGCATCAGCCGCAACGCGCACAACAGGCAGGGGGTCTGCGGCATCCTCACAGAAGCATCCTACCCTGTGAAGCATTAGGCAAACTTCTTGCCGATACCCATTTCATTTCAGTAGCCATTCCGGTTTGTTCGTTGGGATAAAAAGTTTCGGTATCGGATGCTACAAGTGATGGCAGTGACCCGTTCCTTGATAATAAAATATATTCATAGTTAACAAGCGCGTATATCTGAACCTGCATTTATATACTTTATTATGCTATACATCACAATTTTATTAAGCCGATCGGTAACATTGACTCTTGCGTACCCGTATTCAATCTGAGAGTAAGCTACAAATCATGCCGATTTATAAAGCAAGAGCAGAGCTGAAATGCAGATTTTTTTTTTTTTGCATGAACCCTATTATATAAGAGGAACTCCAGCAATATAGTCCCTAAAACAGAGACTCTACTTTTTATTTAGGTGCTCACTCCCATTATTGTTGGTCTAACATTTTGCTTCAACTCCAGCAGCATAATCTAAATCAAAGCCTCCAAATTCATACGAGCACACTATGACATGAGGGACCCACTCGTCACTAGGACATACCCTTCTTCTCCCCTCCATCCTCCACACAAAGGGCACGACGAACGGGGAGGAGTGCAGGATGGCTGGGGCTGCTCCGGACAGGGAAATCCGCGGGGGAGGGGGGGGAGGGGAGGGGTGTAACAGAACCGACCAATTTATACGAGCACAAGTACAACGACAGTTGTTTTTCCAGCTATCAAGCCACACTTGAGCCAATATAAACCCGGTAGTCCGTGAAATCTCGAAGGATTTCAAACTTTTACACAGCACTTACCCAAGGATCGCAGAAACTCAGCAATACACATACACATAATACATAGATTCGCACATAGCTCAAATACATCAAAGTACGAGATAGACTTTTACATAAAAGTTCAGTTGCGGAAATGAAATAAATTTACACACACTTAAATTCATAATACAGTGCCAAGTACCGACCAGTCACAGCAACATAGATAAGATAGATACATGACCTTGCCCAAGGTCTAGTCTTCCTCTCCCGAAGGATAGAAGTAGCTCTTTTAGACAACGAAATATTCCTCCTGCAACATTGAGAATAAAATCCTGAGTACTCAATTGTACTCAGTCAGACTTACCCGACAGGAAGTAAATAAAAAGACTCTCAAAGATATGTAAGGCTTATTTGCTGGAGCTCAGGAGATAGCATCATTTTTGCATAAAAAACATTACTACAATAATTCCTCAACTTATCAATTTTAGATATGGTTTAGCTTCGATTTCAGTTAAGCTATTAAGCTAAGGTTTGCAGTTATACTAAACAATCACTTGATATTATAGCAATCAATAAACCATAGCGATTTCTGATATCCACAGATATCTTCCTCATCTCACCAATAATCACGTTCAAGTTGTTAACCTCTAACTCACCAGAAGATCAGTTCAGTTTCTCACTAACCAGGAGAGATGGCGATTCGAATCGATTGTACCAGCTGGCAAATATGCCAATCACAAACCCTGTCAGCCTGATCAGTGGCTTCTTGGGTCACCATTAGATCTTTCTGAGACATAATATGTATCGCGGGTTTGGAGGGGGCCCATATTCTCAGAGACTGAACCCACTTTCAGGATGCATCAGGTCCCTGACCTGCCCTTGGTAAGATGGTGTCTCTGCACATCCTTCCTGCCTCCAGAATATGTCTACCTTATCAGCCCCAATTCCCTGGCTCAGAAAGAAATACTCGGTTTCGCTGTCAGAACGACTTATCTGGCCAGCTATGTGACGACGTCTTTCAATCTCAACTGATGTCTGGTGGCCTCAGTCCTAATCGGCCGCAAGTAGCACCGAAGTCAACATGACCCATGTCATGCAGCTCCCCACTACCTAGCCTTGATTCTCTCATTTAATCAGTGTGGCATGGTGACACATATAGCCTATCCATGCGGATCTCATCAGTCACCACCTATGCTCGCGGATGATAGAAAATCACACGACTTCTACCGGTCTAAGCAGGGCTAAGCAATAGATCGATCACCTGTCTAGTAATAGTACCAGGATCATATGTAGAGTGGCACAAGGTAATTATGCAACAACGATATCAACCAACTCATATACTTAAGTGCACAATCTTACGATTTAAGAAAGACCGGTGCATTTATAAAAAGAGATAGGTGGAGGCTTAGGGATGCTCCGGGGCTTGCCTGGGATTCAACACTAAGTCAGCGTTTGTTAGATGACACTCGCTCGATGAGCATCTCCCTGTCCAAGCACTCGATTAGTCCTTCCATCTTCGTGATTAGTCCACCACATCGTCTTGTGGTTAGTTTCATCATCATGTCCTTCACTCCACGTGTTCATCTATCGTACCTAAATGAGATGCACAATGCACATGTATGAATAAAAGGAAGTAACACAAGGCATGTTAATCTACCATCACTGAACCATAAGCTAACAATCACACCAAGCAAAGCAAAGTCAAAGCAATCATAATCCCACACATGCAGTTTATGGGCAGCAGGACAACAAGCATAAAATTTAACCATAACTCAAGGTATACACATCCAACCAGAGTGATATAAGACTTTCTGGAAAGCTATTGAAATTGTCTACAACTTTGCTATTATCATCTTAAGATGATTCAATACATATAAAGGTCAAACAACACAAAGAAGGCAGCTCTAGTCCAGATTTGGACAGATTCTTTCCTCACACTTCAAACAATAATAAATACGGATATAGACCATCAAAAGGGATGATTCCAGACAATTTGGAAAGCCAATGAAATTTACTAAAACTCTTATATTATCACCAAGGTGTGATTCAAAGTTTAACTTAGGCAAATAAGACAAACAATCAGATCTGGACAGAAAACAATCCAAACCTGACAGCAGAATTCCAAAAGCCATAACTCCTAAACTAACAGGCCTATGACCATGAAACTTTAGGACAAGCTATACAATAAAGTTAGCTACAACTTTTGTATAAAACATATTTAAATGCAATATCATTATAATGGAGAAAACACCACAACAACAGGGACTACACATGCAGCCATTTTCAGCAGGAATATAATTAAGTTGTTTGTTTGCTTTTAAATCAATGACACACATATATAATCTACTTAATTAACTCCAACTATCATAAACATGATCATATAAGATTCATCTCAGACCAAAGAATATCAAGGCATCACAAGAAACATGTATGCATTCATTTGTCTTTAATTATTCACTCACAACTGCATAAAAACCCATTATTTAATTATCTAAGTTATATGGTAAACATCTCAAATGAAGTTAATATTTTCATGAGAGCTAAATAAATATAAATCATGACCAATGTACCATTTTCACATGCTTCAGGTTCCATAATTTAATTATTACAAAATACGCAAATCTGTAATGCAATAAAGCATTGGAGAGCAAATTAAATATGAAACTCAACATTTTCTGAAACAACATGGCCATATTATTGATTCTCAGGCTAACACAATATCATACAAAGGTAGTGGAACACTTTTTTCCATTTTTACCATAATATATTATTTATAATGTATTCAAATCTACTTAATATGCACCAAAGAAGATAAATCAACAACATAGTCATACATGCACCATAAATCATGAAATTTTAACCATTCATTACACATAATACAGAGAGTCTACAATTAAATTTACATGCTATTTGGAGCAATATAACTTCAGATACAAAAATAACAAGAAATTCAACCATTTATTTCCTATTTAAAAAGATTAATGTGAAACACCTTGAAAACAGTAAATAATATATATGTTTTATATTTTTATGAGCTAGTGCATGTCATTATAAGCCTAAAAAAATTTGAACCATAATTGTTGGACTTATATTTCTCAAATTATGAGCAAAAGCAAGTTAAATTCATTTCCAAACCACTTTTTTTAAAATTATTTCCACAGCACAATAACACAAATAACATAGCATACATTATAGATCTAGCATGCAGAGCACTTCATGAAGAAACTAACAAAACAAGCCTCATCATTTTTGGAGCTCCCAAACACTAGATATTGATTTTACAAGAAATAGCACGAAATCTGAAAAGTTAATTTCACATTTGAACCACGTGGGACCCACGCGTCATAGACACAAGGGCGCCTTCTTCTTACTCTGGCTCGCTCGAGCAGAGCAGAGAGGGAGGCGGACGCGCGGGGCCTCTGCCGGCTCGGCCAGCTCCGGCGAGGAGGCGGCCAAGCAAGGGACAGGGCGGCGCTAACCCACGCGCACCCGAAGAGGCGCTCGGCGCAGCCGAGGCTTGCCCGCGGCGGCCCGGCCACGGCGGCAGGCTGCCCGACGGCCTGCGCGCCGGCGGCGATGCTGCTGCAGTGGAGGAAGAAGCCGGGCAAGAGGCGCGGCGCGAGCAGCAGGGTGAGGAAAAAGTGATGGCGTGCTCGTCTAGGCCAGAGGAAAACCGGAGGTGAAGGAACGACAAGGGCCGCGGAGCTCGGCGGCATCCATGGCGGCCGCGCTCTCGCGCTCTGCATGCGCTCGCGAGGACGAGAGGAACGCGAGGGAAGAGCACTGGGAGGGGCGAAGGAGAGTGAATGGGATGGAGTGGGAGCGCCCTGGTGCTCTCCATCTCGGGCAGAGGTGAGGAACAGAGGTGGAGAGGTGGCAGCAATGGAGAGTGGAGCTCTGGGCATGGACGCCACGTGTTCCCATTGCAGCATTTTGACGAGCACGTGGCGGGTGTTGTCGGGAGCGACTTTGGATCCGTTTTTCATCGTATTCGGAGGAGATTCTGCTGGGACGATCTGAATCAAAGTTGTAGTCCTCAGTTGGCTCTACAAAGTTGATTAAGGGTGCTCGGCCATTTCTGCACTGGATTAGCAGATAATTAGCCCCCAATTTGTTGTTGTCAGCAGGTTAATTAGGATCAAGAATTGATGTCAAAACCTTGTCAAACAGAGTCGGTTTGATCTCAAATTTGGATATGTTGTGCTCCAAAGAGTTTGTGACAACTTTTATTTTTGGTCCAACTCAAGTTACTGAATGAGATCTTGGGAACGTGAGACGTCATTGAGATTGGGATGGATTTCAGACTTAGAAAATAATTCAAACTCCTGGAATCAGCCTTTTCCTCTATATTGTATCCACTGTTTGAGGCACTTAGAAGGTTGAATCATGACTTGGTCCATAAATAATATTTGTTCTACTCCAAAATATCTGTAACTTTTATTTTGGGTCAAACTTCATATCTTGCTCTAAAATAATATTTCCACTTTGGTCAAACTAATGTAATTAGAGAGCTCAAATTAGATGTTTAGGCCAATAAAGGTATTTTCTTGGCATTTGCTCAACATGAGACCTTCATGACTTTTGTTGTAGAGTTCAAATAGAGTTGTTTGAGGAAGGTTGCAATGTTTGATTGACTTTGCATACTCATCTTCACTTAAGCCATAAATCCAATTAAGTGAATAACTTGTCATACCATGTGAATTCTTAATTCGGATCTTTATGAACCATTTTCAATGATCATGGTAGATGATATGAATGTGAGATTATGATCAAGATCGTTTATTGACATTTCTTAGTTAGGTCCACACTCGCTGGTTAGCTCGTGACTAACACCTAGGGGTGTTACAGGGGGGAGGGAGCGGCGGAGTAGCAGAGACATGGCGCACGGTGGAGCAGCGGAGGAGCAGCACGCATGTGCTTGCGGGTGGAGCGGCAGTGGACCGCGCAGGAGCGACGACGGAGGAGGTGGAGGTGCCGTCGCGTCCGCATCTGCAAGCTACTGGCCCATGGCTGTTCGCGAGCTGGTGCCACTATGTCTGCGCGGGCCCTGCGCTATCGGGCATCGCGAACGCGAAGGGAGGAGGCGTCGTGTGTGGGAGCCACGACGAGGAACCATGGCGCCGGTGGAGGGAGGAGAGCGGTGAGGAACCACGGCGCTGTGGAGGGAGGCGGTGCGGGTGTGGAACAGGGGATGGGGGGCAGGGGGTGAGCCCCATTCACCCACTAGAATAGGGTCTATGGAGGGGTTTTGGTGCACACCTAAATTTTGGGGCCGAAGTAGGGCCCTGTTAGAGTAAGATTTTTTGTCTGACCCCCAAATTTAGTTATGGGGGCTTAAATAGGGGCCCTGCTGAAGTTGTTACGAAGATCTAATGGCGAACAATTTGATGAAGAGGAACTGCCAAATGACCCCACTTGCAGGTTGTGTGGAAGTTAGAACGTAGAAAAAAATGAAAAAAATGTAATAAAAGAGATCCTCAACGAAAAAAACTAAAGAAAAAATTTGATGGTGAAAAGTTAACACATATGCCACGATACCTAAAATTCTAAATATCCGACCACAGTCGAATTTTTTTTATTTTTAACACTTTTTAAAAATTATTTTTAAAACTAACAAGTGCAAACTTTTTTTAAACTAGCACGTTTAGACGCACCATCCCGGGTGGCGCGTCCAAACAGTACCGACGCGCCACCCAGGGTGGCGCGGCAGAGGTGCCACCTAGTGCCGCGCTGGCTGGCTCTGCCGCGCCACGCAGCCTGGCGCGGGGGCCCCTGACGCGCCACCACGCATGGCGCGGCCAGGGGAATAACCCCCTAGCCGCGCGGCCCTTTCTCTCTATATATAAATTAATTTTGTTGCCGTAAAATAATGTGTTTTTTTGTAGACTCCACCTCCGCTCTGTGATTTTGAGTTGTGGATCGACACCGAGATCTCCCAGGAGGACAAGGAGCGGATGCAGTGTCTTTTGAGGTTGGACGCAGAGCGGGAGGAGAGGATGGAGAGGAGACGCAAAGAGCTGGCTGCGGAGAAGGAGCGGGAAGAAGAGGCGCGGCTGAGGCATCTCGCAGCTTTCAGGGAAGAGAAGGAGAAGAAGCTTGAGCGTGCACGTCGTGCAAAAGCAGCCATGGAGTCTAACCCCGATGCTTTCGGCAAGGAAAAGTGGCCTCGTTGCACTCAGTAGCTTGTTGGATTTGAATTGAACTTTGTGTTTTCGTATTGAGAACCCTATATTTGGTTATCATGAATTGAACTTCTGTATTGTAACCTAATCGTACTATTGTGTTCACTTAGTCAGTGTTTTTAGTTGATGTTTCATGTTGTGGACATTTCTTTTCTTGTAAAACATATTACTAAACGATGCGAACAAGCACAACACATGAAAAGGCATGTGTGGACCCTAACATGCCTTGGGAACTAAAACATACCACGAATACACGAAATGTCACGTGAGAATCTGCACCAAACAAGGGTAAAGACTCTCTGCACTAGACCTAACATGCCTTAGGTAATTGAAACATGCACCACACACATAGACGGACAAATGGACACCCTACTAGTAGTGCTGCCACATATTGAGCTGAGTTGCTACCTTCCCCATAATAACCGCCCATTGGCGGAGGATGGTGGCGGTGGCGATGCCGGCGGATTGCCATTGTTCTTGTGATGAGGGTAGCGGCAGTACGGGTCTGTGCATATTGGCTCCTGCGATGTGGCCCCACTATTGCCTCCTTCCTCATCTTCCTCCTTGTTATGGCTCGAGCTGTAGCTTGGGCCGAGCGAGCCGATGCGGTCCTGCAGGTACCAGATGTACTCCAAATGCGGGGTAATAGGTTGAGGGTCCACCCACTTAGTGAACCCGCAACTGCCTTCTGCCCATGATGTCTGCGATGAATAGATTTGTTAACACGCTTTGGTGTTACGAAATACATTACAGAAATAAATGACAACAAAATATTACATATGCATAGGGACACTTGAAGAATCGCTGGCCCCCGTTTATCCCGCCCTCGGTGTACATCTGCACAAGGCAGTCCGCACCATGCATGCATTTAGGCAACTTTTCTTTCCCTGACTTGACATAGTCCCTCAGAGGTCTATCCTTCCCATAATCACTCTTGCTCTCTTCTGGAAACCTGTCAATGGGTTCGTCCCACTCTTCGGGATCCAAGACTACCCCCATCATTTCATATTATTGGCGGGCCCTTGCTCTCCACCACTCCCTTGCTCTTCCCAAACCCAAGCCCCCGACCCTTTGGTCCAGACATCTTCTTGTGCTGGTGATGTTCGTCGAGCGGCCGGTCCCATGTATATATAGGGAGGCGAGGGGTGACGTTGCCATGGAATACAATTGAATTAATGCAGAGTTAATTCAGCACAGTTCTTTGTAGTACTCTGAAAAGGTTAGATTCTCGGACTGAAAAGGCTATGCACTGAAAAGGCTAGACACTGAAAAGGATACGCACTGAAAAGGCTAGACACTGCGCTGTATGAGTAACCGAAAAGACTATGAATTGAGTTGACAAGTCGCTGAAAAGGCTATGCACTGAAAAGACTATTCGCAAGCCCTCTGAATCACTGAGTAAGCGTGGCCGGGCTCTGGCCAGTCTCAGGCCAGCTGTGGCCCGTCGTGACCGGCCGTGGCCGGCCTCAGGCGAGCCGTGCAGCTAACCAAGCCGCGCCACCTTGCATGACGCGGCTGTCCGTGCAATTCTTTTGCCGCGCCACCGTGGATGGCGCGGCGGTCGTGTGCCGCGCCGCCAGGCATGGCCCGGCAGTGACTGGCCAGTCAGTAGCCGCGCCATTCCTGGTGGCACGGTCAGGCGCGGCTTCGGCATTTTTCTGCTCTTTCTGCTTTCTGTTTTTCTGCTAGTTTTCTGCGACTTTCTGTTTTTCTGCTGTTTTCTGTGGCTTTCTGTTTTCTGCTAGGCTGCATTCTGTTTTCTGCAGTTTTTGGTTTTTTTTTCTGTTTTCGGTTTTCTTTCTGTTTTCGGTTTTCGGTTTTGTGCCTCGTAAGATTTATTCGAAAGGAAAATTAAGAACAGCAAGGAAAACAAATACGCAAGTGGGTCAACCATCGCAACATCCATCATCCGTTGCAATCGCATTATGTTCATGTCATTTCACCTACAGTACAAAACATCCACCCTAACTTGAAACACTCATCATAAGCTGCTAACTCTAAGCTCCTAGAGTGTAAGGGTCTCGAGGACGACGCTGCCGTTTCGGATTTGTCGGAACGATGTTTAGGGGTGTACCCAACATCGGTACGGTCACGCTGTCTGGGGCCACGCCTCACCTGCTGTGCGTGGGTAGGGCCCTGTCATAATAATTAAGAGCATAAGCAATTAATTTTGAGATGCAACGCAATACCAATCATGAAAGTTACTATTTGCAAGTTATCTGAGACGGAAGAGGTGCATCGTACAGCTGAGACCCGCCCATCTCATCGTACAGCTGGTCCTCCTCGTCGTCGTCCTCGTCATCATTCCTCGGAGTCTTGTGAAGACTCGTCGGGCTCAATCATGGGGCCCTTGCCATGCGGCCGAGTCGGAGCCTGTGAACTCCCCGGTTCCATGGAAACCGGCGGAGGTGCACGTCTTGCAGGAGTACCAGAACGAGCCGGACTTAAGGGCGGTGTTTCGTACGCTGGCTAGAACCGCGGATCCATACATGCTAGCTTCTGAAGCTAGCTTCCTGCATGTCTTGCTCACTCTCTACAGGGACAGTAAACAAATCAATTTTCATATTTGATCTACTTGGCATGACGTTATTTTGGAGGACGGAAATAATGTTAACCTTCACAAAGTGGTGTAGAATGCCCTCTTCTTCTCCTCTAGTCTCATCTAGGCGACACACTGCTTCGTTGGAGAGGGTGGACAACCGTATCGAAGAAGTTGCATAAGTAAAAAAAACCAGCTACTTTTGCCAACTTAGCTTCCTTACCACATATCTCTGTATGGGCCCTCTCTCTAGCTGCGTACTGCTCCGGGTTGCCTCAGTCATAAGGATCTTCCTCGTGGTCTTCGTCCTCGGAGTCCCAGGGATTCGCCGCGTCATCGTACGGCAACTTCAAGTAGGTCCTCGCATTTCTCTGCAACCATTCTAGGTATCAATCAAATTGAGCTTGCGAGTGCTCCGAAGTATCCAGTATCCGCAGCCTCTGACGGGTCTCCCAAGCCTAGATGTACTTGTGGTGTGTAACTGCCCAGTTCTTCTCAGCTATACCTATTCCTTCGGTCGTACCTGCACCAATCGAATGCCGTACATTCATCATAAGTGTAATAACATAATCTGAAATTGTCGATCGGTGATGTTACATCAATTTCATACCCGTGCAACTTCCTGCTCGTCGAGTAGTGCGGCGGAGGACACTCTTGGAACCTTCCAAACTACCTAGAGACCCTGCATGGGAAGTGCATCTCTACGACATGGTAGCAGATGAGTGGCATAACTGAACGCCACTCATCGCTCTCTTCTTCTGTCTTGGGACTCATGTAGTTCTCCAACTCCATCCGAGCCCAGGGACACCAATTGACCTGCAACAATAAAAGTCAAATTAGTACATAGTTTAGAATAGTGCATCATTTCCGGTTTGCACTTACTGCAGCTTACCTGGTGCTATGTCAGGACGTCCAGTGTGTCCGTGTACGACGCATACCTCCTTACAGGGTTCCCTCTGACCGCCGGAGCGCTGTCCCTGTTCCACACGAAGAGAGCAGTGGGGCCAACGTCTTCATGGGGCCAAGCCCGCATTAAGAAGCCATTCAAGTTTACAAATTAAGGGCATGATCAGTCAACTATAGTAAGGCAATCACGATGAAAGGGACTTACAGGCAAGCTTGAACGAAGTGGTCTGCCCACTGGCCAACGCTCCCAGCACCAAATCTGTAGGAGGTAAAGGCAACCACCAAGGTTGGAGTTGTCTCCGGTTCGACGGCAGGCAACACAAAGTTGGCGGTACAACCAGGCAAGTACTGCACTTCCCCAACTGTATGCTCCAATGTCCTCCCAAGAGAGCCTCAATATGTTGAGGAAGGACCAGCTGATAGTGTTCCTCGATGCATCAGGGAACAGGAAGGCACCAAGGAAGTGCCACAACCAGACCTTCGCGTACCTCTCAACGTCAACGTCCGGTGCGTCATCTGGTAGCCAACCAAAGTTTTCTCTGATCCAACCAGACGTGACACCGGAAGTTCTCCTGCAACAGTAACATTTATAAGACTAAGGTAGTAGTAACATGAAACCAAATATGTTGCAGTACTCTACTTACTTGGGTCTTTTCGCACGCTCGTCCTCTGGTGGCCTAAGTCCACAGAACTCCTCCACCATGTCCATCTAGTTGTCGGGGTCGATAGTGCCGGTGACTGCATGGCCACCCAAGCGCAGGCAAAGTATAAGCGAGACGTCCTGCAGGGTGACTGTCATCTCTCCAGCTGGTAGGTGGAAGGTGTGGGTCTCCGGCCTCCACCGAACAATTTCAAAAAGAATACAAATTCAGCAAGGGAAGACCCAAAATACGGATGGCGGGAATGATTATGATTTTTCCAAAAAAAACACGCATACCTGTCAACAGCTGTCGTGAGGAGTGCAGGGTCCAGCGGTGGCAGACCGGCTAAGTACGAACGCACTAGCTCCAGGAAGCCCGCATGCCGTAGGTAAGGCGCGTACCTCTCGTCCCAAGGGTGCACACCGTGAACACGACTCCTGAGTGGTGAAAGAAACTCATGAAGGCCGAGGTCCGACAGGACGTGGCCTCGGTGCCGCTGGTCGTAGGTCAAGTCAAGAAGAGGGTACTGCTGATGAGGAGCCATCCTGCATGAACAAGAACAAACGTGTTAGAAAGAAATCAAACGTATCATGATAAATAATGAAATTATATAATTTAAATGACCTAAAAGAATGCATAAAAAGAAAACAGTGAAAAGACCATGGTTGCTAAGAGCATTCGTATACTTGGTTGCCTCTCCTCCTATGTCTAGAGGCCTTGTGGCCTGCTTCGTGGCAAACGGAACATAGATTGGTCCCACGTGTCTCGTTGAAGTCGCCCCCGCCGTACATATCATCGCCGTATCCTTTCATATCGTCCATGTCCCCTTTCAACCTCTTCTTCTTCCTCCTTCCTTTACCGAGCTTCATCAACCCTGGATCGGGTACATAGTCCACACCCAAATAAGGTGGCCATTGGGTGGGGTCAAGGTACGGCTCGAAGCTTTTCTGCCATATACTTAGGGTGTTCACGCGAAGGTACAGCGGAGACATAAAGGGGGGACCTTTGTGGTCGTATCCGATAACCCTGCAAGCCGTTATCATGTGGAAACAGGGGCATGCATTATCTGCGGGACATTGCAAGTGCACGTAACTTTCTTGAGGTCTACCCTGTAATTGCGGACTCCATATGTTTCACCTCCCAGCGTCGTACCACCCCTCCCCCGTATGTTGTAAACCTGCCTGTTGGGCCCGTAGGCCTCGCCTACCTGCATTTTGGACCAAACTTCGGCCTCATCCAAATATTCCTGCGCTGCTTTTCCAAACGGACCACCATCGTTCGCTAGCCTCCTCCGCGCTTTTCCCCATTTCTTCACAAAATATTCATTGCACTTATGAAACGAGTACTCCACAATTTCAGACACGGGTAAAGCTCGGACACTCTTGAAAACCTATTGAAAGACTCGGACGAGTTGGTCGTCATGATGCCGTACCTGTAACCACCCTCATCGTATGCTAGCGCCCACTTAGCTTTCTCGTCCATCTGTTGGGCCAACCACACCTTCCCTTGTGCGTTCACCATCTTACCAAGTTCTGCCTTTGTTTCCTTGAACTCTCGCTCTGTACGCTTGCAATAAAGTTCATTGACCTTGTCACAAACCTCCTTGTTGTGATGACGCCTCCAATAGTTGGCTGCAAAATGACGCATGCATCATCTATGAACTAGAGGAGGATACCCCGATATCTGTTCTTCAGCCGCGTTAAGGAGACCCGTGTGCCGATCTGATATCATACAAACAGTGCGGGATGAGCCAAGCACCATGGTCCGTAGAAGTTGTATGAACCAGGACCATGATTCATTGTTCTCCCCCTCCGCTAAGGCAAACGCCATTGGAACTATCTGATTCTCTGGATCAACAGCAGCTGCCATCATCAACACCCCCTGTACTTCCCTGTTAGAAAAGTGCCATCAACTAGTACCACTGGCTGACAAAACTGGAATGCGTGTTCTGTCTGCGCAAAGGACCAAAACACATGCCTCAGTACGTGTTTCAGTTGACCTTCGACAATGAAGTACATCCCGCCAATGTCTACGAACCATTTCATCCCAGGGTTATAGGAGCTCATTGCACACAGAATTCTGGGAACTCTATTGTAGGCTTTCTCCCAGCTACCCCACCGTATCTCCAGAGCAATCTACTTAGCACGTCACACCTTTCCGTACGTTGGCACGTACTTAGTGAAGCCCACTATGCTCTGGATCAATGAAGAAACAGATATGTTATTGTTGTCATCAACGAGGCCCAATATGCGACGGGCAAGATAACGTGCCGTGAGCTGAGGATGGTTTTCTTCCTTCTCATTTGACGCACATGTGTGAGGTTGCACCACTTTAGTTATCTTCCACTTCCCGTCGTTCCTTTTCTTACGAGCATTTAGCCTCCACAAGCAACCTTTTTTGCAAATGACATGAAACAACACATCCTTATTAGAATGAGTGACGGTGTATGGCCTATGGTGGTAAACAGCATAATTCTCAAGGAACAACTTCAGCTCAGACAACGTGTTAAATAACATCCCTTTAGCAAGGATTTCATTCTCATGGTTATAAGTCGACTCCCTGCACATTTGCAGGCCTGTGTCACATACTGCCATATCCGTCATGCTGACATCCCTATAGTTGGTTACTCCACTAAATTGGATGTTTCTAGCCCTCAATTGCATCAACTCTGTAGCCGTGTACGGAGGTGGTGGAACGTACGCCTCGGCTTCGCTCAAACGAGCCCACGAATCATGGGTCACAACATCATCATCCTCAGTTCTAGCCAATTTTCCATGCACCGACAACGCATGTAGTTCTTGCAAACTAACTGGCGTTGGCATAGGACGAACGATGTTGCCATGCTGCTTAATGCCTCCTTGCTCCTCCTCCGAATCCGATGAATCAGTGTCTACCAAATCACCAATCCTTTCGTCCTCCAGCTCCTCCTCCTCCTCTCGTTCAAATTCATTCACATCGAAGTCATTGCTTATGTGCCCCGGTGACCTCCTCATCGGCTCATCGACTGCCATATCATCGTGATCCTACGTCAGCACACCATCCCTGTCCATAACACCCTCTGCTTCTACTGCATTAGCACGAAAACCGACTTGGTCACCTTCCAATCCGTCATGGTACGGCTCATCATCGGACTCATCAGCCACCTTGTAGGCATTCTCCACCACAACCTCAGGAACCGGAGAATTCGAAGCCTGAAGTGCTCGATTGTAGCGGCTCCAATCCGAGGGGCCAAGCAAGGGCATTATCACATAGCGTGGCCTATTCTTCCCGGCATCGAACCTCGCTTTCAATGTGAAGTTACTCACCAAAAGGTCCATCAACGTAGGCAGTTCGTCAAACATTTCCAAATCTTCTTCCATGTCCTCAAACATACAATCTTCTCTACTAATACTTCCCTCAGAAAAAAACACGGACAAAACAATCCATCCTGATTCCACTGCCTGCGAATCATCGCACCAAAGTTAAACTCTAATATTGCAACCATCTCCGTTCACCTTTCAAAACCCACTAAATCAAAATGTACTAACTAACTAACTAAACCCTAACTAGTTAATAAATTAAAACCTAACTAGTTAGGTCATACAAACTACATCCTTTGCTAAACTAACTAAATCCCTAAACCTAACTAAACCCTAACAACTGAACTAACTAAAACCTAACTAAACCCTAACTACATAACTAACCAACTAACACAATGAAATCCTACCCAAACCTTAACCAAACACGAAATGGAATCACAAGATCGACAATGTACCTTCACACCACTTGAAGAACGATGCAAGAGCTCCTCTAAAGCGCCGACGGCCGGTGAGCCGCGGCTATGGCGCCCGCAGCGGCTTCCCTGGCCAAGGACAGCCGCCCCCGCCCGTGCGGCCAACTACAGCTGTGGAGGGGAGGAGAGGATGGATCCGGGACGTAGACAGCCGGCCGGCGGCGCGGTGGCGGCGGAAGGACGGCCGGAGCCGAGGACGCGGCGGCGGGGGGCGCCTGGGCGAGCGGCGGCGGCGGCGCTGGACGAGCACACGAAGTGAGGAGGGGGAGGAAGGGGGCCTGCGCGGCGAGGGGGTTATCGCCCTTGGCCGCGCCATGCGGGGTGGCGCGGCAGGGGACGCACCAGGCGTCATGGCGCGGCGGCCCCCGCGTTGTTGCATGTGGCGCTGGCAGAGCCAGCCAGCGCGGCGCCAGGTGGCACCTCTGCCGCGTCACCCTGGGTGGCGCGTCGGCACTGTTTGGACGCGCCACCCGAGATGGCACGTTCAAACGTGCTAGTTTTTAAAAAAAAGTTTGCACAGTGTTAGTTTTAAAAATAGTTTTTAAAAAGTGTTAAAAATAAAAAAAATTCCCACAGTCTAAGTGCCTCAGTGCGCCTATAAACCCATGTTCTCAATGTAATTATACGGTCGGACTCATTCACACAGTCCACTAATGACGTGTCACCGAAGCAGAAGCAGAGCATCTTTTTTTAAAGGAAAAAGCGGAGCATCTATCCCACTCACTTCCTACTGGCTGGCTACTGCACGTCCCACGCAGCACTTCTCACTTTCCCACCACATTTGCCATTGTACGTCGCTCATGCCGCTGCTCGCTCCGCCCTCATCCCATGGCGACCTCCCGCCCGGTCGTCACCCTGACAACGTTGTCCGCCATAGCCTTGGCCATGGCCATGGCCATGGCGGCGCCCATGCCAGCGGATGACAGGGATGTCGTTCGACTACGAGGACACCACCACGGAGGCTACTATGCGCTCTCTGTACGTGCGTTGGCTGGTAGAGAGGAAGGTAGAAAAATATTTAGAGTGCTAAATACAAAGTTAGATTAACTGTCTAAGTTAAACCTAAATCATGATTATTGACTTCTTCAATCTTTAGATCGTAATTTCAGCCTCTCCTACGATCCTATTTTTTAAAAATACTACAAACTTTATAGCAACTTCACAAGAGGTTCTACAGGTTTACGGACGATAGGGGGAGCTTTAGCCCGCCCCCTAGCCCCACCGCTACATTCGTCCATGCTAGCTGGCGCAGTACAGGGACCACGAGCTGTTTGCGGAGCGCACAGGCGTCAACCATCGGCACTTCCAGGTGTTTAAGGACAAAGTTCGCCGGGCTCTTCGCCTCGAGCAGGACGACGCTTTGTACCCGCCGGTAGTAAACTTCCTCGGGGACCTCACCAACAAGGAGCCAGAGGGGACGTACACGTGCAACGTCTGCCAGCTAACTTAACGCTCGACGTCGGCCCTGTTCGGTGAAGCTGAAGTGCTGTAGATAAGCGCTGAAGTGCTGTAGAAGTGCTGAAATCTTGTGAGAGAAAAATACTGCTGAAGTGCTGAAAAATAAGCGCTTATAAGCGCTACCGAACGCAGCCGTCATCAACGTGCCTGTGCCACGAGCCATAGCCGCCAAAGAGCTTCCCAAGGCCGTCGACTGGCATTAGATGCGCTCACTAGTACATGAAGGCCTGTACCGGTGGTTGTGGAGCCATTTTTACCGTCTTTGTTGACTTATCTAGAAATAAATATAAATCAGGTTCTAAAAATAGTAGAAAAAATATTTATTTATAGGAGAGCTCCACCCACAGTAAGAGAAAGCTGTGGGAGCCTATCTATCAGAGAGGGAGAGAGAGGAGCAGGGCAAGGGCAACTTCTTCTTTATGGAGTGCATTCTCACGCAGACATCGTGACGTGACATGCAACACATATAAAAAATATCTATTTTTTAGTAAACTTGTAAGACTTTTATCTTAAATACCATATAAATTTATAGGAAATATTTTAAGAGTAATATTCGAATGAACTTTCTTTATAATGATAAAAATATATATAAAAAAAACCTCTTTTTCCTTCCTCAGACTACCCAGATACCGTCCAGATCTAGTTTCCCCTAGACTCGTAGTTGGCCTCGTCGTTGCGGAAATGAGGTTTTCCACGGCTCTCAAGACAGCGGCAGCCCTGCTGGTGCTGCTGTCGCTGGCGGCGGCGTACATGTCGATCATTGCGTACTGGGAGAAGAGGGTGGAGGAGGAGATCCACGGGATGTTCATGGAGTTCAAGACCCGCTGCAAGAGGACCTACAACTCCACCGCCGGCGAGGAGGAGTACCGGTACGCGGTGTTCAAGGAAAACTTCCGCCGCGGCGACAACGTACGCGTCTGCATCTTCGGGGACATGACCGACGAGGAGCTTACCGCATGGGAACCCGGCGCAAGGCCCTTCAAAGACGACAGATTAGCTGACCAGCAGCAGCAGGTAGTCTTTCCGCTGGCGGAAGAAGTGAGGGATGGCCGAGGTGGAGCGGTTTCCAGGTAAGCAATCTTCAGTTTTTTATTATTATTACTTCGTTGGGTGAAAAAAAAGAGTAATTTTTACATGTTGTTGATTGCACACATAGCAGTTGCAGTTGCAGCAATGGAAAATATTTTGCGAAAATAGAGATGTTGCGCTTGATTAACCAAAATGTATCGATTTTAGTGTTAAAGTGCATTAGTTTCAGTATCCAGATGAACTGCCGTAGAGGATGTTTATCTTCTACTTGCTGCAGGCTGCAGGTCAAATAAAAAATCCCCGCAGCTTCCAGTGCATGACTTTTAGTTTCTCTGCATCTGGACCGAAATAAGTTCAGCTGAAGAGAAAAAGAAAAGAACGTATACTGTGTGCTAATGGTTGATGAATGATGATCCAGTGCACTCATATTCGTTTTCCTGTGATGGACGATCTCAACATTTTCTGAGAGAACCATCTCATTTAACATGTTCTGCATCGTCATGCTGATATAATCCGGTGCTTGCTCTGCATCGTCATGCTCATGCTGACATAATACCTCCCTGTTAATTTATCCATTGCATTTTTTTTATATACTCTCTTTCGTTACTTTTTACCAGTTATTGAGGCAAATGAAGTCTGGAGGTAGCACCATTCAGAGATGAAGCGAAGGGTGGACCTGAATATGGCTGTAATAAAATTTGAGTTGAAAATGTATGGATTTCTGGAGGATGAAATGAGAAAGAGTAAAGTCCACTATGGATCCCTAAACCTGTGTTGTTTTTTCCACACGAGAAACTCCCATTTCTATTACTTGATAACGGAAATACAAGCATTCAGATCAATACAAGATAAACCTGCTGTGTTGTTTAGTCTCCAAACTTGCAAAACGAAACGTTTAAACACTGTTCGATTGATCGGTTCTCATTATAGTTGAATTGCGTCTCGTTGCGGTCCTGGAACTTGTTTACCCGTGGCATTCTAGTCCAAATAAAATGTTCCCCCACTTGCGGTTTATTTTGGTTTCTACTAGACTTTTATATGCTTTCAACAAGAACAGATATATATTCTCTTTGTCTAAACAAAAAACAAATCTGAAAAGATACAAATGAAATGATATGTCACAGGAACACTCGTAATGAAGTGTTGAGAATATGGTCAGCTAATATCCTGTACGTCTGCTCCGACGGGTGAACTGAATCGAAGAACACGTACTTATCCGCGTCTTGACACGTCAGTAGTTCGTCCAAGCCACAAAGCAGAGATGTCTCGATGAGTCCTGTGCCGCAGCAGCCTTGCGCAACGTTCTCGAATCCTGCAGGTCATCGTTGATCGATCACAAAGAAAACCCCAGACTCTGCTCGAGTCATTCAAGTTCTGAAGATAGTAGATAGATATGATCAACAATCATCACTAACCGTAGTCCGACGGATTGGCAACTATGTCATACACGACGCTGTACGTCTCCGCGTAGACCAGCCGCGCGCCGGCGAGCTCGCCGTCGAGCCTGGTCAGGGCCTCCTGCAGGCCGGCGTTGAACATGACGGCCAGCCGGTTGTACTCGTCGTTGCACTCGCCGGGGTCGTCGAGGTTCAGCGTCCTGGCCACGGGGACGCAGCCGAACGGGGAGAGGCCGGTGAACTCCATCTTGCGCGCGCCGAGGCCGTAGGCGCCGCGGACGGCCGCCTCGGCGAGGCCGACGAGGTAGGCGGCGTACTCCGGCGGGGTGTACTGGGCTCGCCGGAGCGGGACGACGAAGTAGTTTACGATGAAGTCGTTGGTGCCGATGCTGAAGACGTACAGCGCCTCGGCGATGATCTCGTTCGCCGCGGACTCCCCCTTCGCCATCTGCAGTCTCGCCTTGTACTCCCTTAAGTACTCCAGCTGCTGGCTTATGGAGATGACTGACTGGAATAGATTCCAACAGGTTCCAAACAACAAAGTAAAATTGCTGAATACTGGCTACTTGGAAGATTGTTTTATACTGTAATAGTAGGATATGTATAGGGTTACCAAAAAGGCAAAATTCTGTTATGGCAAAACTTTAGGTACAAAATTGGTGCCCAATGTTTTTGGCAAATATATCAAGCAAAAATTTGGCATCCATCTAAATGAAGGGCATTTTTTAAAGTAGGAAGCATAATTTTGGCATCCTTAGATCATTCCAATAAACTATGTAAATTTGACAGTTGAAAAATAAATAAAATTAAATCAGCTCTCCAGATGAGTTTAGCCACTCAACGTCATCAGTTGTTTAGCATTGAAGAGAGGTTCCGTCAGGCGTCAGGTGATGCACGGTTGACGGTTGGCAGACGCGACGATTGCGCGAAATACAAACGGGACTGCAACCTTAGGCATCGAGCGTGGCGTGGCACTGGCCCCCGCATATGGCTTTGGGCAACTTCATTAGTTGCACGAGCTCGATTAGCTTTACAGTTTGTGGGCAACGAGAAGCAGCAGCATGGATTTCTCAGATCACGAGAAGAAGCAGCATGGGCCATGGGCAACCAGTCTTTCGAAATAAAGGAAGACATTCTGTCAAAAATAAAGGAAGACATGGGGTGCATAGGAACATAGCAGAAGGTATAGAACGAAGAAGAAGTTTCCTTACTGCGATTTCCGCTGTTAAATCATCCAGCCCGGTGCCTGCGGAGGCAAAGGTGACGCCGGTGGCGAGCTGGTCGATGGTGTAGCTGGGGTCCAGGTAGGCCGGCACAGACGACGGCAAGCCGAACGCCTGCGAAATGAAGTCGGTGGCGAGGCGGCCATTGGAGAACCTGCCGGTGGCGACGCCCCCGTCGAAGTCGCGCCCGTACGGCGGGAAGTTGCCCCTGGCGACGGTGGGGATGAAGTTGTTGTTGCCCGCGTCCACCGTCGAGTCCCCAAACACGATCAACGCCGCCACCTTGCCTCCGCCGGCGCCGGCGGCGGTGACGACGACCCCTCGAGAGAAATGGACGAGGACGAGAAGCAGCAGCAGCCAGCAGCACAGGCGGCTGCGGCTGCGGCTTTGAGACAACGGCATGTTGTTTGCCTGGTGGTTGCTAGCTCGATCTATAGCGAGGCGCGCGCGCACGCTGAAACTTAAATAGTGTGCTGCCGTTGGATGTTGGGTGTTGCCTGCAGCTAGCAATCTCAGGAAGCGTTTGTTTATTTGTTCATTAATAATTGCTAGCTAGTGGTGTTGCCACAGTCAGTAGTCTTGTTGTTGGCCTATGAAACGTACACGCATGATTTGACCTGGAATAGCAAGATAACGCTCCGGAGAGTGAGAGCTCAGCTGAGCTATTTTAGACCTCTTCTTCTTCATCTAATTTTGAGGCGCTTAATAACTGGAGCATACTTCTTGTGGGTGTATTCATTTTCTCTGCGTAGACTTTCCCCCGGCCCTGCCCTAAGCATGAATTGGTAGCTAGTTTAGTCAGAGCACCGCTCTAGTCCTAGGCTCCACATCATCGTCGTGCACGGGTTTACGCAAATGAATCTCTTTTGAGGTGCTTTTTGTTCGTGGATTGAGTTGGACACGAATACAGCCAAACAAACCTAAGAATGTTATTTTATCAGAAGTAGCATGTGAGGTCCTTCTTCATCTTGTATTAATTATTCGACTTTTGTTATTTTCGGTGAAGTAACTCTAGCTACTACAATCCTACATAAACATTCACCCACAACCAACATGCGTGGGACGAAGAGAGAACATGGCACTCTGTTCTGGTGTTGCAGCCTTTAATTTGAACCTGCAGCAGTGATGCTCTCCTATCACTGCCGATTTTTGTGTAACCAGTAGTAATGTACCGAGTCCTGCTAACAGTTCTCCATCTGTTATAATGTCAATGATAGCATACACCAGTTGATGAATTCTAAAGTTACTTTATTTCGATTCTGATCTGGCTGTCATGATTCATCTACTTATTGATTCCATACAATTCTGGGTGTGAGGTGCAATATTGGTAATCAGGCTATTATCATGATTGGACATGTGGCTATGTTATTTCTCTGCTTATTATTCTTAATGAAATACGTGCCAAGCACAGTCACGGAAAACACTATCTAGATCCAAGATATAACTTTTGGCTATGATTTTGTATTATAATATAAATGGAAAATAATATGATTTCTCAGTCTTAAAAATTAGTGCATTTTGATGTGTCCTAAATCACCCACTTCAAGTTTACCAATTTTTTTTAAAAAATATTTTTGACATCATATAAACTCCTTTAGATAACATGGAACCTACCTTTTGATGTGGTAGAAGTTATATTTTGATATTTCTAGATACATTCATTTGTTATATTTAAATATAGTGTATATCTAAGTGTGTAGTAAAAGATATGTCTCTATGAAAGCCAAAACGTCTTAGAATTTTAGATGGTAGAATAATAATATACTCCCTCCATATAGGAAAAGGATGTCGTTTAGGATAGCGACACGGTCTCCGAAGCATTACTTTGACTTCATATTTCTATAAAAATATTTATTGAAAAGTGATATATGTATACTTTTATGAAATTATATTTAGAGACAAATCTATTTATATTTTCAAACTCAATAATTTAAAAATTATTCATGATTTATATTCTCAATATTTAACCAAAATCTTTTCCAATACGACATCATTTTCCTATATGGAATCCTATAATTTTAGTTTGAATATGAGTTGGGTTGACTTAGGACAAATCAAAATACGATAAGAATATGAACATGTAAGAAATTGTGGTCTAGCTAGAAGTTGAAATTTTATGAGAGATCTTGCCAAATTGTTAAACACCAGAGTCATTATCACGTCATCTTATACTTATACAGGTTCATATTTATATACCACATGTGTACCACAGACATCCACACCTGTGCAAGGGCAATCACATTGGTGGAATATATGGATCATTGGGCCGAACAATTACTGCATCCAACAACTACTTGATCGAACGCAGCATCCATCATATATCATCTGCGGTGGCCGATGGAACCTGAATGCTTTATGGTGTGCGCATGGGACAACCACACCAAGTACCTACAGGTAGGAGATAGCCCTTTTCAATGGGACCACGCACTGCTAGCTGAACTGGCAGAATGTGACCATGTTCCCTTTTGAGAAATTGTGAAGAGCTTTTAGATGGAATTGTGATATTGAGTTCTCTCTCGCAGCAATATAAAATGAATCCTGTGGCTAGCCGAAATGGGCTCCTGCAATCTGCATGCACCAGGCGCAGGCAGTTGGGAGAGCAGGGCTATTATCGCTAGTATGTAACCATGTCGGCTCTGACATCAGCACAGATAGACTAATGATCATGCTTTTGGGACGACTGCTTGCTCCTGTTTCCTGGTGATCTCCTACTTCCTGGCAGCATGTTCCAGAATAAAGACGAGAATAACTAGCTTCTTGATGTTCTTCTAGTACAAGGTGTGTGGGGGAACATCTACATGACTTCCACATTGCAATACATCAGGTTCTGATCGGCTACCTGATCTAAGCTGTTAGCACCACCAGTGCCTTCAAAATTGCATTGGTCCTGCTCCCGCATCACACTATACTTTGTTTTTTTATCCTTGGTTCATATGATTAATATGCTAATTAGAGTATTTACTTAATTAATCGAATGACTCTTGCACATGTTTGCAACGTAGGGGATGTTTGGTTGGCCGCCATCCCTTGCCACGTAACATGTATGGCTGGCACCGTTTAATGGTTAGTGTTTGGTTTCCGTGTAGACTGCGGCAGCCACAACAGATTTGTATATTGGATTCCGCCACAACTGTGGTGGCCATATCGCCCGCCACCACGCCACTACTTGCCACAACTTCGGTGGCCACGCCACACCTGGCATGGCGTGTTATGGCGGGGTACCAACACACTCATACTATATCATATATCGTCACACTAGAAATGGCAACAAACACACAGTAGTACGTAGACAAATGACCCACCTCTAGAAATGACAACAAACCCATTTTTTGGTTCATCATCATTAATATATTTCATCATATAGTGCCACAAGTAACCTACCGGCGCAAGCCTATGCGGATATTACGCCGGGAAAACTGTCATGGAAAGTTAAGCAGTCACACAAATGCTCTTTTCAAAGATTGTAGAATTAGGAGGACCGTCTTTAGAAACAAACTTCCAAAGGCTAGCTAGGCCATTGCCTCTAAAAATGTTTATTTCCAGAGACAACATACTGTCTCGGCTGATAAGCTCATCCCTAGAAGGCTAGAACCCGTTTTTTATAGTACTGGTCAATAATAATGCAAGAGGGAGAAAGCACCCCTAAGACCCTAACCACTAAAACATTGGATAAACACTCAATTTGAGTTCGAGAATGTTCTTTAAATTTTGTGAGAAGTTCACCCTAACCACTAAAACATTGGATAAACACTCAATTTGAGTTCGAGAATGTTCTTTAAATTTTGTGAAAAGTTCAGGGAGGCAAATCACACTTTACTCGCTCAAATTAAAATATCTCGATCTTAGCTTAACAAGGATATTTAGAAAAAAAACAAATCATTACAAAATTTACAACTCTTGTTACAACATAAGGGCTTTCACCCAATCTAAGCTAAAATTGTCAGAGGCAACATACTTCCAGCAAAAGCAGAAGCGCCATATTCAGATCCACCCATGCTTCATCTCTTCACGAATGGTGGAGCGGTGCTCCCTCCAGATTTTATTTTTCATCTATGGTAAGAAGTAACAGATGAGAACATATATGAAAATTTTGTAATGAACAAAATGACAGGGAGGTTTTATGCCAGTGTTGATTGTTCAGAGGAAGCACTGCTACCATTAGGAATGTGAAACACCCACATGAGATAGATTTCAGATGCTTCCAAGAGTGTATTTGGCATCATTTCAAATGACATCAGATGGATTGAGAGAAAAAACTGGCAGCAGATGGTGCAGATCGTCCATCCATCAGATAAAAAAAGACATGGATCCACCAGGCTATCAACCATTAGCACGCTGTGATTTTTTTCTCCTTTTCCTCTTCAGCTAAACTTATTTTGATCCAAATTGCAGAGAAACTTTATGCCCTTGGTTGATGAACCTACTTGAAAATTATGTTTTTTTTTTCTACAACACCCATCGAACATAAAACCAGGCTCTTGATTGTCTACCATACCGCACTTCAGTAGGTAATGTACTCGATTATGTAAGTGACCCAAGTCACACAATAAATTCTTATAAAACCATGTAAATCAAAGGCATCCCACAGTTGCCATACAGTAATAAGAATGAATTGTCATAGATTAGTGGGCCTAGATTAGGCCTGCACACAAACACGGGCTATCCGACAATACAAGCCCGTTGATAGTTTTTCTTCCATTCCAAATTCCAATTCTGACTGGTGAAACAAGATGAGCATATGCTTGTATGCATTGACTTGCGTTGCAAAATTTGGTGGCAACTGTATAATTTACAGGGGAAACAAGCTGGCATAAACAACACATAGGGATAAACAGACTCAATTCGGCATGCAAGATGCAGTCAGGGTTCAGAGTATTTTGCATGGTTTATCATGCTAAAATGGTTACTCCGAATTCCCTTCCTTAAACACCTTTACCCACTTCTCAACACTGTCAATTACTTCACCGGTCTTGACCAGGTATCGGACCTTGGTCCCGTCCTCGAGGAATTTGTGGCCAACCCTGCTTGCCACACTCTTCTCCTTCGAGTAGAGCATCACATTTGAGCTATGAATGGGGCCTTCAATCTGGTCAAAGGAAACTTAGCGTCTGATCAGGAAATAACAATTAAGCACCTAAAGGTACATATGCTTTTGAAATTTATATATGCAAAGCATTATCAGAGGCCCAAAAACAACTTCGGTAGAAATTTTGCTGACCATGACGATTTCACCAGGTTCATCATCTGTGCCTTTCTTGTGCTTCGACTTCAAGTTCAGGTCCTTCACAATCACCGTGCTGTTGTGCTTGAAAAGGCGTGTAACTTCTCCAACCTTTCCTTTCTCACGGCCTGCAATGACCTGTACCGTATCCCCGATCCTAACATGCATCTTATGCAGCACAGGAAGGCTGTTTGGTTTACACTTCTTCCGCTCCCATCTCTTAAGCTGCAGTGGAAAGTGAATTTTTTGGCCATTTAACATTACTGGATAAAAAAGGATCAAATACTTGGACTAAAGTTTTTTACTCACTCTCATTTCAATTGGGCATATCTTGAACATAAATCTCACCTGCATATTGAACATATTAAACAGCTTGTCAGAGTTTCACATGCTAAAGACATAAGATTCCATTTCAAATAGAAGAGACAATAATCAGATGCTTTAGATATGGCATGACTCAAACATAGTGGTCTTGGTTCACGGTGATCTGATCAAGACACTACATGATTCTCCTCTTCACATATATTTCTTTGAGTATAAGCTATCCCTTAAAATACAGTGGCTCTATAACTTCCTTCAACAGTGATTACTTAACCTGACTATCTAATCTTCACTTGCTTTTGTTGCTCAACAGAAAGGTTTATCCCTCTTCCAATTCTTATCAGTTGGGACTTTTCCAGGCACAAGTACATTGAGGTAAGACATACTGAAGATATCATGGAAAAGAAGGCATGGCTCAGATACAAAAAAACACTATGCTCATAATACACTATTTGGCTGCCAAATTTGTTTCTAGTTAGTCATATGTGTTATGCAACATGGTGGTATGTGAGGAAAAAACATCTACAAGAAAATAAGAGTAAACATGAAAAGTACTGCCCTCAATCCTGAGCATATTTTGGCACAACAAAAAAAAAATCAGACGTAAATATATATAAACTAAAACGGTGACCCACCGGGGGCAGGAGCTACATGCACTGGGGCTGGCCCTTTTTGACATTTTGACATCTTTAAAAATAACATAATTTCCTCAGTTAGGCAAACTAAATAAAGAGTATCCGAACAACTTTTACCCCAGAACACTCTCTATTAGCACTAAAAAGCAAACACATACATAATTGTATATGCAAAAAAAAAAAAAAAGGACAATACCTGAGTATCAATGACAAAGGAAATTCTTTTAGGCCCAGTTTGGATCCTTGGAAGTTGCAAAGTAGAAACATACCATGGTGATCTATAGAATCAAATTTCCATCTCACACCTTATGAATTTGAGCTTTGAAAAGTGGTGAAATGTCACATTCGAAGTCAAATAGCCTAATTTATTAACTAGATTTCAAATTTTCCAAATGAAAGGATCCAAACGGCCCCTAATTAAATTAATATCAGTCAGTTAGTCTGTTTGGTCTACTCAAATCTTACCATTTAAAAGGAAAAAAAAAGAAGGCAGAGGAAATTCAATACAGCCATTATCTAAATTTAGTGTGTGTGGTGTGCGGTGGAGCAAATGGAAACTCACCACACAAGCTGAAATCTAAATAAGCAAAGTCATACTAGTAACCCCTGGTTTGTCAGCCTTGAAAATGCACAATAATGCCAAATGTTGGTAAACTCTTTTCCATTTCATTGCATCCAATCCATACAGACTAGCTCCAAAACCGCCAAATCACAATGCAAGCTGGAATGACCCAAGAAAATCCCATCTAACCGCGCACTGCAACGCTATCCAGGTACTCCAGACTAGAATATCACACCTGAATAGCTATTACCATCTACCAAACTATCAGAGCAGCAGAATGGAACAGACCCCAGGCTGCGGCGCGGAGTAGGTCGCGAGCCGGTTGCCCCAGAAGCTGCTGGTGCTCGCCGCGCCGGGCGCGGAGACGGAGAGCGACGCCATGGCGCCCTGCAGCGCCGCCATCCCAGCCATCCTCTCGCTCTCGCCGCTCTCTCTCTCTCTCTCGCTCACCCCCAAACTGCTCACGGGATAACGCGCACGGCTTCGTTGAGCTCCCCGCCTCCCCGGAAGAGGATAACGCGCTCTTCTACCTCAGACCTGTGGGTTGCATTATACATGGGCCTCGACACTAAATGGGTCAGGCCTCATGTGAGGCGCAGATGGGCCTGGAAGACGCTTAGGTTATCCAGCGAGGCCCATGGGCTGCTCGTCTTCTCCCCCGCCGTGAGAGGCTGGCTGGGGCCTCTCGTCTCCATCGAGAGTTCGAGACGAGCTCCGCACGCACCACGGCATCAGCGTCAGCATCACTGCATCAGCCATCAGGACGAGGACGGCAAGGGCGGCCGCAAGGGTATGGGTATCTTTCTGGTTCTGGGTGTCTCCTCGCACGCCACGCGAGGCCACGCAAGATTGCTTGCCCGGGAGATGCGTGCCCGCCTCCAGATCCCCCGTTCGAGCGCCGAGGCGCGCAAGCCACGCGACGGTTGCTGAGGCAAGCGAACCCCCTACTCCACTCTATTCCACTCTACTTCATTCCACCCCACCTGTATCTTGTGAAGCTTCTGAGTTTATTGCTGACGATGTCATGCCACTGCTGCGCCTACGCATAGTTTTTTTTTTCACTTTGCTGTTGTGTAAATCGCGTTACAGCGACAGTTTAGGCGGTGGAGGGTAGGTGGACTGGTGGATGGCGGTGACATCGAAGCTTTGCGCTTTTGCTGCTGCAGGACCCATTGTACACCGAGGAAGGGTGGGATGTCAATCGGATTTCTCTATTGCGAATCGTGGTTGCAAATTCGAATTTTTTTTTTACCTATGACTTTTTTTTCCAGAGATATTCGGTGTCTTTTCATAGTGGACTACATTTGTCCCCCTCGAAGTCAATCTGTCTTAGACTTTTTATTGCTGGCAGTTCTGCGCATGTCCTAAATTATTGAATCATAGTAGTTTAATCCAATTATTCCCCAAAAAAAGGTTAATCCATGACAGAGCACATAAACAACTCGTGCAAATACATCACTGGGCAGTTGGGCCTGTCCAAGCGGCCCTCAGGAACTCAGGATCACTATCCCGAAATCGCTCCTGTCACTGTCATCTAACTACCATTTGGGGAATCAGGAAATGGTCCTGCCGTGCAAGCAAACCAGTTCCCCATGGGATAAGCATGTGACTGTGCAAATGTCTCAGAACAAATTGTACCTTATTATGATTAAGAATCTTGTATTTGTTCTCTTTCTCTCCTTTTATATTCACCACATATGTTGAGATCACTATGGAAATCGTGGCACAAAGTTTTGTTTTTATGTGACGCTACCAAACAAAATGGATAAGGAAAGGTGTGGCTTTTTCCCAGGATAATTGCGATAGTTTTATTATCGTAGCTATTGTTCCTCGTTACCATAGTAATGCTTTACACTTTGATAATTTTGTAAGAAAAGAAATGGCATGATCTTATAATAAGGCCTTCTCTTTATGTGGCTAACTGGTAAGGCCTTAGCAATCCTCTTCCTCTCTAACTTTAGCTTTTTAAGGAATGTATGATGGAGTACTGGGCAAACCCCAATCTGTCTGAAATTGTTGCACCCAAGCAAAGCTCTACTTGCTTGCTACACTTCAGATGTGGACCATTTTTGACAGGTTTCGTAGCTGGGCATGTCAAGTAGTTTCCGTCCCTTAATTAATTGCCCACTGTGATAGAGATTTTGCACCCTATGGCCTCCACAAGAGTTACTTAGTAGAGACGCACATTGAAAGGGCTTCCAAGACAAGTGAAGCTCCCTAGCTCAGCCTTCAGTTGCTTCCCACGCTTCACCAACTGAACAAGGTTTATATATATCATATGATCCTATCTAGTACTTATTCTTAGATAGGACATGGGTGTTCTGACACTATGAGTTAGTGCTACCAACTGAAGGATACGCCATGGGTGTTCTGACACTGGTTCATATCCTTCTCAGCTTTGCTGCTAGTGCTGAAGCTCTAAGGAGAGCAGACTTCCCTCAAGGTTTTGTCTTTGGCACTGCTTCTTCAGCTTACCAGGTGTGACCTCTTTGATTTCAACAGATGTGCTCTTAGTTCGATGTTTGATTCTCGTCAATATATTATCAGTATGAAGGTGCTGTCAACGAGGGTCAACGTGGAGCTACAATATGGGATACCCTCACGAGACGACCTGGTGAGATAATGAGGATTTGTCACAAAAAAATGCAGTAATGAGATACTAATCTGTCCATAATTGTGACTAAGTTAGCATTTATTTTGCAGGACGAGTGATAGATTTCAGCAATGCAGATGTTGCCGTTGATCACTACCATCGTTATAAGGTAAGCTGCCAATGATTTAGATGTGTCTCTGTTATCTTCTATTTGATTCTGTTTGATTTGATTCATTCAATTGTTCTACTAAAACTGGAAATTTCTATTTCTGAAAGCATGAAATCCGTTCATAGATGAATTATTGGCATTTGTTTGAAAAGTTGCCTACCTTTTGTGTGGCCATCCTCTGGCAATTTTTATTTTTAAAAAAATTGAAATCACGTGTCTTTTTATTGTCCCTTTGATGTCTGTAAGAATCATTCTATTTATGATCCTACCTTCATCTTCTTATAATTTCAACTTTTTCTAGTGCTTTGACATTTTAAAAACTGCTAGTCCACTCCTTTGGCATGCTGCTGACAGAAGTAGGATAGTGAACAGAGGTTTTCCTTAATATGAATCGCCATTTGCATCAACACTAAGGTTTTCAGGCATCAATATTTTACTATTTTCTCCAATTTTCTTAACTTTTTTGACGAAGTACCAAACTGAATAAGAATATTGGTTGCACTGAAAACTATCCAGAAACGACAAGCCTAACATTTGACTGGCAGGAAGATGTGGACTTGATTAAGGACATTGGCATGGACGCATACCGGTTCTCTATCTCATGGTCACGTATCTTTCCAAGTATGTAATAAAAAATTATTGGTAAAATATGTTGTTTTTTTTTTTTTTAGCTCTGGGTACTACATATAGTTTATGATTTTTATTGCTAGATGGAACTGGTGAACCTAATGAAGAAGGATTGAATTACTATAACAGCCTCATAGATGCTCTATTAATCAAAGGTATTTCATCTTCTAAATTTCAGTGCCTCAAATCTTAATTGTTGCCAACTCTCAGTTTCTGATTATCTTTATCTATATTTGTGGGGCCAGGTATACAACCATATGTAACACTCTTTCACTGGGACCTTCCTCAAGCACTAGAAGACAGATACAGTGGATGGTTAAACTCCCAAATCGTGTATGCAACTATTATATTGTCTTCTTTTTTAAGGAAACCATCGTTTACGCTATCTATATAGCATAAAACTAGATTGAGGGGAAGTATTTTATTGATGTTTGGCAGCTGAATTATGCAGGGATGATTTCGTTCACTATGCCTCTACTTGCTTCAAGGAATTTGGAGATAGGGTGAAACACTGGATCACTTTCAATGAGCCCCATAATTTTGCGATTGAAGGCTATGACCTTGGCATCCAGGCACCTGAGAGGTGTTCTATTCTGTCTCATATATTCTGTAAGGAGGGCAAATCATCAACTGAACCGTATGTTGTAGCTCACAACATACTTTTAGCGCATGCTGGTGCTTTTCATGCTTATAAGCAGCATTTCAAGGTAATTTACTATAAACCATCCACGAGATATATCAAAAAATTTAAAAACATGGATGGTTTTATGTATTCATTGCAGAAAGAACAAGGAGGTATCATTGGCATTGCACTTGATTCAAAGTGGTATGAACCGTTGTCAGATGTTGATGAGGACACAGAGGCAGCAGCACGAGCAATGGACTTTGAGCTTGGATGGTGATACATCTACCACAATTTTGATATAACGATGCCAACTCAGTTCCTTCCTCTGTAGTTGCAGTACATAGCTGTTGCTCATAATATTAATTATGAAATTTTCCAAGTGTGAATACAGGTTCCTGGATCCCTTAATGTTTGGCCACTATCCTCCTTCTATGCAGAAACTTGCGGGCGATAGGCTGCCTCAGTTTTCGACTCAGGCTTCCAAGTTAGTATCAGGCTCACTAGATTTTGTGGGCATAAACCACTATACCACGTTGTATGTTAGGAATGACAGAATGCGGATCAGGAAACTTGTAATGAATGATGCTTCAACTGATGCTGCGATCATATCTACTGGTTAGTTTTTTTAAACGAGTCACCCACGTTTTTTTCCCCTAATTTCAGTTACTGAATACTGAACTGTCCTTTTTATTTACACTCTGCAGCTTATAGACATGGAAAGAAAATAGGAGACACGGTACAGTTTCCTCAGCTAACTTGTTCTACTTCTAGTTTCCATTCTCTAGTCACCAAATGTTAGATTGACAGCTGAGTATATCAACTCTCAGGCAGCGTCAGGATGGCTGCACATAGTACCCTGGGGCATGTTCAAGCTGATGAAGCACATCAAAGAAAAGTATGGAAATCCGCCTGTGATCATCACTGAAAATGGTGAGTGGCTAAAAAGATTGTATACTATTAATAGCCAATAGAAGTTTCTGCCTCGAAAAATTGTACTATTAATAGCCAATAGAAGTTTCTGCCTCGAAAAATTACACTAACATAAGAGGTATTTAAATGGCAGGCATGGATGACGCGAACAATTGGTTTTCAAAGTTAGAGAATGATCTGCAGGATGATAAACGGATACAGTACCACAATGACTACATGTCTAACCTCCTAGATGCAATAAGGTGAAGTTCCCACTTCCGTACCCATCCATCTGACTGGAATAGCCAAAGCCAACACTGTCCATCAGCAATATGCTCTTACCACTCAACGATCTGAAATCACTGCAGGAATGAGAGCTGCAACGTCCACGGCTACTTCGTTTGGTCACTGCTCGATAACTGGGAGTGGAACTCTGGGTACACGGTGCGGTTTGGACTCTACTACATCGACTACAACAACAACCTGACAAGGATACCCAAGGCGTCAGTCGAATGGTTCAGGCAGGTCTTGGGCCAGAAGACGGCTAATTTGGAGTACAGTGGTTTGACAGTAGCCAGTAGTTAAGTGTATATAACATATATACACAGCTACCATCTGTACATGCGTACATAGCTTTGGATTAGATTGTGATTATTCTCGATGTATATATAGCCCACCATTTGGACGACCTTCAACCGTACAGTTGAATGTGTCGTAATGCTTGTTTTTTTTAGAGAAAAGGTCTCCCCAACTTTATTGAACATAAAGCTAAACAAGTTTGAGTTCAAAGGCGCGCCACAAACGCACACTATAACCACAAAACAGCGAGAACAGGCTAACATCCCAACAAGCTTAACAGTTCAAAGAGCACAGGACGCAACCCAAACAAACAAGCTAAGCCTCTCCCTAAACTGAACCACAGTTTTGGAGTCCAAAATTGAACACCAAGCAGCCGATGCTGCCAACCTTGATCACATCTCCCCATCCCAACAAATTGTTGGTGGTTGAGTTGCTTTGGTCTCCATTTGCTGGATCATCAGCTCTACCATGTTTCCCAGCTCCTCCTCGTACAAAGGCTTTCATCTTCTCAGTGTTTTGGCCATCCAGATCCATAGTATCCTCTCCCCTGTCCAAGTGAGACCCTGAAAACAGATTTTGTTACGCAAATGCCATAGACACCAAATGCCAGCTGAACTAATAATATTGGTCAAGGAATGTTTTTTAGCAGCCAGCCAAAAGGTTGCTACAGTTCAAAGTTATCTCCCAATCTTATATTCAAGAACCTGGAAACACCTTCCCAAAGTCTTTTGGCTACAAGACATTCAAAAAACAGATGCATCACAGCTGCAGTTTCATTACAGAAGAGACAAGTTCTATCCACCACTTCTCTTCTCTTAGCTAGATTATCTATAGTCAGATTTTATTCTTAGACATGAGCCAAAGAAAGATCTGCACTCTGGGAGATAGTTTTAGCTTCCAAACTGCAGGCACAAACAGAGGGACTACTCCCCTGTGATTAATCACAGCATACAAAGACTGGATTGAATATTTACCATTGGTCACTATCTTCCTGTGAAACTACATTCTCTACTATACTTAGCAGGTCATACCATAAATTCATCATGTTTTCAGAAACAGTTCTTCTAAAGGACAGCCTCAAGATTTGTCCATCCCACACCTGATTAATAGTTCTACCTTGCTCATTACTAATGACATATAAAGGCCAAAACTGAATCGCTAGACTAGAATTCCCAAACCAAAGGTCTTCCCAAAACCTAATCTTCTTCCCATCACCAAACACCCATCTAATGCCGATGCGAGCTGCTTGAATGGCCCACATCACACCCTTCCAGAAAGGTGAAGCTGCAGTATCATTACTGCACAACACATTTGGACTATTGGTTTTGTATTTGTGATCAATGATCTTCACCCAAATAGAATTTTTTTTTGGAGGCCATATCTAAAAATCCAAGAACTAAGTAGAGAGAGGTTTAGATTCCTCATACTCCCTTCGACCCAGAAAGATTGTCGTTTTAGACTTTTCAGACATCACGTTTGACTCATTCGTCTTATTTGAAAATTTTGTATTAATATAATTTATCTTTTTATAATTTGTTATATCATTAGAGACACTTTAATAATTATTTATTGATTTTGTATTTTGTACAAAATTTTTGAGTAAGACAGACGGTCAAACACAGTTTGTGAAAAATCTAAAACGACAGTCTTTTTGGGACAGAGGGAGTATCTGCTATACCCAAGCCACCTGCCTCTTTCTTCTGCAGAAATGCTGTAATGCTTGTTACACATTGATTGATTGATGCTACAGAAATCAACGAGAAATCGAGAATGAGATTGCAGCGTCACATCATTGTGATGAGGATCCGCTGGACATTCAAGGTCCAATCACAAGAGCACGCGCGCAATTAAATTTAGAGGTAAGCTCATTCCTAACTAACTATTTATATGATTTTGGAAATAGACTACTACCTAATCATGTCATATGTTTTAGGAACATTGGAGAGGGTCATGAAGAGCTTGGGAAAGGTGGTGGAGTCCAGCAAGACCACCAAGGGCGCGCAACACAAGCTGGAGGTCCAGTCCAACACGAGTTCGAGTCAGTCTCGGCCTACAGGACCAGTCTGCACTACAACTGGTCAAAACGTATGCAAACGGACTCCGTTTTCGACGAAACACGTATGGTTGGAAAGCTAATTCGATAAGGAAGCCAATGGAAGTGATCCTGCATCAAAACTCCTACGGACTCCACGGGAATCGTCGAAACAAGTCAGTGTCCAGAATCTGTTCCGGTGCTGCGACACCGTTTTTGGTCCGTTGGGCCGTGTATTATCGTTGAGCCCATTAGGGGCGCGTGTCCAGGGGGTATGACGACCCTTAGACCTTATATTCAGTAGCCGTCGCACTTGTTAGGGTTTGGGGGGGTTTTGCTTAGATTATTATGTCAAAAACAGTTTCGCCGCCGTCGTCGGTTCATGAGATCCCCAACTCGTGAGATTAATCATTCATCTGCAATTTGGTTGCATTCTTCCGTGTTCTTGCTTGTGTTCTTCGATTTGCAGGCAAGGATTAGTCCTTCTTGGCGAGGTTAACCGTGCAACGCCGGTTAATAACCAGATTAGATGTGGTGCTGCGATTGCGGGGTTTCGGATCGTGTTGTTCGGAAGCCGGATCGAATTGTGTCGCGTTTCCACCAAATCGAGAGTTACCAGAACCTTTTGGAAGATCGGGACCCTAGTCCACATCATCATGTATGTTCATTTCATGGTACCACTATTGTTTTTTTTTTTTACAACAAGTACCACCAATGTTTGAAATGGCCAAGAATCTTTGCGCCGGGGGGGGGGCAGGGAGCCACCGGCCGAAGTCAGAAATGGTCCCTCCCCTGAAATTGCCTGCACCAACTGGTCTGATTCTAACCTCCCTCTCTTTTGTGTCTGAAAGTTGAAAGAACGCCGAGGCGGCTCGAGGCGGGCGATGTGTAAAACCCATCGCAATTTCACGCCTAGACGTGCCTGCCGTCTGTCTGCCGATGCCGAACATCTTTCCCAGCACCAGCAAGCATGGCGGTATGGCACTGCATCTCCGTTGCTTTCCCAGTGCCAATGTGCAGCTGAAGCTGACCCCAACCAAACCACGCAACCACTCGACAGAAGAGGCAACTGCACAGGAAGAATGCATGGAAAATGTGGAGACCGAGGCAAGAGATGGGGAAAAGGGCAGCCGGACGAACCTGACCCGGCAGCGGCAGGTAGGTACGGGTAAGCTGAGTACTAGCTGACCGTCTGTCAACTCTCCGTCCGCATGGACCATGCTGTTTGCGAGCAAAAGAGGAGGTGGAAAACCCCAAAAAGCGGCGCCCAAGCTTCGAAGTCGGAATCCAAGGAGACGTACGAGATCCCCGTGTGGGAAGCTTTTGATTTGGTTGCTAGAAGTAACCGTAGCGAGCTGGACCGCGGTTCAGAGTTTCAGACGGTTCCGTGATTTTTGTATAATACTCCCTCCTACAGCTCTTCGTGAGGTTGTTGAGTTCTGACTGAAGCTTCGACGGAAATTTTGTGTCTGAAAGTCAGAAGCAGATGCTAGCATGCTGTAGTTCACTCCTGCGACAGCACGGCGGCCACGCGCCACCAAAAGTCGGGCAGGAAACTTCTTATGGATAATTAATTATTATAAGAGGTACTACGATTCACGAGACGCATGACGTCGAGGATCGGAGCTGGTGAGGTTCCCCCCTGCTCACTTGCTCCTTGCTCGATCTGATCCAACTTGTATGTATATATTATTACAGTACAACATACAAGTTGCACCAAATATCTCGCGTTAAGAAATGGATAATAGGATTGCTAGGAAGGAAGCACAACAGCTCATCTTCGTATGTACTCCAGTACTAGTATGAGATGTGAAGCACAAAACTTTCCAACCAATCAAATACGAACGAATCCCGTCCGCTTCACCTTTGGTGCTGCTACGGTGCCATGGAGGCATGGGGAGCTGGAACAGCGTCACTGGAACACAGAGCAAGATGCCAAGATGCCACCGTGACAGTTAACATTCGATTAGTAATCATCTGGACGCTCGGTGATCGGATCTCCCGTGGACGGCCCCGGCAGATAGTACAATAATAGTAGTAGTACTCCGTGGATAACGTACGGTAACAACAATCACCATCGATGGACACGCACGCCATGACACTATGACACGCGCAAAAGCACCCGTTTTCCGCAAGGCGCAGAACACGACGAAGCGAGCCGCGACCGCGACGGACACACGCGGACACGAAACGCTCCCCTCCCCGTCGCCGCGCGCGCGGAGTGGCCGAGTGGGGAGGCCGAAGCGAAGCGCGCAGGAAGGCGCGCGGTCCGCCCCGCCGTCCAGCCCAGGGCCAGCCAAGCCAAGCCAAGCCAACCTGTCCCGGTCGGTGCGTGCGTGTCTGCCCCTCTCGTCAGCCACCCCGCGTGAACCAACCGGGGGGGCGCCGGCGAGGCGACTCGGGCATCAACTGCTCGATCCGCACCGAAGGGCGGGCACCGCGCACACGTGACCCCCATCCAGCCAGCCCCCGCGTCCCGCATGGCCACGCACCTTCCCTGAAGAACCCCCAGCCCGCGAGGCGCCAGCCGTCCCCGTCCCCGTCCCCCGCCTATTTATTCTTCTTCCCCCTCCCATCCCCCTCCATCCATCATCAATCGTTTCCTGCCCTCGTCGTCGTCCTCCTCTTCCACAACCACACCACACCGAGAAAGAGAGAACAAGCAGCCGCCACCGGAGCTCAGAAGAATCACAATCAGCAGCAGCAGCAGCAGCAGCTCATCTTCCATCTAAACATTGTTCGCGTGCACACATGGCGTCATCACAGCAGCAGCAGCAACAGAGGCAGCAGGCGGCGTCGTCGGGCGGCGTGGACTTCGAGGACTACCTGCCGGTGATGGCGGAGCGGCTCGGGGAGGAGGGGCTGATGCGGGAGCTGGCGAGCGGGTTCCGCCTGCTCATGGACCCGGCGCGGGGGCTCATCACCTTCGACAGCCTCCGCCGCAACGCGCCGCTGCTGGGCCTGGGCGCCATGTCCGACGACGACCTCCGCGGGATGCTCGCCGAGGGCGACTTCGACGGCGACGGCGCGCTCAGCGAGATGGAGTTCTGCGTCCTCATGGTGCGCCTCAGCCCCGACCTCATGGACCAGCCGCGGAGGTGGCTCGACGACGCCGTCGACCAGGCCTCCCGATTTCTCTTCACCAGCTAGCCTGCCTCCTGCCTCATCGGTCCGTCAGGAGAGATTGTCGACGCCGTCGTCTTCACTTGTTTCTCTTTTTTTTTTTTTCATTGTTCATACTACTAGCTGAGCTGGATCAGGCAGGGTTGGACTGCTGATTGGTCGATGGATGGATTCCCATCCAATCCATGTGTACTCATCTGCTGTTCCTTCCTTCCCATTTCCCAATGGAGTCTGAATTAATTAACATGGATGGATGCTTCCCCTTCTGACCATTACATTCACACGGACCACATTTTGCTTCTCTGCTTGTAATAATCGAGCTTAGCATTAGCATTGGGTACACTATAGAGGAAATTGCCCTGACCTTTCTCGCAACACGGCTGTGAATGCTGACAACGAGTTAGATTGGGTCCAGATGGATATGGATCAGTATGAACGATGATAGTATACGTATGATGTTGCATTTAGCTACGACCCCGAAGTCATCCTAGAACAGTAGCGGCAGTTTCGGTTGACCTTGTGCCCTGAATCATCCTGACGTGCACAACCAGAAATGATATGGAGACGGCACAGAGGCACGTATCTGGTCAAAGCCTCATAAGCGTTAGCAGCCAGTGCTGCCGTCGGCGTTCGTTTCATCATGAGGAAAAGGCGAAAGGAAAAGGAGCAGCCCCAAATCCCCACCCAGTTCAACACGCAGGGGAGGGAGACGGACGTGAGTGCTTCTCACTTTTCTCAGTGTGTTTACTCGGTCCGCACCAGCTAGCGTCGTCGTCGCTACGAAACGGAACGGAAGCCGGCCGGCCCCGGTTTCGTTTCGTCGCCCTTTTTGCTTGACACTTGACAGCAACTGGAACTGGAAGTCCCTCACGTTCTTGGGCTGACGCGCGATGAGTCGCATGTACTCCGTCCTAGTAAGATGGAGCGGGAGCTTCCGGAAAGGTGGCCGGAAGCTTCAAAAGCGAGGGAGGCGGCAAGTGTGAAGTGATACGGGCCACGGGGACCCGAGCAAGGAAAGCAGCCGAAAGCGACGCGGCCCCTCGAGGCGTTTCTCTCTTTCCCCTCGTCCTCTTCTCTTGGGTTCAGCGTCAGGCAGGCAGGCTCCGAGCCTCGAGCTCCCTTTAAATATACAACTCCGCGTTACGTGTCAGATAAAATAGTTCACGTTTAATCAAGTTTCTATTAAATAGTATTTATATTTATAGCTTTAAATTAATATATTATGAAAATACACTTTATAACTAATTTATTGACGTTTACTTGACATTATAAATATTTATAATTCTTTATTTATAATTGGTTAAAGTTGGTACACTGAAACATGTACTACGCTAGAAAATGCGACAGAGGGAGTACGTCACTGCTGCGGTTCGCCCGATCTACGCACCGCCGGTCCCCGTGTGGACAGTGGCAGCGCCGTCGGCGGCAGCGACCTCTGGTCTGGTCCACTCCCGTGCCCGATCGCCTATCCACACACCAACTTGTTGCCTCCGACTCCGAGCTGAGTTTCGCACCCAATTTCCCGGGCTGACTCTTACCCTTTCCTGGGCGCCGTACGGTCCTAGTCTGGTGGTCCGCGCCGGCCGCCGGCTCGGCTAAAACCGATGTGACTGATGCCGTGGGCGGCGGCGTCATCAAGTCGGGCAGTCGGGCAGGGCAGAGGAGACCGTCTAGCTCATCACTGATCTGACAGAGATGCATGAACCAGCGGTTTGGTTTGGTTCAGTGCACGCGCAGGCGCAATGGTCGTCGCGCCTCATCTGGCCCCATAACATATCATTGGGGGCTTTCTCGGATCTGTCAAACTCCAACACCTCCTAACCTCTGCACGATCGCTGACGCTGGTGCATCCAACTGGCACTAGCCTGATGCACGTACGAGCGCCAGATTCTTGCTCCAGATGCTAACCGATGAGCGCGCCGGGCGTGAGCTGTAAGCCAGCCAGGTCACGGCCGAGCTGTAACCTTCGTGCCTGCCTGCCTCCCTCTCGTAGCCGTAGTAGCTTCCATTGTCTAGTGCCATTTGCACCACGTTGATCTCATCTGCCTCTCCCACGCCACTGAGTATTCATTAACTAATCTGATGATTGGCACTGAGCTGTACACGCACGAACGCAACAAGTCTCTCTCTTGTGGTCAGCAACGGGAAAGGCAACCACCCGCAGAGTAGCGGTTGCCGAGAGCACAGCCAGCTGCATCTGAGGAAAAACAAACCCCGCGCTTGTCGCGTGCTGCGCCATGGATTCGCAGCACGTTGTCTCCCCCCTGCCGGCCGCGGCGAGGGCACGTTGGCAGCGGCATCCCCGCCGGGTCCGGGTCCGGCGGGGCGCATGCAAGGGCATCTGGCCGGGCGATCCCGTGCGCGCCCGCCGAGGCGCGCGGGTTGCCATTTGCCAACTGCTGGTCGCCCGGTCAATCCGATGCGCTGCGCACGCTGGTCTCGTGTCTCGTCTGCATCGCCGTGAGGTGATCCGTTCGATGCCCCCCCCCCCGCGATCCGTTCATGCACACGTGACGTGAGGCTCGCTCGCTCGGTCGGCTGCTTGATGACGATCCCTTCCCTGCTAGTACTAGAGTCGTTGAGCTGTTCTTTTTTTTTTCTGCAAATTGCCAGCGAGTCAGATCGAAGCCGGTGCAAGTGTTTGTGTGGCAGTTGCCTGGCGATCCTGATGAGCTGTCCCCTCCACACCCACCGCCTGTGTCTCGCGGGGTGGGCAGGCACAGGCACAGGCACAGCTGTGCAGGTGGCAGCGGCAGGACGCATTATTCTGGGCGCGCGCCGGCTTCTCGGATTCTTCTTCTTCCTCAACTCGACGAGCCGGCCGTCGCCAACTCGCCATGGCCCATATGTGTCATTGTGTGCTGCTGATCCTGTGACTGCGCATGTTGCCATGTTTAATCCTTGCAGTGCCGCGATGGCGCTGGGTCGCGAGCTTCGTATGGGGTCCACCTGCGCGCGTGTGCACGTGCAGTCGTCATCGCACCTACTCCCCCGTCTCACAAATAAACACAATTCTTTGACTTCTACGATTCCTGTTTGACCGTTCGTCTTATTCAAAAAGTTTTAATAAATATTGTTTATTTTGTTATGACTTATTTTATTGTTAAAGATATTTTCATAATGATTTATTTAATTTATTATTTGTATAAAAAATTTGAATAAGACGAATGGTCAAAGAGAAAGAGTAGAAGTCAAAGAATTGTATTTATTTGTGAGACGGAGGGAGTACTCCTATACTAGATCGCGTCTCTGTGTTTCTGTTGTCGTTAGACTGTCTCCAACGGTTCCAACCTACTCCCTCCGTCTCTATTTGACTGTCGTTATTAGTGTTCGTGTCATAAGTTTAATTTAATTTATAAAAAATATATACAATATTTATACCTCTAAATAAATTTGCTAAAAAACTAGATTTAAAGATCTTTCTAATGATACTAATTATGTATCATGAATATTAATATATTTTAAGATATATTTAGTCAAAGTTGTTTCTCGGGAAACGAAAGTGACAAATATTTAGGGACGGAGGGAGTATATGCGAGATGCATTTGTTGATTTAGGTTGCGCACAGGAGAAAGGGTCTCACACCAAAACCTTCCGTCTCCAGCAGAGGACGCAAAAAAAAAATGCCGAGCGACGCCCATGCCTGCCTCCCTGCATGCGACCTTCCTTGCCGGCTTGCCCATGGAGCTCCAACCGGCGTGCCCTTCCTCTGCCTCTTGCTTCTCTGTGGCCGGCCACGGATGCGATTCCCCTGTCCTGTGCGCTCACCGGTGGCCGGGCGGAGCTCGCCTCGCCCACGCGCTCGCCGGTGGCGGGGCGGCGCGGAGGTCACCTTCGAGGAGGCCGGGCGGCGCGGAGTTCGCCTGCGAGGACGACAGGCTGTAATACCCCGGGTATTACGGATTTAATTAATCTACCATGTCATCATATTTAAATTAATCATTTGCATATGATTGTGATTAGGTCCCTAGAGTGATTTGAATTTAATTAGTACTTGTTTGTAAAATTAAATTCCCAAATAAAGGTTTAAAAATTTACTTTTATTAGGACCAAAACCTAATTCAAAATCTAAAAGGAATTTTGAGATAGTCCCTTAATAAGAGTTTTAGATCTTTTAAAATGGAACAACTTTTATTTTTGGAGATTTCAAAGTTCTGTGGTGGAAATTCAAATTTATTTCAAAACAATGATTTAAAACTTAGTTTTGGATTGGCATTTCAAAAATTATTTGGAATCTGGCAAAACTTCCTAAATAGAAGTTGTAAAGCTCATTGAGTAGAACAACTTTTATTTTGGCAACTTTTCAAGTTGTTAAGAAAATTTAAAAGTAATTTTGAAAATACAGTTTGAAATTTAAAACCCTATTCTACCCCCTTTTCTGTAGATTCAAAAATATTTCGAATTTGGATTTAGTTCCAAAAGCAAAGTTGTTCAGAATTTCAAACCCTACAACTTTTGTTTTTGCAGTTTTTCATGTTTGTATGCAAAATCAGTCGAATTTGATCAAAAACCGACAGCCCCTAGGGAATGAGTGCTACAGTACTTCGCTCCCTCTTCCTGTTCGCGAACAGAGCCGGCAGAGCGCCGTGCCGGGCGGGCGGCCGCGCGAGCCGTGCCGGCCGGGATCCTGCCCGGGCGCCAGTTCGGAGGAGGATCGGCGTGCGCCGCGACGCTCTGACCCTGTCCCCCTCTTCCCCGGCCTTCAAAAGGGCGACGAGGCCCTCCCCCTCTCCATTTTCTCCCTCCCGGTCGCCATCGCCACCTCTCGGTCGCCGGCCAAATTCGCCGTCGTCACACCACCACCACCCTCTCCATCTCCCTGCTAGCTCGCCAACTCCCTTGCGCTTTGTTTGCCACCGTTGGCGAGGGTTGTAGTGGTCTGTAGGTGCCGGAGTGCTCGTCGCCATTCCTGCGGGTGGCCAGAGCGCCGCCGCAACCATCTCCGACGCGACGAGCGTGTTGGAGTGAGTTTCTTCTCCCTCGGTCTCGTGTCTCGAACTCTCTATCACTCGCTGTTTCTCATGCGCCTGGCGGTTGGGTCTCTGGCACTCTAGGATCGCCGGAACGCGGGGTCGCCGTCGGAGCCGAGCTGCCGGATCCGCCATCACCGTCAAGCCGCCCTCTCCAAGCCGTTGCTGCCTTCACCGACTCGCCCGTTGGCTTCGTGGTGAGCCACTGAGTCTTTCCCGTCCTCTCTCCCTTCCTCTATCCCTTTGTTTTGGCCGGCGCAGAGCCGCCGTGCCGTCGGCTTCCGCCATGGGCGAAATGCTCCTCACCGTGGGATGCTAGGCTAGAGCCTAACCTCTCGGGGGTGCTCGTTAGGAGTTAGGGTAGCCGTAGAGTCGCTCGGGTTCGTCGCTGGGGTCGCCGGCGGCGAGGGCCGTGCTAGCCGTGCGCGCGCGTGCGCGTGCACGGGAGCCGGCGGGAGGTAGGAGGAGGAGCTGACAGGCGGGGTCCGCCCGTCAGCGTCTCGCCTCGCGTGGCCGTGGGCCGCGTGCGCGCGGGAGCGGTGCGCGCGTGCGCTTGGGCCATGTTGGGCCGGCTCGGGCGCGAGCGCGGTCGGCTGGGCCGTCTCGGCCGAGTGGGCCGTTTTCATTTTTTCCAAAGGAATTTCAAATGCCTTTTCTATTTTAATTTATTTGAATAGTGCTGATGATTGTTATTTTCATATGAATTAATCTGTTGAATGGAAAAATGTGAGAATAATTGTGTATGCTCTCTGAAGTATGTAGTATTTGTTAAAAATATAATATAGGGTGTTCCAGTGCCTTTAATCTGCTGTATAAATCAGTGAAGTAATTAATAAATGCAAGTTTGTGTAATTTTAATTAATTCTCTGTAAATCCAAAAATCATGAAATTTATTGTGGCTCTGTTTGGTGATAAAACCTAGCTGTTGGTAAAGTTTGGTTGCAATTGAAGTTAGTTTGGTCAATTAATGAATATATGTGAAATTAGGGATTAATAAAGTAAATAGAAAAATGAATTTAGGTTTGTTGTGTGAATTTTGGGTTGAATGAAGACCAAGGATCTTTCGCTGTGTGATCCTTGGCAGTTTGAGAACTTAGTGCTTGGTAGTAGTCATAAAGCTGTGTAGCGGCTTTCTGTGACCGTTAAAAAGGTCAATAAAACAAAAGTAGGAAACATTACTTTTACCTTCTGTAGATCGTTTACAACTTTGCCGTGAAGGAAAGTTGTACTCAAGGTATTAATGGTTTACTTCCAAGCATTTCATTTGTTGCCCTCATGCCACGCTAAGCATACATCATTGCATACGTGTAGTGCCCGTTCCCGAGGGGGTCCAGGTCGAGACTACTACTGAGGAGGCCACTCCAGAAGTCATCCAAGGATTCGACATCTGCGGGACTGATCCCGACCCGACGCTGTACACGATCCAAGGCAAGCCCCGGTGCATTCAGCCCCTCTATTACAAAATATTTATAATTCGAGTTAATCTACTGCATAAGGTTGATAGGAGTTGATTGTCACCTATCCAGATGCATTGTCTCAAATAAATACCCTGAAACCTAATTTAAATAAAATGGTTTGAGAAATGCTTAGGCATGCTTAATGAACTTAGCTTTGCATAAAAGAAAAACTATTTTCTGTGCCATGACTATACTTATACTTTGATTGGTGAAGAACTTGTTATCCGCTGGTCGATGTGTATTTGGGTTGGAGTCCCAATGCATGGTCGCTTTCGGAATAGTTTGGAACTGGTCGATGTCTTTGGAAACGTGTTTCGTTGGGTGGCCAGCTCATGGGGCGGCGTTCCCTATGTCTCACTCACCCGACAGGCACGATAATAAAAACTGTCGGGTAGTCTTGTACTTGGGTTAGAGTCCCAATGCAGGATTGACGGCAGGAAGGAAGTAGGGACCGTTCGTTGTAGGTCTGCTGTGATCATGATGAACAGCCTAGCCACATACCAATGCGGAAAGCCTAGAGTTCGGTGACGCTATTGCTGGAACCGACAACCACGCACTGGGAGTGGAGAGATGGCGAGAGTAGCTTGTACCCACGTGGCCGGCGTGCCTGGATAAGAGTGGAGTACTGTGCTCTCGGGGGGCGCAGGACCGGTTCCGGGATAGCAAAGCCGTGACGACGGGTTGGTATATGTATGCCGGCGTGCTGCATATGCAGTGTGGTTAGAATCCCCAGCTGGGTACTTTCTGGATTCGAATCGACGTGCTCCTCGGTTATGGAGACTTGATCCTCACACTCTACACCGAAAAGTGGTTCTCAACTAGGTTATCTGAATGAATAAAGAAATTTGAAGAATGATGATATTTGAGATTGAATGTCGGAACTATAGTTGTGATTATGATATTGATAAAATAAAATATGGAACAGGATAGATTGCTTTTCTGCAAACTCCTCATCCTCTGCTAGCCTTACCCATAGCCTTGCATTCCTGAGTCTCATTTTACACCCTTAGTCGGGTAAGTCTTGCGGAGTACCCCAAGTATTCGGGGTTTGTTAACCCCGTTGCAGGAGGACCGCAGTCGGAGATCTGTCTTGCTCCATGTTGCGTGACCGTGGTCGAAGAAGAAAGCGGCGATGAGTGAAGTGGAACCCGTGGGCAGGGTTCGAGTTATCTTATCTAGTATTGTGTAACTATTCCACTGCTACTGTTATGTCCTCTGGTCTGTAATAACTATATTTGAATCCTATTTGAACAGCCGGTTTGTAATCTAAATGTTATGTAATCTTCCGCACTGTTACTCTGATGTATTTTATTACGAAATGTTGTGATCCTGTGATGATTCTGCAATGGTGATCCTGTCGGAGAAAAGGGCGCTAATGTAGCCCGACAGACCTGTCTAGATCATTTGGGACACGGGCCCGGCTGTCAGAAGTCGTTAGTGACAATGACAGGTGCCGGTGGGCCAGGTGATTTAGCCGGTTCTGTTACACAGGCATGCTCGCCGGTGGCTAGACGGAGCTCGCCTCACCGACGCGCTCGCCAGTGGCGGGGCTGCGCAGAGGTTGCCTGCGAGGAGGCCAGGCGGGGACCCCTCCTCCTCCCCCTCGCTCCCGCGCGGCGCGTCCTCGATGGCCTCGCCGTCGTCGCGGCCTCCTCCACCGCGCGGCTCCGCCATCTGCTCTTCCCGACCGCCCAAGCCGGGCCTGCTCGCGCAGCTCCTCTCCGTCCTCTCCATGTAGATCAGGAAGAGCTGCCCGCCTCCCACGCCGTCGCGCCTCCATCCTCGCCTCGGCGTCGTCGACCGCGCAGATGTGGCAGCGCCGCCTGCTTCCCTCCACGCCTCGCCATCGTCACGGGCCCACCCCACACGTGGTAGACTTTTGTGTCGTCCTCTAGAGAGGACGCTTTTGTGTGTCTCATCTCGGTGGGTAGGCAAAATGGGTGTCTGGTTTGGTCCATCCGTTGGAAGCGGTTTCGGAAATGCAAAGTCCTATGCAAGATCTATTTTTGGGTATAGGTCTCTCTGTTGGAGACAGTCTTTGAATGCGGATCGGTAGTGCCAGTAAGACAGTGTTTGGTTACTTGAATCAAATCGTGCTTGTACAAGTGCATCTAGGATAACCACGCGGGGCCTACATATCCCAGTGTTTGGTTGTGGCCTACTCCCTCCTGTTGGATTTATTATGGGTCAAACTCATTTATATATTCAATAAATCAATAAACTCTATGGTAGTATTTGTACCGAATTGGAATTCCAAAGGTCAGGTGGCAGGGTAGGCAGACAGGCAGGCGTGGCAATGATGACAGGAGTTTCAACTCCTTCACATGCCCGTCTCTTAATTGCCATGCGCGACTCTTCACTTCCCCTTCCTGCGTGGGAGATAAATGGGAGACCCCTGTCCCTTCGGTACGCGAGAGAGAAACACCGGATACACAATTCCGCAGCAAAGAAAGTGATCCCCATCTCGTAACTCCGCGCGCACGGGGAAGCGAGAGGGCGGGTGCCTCCGAAGCCCTTGTCGTTCGAGACCTTGCACGGGGATCGGCAATTAGGTTTTTGGGGAGCGTCTTCGCGACTGCCCAAATCACCGCCACCGCCGTTCGTTGTCTTCTTCCTCGAGTCGCCGGCGACATCGTCTTCATCTTCCTCGCGGGTGGAGTTCTTCGTCTTCTTCCCGAAGGAGTTCGTCTTCATCATCTCCTACGACATGACGCTGGAGACGGGACAAGGATCGAGATCATCGGAGCACATGGGAGGGTATGAACTGTTCATGTTCTTCCTGTTTTAGGCTTTCCAGAACCTATATGTTTCAGTAGTTCCTGCCTGCTGTTTCTATGCTATCCTGGGTATGTTTCGTATACTCTGATATGCTGTTTCGTCAGTTTTCTGCTGTCTGTCTCTGCTATAAATTATATGTCATGTATGCATGTTTCAGTGGTTCTGTCTTATTGTTTCATATGCTATTGCAAGCTTGTGTCAATAGTTTTGTCATGTCGTTTCATAAGTTTTCTTATGTCTGTTCCTGCTGGGTATATGCTCTGTATATATGTTTCAGTTATTCTGTTCAGTTGTTTCATATGCTGTCTTAAGTCTGTTTCATCAGTTCTGTCATTTCGTTTCTGTTGTCATATTTGTGTTGCTTCAATGATATATTTGTCATGCTTTGTGTTCATGTTAATTATGCTATATGAATCATGTTTTTATGTTTATGATATTCATATGATTCACATAGTATATGCTTTGGCATATATGTTTATCATCATTATATTTGATGCTATAATCTCATTGATTAATAATTCCTTTTATGTCATCATCATGAGGTTAATTTATGGAATTAAAATGACATGGAAATTGCATAATTTTCTAACAATCCAAAAACCTAATTTTAGGCATTTTTCTGTCAGAGGTTTTGCTGCTGTGTTAAAACCTAGTCCTTTTGATGGTAAAAACTTCTTGATTTGGAAAGCTAAGATGGAACTGTAGCTCACTGCAATGTCATGTTTTTATGCCTCTGAGGGCAAGCCTGCTAACTTACCTCCTGAGAGTGAGGCTAAGTTTAAGGCTGACGACAACCTCTTTCGAGGTGCAGTGATTAGCGCACTTGATGCTAAATTTCAGAAAAGCTACATCATTCTTCCTACAGGAAAAGAGCTGTGGGATGCACTTGTGGGAAAGTTTGGAGTTACTGATGCTGGTAGCGAGCTGTATCTCATGGAGCAGCTATATGACTACAAGATGGTTGAGAACCGATCTGTAGTGGAACAGGCTCATGAGTTTCAGGCACTAGCTAAGGAACTTGAGTTTTTTTCTTGTCCTTTGCCTAACAAGTTTGTGGCTGGCGGTATAATCGCCAAGTTGCCACCTTCTTGGAAGGACTTTGCTACCTCCCTCAAACATAAGAGACAGGAGTTCAATGTGGAAGAGCTCATTGATACTCTTGATGTAGAGGAGAGGGCAAGAGCAAAGGACAATGGAAAGAGTGTTGAAACCTCTACTGCTAATGTGGTGCAGAAGAGAAATTTCCGCAAGTTTTACAAGAAGAAAAACCAGAATAAGTAAGAGAACACAAATAAACCTGTTCAAACAGCACAGTTTAAAAAGAAGAGCAACAACAACAACAACAACAAGAGAAATGGAGGCTGCTTTGTGTGTGGCAGTGAACAACACTGGGCAAGTGAGTGTCCTGATCGCAAGTTCAAACAGGAAAAGAAATCAGCAAATGTTGTTACTACTGAAACTGGAGAAGGAACATCTGGGTATGGTAATTCTTTACCATTTGTTCTTTCAGTTTGTAATTCACCTGAGTGGTGGATGGACAGTGGTGCAAATATACATGTGTGTGCTGATGTTTCTTTGTTTACTTCCTACCAGGTCGGGAGGTCTGGCGCTTTGTTGATGGGAAATGGGTCGCGTGCTCATGTTCTTGGTGTTGGTATAGTCATTTTGAAGTTTACTTCGGGGAAGACGGTGCCATTGAATAGCGTGCAAAATGTGCCCTCTATCAAGAAAAATCTTGTTAGTGCTTCCATGCTATGTCGAGATGGCTACAAAGTTGTTCTTGAGTCAAATAAATGTGTTGTGTCGAAACATTGGTACCTTTGTTGGCAAAGGATATGATTGCGGAGGCTTGTTCCGCTTATCACTGCATGATGTGTGTAATAAGATGGTGAATTCTGTGAATATTTCTGATGAGTCGGATTTATGGCATTCACGCTTTTGTCATGCAAGTTTTTGCTGTCTTATGCGGTTAGCAAATCTGAATTTAATTCCTAAATTTAACTTGGTCAAAAAGTCTAAGTGCCATGTATGTGTTGAATCAAAACAATCACGCAAGCCACACAAGGCTGCCGAGGCGAGGAATCTGGCACCTCTAGAACTTGTCCATTCTGATCTGTGCGAGATGAATGGAATTTTGACCAAAGGCGGTAAAAGATACTTTCTCACTTTTATAGATGACTCCACCAGATTTTGCTATGTGTATCTATTAAAAACTAAAGATGAAGCGTTTAATTGTTTTAAGGCCTATAAAGCTGAAGTTGAGAACCAACTTGAAAGGAAAATAAAACGGTTAAGGTCCGATCGAGGTGGAGAATATTTCTCTACTGTGTTCGATGAGTTCTGCGTGGAACATGGCATTGTTCATGAGAGGACACTGCCATTCTCACCACAGTCCAATGGGATTGCCAAACGGAAAAACTGCACTCTAACAGATTTGGTGAATGCCATGTTGAGTACAGCGGGATTATCCAAGGAATGGTGGGGTGAGGCGATTTTGACAGCGCGTCATGTCCTGAACAGAGTTTCAACAAAGAATAAAGAGGTCACTCCATTTGAGGAATGGGAAAAGAGAAGATTAAATCTCTCATATTTGCGCACTTGGGGTTGCTTGGCTAAGGTGAATGTGCCAATCAACAAGAAGCGTAAACTTGGGCCTAAAACTGTTGATTGTGTATTTCTTGGCTATTCCTTTCACAGCACAGGATATAAGTTCTTAATTATAAAATCTGATGTGCATGATATGTATGTTGATACTATCATGAAATCAAGAGACGCTACATTCTTTGAAAATGAGTTTCCCATGAAGAATACACCTAGTGAAACAAGTCATGAGACTATAATTCCCCATGAACACGAACTGTCTATTCCTATAAATCGTGCTGAGGATTCACACGTTCACATCCCTGAGGAGGATGACACTATAGTCACTCGAAAGAGCAAGAGACCGAGGGTTGCAAAATCCTTTGGTGATGACTTTATAATGTACCTTGTGGAAGACACACCAACCACCATTAGAGAGGCATATTCCTCTCCTAATGCTGACTTGTGGAAGGAAGCAGTAAGGAGTGAGATAAATTCAATTATGTCTAATGGAACTTGGGAGGTCGTTGACCGTCCTTATGGTTGTCAACCTATAGGGTGCAAGTGGATCTTCAAGAAAAGCTTAGGCCTGACGGTACAACTGAGAGGTACAAGGCCAGGCTTGTAGCCAAAGGATATACCCAAAAGGAGGGGAAAGATTTCTTTGACACCTACTCACCAGTTGCTCGATTGACCATAATTCACATGTTGATTGCCGTGGCAGCCTATGGTCTTATCATTCATCAAATGGATGTTAAGACAGCTTTCCTAAATGGAGAGTTGGATGACAAGATCTATATGGATCAGCCAGAAGGATTCATTGCGGATGGCCAAGAGAACAAGGTGTGCAGATTGTTGAAGTCATTGTTGGAAGCGGTTTTGGAAATGCAAAGTCCTGTGCAAGATCTATTTTTGGGTATAGGTCTCTCTGTTGGAGACAGTCTTTGAATGCGGATCGGTAGTGCCAGTAAGACAGTGTTTGGTTACTTGAATCAAATCGTGCTTGTACAAGTGCATCTAGGATAGCCACGCGGGGCCTACATATCCCAGTGTTTGGTTGTGGCCTACTCCCTCCTGTTGGATTTATTATGGGTCAAACTCATTTATATATTCAATAAATCAATAAACTCTATGGTAGTATTTGTACCGAATTGGAATTCCAAAGGTCAGGTGGTAGGGTAGGCAGACAGGCAGGCGTGGCAATGATGACAGGAGTTTCAACTCCTTCACATGCCCGTCTCTTAATTGCCATGCGCGACTCTTCACTTCCCCTTCCTGCGTGGGAGATAAATGGGAGACCCCTGTCCCTTCGGTACGCGAGAGAGAAACACCGGATACACAATTCCGCAGCAAAGAAAGTGATCCCCATCTCGTAACTCCGCGCGCACGGGGAAGCGAGAGGGCGGGTGCCTCCGAAGCCCTTGTCGTTCGAGACCTTGCACGGGGGATCGGCAATTAGGTTTTTGGGGAGCGTCTTCGTGACTGCCCAAATCACCGCCACCGCCGTTCGTCGTCTTCTTCCTTGAGTCGCCGGCGACATCGTCTTCATCTTCCTTGCGGGTGGAGTTCTTCGTCTTCTTCCCGAAGGAGTTCGTCTTCATCATCTCCTACGACATGACGCTGGAGACGGGACAAGGATCGGGATTATCGGAGCACATGGGAGGGTATGAACTGTTCATCTTCTTCCTGTTTTACGCTTTCCAGAACCTATATGTTTCAGTAGTTCCTGCCTGCTGTTTTGTATGCTGTCCTGGGTATGTTTCGTATACTCTGATATGCTGTTTCGTCAGTTTTCTACTGTCTGTCTCTGCTATAAATTATATGTCATGTATGCATGTTTCAGTGGTTCTGTCTTATTGTTTCATATGCTATTGCAAGCTTGTATCAATAGTTTTGTCATGTCGTTTCATAAGTTTTCTTATGTCTGTTCCTGCTGGGTATATGCTCTGTATATATGTTTCAGTTATTCTGTTCAGTTGTTTCATATGCTGTCTTAAGTCTGTTTCATCAGTTCTGTCATTTCGTTTCTGTTGTCATATTTGTGTTGCTTCAATGATATATTTGTCATGCTTTGTGTTCATGTTAATTATGCTATATGAATCATGTTTTTATGTTTATGATATTCATATGATTCACATAGTATATGCTTTGGCATATATGTTTATCATCATTATATTTGATGCTATAATCTCATTGATTAATAATTTCTTTTATGTCATCATCATGAGGTTAATTTATGGAATTAAAATGACATGGAAATTGTCTAATTATCTAACACCTCCGTCCCAATATAGTGGATGTTTCAGCGTTCAAAAAAGTGTCAAAATAGAAGACGTTTTAGGTGCCTAGTCTGAATGCCAGTAGAGCATGCGTCCGTCCATCTATTCATTGTCGCCCACCACACCAATATTGAAAATAAAAAAAATAGAATGTGGGAAGGAATATCTTGGAGGCTTATCCTCTCACGGGTGGTGGTGGAGCACGCACAGCCATCCGCCTCCCCATCTCTCCGTCTCCATCGCGCTCGATCTCCCCGTCTCCATCGCGCTCGGCTTCCCCATCTCCATCTCCTCTGCCTCCTAACTTTCCTGTCCTGAATCTCCTCCACCTCCCCATCTCTTACGGCGTCGGGCATGGCCGGTGCTGGGCGGCACCGCCGTTTCCGCGACCGCCTAGCCTGGATCCGCCGCCGTACCGGGTCGAAGCAGCGCGGCACATGCTGAGAAGTAGCAGCAGCGAAAGCGATAGAAGCCCCAAGGCCATTGTCGAGCCGGTGTTCCGCGGCAGTGATGTGGCCTCCAAGCATGCCCTGAAGCTGGGCGGCGACGGAGACGACGAGATTTGCTCCCCCAAGTTAGCGAGCGGCAGCCCCGATGTTAACCCAGAGCGTGCCGTCGGGGTTGGAGATGGAGGTGATGGCGGCAACTGTGGTCCCAACACGGGTACCTGCGGCTGCGATGGGAGCCCGAAGAAGGTCGTGGAGGTTGGGGGCGGCAGCGACGATGTCGTCCGCAACCGCCATCAGATCCGTAAGCGTGTTCTGACGGCGGATGGCGGCGGTGACGGCACCTGCTCTCTCAACTTGGGCGGCTGCGGCGACGAGGGGAGGAACGTACGCGGGCGCCACATCAAACGTGGTCGCCTGCGTGTGGACTGCGACGGACAGTTGTACGTTCTCGACTCAAAAGCTGAAGACAGTGCCCTAGAGGAGAGCTGCCGTCCAGAGCTCCGCCGAGGTGGAGGGGGCCGTTTCCGTCGACTTGCTGCAACCGGCGAGGTGACCTTGGAGGCGGGCAAAACCAAAGCTACCGCCGTTGCCGCCGGCGACATGACCCCTGAGATGGTTCAATACATGGAGGTTTGGCTTACTGGCATCGAAGAAGGGGAGGACCGGGAAGTCCTTGCCGAAATGATCAAGGTTGCCCTCACTAATTTCTACAACTCGCTCTAGTTTCTGATGTGTGCCTAGTATTGTGCTGATGAAGTGCTTCTTTTGTGTGTTTCACTGTCTATGTTATGCAGTGAGATTCCAACTTCGTAGATGAAGTTAGCTTTTGGTTATGAATTATGTTAGTGAATTAACCAGGCAATATTGAAATTAGTTTGTGGTTACGAACATTGCTGAATTTTTCGTACTGATTGTTGAATTTTCTAGCCTAAACTATAAACAAAGTATTCAGACTGTGGATACAAGGACACGATTAAGTAACTAGGAATTTAAGGAACCCAAACTAGTTTTTATAGATGCACCAGAAAAGGCTTTTCCTTCGCCCCCACTACAATTACAAAAGCTAGCAGCCATGCCCCTTTTTGCTGCACACGTCAAAAGCTAAACAAACAATTCCATTAGTTGTTCAACAACTCAATTGCCTTCTGAACAATCTCCCTGTCACAACTAAGAGATTTGGGGAGCATGCCTGCTACCTCCAGCCTCTCCTTATTCATGTGGGGGATCTTGTACCTATTCCCTCCATTATCTTTCATTACTTCAATCATGCAGCCTTGTAGCGTGAGGAATACCCTATTCAGAAGAACAGGGTTGTAGTTTTCATATTCATTGGTCACATTTGTAATGAGTTCATCAATGTTTCTTGGCGTCGTTCTATCCGTCAATGACTGAAGAGAAGCAAAGAAACCAAGGTCTAGGCAATTCATATCAGGTGAATTAGCAGGTTGATTCCTTATGCGTATATGAAGGCCGGTCTAGGCAACTGCTGCAGCAAACTCTGGATCATCTGGGTGGATATGAGACGGAGCATTGTCCTGCTGTATCCAAATTGTCTGGTGGGCATCTTCTCGGGGCCAACGAATGCATATAGCTTCAAGAAGTTTTGAGATCATATAAGATCTCATTGTTTATCTGTTAACCTTCATCGTCTTTGTGATAGGTGTGCCCCTGGGCCTATTCTCACTTCTTCTTTGTGCTGGTTCCTGGAAGTAAGCAAATTATTATGAGAATAATATAAAAGTGATTCTTATGTAGCGAAACACACCAATATAAACAGATTCTTATGAGAATAATAGAAAAGTGATTCTTATGTAGCGAAAGATTGGTACCTCACGGACAAAAGGCCATACTCCTAACTTGCCATCAAAATAACATCTACCTTCAGCATCAAACCTAGGCTGTGTAATTCCAGAATAGAACATGACTTTGTCAATGGCATTCTTATTTTGCACTGTCCTATGTGGGTCTTCTTCATCTGGATGCATGTACATAGTCTTATTCTTTCTTGTCCCATTGAGCCACTTCTCATCTGTGTGGATAATATTTTTCATTTCTTTGAACTTGGGATTATTTGGCAGTGTACTTGGTTCTATCATGGACACACACCACTCCAGCCTAGACTTTTTATTTGCTTCCTTCAAATAGGGCTTCAATGAGTTGGAGTGTCGTCGTAGCAATCCTTGTTTGAATGACCTATGAAGAGTGCTTTTATGGACACCTAGAGCATGTGCAAGTGACCTTATAGTACCCCTTCTATTTAGGGGAATATCTGGAACTGCAGAGAGGTCCACTTGAACTTTTTTACGGCCACAGTTAGTTTTCAAAGCATTGACATTTATTGGTATGCCCTGTGCCCAACATTTTTTTCTCTCTTCCATACACGTTGTATGCTACGTATACCGATATTGTACTTTGCTGCAATAATAGTTGTACTGTTCCTTTTTAATTTTCCATTCTTACTGCTCCGAAGCGAATCTTCAAATATGTCTCGCCTTTGTCTATCTGTTAGATCCTTCATACTAAGTCGGGCCTGATCATGATGTGGTTGCTCATCATCTACATCATGTGCTTGCTCATCCTCTTCAACATCATGTGCTTGGGCATCCTCTTCGTCATCATGTGTTTGCTGGTCCTCATCTGTATCCAACAACTCCTCTTCATCAAAGGCGATGTCAACAGTTTGAGTGTACACACCAAACTCCTCTATGAGATCCTCCAAGGCATCTTGTTCACCTGGATAAAAAATTGACATAACAATACAAATCATTTTGGACATGGACCTAATAAATGTGCTGCAAATAGCACTCAATTAATAGTTTCACCTACGATGTGCACAAATGCATTAAATCTGTTTTTTCAGCAAACATACATCTATGCTCAAGTCACTGTTTGGAAATAATCACCTGTCATCATGTTTTCTTGTTCACTGCCCTGTTGAGGATGATTTAAATCAAAGGGATGGCAAACATTATGAGCTGCTGCATCATCAAAGAGACCAGGTAAGTCATGTGCAGTTAGATGATGCCCAACATTTTGACCTGCTACAATAAAAAGTTTTAGGAGAAAGTACACTTACTCTAGGAGAAATTAAACGAGTACAAATTGACCTTGGTTATCATGATTAGTGAAATTGTCACCCACATTGTGACGTGATGAAAAAAATTAGTTTTAGTTGAGAAGCATAAACACACCATTTTTTGTGCTACTGAAATGACCATTCTAAGATAGCCCTTTAATTGTGCAAAATTGATGTTTGTAGATGTCTTTGAGCTGATGGAAATATTCACCTGCATGTAGGCTTCCATCTTGTGGTGCATTTAAACCAAATGGGTGGGAAGCTGGTGATTGCACTTGTGAGTTATCCACTCCTATGAAATGCACCAGATTGAAATCCAGTAGGAATAAGGCATAAAAATTACTTTCACACAATCAGTTTAGGAGGTAGGAAATGAGAAACATAATCCAAGCAAACTCATTTTAGGAGACAGAGAAGAGAAAAAAAAAGGATAACAGACATCCTAGCACTAAACTGCAGGTTGGAGGAGGGCACTACAGGTTGGAGGAGGGCAGGTAAAGGATCACCTCTTTTTATTTCGCTTGCACCAGCCGCTTCTAAGGGATTATGGATACTCCAATCTTGTTCATTTGCAGGTGGCCGGTTCAGATCAGGCCGCTAAATCTTCTTCGTCATCTGGAGTTGCATTCAAGTCAAGGGCCATGGCGAGTGAATGGTTGGAGGAGCTGTGGGCAGTGACCAGTGACGCAGTGGCTTTATTAGCCCAGAAGTTAAATATGGCGCCTCTATTTGAATTTGTTTGTTTAACTGCGTCTGCTTGTTGGCGCTAAGTGAGATTCCCGCCGGATGTAAATTTTTGTTTTGGTGAACTGTTCATTTGTTTAGTAAAAATTGTAGTACATGCAAGTGGATGCTCTGGAGGGTGGTCTCTGGCCGTTCCAGCACCGGTAGCACAAACATTTGATGCATGCAATGATTGCAAGATAGAGATGTGTAGGTCATTTTAACATTGTCTTGGTACTCCCTCTCTATTATAAAACGTCCACTGTATTGAGAGAGCTGTTGCTGTCGATGCATCGAGCAACGCAGCAGCAAGTTGAGCACCGGCCGCCGCAGGTGAGGTTTCAGTCGCTGTCAAAATTTGTCTCCTGATCAATAGCAGCTGGGTGCTCTGCCGACGTGCACCTTGCGCTGCGTGCCTTCCCAACGCTTCAGGACCAACTTCGGTAGACCTTCACTTTTGATTCTCTAACTTTACTTTTTGATTCTTCAAATGAGTGATTCTAATGGGAAGTGAGGTGAGGAACAGACGAGAATCAATTCTGAAGTGATTCCTGTGGCAAATAAATGAGGAGCAACGGAAAGCGGTGGAAAGCAGGGTTTTTTTAAGCTCCCAGCTTATCATGTAAATGGAGAAGTGATTCTAGTCAGCTCCCCACCAGAATCTAGGTCTGTTTTAGGTGTTTGGCAGGGCTCCGCAGAAGCTGAGAGTGAAGCTGGGGCTAGGCAACTGTGCCAAAGGGGCCCTCAGTGTGATCCCTGCTATGCTTCGGAATCGCGTGGTTGCGTGCAAGGAGAAAGGAATCCGAATCCAGATGATCTGTCCATCATCTGTGGAGTGTAGTAGTGTTCAGACCCCTGAGACAGCGTCGCTCGCCTGTTTTCAATCCTCGATACGATTACGATGGATCCCCTGATCATCTACGCTGTCACACTCTTAGCTGTGTACCATCTTCGGATGGTAGAGGCTAGAACGGTATTCCCTTATCTAAAAAACACTGTCACACTCTTGTTCAAGTTTTGCTATAACGTATTCCTCCTACACCAACCAACTAATCACAGCAGTGCACGGCTCAATTAGTTAAAGTCAAATAAAATACTATTGAACATCATAAAGTATATCCCAAAACATCAATGTAAGACTACTGAACATCACAAATAAATTCGTGGAACATCACATTTTTACTGGCAGACATAAAAAAAATATCATAAAACACTACAAATATACTGAATGAATATCACGTGTATCTATAAATTAAAAAGTGAAACATATAAAGAGGAAACTAAAAATCTATAATTGTTAAAAGCTAAAAAAATAAGAAAACAAAAAAGAAAAAACTAAATAGAACCAATGAAAGGAAACAAAACAGAAAAAGGAAAATAAAAGGAAATAAAAATTAATAAAGCAAATAAATATAGTTAAAGAATAAATAAAATGAAAAGAATAAAAAAGTTTGAACAAAAAGAAAAGGAAAATGAATGAATGGAAGTAAAGGAAAAAGAAAAGGAAAATGTAGAATAAAAAATCAAAATAGAAAAAGGAAACGAAAAGAATAATAAAGACAAAAAATGAAAATTTAAAATAATAGAAGAAAAATAAATATAAGAAAATAAAGAAAAAATAAAAAAGAATAAAAGATGAAAAGAAAGAAAAAGAAAAAAAAAGTAGAAAGGAATGAAAAACAAAAACACAAAAAAAGGGAAAAAAAACACAACTACCGAACCTACCTGGCTGGCGCTAGAAGGGAATGAAAACAAAAAAGAAATAGAAAAAGGAAAAAGAAAACTAAATATGAGAATACTCAAAAGGAAAAGGAAATGAGATCTAAAAAATGGAAACTAAATACCAGGAAAAATGAAAAGTATCACAGTGAAAACTTTATATTTTGGACGTTTTTTGGAAACATTTTTTGCAAATAGACCCCTAGCAAAACTATTTCTAAAAATAGGGACAAAAGCTCGGCGTGCAACGCAGAAACGCCGAGGTATGTGGCTCGGCGTTGTGTCAGTGGACGCCGAACCCCTGCCACGTCATCGACGACCACGGTCGCAAGCGCCAACGTGGCTGTGGGACCCACCTGCCTCGGTATGGCGTCGTTTAACGCCGAGCCGCAGACCTCGGCGTGAGTCGACTCAACTGCCGAGGTCTGGGCACTTAAGCCCGCGTGCCGGCCTCTTCTTCCTCCTCCCTCATTTCTTTCTTCTCCCATAGCAGGCGCCCCTTCTCTCTCTTCCCCTTCGCCCCCAAAACCCTAGGTGTGTATTGAAGGCCCAGGGAGCCCGGATCTGACTTGGTGCAGCCTTCCCAAGGTAATGTTGGGTCCTCTCTTCATATTATGCTTGTTGCTATCTTTTTTTTTGTCCTATAACATCGGATTTTGGTGGCATTGCAACAAGTATGAACTGATGGATAATGTGTTTATTGTTCCTTGTTCATTTGACTACTTGTCTAGGTTTTCTTCTGTAACTGATGATTAGGTTGATATTTTGTACTTAGTGCAGGAGACCATTAGGGGTCCATAGTTGGTCTATGCATTGTCACTTTATTTAGTTTTCTTTCCCAAGTTATGGTTACCGTTGTCATTGACTCGTAGTATTAAACTGTCATTTTACTTAGATGCAAGACATGTATCGGGAGGAGGTATGGCGAAAACGGGGTCGTCCTAAAGAATTATACCCCGATGTGTCCTGCAAAGATGCCCCAGTCCCTCCCGACCTCCCAATCCCTACGTGCGATCATGGAAATCCCGCCTACGTGGCTCAATCGAGACATCCGGACACAGCTGCTCGTTGCTATTACACCTGCATGAGTATTTGTATAAGTGTTTTTGCATTATCAGTTTTATGTGATTGTATTTACTCGTCCAGTAATCCTATCTTGCAATCTTGATGCATAGGGCTACGAGAGGTGTTTCTTCTTCCAGTGGATCGACTGGTCCTGACAAGTTTGACCCAAGGTACCTCCTTTTCAACGACTGGAGCGGGAAGCATGCACGTGAGGTATTTAAACGGTGGGTTCCTCCTCCCCCTAACCCCTCGCCAATGACGAAGGAGGAGAAATAATTTGCCTCGGTTAGAAGACCAGAGGAGCCACCCCGCTGCGAGTGTGGAGATCGGGCTGCTATGGATGACACGACCTGGCGTCACTTTATTTGCCCTAACAAAACGGTACGAACGAGCACAGATTATTATCGAAGAAAGGACTTATTTTCTCGATATTCTTCAAAGTACTAACAATTTTTTTCAGCCTCGTGGGTTCCAAAAGAGTGATTTCAAAGAGTGGTTGTATGGTCCCATGTCTCATTGGCCAGAGCCAAAGCCAGAGAAGAAGAAGGAGAAGGAGAAGGCTCGTACCTATGAAGACGAGAACGTACTTTGCAAATGTGGTGTTGAGGCGAGCTACGGCCTCATTCCATCGGAGCTTGGAATTGGCTATTTTTGTGGCCATATGGTTGACTATGATGAGGTTCGTAAATTTTGTGGAACCTGCCGGTGTTGTTTATTACGTGCTACCCTGTCTTAATTTGTGTCGTGTGGACAGGCCACCAGGAAATGGAAGTGGGAGTCTTTCACTGAAGCACTATATTTCTATAAGGAGAAAGAGTACTGGGAAAACATGGCGTCGAAGTCATTGGCAGGACGCCGCCTCGTCGAAGACTTTATTAAAAATCACAAAAAAAAGATGCGTGCGCTGGCTCAAGAGATGGGTGTGAACAGCCCGTTGCGTGTTGAGAGAAGGAAATGGGGGTTTGGACTCAAAAGAAGAGGGAACAAGAGTACCGAGAAAAGAAGGCCGCCCAAGAGCTGGAGCAGCATGTGAATGATATTATTGCCGAATTATGTTTGAGTAATGATTCCATCCGCACTAAGTTCTCGCTTCTATAGTTTGCATCCTATTTGCTAAGTTGTTGTTCTGCTTGCATACAGAGATTGGATGCATTGGAGAACACTTGGTTGAGAAGGCCCGTGCAAGTTACGTGCAACAAAAAATGGAAGAGGCCGAGAGGCATGTGGAGATGCTAACTGAGCAAGATGGCGACACTTCCAAGTTGAGCCAGCTCTTAGCTCTTGCTGAGGTGGGATTGAAGGAGAAAGAAGAGGAAGATACCTCCAGATTGGCCGAGCTCATAGCTTTGGCTGAGGTTGGGCTTAAGGCGGAGGAGGAGGGCCAGTCCGTGCAACAGCGGGCAGCCGAGGCGGAGGCGGGGTTCGATGAACAGCAAGAAGACGATGAGTTCATGTACCAAGTTGACGAGGAAGCCGAGGCGGATTACTACAAGCAAAAGGAAGTACGTGCGAACCCCGTCATGTTGGTAGAGGACGATGATGAGTTCATGTCCCAAGCCGCTGATGAAGTGGAGGCTGCTTATTACAAGCAAAAGGCAGCTCAGTTTCATGATGCCGATGCAAGCAGCAGCAAGAAGGTTGTGGTTGACGATTGGGTGTCCGAAGATGACGAGATGGTCACGGACCATGTTCCGGACTTATCAAAGTTGTTGCCTCTGGAGGAGAATGAATCGTCTGACGAAGATTTGCTACCCGGTCTTCAACATCTGTTCCAATACAAATAAACATTGTTCCTTCGAATTTATCAGTAAGAAATGTGCCATCAATTGACACAACCGGTCTACAGTGCTTGAATGCTTTGATACTCTGGCCAAATGCCCAAAACGCCCTGCCGAACACCTCCCTCCTATTCCTCGTTTCACCAGACTTTGGTAGGTGCTCAAAGTGCATCCCGGGATTTTTAGCTTTCATGGCGTTCAACATGACTGGGAGACGCATAAGCTTCCTCCCAATCTCCAAAGATAAGCTCCAAGGCTCTTTGTTTGGCACGCCATGCCTTTCCATATTTCACATAGTAGTTGTACGGCTTGAAAATGACCTCAATCAAAGCCGCAACGGTAATGGTTGGCATGTACTTGACGACGGGGCACAATTGCCTTGCAATGAACCTAGAATTGAGCTGTAGGTGCTTGTCTTCTGCTTCCGCCGTAGCACAATTATGTGGCTGCTTCACTGAAGTAATCTTCAATTGGCCCGCTTTAGTCTTCCTAACACATACTTTGCACTGACAGTGTTCTACTTCACAAGCCACAGTGTATCTTCGATCCCTGTGCGAGTTTACCACCCTGAAAGGACGGTTGTGCAAAATAGAATACTCTTGCAACCATGTCTTCACATCATCCATGGTAGCAAACAAAATACCTTTTCTTATGATTATGCATGCACTAACATCAGGGACTGATGTGTCACTAGGTCCTACATCTGCAACAGCCCTATGGCCATGGCTAAGGTCCTCAAAATCAGGCACCATTGGATCCCTGTCCAGCAGCACCCTTCTCAAGATGTCCAACTCCCGAGGGCTCAAACGACGAATAGGCCGATCATCGTCAGAGTCAATGGCAAATTCATCCTCATAGGTTTCTTCATCTCCGGTTTTATCCACATCTAACCTATTGGAAGCCCTAGCACCACCAAAATCTTCGTCATCGCTTATGTCGTCATCAACTTCATCATGTCCACTACCATCATCCACGTCTGCTCCCTCATCACAAACTTCAAAAAGGATGTCATCTTCACTCATATCGTCCTCATCATGGTAGGTATCTCCATTGTCATGATCATTTCCATCAACGCCATCAATCCCGTCATCATGATAGGCACATTCATTGCCATGATCATCTTCATCATCGCCGTCAAACCCGTCATCATGGTACGCACCTCCATTGCCGTCATCATCTCCATCACCACCACCGTCATCATACATTGGTTGTGTCAGCACGAGGTCTTCTTCCAACGAATGACCGTTATATCTCTCGACTTGGTTCGATGGACATGACTCATCGCGGTCACGACCGTCGCGACAACCCTTATAAACCACCACATCTAAAGAATGAACTTCAGAACACATAACAACAGCCTTGTAAGCACCCCATTCGCTTTCACTAGTGATTTTCAGCAACATCTTTACCGGGGGCCCTTAGATGACCCGACATCTATCAACCCTTCCAAACGCAGAGCTACATCTCCTTCTCCACAACCTAACCTCACTTTTGCTTCCTCTACTATGTTCGCCAAAGACGGAGACTCCCCAAAAATCATGACCTCCTCAACCATGCCCATAAGCTCAATATTGTCATCCCTTGTCTTAACAACACGTCCACCATGATGAAACCTCACTAGTCTATCCATCTACACCAATGAAGTTATTGTCCAATTAATAACATCTATGAAGAAATATAAGTGAAATTTAACATGCTAAAACCATTCTCTACAATCATCCACGAACAACTAAAATCATCCTACTATTGTCCAATTAGTAACTTCCACTACAGAGCAATTTTCACTATAGCAATACGTAGTATACAATGAAACCACTAAACATATGTACATGATTTGGTACAACCATGAACAAACCCTAGGCATCCTAATCCTTAAAACATTACCCAATACACAGTGGAGACCATCTCTATAACTAATTAAATGTCACCAAATCCATCTAAATCAAACATTTCACAAATCACCTTCTCCATCCATCCATATCATGAGTGCCTAGGGTTCAAGCAAAAAACACCAATGCAGCTACAACTACGTGGATAGAATGGAGGAGGGGAAGGAGTAGTACATCGTGCGCGTCTCCACGGGCCGGATCCGGTCTCCTAGGCCACCATTTGCTCACTAGGGTTTGGGGGCGGAGTGTGGGAGAGAGAGAAGGGCGCCGGTGCTCACTGGAATGGAGGAGGAGGAAGAAGGGCCGGCGCGCGGGCTTAAGTGCCCAGACCTCGGCGTTGAGTCGACTCACGCCGAGGTCTGCGGCTCGGCATTAAACGACGCCACGCCGAGGCAGGTGGGTCCTGTAGCCACTTTGCCGCGTGCGACCGTGGTCGTCGATGACGTGGCAGGGGTTCGGCGTCCACTGACACAACGCCGAGCCACATAACTCGGCGTTTCTGCGCTGCACGCCGAGCTTTTGTCCTATTTTCATAAATAGTTTTATCTGGGGTCTATTTGCAAAAAAAAAGTTTTCAAAAAGGACCAAAATATAAAATTTTCACCGCTGAAGCATGCGGTTTGTCGTCCGCATGGCCTACTCGCTCGCTCGTGATCACACAGGTGGATGGCCCGGAGATGCTCGTGGGCTGCGCTTCTGGGATTCACGATGGAGGCCGGGACGGGGGCGGCCGTGCGGGGCGGGGGGTCGCACTGCTAGCGCCTAGCGGCCACCTGATCCGACGCGAAGAATTCCGCCCTAATGGTATCCAGCTCGCTAGCGAGTATCGGCCCAACCAGTAAGAAAGGGAAACAATAAAACTCAGCGCTAGCAAGATAGCAAGAGCTTAGCTCGCATGTTTTTCAATTCCCTTGACTTACCTTACCAATATCTACCCTTTTACCTTTTAATAATTGTTTTTAGGTTCTACGTTAGCCGACGATTCGCAAAGGATGTTGGGGACGACCTGAAGTGATCCCACTCTACCATCTTGCTTCCTTCACTTAGGGTCCGTTTTACAAATTCCTTGGACTCCAGCTCGCTACTATATATATATGCTATATAAGCCAGTGCATCATGAGTTTATTTCTCAAATATGATCCTCATACTAGTATTAATTGTTGGCTTGTGAGGAATACGTTGATGGTGTATTAACATATTTGATTTCATGAACAAAAAAATTGAGTAGTAGAGAGATGATGGGCTAACTTATTCTTCAAACCAAACAACCTAACTGATAAAGACATGACACCCTCAGATACAACCATTACATGAAGCTCTCCCAGTTTGACGCCTCGGAGAGCTCCCGTCGTCAGGCAACTTTGCCTAGAAGAGAACCAAACAGGCCGTATATGCAATGGCGGCGCATGTAATTTTGTTCTGCACAAACGTTATGAGCCATGTTCCCATGTCAAATTGCCTTCACAACATATAGGATTAAGTCCACTTTTGGCTCCTCAACTCTTACCTTTATTTAATTTTAATCTAAAACTATAAAACCGTCTAACTTTGATACCTCAATTATCAAAACTGTTTAATTTTGATCCCAGAGCCAATGAAAACCACTCTAAATCGCTTTTAGCGGTCAGAATTGAATGGTTTTGATAGTTGAAGTGTCAAAAATTAGACACAAACAAGAGTTGAGGGGCCAAAAATAGACTTAACCAACTAATTTAGTTTTTAAATAATTATGAAAAAATAGAACTTATCAATAAATATTTATATGTATTAAAATATTACCTACACGTCATTAGATTTTTTTTTGTTCTAAATAAGAATTCAAATTTATTTAAATTAATTTTTCATAATTAGTTAGATAATATGTATTAAAATATTACCTACACGTCATTAGATTTTTTTTGTTCTAAATAAGAATTCAAATTTATTTAAATTAATTTTTCATAATTAGTTAGATATTTACTTATAAATTTAGATATTTATAAATTTAGATTTACTCATTGACAAATATTTAAACATTATGTGATGGTTTGCTGAATGTACTTGTAATGATCTTTTTTTGTTTTGGGTCACCTAGTCCCTCGGTCCTTGTCTAAGGACCTTAGGTAAGTCCAGCTTCCTGCTAACAACCCCCCCCCCACCACTGCTTGAAAGAGAACTTCAAACATATAGATTAGATTTTAAACAAATTCAGGATTTTTATTAAAAAAATCTAATGGTGTCTAGGTAATATTTTAATACATATAAATATTTATCGATAAGTATATTTTTCATAAATATTTTAAATGAAATTAGTTGATTAAGTCAATTTTTAACCCCTCAACTCTTGCTTATGTCTAACTTTGACACTTCAACTGTTAAAACCATTCAATTTTGACTCCTGAGACGATTTGGAGTGGTCTTCGATGGCTCTGGGGTCAAAATTAAACGGTTTTGATAGTTGAGGTCCCAAAGTTAGATGGTTTTATAGTTAGGGGGTTAAAATTAGATAAAGACAAGAGTTGATGGGTCAAAAGTAGACTTAATACCAGCGTATATAATAAATCCTGGTTGTTAGGGCAATTACAACATGCTTTTATATCTTTCCTACTCTCTTTTTTTTAATTATAAGACACTTCGACATTTCTAGATACAATAACATATTTAGGCGCATAGAAAAAATTATGAATCTAGAAAAGCTAAATGTCTTATAATATGCAATGAAGGGAGTAATTTATAGGAATATAGATTCTTGTGAAAAAATACCCTCCAACAATGTCTTTAAATGAATATCCAAATATAGACACCCTCTATTCTAGATTTCTCGTTAGCCAATCATGAAGAGCAATAGAAAAGTTGTGTAGGGTACTATAAAACACAATTTTTACTCAAAAATTGACTCTTCAAATGATAATTTAGAGAGTAAATTTTAGAAAGACTGTTGTAGATGCTCTTAGATTTTGATCGGGTGGATCAAACTAGATTGTTAGGAATGTTTGAAATGCTTGAGTTTCAAAGATGCTATTTTTGTCATTTTTACATAACAACCGTTTGTTGTGGGCTCTCAAACACAAGGTATATGGTTGACAGGCCTCCAAAAAACTACTTTGTAGCACGACACTTTACCTTTTGCGTACCATATAGGTAGAAAAAGGGAAGAAAGAATGTATGCATAACGGAAGCGAAATTAAACATATAGGCGTCTTCAATTTCTAAGGAATTTAAAAGTCACCAATCAAAGTAGAGCAATACTGCTAGAGCATCCGTGGGTACATAAGCGAAAGTTACTGAAGCAGAAGCCATCAGAAGCACACCGTACCCACAAATGACAGAACTCACTCATGGTCATGGGCTTCTCCCGCTTCCCCGTGGACATCCCCAACGAAATTGGGCTCTTGAACGACTGCACTTCCCTCCTGCCTTATCCGCTCCTCGAGTACATGATCCTTGATCAAGTAGTTTTGGTCAAAGTTTAACAACATCAGCTCCCCCTCCTGACCAATCAAGGAGGCCACGGTCTCGGTCTCTGGGTCAAACCCATACAAATGCAGGTCCAGATCCGCCGGGAGTGGGTCGTCCAATTCCATTTGTCCCCTCAGCCTCATTGTGAGCACTTTCCCTGAGAGTACCTGCCAGCAATGGATCAGCTTCCACAGCCTGTCGCTTAGTTCACTTCCAGGCTCTCCCAGCCGAATGCGCTTCGCGATCTCTTGGTAAACAGAGCGTAGACGTGTAGCTTCGCAGAAGGTAACTATCACTCTTTGCACCGCCTTCTTGAGTGCTTCCTTTTCGGCACCTCGGTCCTCGTACAGTGACAAGGTGATGAATATCTGCTGCAGTACAATCCTACCTCCTGGCGTCGTCCTGTCACTGCAAGTGGCATTGTACTAATACATTAGTTAGTACATATACTCTCTTGGTTAAATTATTAGACGTTTTGGCTTTTTTAGATTCATGGCTTTTATTATACGTCTAGATATACACATTACACTGCAGGCATGTTTAGATGCCTATGTATTCATCGCAATCTATGTGAATCCACCCCAATATACATGGATTGAGGTACGTATATACATGAGCATCAAATAATACATATATCTAGCTAGATACATAGGAAAAAGAATACATTTGGAAACAGCCAAACTTCTTGTTATTTAGGATGGAGAGAGTAACTGTTATGGTTTACTAGTATTTTTAGCCAAAAAAAACATGCTACCTTTGTTCTGTAAGGAGTGCAATTCAAAACATCAAACTACTTTAAGTCTAGTGAAGTGTATACAAACTTAAAAGGCAGAGTATCAACGCAAATGATTCACTAGACTTAAGGAAATATAACGTATGATGATATTTATTTTTGGTATAATAAATATTAGTTATTCCTTCTGAAATATGGGTCAAAATCAATTAGCTAAAGACGATGCACACTTATTTTTTTTTGAGACTGAAGGAATAGATGACTGTAGATCTTACCCACGATGGCCGCTGCCAATCCCTATACTCACACCCTCGGTGTTCAAACAAGCAGGCAGTTTCTCATTATAAAACCTATACCAGATTCCTGGCCCTTCGTTAATTTGAATTTGAACTCTGTGTGCCTGGTCAGCTGCGCGCTCATCTTTGCTTAAAATTCGGTGCCTCCGGAATGCAATGAAGTACATATCAGTGTCACGAACAAGGAGATCCACCATAAAGCGAGAATCCATACGGTTGGTCAATCGTATGATGAAATGGCTATCTCCAGTTTCCGGGTTGGGAAGTGGACATATCGGCACGTTGTGCCCTATGACATCCGGAGCAAAGGCGCATTGGCGCACCTTTATTGCATCCATCACAGCCTTGTACCTTGGCTCACCATCATTCACATCAAACACAATAATAGGCAAGTCCTGAAATTGAATTATACTCTTACATGTTAGTATTTGAAGACGAGATTTGAATTAATTAATTAGTAGAACGTCAGTTATATTACTGAACTATATTTGCATGAATTATAACGGTGAGTTAATTAGCTATTCTTACATTCATGTTCCTTTGTCGTGGCGCGAAGAGCCTCACTAAAACCGGAAATGGTGGAGTGCCGTCATCTTGTCCTCGTCTTCCCCTTGCTCCTCCTCTTCTTATCCTTCCTCCTACTGCTCCTCCACCTCCCCCTCCTCCTCTTCGTTCTCTACGTTGTATCCGTGGTCGTGCTTCTTCATCCACCTCCATGTACCTGCATGAGAAATATTTTAGCAATGATCAGTATCCATTCATTTGGAAAGTTGTCTTACATCAAACCTTTTTATATATAACATCTACACACGTCCGGGAGTAAGCATTCCCATTATTAGACCTCGTTTGTAGGGCTTCAACTCCTCTTGAATGGACTCTGGTTTCCTCTGGTGGTGGAGCTGAAACCATTTTATTTTCGTCATAATTTGTATTAGATTTATGAAAAGGAGCCGAAGCTACTTTTTCGCCTCCAGCCCTTCGGACAAAAACTGTTTCGGTTTCTCCAGACTTGTTACAAAGAGCCGCTTTTCTTATGGACGTTTGACGGAGCTCCTTGCAAGGAGCGACAGGAAGTTAATTGGAGGCTTGGATCCGGAATGCTGCCAATTGTTGTTCTACACGACTACACCCGATGATTCAGCGCATCGCACTGCTGCCGTCCCTAGCGGCGAGGGCTCCACGGATCCGCCGCCGTCTCCCACGCCACGCAAGATCCGGCCTCATCTCGCCCGGCCGGCCACCACCGGGCACCGGTTCGACGCCTTCCTGTCCCCATCCCCCACCAGCGCCCACGACCATGGAAACCCGGTAGGCGGTAGCACAAACTCGATGATGCTAGCTGCCTAGCTCGTTCCTTCTGATTTCTGAATGTGTGTTTTTCGCGGCATCGATTTTCAGGCACTGTATAAAGTGTGCGTGCTACTATATAAGGTGGTGAACAGTGAACTGTGTTCTGTGGTGGCCACCACAGTCCACAAGGCCAAAGCAGCGTCGCCCCTGAATCCCTGGTGCCCATTGCATCCACATGCACGCCGGATCGTAACGCGTTGCTGTCTCTAGTACAGCAGCATGCTCGCCATCTCTCTCTCTCTCTCTCTCTCTCTCTCTCTCTCTCTCTCTCAGGTGCAAAATTTGGAAATGCATGACCCATAAAAAGATCCAGAGCGTTTCGTCTCCCAAAGGAAAAGACAAGTGGGGATAAGGGAGCATTTGCTTTGCATTGGTCCAAGAAACCAAACTTGGCACAACAAGAAATCAAGAGAAAGCAAGTCCATAACGAAACATGGCACAACAAGCTAGAAATCAAGTTCATAACTAATCTTGGCACAACAAGAAATCAAACCGAAGCAAGTTCATCTCCCAACAAAAGAAAAGACAAGTGCATAGACTGACGCGGAAAACGCGCTGTATGTACCTGCGACGACGGCCATGCTCGTCCGAAGCTAGCTCGTGGATGGAGCTGCAGCATTGTCCCATCAACTCCGCTCACGGCTTCTCCCGCCCTCCGGCTCCGGTCCTTTCCGGTCGTCGCTTGAAAAATGAAGCTCTTGGTGGTCTGGAGCCGCGCCTAGCCGGTAGGTGCGGTGAGGGAGGGTTTTGGGAGAAGAGAAGCAGGAGGGAGGAGTGACGACGAGTGAGTTGCTGTGAGTATTTAGTAGGAGAGCCCCACGCGCTGCGTTGCACAAGGTGACAAGGGGCAGCAGGAACAGAGATGGCGTGGGCGAGTGCGCATTTCTTGGGTCAGGCCGTCAGGGCCTTTTCCAACGCAAAAAAAAAAAAAATTACAACCCATCATATTATATGTTTAGAGATATGGATAGAGTATTAAATATAAATACCTTTTTCAACATAAAAAATTTGCAGCCCATCATATTGGATGTTTAGACATATGTATAAAATATTAAATATGGATAAAATAAAAATTGCACAGATTGCGAGTATTTTTCGAGACAAATATTTTAAGTCTAATTAGTACATGATTTAACAATGTGGTGCTACGGTAAACATTTGCTAATAATTGATTAATTAGGCTTAATAAATTCGTCTCATGGTTTACTTGTGAGTTTTGTAATTAGTTTTTTTTATATTCGAACATCACATGTGACATCACATAAAATATCCGATGAATAGCTGTAGTCTATATCTCTAGATTTAGATCGTCTATGGTCCAAAAAATATATATGTAGACGAAGTATATAGTCATACTAAACCATCTACAGTAGTATGTGGTTATACTTTTTTGTTATACATAAAGTATATGGTTGTACTTTTTAATATACTATTGCAGTGGTATTTTAGTAATATATTTAAAAGTATGGGTTCTGTTGAAAAAATTTTGCATACTAAAATTTGAAGTATCTTAAATTGAGTATCTAAACATACTCAAACTGATAAAATAGTATGTACGCATACGCAATATGGTTTATTGAAGGTGGGAGTAACTACTCATGAGAGTATATATATATATGCACTATATATATATATATATATATATATATATATATATATATATATATATATATATATATAATGTGTTGTACTGAATGGTTAGGGTTCTCATATGATACATATTGTTCATGCCTCCTATTTTTTTCTCATGCCACTAATACACCATGAATTAGTTTCAGACATGAATGCTTTTGAGATTGTTCTGCACCTGCATGCTTTTACATTTTGCCTAAAGCATTCACTCTGGAAGACAATAAGAACATTTTTTCAATTTTTTCTATGCCTTAGCTTCAAATACATGAGTCGTGTTTTATGACAGCAAACATGCAAGAAGAGATGAACAATACTGCTTTCTTCAATCGTTGGCAACTCATGTGTTGGTGCTGCAGTGAAGAAGATGGAACACAGACACATTATTGTTTTTCATGATTATTGATTTCTTACACATGACTTTCTTGATGTGCTGTGCCAAGCAAAAATGAATATGACAAACAAGAAATTTCTTGATGCCTACCTATTTTGTTAGATTCCACATTACCATTGCCACTTCTCCTGATCTGGTTGCCAAACAACACCTCAATATATTTGATTGGAGTTAAGAAATAATGTGGTTATTGAATTATTGGTCTTATATAACATATACTTTATAGTTACGCATTTTGGTACTGCTCCATAGTGGTTCTTGTGTAAGTACAGTTTTTACCTCCTATAGTGTGCTCTGCTATGTAGGGCTAAAATGGAGTTGTTCAGATCCAAAGTTACCCTTATTGTAATCAGAATTAAATCGACTTATGACTTGCATTTGCGGTGCCATTGTACAGTAAGCAAAAGCCCTTTATATTATTTCCTCGTCTCTGAATTTACATGAATATTCTTGATATGCCTGCGAGATAGTATATCCGGTTCACAATGCTCAGATAATTAATCTCATGATGTATTTTCGTAGCTCCGAGTTTACATGGCTGCTCTGAATGTTATGCCTACAAGAGAGCATATTATTGCGCTTGTGAAGAAGGTATGGTCAGATGATTAATCCCATGGTGTATTAACTTTCTGATGCACACTCTCTGCCGTCCATTTTCATTTTTTAGGCTGTGTACTAGAGCTTCGTGATATGCTTAGGTCCTAATTCAAAGAATCCTATGTGTTCAACGTAGATATGTGTAGGTTTTGGAGAAGAGAAATAAAGCATCCCTTGGGTCCCTCGGGAGAAGGTGGCCCGAGCGAGGACTTGTCCACCCATAGCTCGTTCCCTGACGCCAAGGATGTATCTTTTGCTAGAGGGTGAGTACGAGGAGAATCAGTCAGGACTCATGAGGTTCATTGGATCATGCCCTTAATCTAAGGATTTGACGTACCCCATGTTTGACTCTCTCAGTGGTTTTATCCTAAAAGAAAATTTTCCAAAGCAGCAATCTAACAAGTTTTCCATGAGATCAGAGAGCTTTCCGTCGAATTTGTAAAGAACTGGACTTTACAAGCGAGATTGGCTTGGGCTGAGTTTGTGCAGAGCTAGCGGCCAGAGGCTGAAAAAAACGAGACCTAGGCCGGTTTGTCTGCTTTCGGCTGGCGAGTATCTAGAAAATTCCCATTTGTCTATTTTTTTTTATGTTTTTCAATTGCAACTAATTTCCAAACTCAAATTTAACTCTCTTGACCTCTTTTCACAATCAACACAAATATCTCGGTGTATGTTCAGCACAAGGATGAGGACGGGACTCGGAATGCATCTGTCTACTGAGAGCACCCTCAACATTATAAGATAGTTATAATTCTAAGGTAACTTTTCAATAATATTAATTTTTTAACACATAACTTTTATAAGATAGTTATGATTCTAAGATAAATTTTTAATAGTATTAATTTTTGAGCACATAACCCCAACTAATAATATAAATAGTTGCCACATAATAACCTCACGTGATTTTGGTTGTGTATAACATTAGTTCTTTGTCACAAGATAGTTTTTTCTCTTCTTTCAATTGTTAAATATAAAAGAGTAATGTCCATTTGCCGGCCCTCATGGGTGTGCCATTCCAGTCCTTAAACTTACAAAGTACTCCTATGTCATTCTGGATCTCAAACTTACAAGATATGTTATTCTAGTCATCGAACTTATAAGGTGTGTCCACTTCGATCCTTTAGATTTAAAATTTTTTGGAATTTTGAACAACATTTTTTTTCAATAAGTGTTTAATCATGACTGAAGTAGGTTTAAAAGATTCGTCTCGTGATTTATATGCAAAATATGCAAATATACAGAAATTTTATCTACATTTAATGATTCATGCTGACATATTCGATGCGATAAAAATCTTCGAATTTTAAAGTGCATCTAAACATGACTAAACATGACGAAAAACATATACTATCGCCCGTTTAGACGCGCAAAACTTTTAAAATTTGGAAAAGGAATCTTTTCCAATAAGTATTCAATCGTGGTCTAAATAGGTTTAAAAGATTCGTCTCGTGATTTACATGTATACAATGTAAATATACAAAATTTTTATCTATATTTAATATTTCATATATACACCGTAACAATCTTGAAATTTTGAAGTGCATTTAAAGCGGCCTATATATTGTTTAAATCGCTGTGTAATCATACGGGACGTTAAATGCCGATGCAAGCAATTAATGTAGCTAGCTCTGACAGCCCTGATGAAAACAAAAGGCACACGCAAAAGGACACTGTGAGGAAAAGCAGAGGGATGGCCGCCGAGCACGCCTAGAATGGCCAATAATGGAGGTCATCGCGACCAACCCACACGCCTGGCAGTGTAGCAGCTACAGTCGGAATTCGTCGTGACCCTGACCAATTCATCGTGACCCTGACCGGAGTCTAGAGAAATCAAACGCTCTCGGCGTCGTAAAGTTAGGTGCCCCGGGCCCCGATTACGCATAACCATTCAGGGATGCAAAAAGTTTTGTAATTTTGATAATATAGTAACATGCTAATTTTAACAATAAATATTCAATTATAATCTAGTTAGACTTAAAAGATTCGTCTCGTAATTTATAGACCAACTACGTAATTAATTTTCTTTTTATATTAATATGTACTCTCTCCATCTCCAATTGACTATCGCCGTTGGTTTTCGTGTCACGAGTTTGACTGATTTCTTGAAAATATGTGTGACTATTTATATCTTCAAATAAATTTGTTACAAAACTAAATTTAAATATCTATCCAATGATATTAGTTATGTACTATAAATATAGATATATATATTTTTTATATTTAGTCAAAATTGTTTTCCGGCAGACGTAAACGATAGATATTTTAGGACGGAGAGAGTAATGCTCTATATATGCTTTTACATATTAATGTAACGGAACATTTTGATGGAACAAATTGTTAATGGGACTTGGCAGATGCTGTCGGGAAGGGTAACAACAGCTGCGGCGTTATCCTCGTGCCGTGCTGGGAAGCTGCCCACGCGGCATGGTTGCAGTGCCTGATGGTGAGTATCGAGCACGTTTGACACCGAGGCCGCGTGCATAACACCCGTTGTCGGAAACACCTGCGTCCTGCGGACAAAGCATCTTGAATACGTAGATAGAAGAACAATTTTAGAGTTAAAAGCATCTCAATTTTAGATAAGTTTATATAATAAGATAATAATATTTATAATATCAACTAAATATTATTAAATTTTTATTAAATATATTTTTATAGTAAATTTATTTGATGTCATAAATCTTTTTTTTCTTCTTTATAATTTGATTAAATTTGAGATATTTTGACTCGCTAAGATTCTTAGAATGACTTATAATTTACAATACTCCCTCCATCCATTTGATTATGCAATTATGAGAAGTGTGTCGGTCAAGTGGTGTCAACTTTTGCTAAGTTTATAGAAAACGTATTAGCATTTATGTCTCGAAATAAATTTATTAAGAAAATATATTTCAAAACAAATCTAACGATACTTATTTTGTTTCATAAAAGTTAGTATTTATTTATATAATTTTAGTCAAAGTTTATAATAGTTAACTTTACGAAGAAGTGAGAATTGCATATTCATTTAGACGGAGCGACTAGTTGCACATCCATGCTTTGTGATTTGATCGTGTCGTCTTATCGGGCCACGCTAGCAGCCCTACGCGGCTTTCGCAACCGGTCAGTTATGGCAATAGGGTCACGTCAATTTTAACCGATACTGATTTATTATAAATAAACGAATAATAATGTTTCACGGCTGAAATTAAGCACACATGACGATGGCCAGGACCAATACTATACAGGAAACGCCAACGACCCAAGACACAATAAAAACATTCTACTGCACCGGCCCACATGGCTACCGCAAGGTATGTCGACTTTTATATTGCAGAAAAACAAGGTAACCAGGGCACCAAAATCAAATTACAATGGCAATCCTACTCCTAGTCAGATGTTACTCTGATGCATCACTTGTACCGGGTCATGCCAACAATACAAGGGCTGGTCCTCATCTTCAACCCGGAAACTTCCTTGAAAAAAAGAAAAGAAAAGAAAACTCCCACAACATCCGCGGTATACATTCAGGTCACAAGACAACACAAGTTGATTCAGTTCTGATGGCTGAAGGTGCAGCCCTCAGAATTGCAGCTTTGTCTACTTCAATGTCTCCTACCTAACTGACAACCAGGCAATGATCAACTTCTTCAACTCAGCAGACACATCCTTGCCACCACACTGGAAGCTTAAAGGCCTCACGGCTCAATTCCTAGAAGCAACTCTCAACAGGAGTTCAAAGTCTGCAAGATCCATAGATCCCTCGATACCACTGCACACACTTTAGATTCTCAAGCTTTTAATTCTACTGTTGCTACTACTCATACTGTATTCTCTTGTTCTTCTCAGAGCAGCAACTCTCAGTCTCACTCCACTGTAAAGGATGTACTCATGTCTATAATTTGAGAGCCTTTCAAGCTCTTGGCTATATATACATTGCTATTAAATTCCAAAGTCTGTTTTTTGGTTAAAAAATGTACCACTCATGTCAGCCATATAAAGCATTCCAACAAAGATATTCCCATTACTTACTGCAAAATATTACTTTAGGCAAAGTGAAAACTTAAACATCCCACATTATCATCACCTACAACAACTAAAGTGAACTTTAAGTAAGATTGTAATTAACAGTAACAAATGACCAAGCAACAGTGAATTTCATTTTACAGAAGAGAAAGTTAAGCCTAGCATGACTTCTACCAAATCCTTTGGGTGTGAAATCTTTCACTTTCATATCAACTAAGTGATTACCCTGCCATGCCTTGACAAAAACCTTCAACTTTCCCTTGCGCTCAACAGAAACAACTTGGCGTGAAAGCTCAATCATACCGTCAGGAGTAACAGGCACTTCCTCATCTCCAGAATCAAGCAATAAGACTTCATCACCGATGCTGCCAGTACAAACAAAAACTTCACTGCGGTAACCTTGCCATGACCCATTAACCATTTGCACACTTATTGTCGCCTCCACCGACCGAGAAATATGACCATGTGTAAACTCTATTATGCTAAGCTTACTAGTATAGTCTGTGATAAGTACTCTCGAACCAAGAGGAGACTGATGCACTAATGGCTCAGCTAGATAGCTTAAATCTTTATCCTCAGACTCAATACCACCCTTCACTGACAGCTCAACCTCAAAAGTCACAGGCCGCAACATCACAACAGCTCTAGTAGGACCAATCAGTTTTAAGTATGGCTTCTGGAAGAAACACAAATAGAGAAGACATAAATAAAGTGAAGCAAAAGAAAAGGAAAACAATAAGCAGCAAAATCAATCTAGAACAGTATATAAAGAACAAAAATATTGAAGACATAGATGTTGTGGCACGCAAACAAACAATAGCTCAATACTACCTCCGTCTCATAATAAATCAATTTCTACAATCACTTAAAGTCAAGGTATCTTGAGTTTGATCAACTTTATATGAAAGAATAGTCTATAACACCAATAAGTACATTATAAAATATATTTCATGATGTATCTGCTATCTAGTGATACCAATCTAGTATCATAAATGTTGGTGCTCTTTTCTATAAATTAGGTAGGATAACTCTAGAATTTAGTTTATTTTGAGATGGTGGGAGTACATCTGGGGGTACAGCATGAAATAAATGATGAAATAATAAATTATACTTCAGGTTAGAGATTATTGCCTGTACCTCTTGGGTGAGGGTTTGGAAACTATCCCTTTTGCAGTTGAAGATAATATTGCGTCTGCGATCAACTGCATCACGCAGAGCGACCGTCCCAAAGACACGAAGTGGCCACTGTAAACCCCCTCTCACTTCTGCGACCTTGACTGAAAAGATCTGTAGAGTATCGTATGGGAAGGCAGTGTATTGCGGTGCAGGATTATCTGTAAAACGCATGGGAGGGATCTTGGCTGCACATAGTGAGCTATGAGTCAGATTAATTTCAAATGATTTTGATTCATAACAAGAGAAAAATGTGTCCAAGTAAACTATGAATTGAATTAATGAAGACAGAACTCACTGGTGGCCTCAAAGTCGCCGAATGTGTCGGACCAGAGCCTGTTCCAGGAGTCGCGGAACTCGGCAGCCTCCAAGGCACAAAGATCCGGCGGCGGCTTGTCTTTGGCCTCCTCCGTCTCCTTCTCCCACGCCGCGAGCAACTCTGCGTACTCACGCGCCCTCCTCTTCTCTTCCGCCGGATCGAGAGGGGGTTGTTTCTTCCTCGTCGGCACGACCGCGTCTCTTGGGCGGTCTCTCCTCAGCGTCTGCGACTCTAGCTCCATGGGCGATTCTAGCTCCATGGGCGACTCTAGCTCCATGGCACGCGGAAAGTCGCCGCCGCCACCGCCACCACCACCAAAACTGCCACCGCCGTGCAAGGTTGGATCTAAACCTATGTGCGGTGGCTCTGTTCCTTTCTGTATCTCAACATGGATCCGGGCTGGGTTAATGTGGAGTTTGTTTTCCCGGTCCAAGTCGAATATTTTCTGGGATCAAGCCGGCTCCGACCCCCGAGCATGACTCCTACAGGCCGACTTACGTTACGGGCCGGTTTCTTCTCGGGTGCCGATGATTTTTTTTTTGGCATGTCTACCCAGGCCCCGTCCTGTCAAATTATAGACCTAGAGTGAAGCCACAGGCCATGGCCCTTTAATACAAGTATAATGATACAATGACGAATCTAATAAGTGTAACGCATAAAAAAATTCTTATGAAACAACCAAAAAATTATACATCTTATATTTGGGAACCTATCCTGTGTAAACTACAACCTTCGTGAAAATCTGTGCAAACTACAGCAAAACAGTCATCTAAATTCAAAAAAGAATCGCACATGTAGATGATATGATGATACACAACCTTGTAAAATATCTTGTCCAAACTCGACTTCGTTTGTGAGATATAAAAATAACAAATTTCTAACAAATCACCGGGACAGCTTTCTGGTTTGAAATTTGTTATTTTTATATTTCACAAACGAAGTCGAGCTTGAACAAGATATTTTACAAAGTTGTGTATCATCATATCATCTACATATGTGATTTTTTTTTAATGAATTTAGATGACTTTTTTGCTGTGATTTGCATAGGTTTTCACGAAGTTCTGGTTTGCACGGAATACGTTTCTCTTATATTTACGTTAAAAATTTCTTACATTTGTTGTTGCAAAGTCATTGATGATGGCCTCAATATCAATTTCATCTATTAACATGTGCTTGTACAGCTCTTAAAAAATCTATGAATAGATCCCCCTTGTGATTCTTTCAAGGCCTTTATCTTTCCCTCTTTTGTATTGTGATTGAGAAAAATACCTAACAATTAAAAAAATATCATACTAAATTCAACATGATTGCTATTTGTATTGGATTCCTCATTCTTAAATTCCAATCTAAAGAAGTATAAAGAATAAAGAATAAAGATTGGTTGGGGACGGAGATTAGTAGATTATTTGGACTTGGCTGCTTAGGGCGGCCAGTTATTACCTCCGCAGCCGCACGGAAGCTATTAGAAACACGGATTCAGTATTTCAGTAAGCGTGCGTCGCGCCGCTCGTCGCCGGTCGTCAGCCGCTCGTGGCCTCGCGCTCGATGGCCAAGACGCACGCAATCGTCGTTGGTTCCATTCTCTGCTCGTGCAGGAACCGAGCTGTCGCCGAGGCCGCGCGGCGGAAGGGCAGAGTCGGCGAGTCACGGAATCCTATCTCGTACGCCTGCTTGTTCTGTTCTAAGGGCCAATACAAAGAATACTAGTATAATTTGGGGGCACAGCATGAAATAAATTGATCCAGGCGCGCAAGGGGAGGGGAACTGCTGATACTGATCGGGCGGCTACGGCGAGCTCGGCTACGAATGGAGCAACCACAGAAGGAAGGCCGATTCGGCCCAAGAAGAAGAATCCGCGAGTGCACGGCCCAGAGTGGTTGAACGTGTGAGTGCGTGCGTCGGCAAGTGAGATGAGAGTATAAGTAGTGAGTCCTTCTTGTGCAAGGGGTATGAACAATTGCTGTAAAGACACTACCAACTCCAATATATCCATCTCCGTTCCTCGCCCTCTGCTGTTCTTCCTATCCTAGTTCCGATTCGTCTACTCTCCACTCCTTTGCTGCTAACAAAATTGGTATCAGATCCATAGCGTGCACCGATCTCGTTCCTCACCAACGCCTTGATCCGGCGCCGTGATCCCCGACGGCTGGTTGATTTCCGGTTTCGCGCAGCGTCGCCGTCGAAATCCCGTAGGTCCGTGCCAAGGTTGGCGTGATCGGCTGAGGTGTTGCGAATTCCACTCTGGAACCGCATGAGATCGAGCACAACCACTACACACGGTTCCGCAAGAAGATGGGGACCCTCGATCCGAATTTTCGCATGCTCCTGGATGAGATCAGGGCGGTGCAGACGTCCGTCTCCAGCCTCGACTCTCGCTTGAGTTCACGCATCGACGCCGTCGAGCAGGCGATCACCGGTCGCTTCGACAGGCTCGAGGATGCCGTCCAGGTGTTCGACGCCTGGAAACCCAAGGTGGACGCCGCCAAGGACGAGCTCCGAGCGGAGGTCGGCGCGTTCCAGAAGACCGGCGAGTCAGTGGTCCAGATGCGCGAAGAGATGACGGCGCTTCGCAAGACGGTCAGCCGCGCCGCGCTCGAGTCGCGCACCGCCGAGACGACGGGCGTGCTTCCGCCTCCCGTGGTGTTCCCCGCGAAGGCGCCGAGTGGAGGAAATGTCGTCAGCCCAATTGGGCACCGCGTCGAATCGAGCCACCGGGGAAAGGGTTTCGAACCCAAATCCCCGGTCAAGGGTATGCCACCACTACCACTCTTCCGCCCTCCTCCTTTGATGAGATCGCATTCTAGTTCAGCTATTGCTATGGGTGAGGGGTTTCATGGTGGTAGGAGTGACTGGCGAGCGTTCCCGCGTGATCCGGATTTTCGCGAACCCCGGCCTCCCTGGGAGCCCACACACACGAGCCCAAAAATTCCTGAAATGAATTTTCCCAAGTTCAATGAAGAGAATCCCAAACTATGGATCACCTGGTGTGAGGACTATTTCGAGCTATATTCTGTTGAGCCCTCTGTCTGGATCAAGTGTGCCACCATGAATTTCGTCTTGGCTTCACCAGCGGCACGTTGGCTCCAATCGCTTGAACCCCATGTCAAGCTGCTGCCCTGGCCATCGGTCTGCCAGCTTGTTCTCGATCGTTTTGGCAAGGCCCAATACGAGGCACTTGTTCGTCAGATGTTTAGCATTTGTCAAACTACCACGGTCCAGGATTACATTGACCGATTTTCAGGGCTGATTGATCAGTTGGTGGCCTACGGGCGCACTACCGATCCCGTGCTCTTTGCCATGCGTTTTACTGATGGGCTCCGTGATGATATTCGTAATGCTGTGTACATGCAACGACCTACTTCCTTCGATACTGCCTGCGTCCTTGCATTGTTACAGGAGGAGCTGCTGAATTCGGGCTCCAGGAAGGATTCGCGCAAGACGGATGGCTTTCTGTTCAACAAGCCAGCGTCCAAGGGTCCCATGCCGCTGCCTCCTCCACCGCGCGTCGACAAGGTGGAACGCGAGCACACTGAGGACCGGCGTCCCCGTGCCATCGACGAGAAACTCAAGGCCCTTCGTGACTACCGCCACGCGCGGGGCCTCTGCATCAAATGCGGCGAAAAATGGTCTCGCGACCATCGCTGTGCTGACACTGTCCAGCTTCATGTGTTGCAGGAGTTCTGGGATATCTGTCACACAGAGGAGTCTGATGACACTACTGCTGACACAGACCACACTGGTGGTGCTCAGGTGTTGTGTGCGGTATCTGTTTCAGCTCTGTCCGGAAAATCTGCTGTCAATGCAATTTAGTTCTGTGGTGCAGTACAGGGGCATCCGGCTCGTATACTTCTAGATTCTGGAAGCTCGCACACATTTGTCAGCTCCAGTTTTGCTGCTCTGTTGCAGGGGCAGTCGTCCTTTCACCCTCCTCTTCAAGTCAAGATAGCTGATGGCCAATTTCTCTCATGTTCCACTGAATTCAAACGATTGGCATGGTCAGTTCAGCACTGCTGTTTCCAGTCCGTTGCCAAGGTCATTCCTCTCGCTCAGTATGATATTGTTGTCGGAATGGACTGGTTGTCTCGTTTCAGCCCGATGGAAGTTGATTGGAACCACAAGTGGCTTCGCATTCCCTATTAGGGCAGCACTGTTTTGCTCACTGATGACCTCACTGACCTGCCAGCGGGGACTGTGCTACAAGTTTCGTTGGCTCATCCTATTAACTCATCTGCAGTTCAAGCTACCATGCCACCTGACATTGCTTCATTGCTGCAAGAGTTTCAGGGGGTTTTCGCACCGCCAGCTGGGTACCCTCCAGCCCGTGAATGCGAGCATGAGATCCCATTGCTTCCCGGGGCTGCTCCTGTCTCAGTGCGGCCGTATCGGTACCCTCCCCCTGTGAAAGATGAGATCGAACGCCAAGTCACCAAAATGCTAACATCGGGTATCATACAGCACAGTCACAGCCCATTCTCTTCTTCAGTGTTACTTGTCAAGAAGAAAGATGGGACTTATCACTTCTGTGTCGACTTCCGGCAGCTCAATGCCATTACTACCAAGATCAAGTACCCAGTCCCGGTTATTGAAGAATTATTGGATGAGTTACATGGTGCCTCCTGGTTTTCGTCTTTGGACTTGGCGGCTGGCTACCACCAAATTCGTCTCAAACCGGAAGAAGAACCGAAGACTGCTTTTCAAACACACTCAAGACATTATGAATTTCGAGTCATGGCTTTTGGGTTATCAGGCGCTCCGGCTACGTTCCTGAACTCCATGAATCTGACTCTGGACCCTCTCCTGCGGAAATGTGTGTTGGTTTTTTTTTATGACATCCTTGTCTTCAGCCGCACATTCGAGGAGCACGTGCAACATCTGCGTCTGGTCTTGGAGCTCTTGCAACGTGATCAGTGGCAAGTCAAGATGTCTAAGTGCGTCTTTGCTCAGCGGCAACTTCGTTACTTGGGGCATGTGATCTCTGAGCAGGGTGTGTCCACCGACCCTGACAAAATTGCAGCGGTTCTTCACTGGCCAACTCCCACTTCCGTCAAAGAGTTGTGCAGTTTCCTGGGCTTGGCCGGCCATTATCGCCGCTTCGTGCGTCATTTTCGGCATGATAGCTCGCTCCTTAACAGACTTGTTGAAGAAAAGTGCAGTGTTCGTGTGGACTGCAGTGCATGAGAAGGCTTTCGCGGCTCTGAAACAGGCCATTACGTCCGCTCCGTTCCTTGCCCTGCCGGATTTCTCCAAACCGTTTGTGCTCGAGACCGACGCCAGCGGCTATGGCGTGGGTGCTGTTCTGCAACAGGGTGGACATCCATTGGCGTTCATGAGCAAGTCTCTCAGTCCTCGCCTGCAGGGTCTCTCCACATATGAAAAGGAATACTTAGCAATTCTCATGGCGGTCGATCAATGGCGCAGCTACCTGCAGCATGCGGAATTTCATATTGTGACTGATCATAAGAGTTTGGTTCAGCTCAGTGAGCAGCGCCTGCACACTCCGTGGCAGCAGAAGGTCTTCACTCGTTTGTTGGGACTCCAGTACCGCATCATCTATCGGCAAGGAACTGACAACGGTGCCGCTGACGCTCTGTCTCGTCTTCCTCACGGGCATTGTGCCGCGATGTCAATATGTCAACCTCAATGGCTCGACGATATTCGACAGTCCTACATCAATGATCCCACGGTGCAGTCAATCTTCACCAAATTGGATGAGCCGAATGTTGTTGTGCCCCACTATTCCAGGTCGGATGGCCTCCTGCGTTATAAAGGGCGTCTCTGGGTGGGCGCTGATCCGGCTATCCGTCTCAAACTAATCCATGCCGTCCATTCCACTGCTATAGGGGGCCATTCTGGCATACCTGTTACCTACAGCCGCATGAAGCAGCATTTTGCTTGGACTGGTATGAAATCTGATGTCAAGGAGTTTGTTTCATCTTGCCACATTTGTCAGCAGGCTAAACCGGACCGCTCCAAGCTGCCGGGCTTGCCCCAGCCGTTACCTGTGCCTGATCGTGTCTGGAAGGTGGTGTCTCTGGATTTTATCGAAGGATCGCCATCTTCTGCGGGTCTCAGCTGTATCTTAGTGGTCGTCGACTTGTTTTCCAAATATGCACACTTCTTGGGATTGCGCCATCCCTACACGGCTGCCAGTGTCGCCAAGCTGTTCTTTGCTCAGGTATATCGCCTCCACGGGATGCCGTTAGCTCTGGTGTCCGACCGTCACAAGATTTTCACTAGTAAGTTGTGGACTGAACTTTTTTCTCTTGCCCAAGTGGAGCTTCGCATGAGTACCGCTTACCACCCACAATCGGATGGACAGACAGAGCGTGTCAACCAGTGTTTGGAGACGTTCCTGCGTTGCTTCGTCCATGCTTGTCCCCGTCAGTGGTCTCAATGGTTGGATCTCGCAGAGTTTTGGTATAACACCAGCCTGCATTCAGCTCTTGGCCGTTCTCCTTTTGAAGTCGTATATGGGTATGTACCTACTCAGTTTGGGCTCGCACCAGCCGGTGAGGTTCCTGTCACTGATCTCAGCACTTGGCTCCATGACCAGTTTGGGTTCACTGATGTCTGAGGTCATCCGTCAACACCTTCTTCGCGCCAAGGAACGGATGAAGAAACAAGCAGACTCTAACCGCTCTGAACGGCAATTCAGCATGGGCGATTGGGTGTTCCTTAAGCTCCAACCATACGTCCAGTCCTCTATTGCCGATCGTAGCAGTCAGAAGCTGGCATTCAAGATTTTTGGGCCATTTCAGATTGTAGCGCGGGTGGGACAAGTTGCTTACAAACTTGATCTTCCAGTTACCGCATCAGTGCATCCGGTCTTCCACGTTTCTCAACTCAAGAAAGCAGTTGGCGCTCAGCAAGTGGTCTCTACTTCTCTGCCGCCGGCCTCCACCCTCTGGAGTTATCCTGTTCGCATTCTTTCACCGCCGACAGCTGCAGCAAGGTGCGCGTCTTGTTCACCAGGGTCTCATTCAGTGGTCTAACATGTCTCCTGCTTTGGCTACCTAGGAAGATTTGGATGCTCTTCGCCAGCAATTTCCTCGCGCCAGTCTTTGGGATGATCCAGGCGCGCAAGGGGAGGGGAATGTTACGGCTGCTACCTCTGCTACCCCTGCTGATACTGATCGGGCGGCTACGGCGAGCTCGGCTACGAATGGAGCAACCACAGAAGGAAGGCCGATTCGGCCCAAGAAGAAGAATCCACGAGTGCACGGCCCAGAGTGGTTGAACGTGTGAGTGCGTGCGTCGGCTAGTGAGCTGAGAGTATTAAGTAGTGAGTCATTCTTGTGCAAGGGGTACGAACAATTGCTGTAAAGACACTTCCAACTCCAATATATCCATCTCCGTTCCTCGCCCTCTGCTGTTCTTCCTATCCTAGTTCCGATTCGTCTACTCTCCACCCCTTTGCTGCTAACACAGCAGCACCATGCCGTAGCTGTACACGTCGGCCTTGGCGATGATGGGCACGCTGGAGATCCACTCCGGCGCGCGCGAGGTAACCGATGGTGCCCCTCACCGTCGTCAGGACGCGGCTGAAGTCCCTTCCCACCAGCTTCGCCATGCATGCCGAAGTCGGCTACCTTGGGGACGAGGTCCTCGTCGAGCAGGATATGATGTTCTCCGGCTCGATGTCGCAGTGGATGATGCAGTCCCGGCACCCCTCGTGGAGGTACAGCAAGCTCCGGGCGGCGCTGACCGCGACCTGGAACCTCGCGCGCCAGCTTAGCGCCGGCGCTGGCGCCAGCGCGAAATACCTGGCGCCAGCAAGAAGGCGGATGGTTTCGGCGGCAGCCGTTCGAGTGATCTCCTAGCTCCCAGTCGTCCACGGAGGAGGGCCGGAAACCGGCGGGGCAGCTACAGAACGGCTCGCTCTTCTCGTCGCAGACGCCGAACGCGCCGCAGACCGCGTAGACGTGCTCCGCCCAGATGATCATCCACTCGTCGGCCGACGGCACCCAGATGAGCTGTCCAAGATGAACCTGGAGATGACCGTGGGATCTTGCAGAGTAGTCGAAGTAGCTGCCTAGCTGGCGTTGGCGTTGGACACGAACTCGAAGTTGTAGAAGTATTGCATGCGACGTAATCTCCGGGACACCGGCGAAGATGTCGCCGTTCCACTCTCCACTGACCACTGCTCCAGAAACGCACGGTCGTGTTCCACAGTACTTGAAGAACTAGCTGGTCCCGTTCGGGTTCATCCCCAGCGAGTACATGCCGGGAGCCGGGTCATTGGAGCTCCTCCAGCAGGTTAGAGCCTGCACTTGGCCGGTGATCTTGTTCATGCCGAGACGGAATCCCGGGAGCCACGTGTCGGTGGGGGTGCTCGGCGCTCTGCAACAGGACCTCGCCGTCGTCTTCGCGCCGGAGGACGAGTTTTCCGCTGTCCAAGATGACAGCCACGGTGCCGTTGAAGCTGATGCCGGCCTCGTTGGTGAGCACGAGGTTGCCGTCCGCCGCAACCACGAGCCGGGAGGACGCCGGGTCGGAGACCGGCGCGGCTCTGTTCGCGACCCACACGGGCGTCACGGCTTTCTTGTACCAGATTCCTACGTAGTAGTGGTTGCCGCCATCAGAGGAGGAAGCTGTGCTGCTGCTGCTGTCACCTGCTGGACGGAAGAAGCCGAGCTCGAAGTTGCCGCCCCTCGAGACGACGGTCCTGCTGCCGGGGATGGGGGAGTTGGCGATGATGGTGTTCGATGCGAAGCACCCTGCGCTGCCGAGGATGGCCACGGACATTAATTAGAAGCATTTGCCCGGCCGGTTGAAGCCATTGGCGAGGCTAATGAACGATGATGGCGGGGAGCACTGTGACAGTGCGATGAACTAACGATCTCTCTCTCTCTCTCTCTCTCTCTCTCTCTCTCTCTCTCTCTCTCTCTGGCCGCCTGAGATTTACTCTATGGAAAATCAGTTCATGATGAATGGTGCAGTTCTATGCCGTGAACCAAACGGTATTAGTCTCGGATCATCCCGGATCGTCTCACACCGCAAACCAAACGAATGGTTCACGGGTGACGGGTCACGACGGAGGATTGGATGGCCGATTGGCCGGCTAGTCTATACGATACTGAAACCGTCACACCAGGCACACGGTTAATGGTTAACAGTGGAGAGTTTGACGGGACATTATTCCATTATTTAAGGATTCCACTATTCCTGTATGGTTTGGTATTATTTGTTTGTGAAAAGATTCTCAAAAAACAGGAGTATACTGTATAACAGGAATCTGACGTTGCAATCTACTATCTATACCGCACACAGTTAGTGGTTAACAGTGGGGACTATGAACCCAATTCCAAATTAGCAAACATCATCTGGCTTAAAACCAGCAAACCAAGACAACTCTGGAACTTTTCCTTTTTGAAAACATTTTTTTCCATTTCTGCTGCTATTTAATTTTGGAAAGTTATACAGTTTTTTTAGATAAAGTTATACAGTTATATTCATAACTTTTGTCCATGCATTTTAGAGGGCATGATCTATCACTATAACTTCTAATCATAACTTTCTCAATATATGTTTTATGCAACTTTGTAGACACAGGTTATCCTGATAACTTTTCTACAATTACCTTTGAAACCAAAATTTCTATAATGATTCGACTGCCGTGGTATCCAAGCTGATAGGTCCGTCCCATTTCCTTGCTTTTATTTTTTCATTTCATTTCATTTCTTTTCTTTCTTATTTTTTATGCATACTCATTTTTCTTCTATGTACTATGAATAATTTTTTTAGGTCGAATAATTTCTCTTAAACAAATTATGCAACAAAATATGTTGGACAAGTTATGTATATAACTTTTTCGAAATACGTTAAACAACAAAAGAATTATGTGAGTAAGTTATGTTATTTGTAAAAAAATATTATAAATATTATATAAAAGTGTAGCTAAAATATCATGTTAACTAATTGTTACGATAATTTATCTGCTAATAATTATAAATAAAAAAAGATTGCAAAGGTAGTGTATAAAATTATGTAAAAATATTGAAAAGGTTATGATAAGTTGTTGGTCGCCCTCCTCAAGTCAGCCGTACTTGAACGTAACGAGGCGACCACCTGCTTGCACGAGTCTCATGGTCCTCCTCTCCTCTGCCTATCTAGACTCTAGAGTAGCAGCGCGGACTCAATGGCGGAGCGGTGGTGTCAATTTTAAGTTACTACCCCTCCGTCCTAAATTGTAAGTCGCTTCAAAAATTTTAGAGTGTCAAAACATCTTAAATTTAATCAAAATTATAGAGAAAATTAAAAAAATTATGATACCAAATAAGTGTACTAGGAAAATAAATGTGATAAAGATACATGTCTACTAAAATTCGTGCACAATAGGTAGTTTGTGAAATAAACCCATTACAAGGGAGACAAAATCCATGACTTCTCTGCTCTTGTTAGAATGTTGCGGTTGTAGTTGATGCTAAATTGGCAACTCGATAAGTGTTGCTGCTCTTGATAAGTGTGTTGCTAATTTGGATCCCCATGCATCATGCATGGTCAAATGCCACGACGCAAGCCATGCACGATGAGCATCAGCATGCGCAGCAAAGGGAATTCGACCACCCCCAAATCGTGGGTCACCAACTCACCATGCATGGGTGCTTCGGTTTTAATTTGGGCAAGGCAAGCGGAAGCGCAAGCGCCTCCGGGCTGCGGTTTTCGCTCCGGGCAGCATATGCTCAGCCCAGCTCCCGAGCCATTTCCAACACAATCCTCTCGTCTCTCTGTCTCTAGATTCCGTGCCATCTCATTCTCAGCCTCGATCTCTTCTTGCACGCCTCGCCATTATCCGGTCAAGCAGTTGCTCGCTTCAATCCTCCCCTCCGGTGAGCGAGCGACCTCTTCTTCAACAAAAGTGTGGAACGATGCTGCGGGTGCACCGTCCTCTTGGCATTGGCAGCAAGCTGCTGTGCCACCCTTTCTCGATCGGCCTTCCTCGGCGGCGGCGGCAGGGCGGCGACAACGACAGGCGGGGACATTGCTGGTGCGTCGTCCTCGCCGGAGTCGTCGGCGAGCACGTGGAGGAAGCCAGAGGCCGGGTGGCTGAAGCTCAACTTCGACGGGTCGTCGAAGCTCGAGTCCCGGCGCGCGAGCATCGGCGTCGTCTACCGCGACCACGAGGGCAGGTTCGTGCTGGGCTACGCGGAGCCGATCGGCGCCGCGACCAGCTCCGTGGCGGAGCTCGCGGCGCTCCGGCGCGGGCTGGAGCTCGCCGTGGACAACGGCTGGCGCAGCGTCTGGATCGAGGGCGACGCCATGGTCGTGGTCGACGTCGTGCGGAGCCGCGCGCGTGTGCGGGCCCCCGAGGACCTCCGCCTGTGCGGGGAGATCGAGGCGCTCCTGCCGCTGCTCGACGACAGGATCGTCTCGCACGTGCGACGGGAGGGCAACTCGGTGGCGCACGGCTTCGCCAAGCTCGGGCATGGCGTCGCAAGCCCGAGGGTCTGGCGCGACGTCCCTCCCGACGAGGTGATCGGCTTCCTGCAGCGCGACGCCGGCGAGGCGAAATGACGCTGTCCGGCTCCGGCGGGCCATATTCCACCTGTCCATTGTTGTGCGTGTGCACTGAACAGACGTGTGAAGCAGTGGACACGTCATTGTGCAGAGCCTAGGCGGGAACGGCAAGTTTCGAAATAGCCAGAGGTGAAGGAGCGGTGATCGCGCCCACGCACGACGTGCAGAAGCTGCAGTTATCTTTTGTGTGTCTTATGTCTTTTGTACAGACAGGTGTTTAGTTTGAATTAGTACGTGTGTCTGCTACAGGTGCTTAGATCACTTGTAATCGTTCTATACTGTTTACAAACATACGAGGAAAATATATAGCTCTGCCAGCCGACAGCTATATCCTGCGTGTTTTTCAGTGTTTCAGTGCGCGATTGCAATTTTTAGGAGTAGCCAAAATAGAAGAATGCGATCTTAAATCGGTTTGCAACAACCATTTGGTTCTTCCTTACATACCACTCTTCCTGTATTTCTGAGTCATTCGTGGTGCCCAAGATCTGCTTCCTAATTCTATGCGTTAGTGCCAGTCATACAAGATTGATCACGTGCGCTGATATTATGTTTAAGAATTCAATCAATATTAATCAAATCGGCACACTGGGTCAAATCGGGGGCAACAACCGTTGAGCTGAACTGCATTGTTGCCGCCGCAGTCTCCTTGTGGAGCAACAGTGCTCATCGTCGCCGCGTCTTTTGACAAGGATGAGGAATGAAGGAAAATTAATTTGACTATGACACATGGGCTAAGACATTTAACCGCTTCCCTCCTCAAACGGCTAATAGCTGGCTAAGCCATTTAGCGGCCTCTAATAGCAACTAAATTTTGTACATAGGAACAAATAGCTTCATCCTGTACAAACAGAGTCTGAAGATAGCGACAGCTATATAGCAGGAGATTTCCTCGTCCGTATCTTTCATTCAGATCGTCTGCTTTGACTTGCGCAGACCCTGACCAATTCACCATATGGAGTGAGTTGTTTGCGTTCCGTCCAGGCCCCAAAAATAGAAACTCAACTCCCTTCCCTCCCTGAGATATATAGAAACAAAACATGATCGCTGCGAAATTTGCCTTCACGATCACGACGCACGACGCCGCTCTTATTTTGGCTTCGGAAAAATCAATGTTTCCTGCAGAGTGCAGACGACAGACGCATCTATCTGAATGACGCAACGCAAGCCATGCATGCACGTTTTTAGGAGCATGCGCAGCGCAGCAACGGGAATTCAACCACCACGCCCAAAGCGTGGTCATGGGTGCTTCATCGGTTTTTAGGAGCCCCGAAGCAAGCGCTCTCCTCCAATTCCAAAGGTTGCTTCCCGCGCTGGCAATTCTGGGCTTCTGGCAAACCATGCAAGGCAAACACATATACGTAGCTCTCCCAGCAAGCAATCAGGCGGACAGCGCAGAATTTTGACAACGGCTGAACGGCATATGCTCAGCTCCAGCTCCAGCTCCCGATCGAGCCATTTCAAACAGCCCTCTTGAGCGCTCTCTCAATTCTCATCACCGTCGAGCTGTTCTGCACGCCTCGATCGCCATTGTCCGTCCAAGCAAGCAGTTGGTCGCTTCAATCCTCCGGTGAGCGATCGCTTCAAGGAACTTGCGTGCACGGGCACTAAATACACGTCAACAACTTCGCCGCCGGGGCCGGAACGATGCTGCGGGTGCACCGTCCTCTTGGCATCGGCGCCAGCATGCTGCTGTGCCACCCTTTCTCGGCCTGCCTCACCGGCGGCGGAAGGGTGGCGCCGCCAGGCGGGCGCCGGGGGATGCGCGGGGGTGATAATACTAATAATGGGTCGTCGCCGCCGGGGCCATTGTCGTCGGCGAGCACGTGGAGGAAGCCGGAGGCCGGGCGGCTGAAGCTCAACTTCGACGGGTCGTCGAAGCACGCGTCCCAGCGCGCGAGCATCGGCGGCGTGTACCGCGACCACGAGGGCGGGTTCGTGCTGGGGTACGCGGAGCGGATCGGCGCCGCGACGAGCTCGGTGGCGGAGCTGGCGGCGCTCCGGCGCGGGCTGGAGCTCGCCGTGGCCAACGGCTGGCGCAGCGTCTGGATCGAGGGCGACGCCATGACCGTGGTCGACGCCGTGCGGAGCCGCGCGCGGGTGCGGGCCCCCGAGGACCTCCGCCTGTGCGGGGAGATCAGGGCGCTGCTGCCGCTGCTCGACGACATGAGCGTCTCCCACGTCCGCCGGGAGGGCAACCGGGTGGCGCACGGCTTCGCCAAGCTCGGCCACGCCGCCGCGCGCCCCAGGGTGTGGCGCGACGTCCCGCCCGACGAGGTGCTCAGGTTCCTGCAGCGCGACGCCCAGGGGAGATGACGTCCCCACGCGCGCGCGCGCGAGCGAGCGAGCTCGTGGGAAATATATGTTCGTGTGCATAGCTTCATCTAACTATTTATTTGCACTGCACGTGATCTGATCTCTTGTGCAGTTTGATTGGCGATCGAGATCGTGCATGCAGCTGCTGACTTTAATTTGTACAGAGTTCTGATTGTACGTGAACATCAGCTTGGTATTGATTGGGTTGGGGTAAACATATGTACATTTTATATAGGTCATTTATATAGGTCATTGTAGCGTTGAAGAAAAATGAAATAACAATATAACTTGAGATACCATTTTCTACTATCTTAGGGCAAGTCGCTAAGTTCTAAGTACCAGGGGCGAATCTAGGATTTCTTATCACTGGGGTCACGAACTAAGTAACGGGGTCAAGAACATGTTGATTCTCTATTTAAAAGAGTAATTTATAGGTGGATTAAAGAACTTTAGTGAGTTTTCAAAAAAGCTACCGGGGTCAGCTGACCCCCAATGGATGCATGTAGATTCGCCCCTGCAAGTTTAACCTTTTTATAAGTCGTTTGACCTTTTTAGCCCCAAGTTTAACTATTTGTCTTATTCAAAAATTTATACACAATATCACTTCTTTTGTTATGGCTTGCTTTATTAATAACAATTCTTCAAGAATGATCTAAATTCAACTCTTTTTGCACAAATATTTTGAATAAGACGAGTGGTTAAAGTTAGGGTTGAAAAATTCAAACGTGTTATAAATTGGAATGGATGGAGTATTAATTATCTGAAAGAGAAGCACAAAGAAGATGACGGTTTAGCAAATTGGTGTCTCTATTCTTTTTTTTTTAGTTTTAATTCTTCAGGTGTCTGCCAGTGATGCGTTTGTGCATTATGTGGTACCTTGACTATGTAACTTGAGACATTTGCTTCACCTAGTACCGTGAACTACTTTGTAACAACTCCGGTATGACATATTTTTGAAAAATAATGTTTGAAGCTTTGGAGAGAACTTAAGGCAGCAAATAGAGGTTCGGCAAAACTTAAGGCAGCAAATGACCTTTTGAAGCTTTGGAGAAAGGGTGATGTGACAAATGTCTATTGTGGCTGGCGTCAGAGCCTAGTCGGCATCCAGGGTTGTCGAGCCTCTAAAGTAAATTGGTGGTCTAAAAAAATGATGCGCAAGCTTGCGCACCATTTTTGCAGATAGAGCATAGTTATTATAAATATATGATCAATCTTTTGAAGCTGGAAAACTTATTCTATTATCTTAAACTGGCCCCTCGGATCAATCTTTTTTAGCTAAAACTTATTCTATTGTCTTAAAATAACTATGCTCTTAGACAATGAGATATAACAGATCATATACTTTTAATTATGAGTGATAAAATGATTTGTGGTCATTATCACCAAGCTTGCAAAGTGGAACATTGTGCACCACAATTAAATTCAAAATATCTTAACTTTTGTGAGTGTTGGGTGTCACAAGGTAGAGGGATGGGGGCATGTGCCCCTACCCTATGTCGATGAATCTTTTACAAACACATGACATGACCCATGTAAAACAGTGTCATTCATGCTTCACGGTTAGTCGTAGAAGACAAAGAAAGGTTCAGTGTCTTGCAGTTTTGATTCTTGTTGTCCCGTGGATTCTGTTTCGTCAGGCTGTGCTGAACGCTATACATGTCATTCCTACTAAAACAAGGCCCATCTCTATCCTTCATGATACTTCCCCCTCTATTACCATCGAGATTTGATATACGATGTTGGTTTCATAATTCTATCATTTTTTTAGTTTGTTACAAGCATCCTCAACACTGCGCGTATGGTCACCAAATTTCTAAGACTTTTTTTCCATTTTGGAGTGGGCTTGAGATTTCCATTTTATTCTTGTTTTTGTCATCATATATCCCCTAGTCCACATCCGAATATGGCCTTGGGCTTAGACAATTTAAACCACCACAATAATGGTAACTTACTTGTTTCTATCTCAATGCACTTCAATTGCAATTTCTAATCTTGTACATGATTTGATCATTTTCATGATTCCATCGCTCTATTACGCTTTGGCCATTGATGTTGATTGACAATGCGAAATTGCCAGGTTCAAAAATGGTGCTATGCATTGGTGACATTGATCACCCTCGCCCTAGACCGTGGGTATGTGCCTCTGAAACCCTAACGTTAATTGACGATGCAAAATTACAAACCTATGCATCAGTGAAATGGATCACCCTCGCCTTAATCGTGGGTGTGTGCCTCTAAAGATAACTAATATGCCATGTTTAGTTGTGTAAGAATTTTTCATACCCACCTTCACCCACTATAGGCATCGTAATTTTTTTTCTTAGGGAAATGGTGGTCATTCCCCTCCTCCCAAGAAAAATTTGGAAACTCCTATAATCGCTATACTTTTATTAACTTATTATTCAACTTAGGAATTTAAAACTATGAGACTAAGATGTTATCAGAAATCTTCATATACAAAGGTCACTAAGTGGCAAACAACCTTTTTTCAATCTATGACTGAAGAGGGGACTTTGCAAAGAATATGAATCTTTCCAATTACCTTACATTTTAATTTATGTCTAAATATGTTATAAAAAACTTTCTACAACAAAATATGAGATATAATAGGCAAGAATGCAAAATTTATTTGGTGTTGAATGCATTCCGTTTAGTTGCATGTCATGTTTTTGTTCTAAAGTTTGCAAAATGGTTTTCAGACATCTATTATAATGTTTTGGAATGATTGTAGACTTTATAAATAGTTTACATTTTTTTATCTAAATCCAATCTATTGATTTTTTTAGAGATATTTTGACAAACTCTAAATATATCATTTGGATTTTGTGTCCTAATCTCTGTTGAAGTTTATTCACAAAACTTTTGAATTCCAAAGATGTTTTTCGTGGTTCTTAAACCTTAACAAGTATTCGTTTTATTTTTTAAACTAAAAAAATAAAATCCCCTCAGAAACTAAAATATAATGAAATCACCTTGAAAACCCACTTTTGATTGAGGGTATGAAGAGAATTTATATGATTTTGAGTGTTGATGGGTAAGATATCTAATTTTAAACGCTGAAGGAAAAAGAAAAAGTTCAGTCGGACACTCGGTCTCCACAAAGGCCAAGCCCGTTGCCTGACAGAGTAGCCGCCTCTCGATGCAGCCCATTGGACCGGATCACCGGAAGGTAGCTAATTTTAAACGTTGAGGACAATCCAACAAAATAAGGTGCGTATTCGGAACCAAAAGTTTTTACGTAGTATCAAATAACATGTTTTATAAGATATTGAAAATATTTTTAGAATACTAATAAAAAAACTAATTATATAACTTTACTATAAACCGTAAGATAAGTTTATTAAGCCTAATTAATACACATTAGCAAATGTTTACTGTAGCACAATATTGTCAAATCGTAAACTAATTACGCTTAAAACATCCGTCTCGTAATTTACATGCAATATGTGTGATTAGTTATTTTTGTTTATATTTAATACTTTATACATGAAACATCCGATGTGACTGTTGTAAAGTTTTTACAGTGAAAATTAAACAGGGCAATAGGGAAGTACTATCCCCGTTCCTAAATATTTATCGATTTTTTTTAAAAATAAATTTAACTAATTTTATATAAAAAATATATTAATACTTATGATACACAATTAATGATATTAAAAAATATTAATTGTTGAACCTATTTTCATAATAAATTTATGTGTAGATATAAATGTTGCACCACTTTCTATAGTATAAATCTCGTCAAACTTTCTGAAAAAAAAATAAAGACAGTTAAGGAGGGAGGAGCACCGAATTGGGCAGTACAAGTACAAACTACATAGATGATTCCCTAAAAAAAAAAAAAACCTATAGAGTTGATCTCTCGTTTATCAAAAGGCTCTTGCTGTCTTGCTGATCTCATAGTGACCATACCATCCTACGCGCGTTAACACAGGTTGTTACTGGAATAGCTGAAACGGACTCCCGGGGCGAGGAATCGTCTGAAAAGATTCCTTTTGTGTGTGTGTGGTTTTTGCCTGAGGTAGTGAGGTGCCGATGGTGCAGCGCTGATGAATATGATCGGAGGCAACCACTGAACTAAAGCACTGCTCATCAACGCTACACTCAAAATTGATGCAATTGATTTCAGTTTGCCGACTCCCATCTTGGATCTGCATCTGCAACTCTCCTGCTGTCCTGCGTACATGAAGAACGGGTGCTGCTATACCACATGTTTCGAGTTTGAGAGAGAAACGTTTTGTTCTTTTATAAGGGTTATCATCACTAATCACACCACAAAATTTCCCATTTCCATTTTGTTTATCAATTCCCATCAGACGAGAGGAGGAATCGCCGTGCTTGTATACAAAGAAGAAGAAGAAGTTCGAACAATTAATTAGGACCCCAGCAGACGAGGTGGTACGCCTTGTGGAGCTTCTCCTCCTCCTCCCGCCTGGGCCTGGCGGCCCTGCCGCCGGCGGCGGAGCTGCCACTGCCGGCCGCGGCCTGGGACGACGAGAGCGACACCGGGACGGCGCGGCCGGTGACGATGACCTTATTGGCGGCGGCCGCGCGGTTGTACAGCGAGCGGAGCGCGTAGTCCCACCGGCACAGCCCCGCCTGGTCCTTGAGCGCCTCCACCGCGCTCATGCTCGCCGCCACCACGAACGACGATGCCTTCTTGCTCATGGACGACGACGCGCTCATCTTCACTGCTAGTGCTAGCTCCGAGCTTGATGATCGATTGCACACCAGCTAGATACTTTGTTTTTGCTTCTGAATCTTGGTCTGCTTGTGTTGACGCTCTGCACTGCGGCGATGACGAGGGGAGGGGAGGGGAGGGGAGGCGCTTATATATGTCCGGCAGCCAGCAGGTATGCAGTTGGCGGCAGCGAGGAAGGAGAAGGACGCGGCGGGAGGGGAAAACAGGGGGCTCTGCTTTGCTAGTTGCTGGTTTTCGGCAGAGTGCAGTACCCTGGTTCCCAAAAACCAGGGGACAGGAGTTCGGCTTCGGCCGCGTGTGGAAGAATATTCTGCATTCTTTTTCTGCCCTTTGCTTTCACTGAAAATGAGTGAGGTGCATGTGGCCTGCATACGCCCGGAACGTTCGTTTACCTCATTTTTTTATGGAACCGATTTGAGATAGGAGTAATTTTTTATACTATTAGATTGAGCCCCTGTTTATTTTTCACAAAATTTTCTCTTTTCCCATCATATTGATTGTACTTTACATGCAGATGCATGGAGTATTAAATGAATATCAGCTATTACATATTTATACTTTTTGTCTGGCTAAATCAAGATGAATCTTTTGAGTTTAGTTGAGTCATGATTAGATAAAAGTTGTCAAATACAAACGAAAGTGATACCGTGTACTTTTTCTCCTCTTTTCACGAAATAAACAGGCCTGACTTCGTTTGATGACATTTTTTTTTTACTGATTTAACACCTTCTGAAACAGAGGAGCTTTACTCTCATCCTTCTATAATGGTGACGATTTTACAAAAGCCGTGCATAACATTTTGCACTAGTACAAACAATACCGTAGACAGTCAGACAGACACACACACGACAATGAGGCAAACGATAGTAGTTTACTCCTCTAATCGTTCTCTTGATCAGGATTGGTCTTCTTGGACTCTGCTTCGGTGAGCTGAGCTGAAGAAATGCATTTGTAGTTGTGGACTTGCCAATCAGGGTGTGTGTTGCCGGAATGCCGGTGTTGGTATTAAATTCAGCCTGGGTTGTCACAACACAGAGGTTCACGAATCGTTTTCCGAAGAACAGAGATGTTTCCAGCGTCACAAATAGTTTTGCACGACCGATGTGGACGCTGCATCTATCTATGTTGTGTGCGGGGCAGAGTGTTGCAGAGTTCACCGAGAGGAAAGCGTACAATTAGGCGCGTGGCAAACAGGATGGAATTTCAACAAAAACAGCGGACAAGATCCCAATCGCCATATTTTACCAGCCGAGCCGTCGGCGATCGCGCGCGCGGTTTCACCGATGGTGGTGGGGCAGCACGTCGCGATGCGCCGACGAGGCGACCAGACTTCCCTCGAAAGAACGAGTCGTGGCTTGGCAAAATGGCACGGCAGGTCCATCCCATTCCACCGCCGCGGAGCGAAACAGAGCAACAGACAACGACCGTTTTCGCTGGGTTGGCGCCGCCGCCACGGGCACAGCGCGGCCAGGAAGCCACCGAAACCGTGGACGCTCCTCCCCCGGTCCCAGCCACGGTTTCAGCAGGTGGCAGGGCCCGGGCGCTCGCTATAAGTAACGGGCTGCGAAATTCAGCAGGTGGCTAAAACGTACGTGACGTGACCAAGGTACCCGTGCCAGTAGCGTCAAGCGTGCCAGTGCCACACACAGAGAGGTTGCTGCGGGAGCCAGCCCAGCCGGCTGGTTGGAAGTTGGAACGCAGCCGGCGAGGCATGTGCAACGGGCGGGAGCGCGCGTTTCGCGCCTCCCTGCACGAGCACGACGCGAGGCCAGGGCCGGAGCCGGAGCCGGAGCGCCAGCGCGACGCGAAGGCCAAGGCCGAGGCCGAGACGGCGGCGCCGGCGACGTTGCGAGGCAAGGGACGCGCGCGGACGGCGGGCGAGGAGCGGGAGCGGTCGCAGCGGCCGTGGATGTGGGAGGCGGTGTCCGAGGCGGAGATGGAGAGGACGGAGAAGCTCATGCACCTGCTTCTCTGGGGACCCAACTGACCTGATGACCGTCGCACTGGACCGGTGGAAGGTGGAAGCCGGGTCTGGAGGCTTTTTCGCGTGCGTGATTGTGAATTCTACGGTGTGGGTGACAAACCTATTGTTAGCATAGCATCCTTGTTTGGTGGTTTAAACACGATGCAAGTTGTTTATTTGTTTGATTTCATCACATAAATATATTACTATTATCATATCGAAAGGTGCAGTTCTTTAGTCCAGGTGAAGTGGTGATGATGAACATGAATAGCCATGGAAATTGGAAAGGCCTGTTGTTAATCTCGTTTCGTTCGGCTGTATGTGGTCCTGCTTTCATTTCACGGCCCATTACTGGCCTGGTTACCCGGCGGAGGCCCGGAGAGAAGTTCATGCTAAGAGAAGACTCGTCAGGAATTTAGAATCAAGTACTACTCCAACGGCTCCACAAGTAAATACTGCAAGAGGCCTTACTTTGTTTGAAAGGAATAAAAGGCCTTACTTTGTTTTGCATAAATTTCTCAAGGCACCTCTAGCCCTCTAGGAATGATCTAATTTTCCGACAGATAACTCCAAACATTCAAATTGCCAAACAGAACCTCAAGACTGATTTCAATTTGCTCCTGCTTAGGGCAAAAAGAAAATATTATCCAAGAATCAGTCAATGGATAGAAAATCTTCAATAGCCGTGTTCTTCGCAGTGGTGTCAAAGATTTCTTTGGTGTCCTTCCTTGTCTCTTGAATTCTTCTGTAAGCTTTTACTCTTTCCGGTAGATGTAGTTTTCTCTTTTTCTTTGCTGTTTAGACTTTGTACTTCTATTATATTTCAATAAATCCGTTGTAGGGTTGCAAATCCCTCCAGTTTCTCTTAAAAAACTAAACTATGTTTAGAAGGCTGGTAAAGAAGCATCAAAGCCTGTAGGATATCCAAGCCTGTAATATAAAGTTACTAAACAAATAAGACGAGGCTATGAGAGTGTGAAGAAAGGTTACCATTAAGCTAAATCGTCAAAGATTTCTGTGTAGGCCACGTTGTGGCTGCTAGTCCTATGTTTGGGAGGGTTATTTCTCAATTAGAACACGAAGACCATCTAGTGACATGATTCGTGAGAAAGCAACGTACAATTAACCATAGGAGAAGACTGGACTCGGCAAGTAGACACCGACTCCACTAAGTTTTTGTCCTTAACTTTTGTTTATAGTTATTGCATAGGATACTCGAAGGGCAGAAAATCACAGGCGCAAGACCAGCCTTGCACTTGCATTGGATGGAAGCACTGAAGATCAAAGACCTGTGTTCATTACTCTAAAGAGGAAAAGCAGCTGGTGGAATTCTCTGGAGGTAAAGGTATCGTAGAACAACAGTAAAAAACAGTAGCGACGGGAGGATTAAAGGTTTATATGATTCCTGTTCATTTTAGGAGACCAATCTCTCATCTGGCACAAAAAGTTATATAAAGTTCTTGTACATAAAAGAAACCCGTTAAGGGCCTGTTTAGATTCACCCATTCTACAAAATAAGTTACTATAGCAACATGTTATAAGTGTCAAATCATACCCTAAGTAGATTCAAAAGATTCATCTCACAACATTTTGCGAAGCTGTCAAATTAGTTTTAGTTTTCATCAACATTTAGTGCTCAATGCATGTGTCTAAAAATTGATGTGACGAAATTTTTTACATTTTGGGGTGAATTTAAACAGGGCCTAAGTCATACTACTATACAGAGTTCAGACTTTAGACAAATGTGTCATGCAGCTGAACTGCTGAATTGGCTTAAGCCTGGAAGCTGGAAACCTCCTGTACCTGTACTCTACTGGTAATTTGGCACTATGCACTTCAGCTCTTCATCTGACTGTGTGTGGGTCCGTGTGTACGTAAATCCATCCTACTTGTAGCTGACCATTTCTGAGTGCGCGCACCACGGAGGCTAGACGCCAGGTGGTGGCCGTGGGCGTTTGCTGGACGTGCGCAACGGGCAGGACACCGCGGCCGCAACAACGGTAGCCTAGCCGGCACACGGCAGCCACTGCCGCCCGGCACGACGCCAAGACGACGGAGTCGGAGCGCGCCAACGCTGAGCTGAGCCAGTGCGGGTCCGGCTCCGGCCAGTGCGGGGCTAGGAACCCAATTTCTCCACACCGTCCCGGAAAAACCGAACAGTGTCTTCGTTTTCCCCTGTACTGTATAAGTATAAAAGCTATCTTTTGCGAGAGCTCTTTTCTTTTCTTTCTCGTGGACACGGTACGCTTTTAGCACATTAGTCGGTGTCAATCGACTCCATATATGTCCATGTCGTCCGTGCGAGCGTGCTAGCATAGGATCCGATGCTCGGAGGGAAAACGAAACCATCCGTGCAGTCTACGGCGCTAGCCGCGAACTCGAATGAACGCAGTTTCTTATGCCTCCTCGGTTGATGCAGAAGCAGAAGCGTGGGTAGGACGCGAAACGAGCAAACTCTGTCTATTGTTTTTTTATGTTTGCGAGAGGAGGAACAAAAACTCTCTGCTCACCCCATGAAGAAATGGGCAAAAACAAACAAACAAGCAGCCTCCTGTCTGAATCTCAACTGAAGTAGTAGCAGCAGCAGTAGAGGCAAACACCTGAATTTCGCAGGTGTAAATCTTCTTCGAATTCGAAATCTCCGAGAACGGAACTCCCGTCGACGGCATGGCAGTAACGTGTCGAACGAAGGGGTGCGACGCAACGCAACGACGTTTTCGGATGGAGTTCGGTGCACGCAACGTCTACCTCCCCTGCCTGTGAGAGCCTCCCACGGTCCCACCCCCACTCACAGTGTGGACCCACTGTCAGCGAGTGTATTTACCCTTTTTCTTTAAAAAAAAATCCACTTGTAAGTAATACAGGGCGCGGCGGCGCTCCCCTTGCGCTCCCGAGCCCCAACGGTCGAGTACTGACACCCACCGCCTCTTAAACCTCGCTTCCTCTTTCCCCGCACCGCAATCGCCCCAATTCGCACCGCGCGTTTCGAAAAACCAACCCAATCGCGCCTCAGATCACGCGAGGCCGCGAGGGGAAGCAGGAATCCATCCGCTCCCAGCCGCCTCCGCTCATCCTTCGATCGATCGTCCGGGCCAGGTATCGATCCGTCTGTCTGGTTTCGAATTTCGATTGTCCGATTGGATTCGATTCGTTGGTGGCTCTGTTCCGTTGGTTTGGTTCTCCCCTGATCTCTCTCTGCTCCCTGTGTTGTGCCGATCCTTGACGGGAAGGGAACAAGGGGGCTCACCCGGCGGCGGCGGCGATGGAGGAGGACCCGCTCATACCGCTGGTGCACGTCTGGAACAACGCCGCATTCGACCACGCCTCCTCCTCCATGTGGCACGCCCATTCCCCTGCGCCCGCGAGCGTCCGCGAGGGGGAAGGGGACAAGGAGAACCACCGCCCTGACACCGACCCCGAGACCGACGTCGAGGCGGAGATCGGCCACATCGAGGCGGAGATCCTGCGCCTGTCCTCCCGCCTCCACCACCTCCGCACCTCCAAGCAGCCGGAGCCGCCCAAGCGCCGAGAGGCCGCGCCCGCGTCCGCGGCGAAGGCGGCGGCGACGCGGGGGCTCAGCTTGTGCCCGCTCGACGACATCGCCGCTGCCGTCAACCCCAACCCGCTCACCACCGACAAGCAGCAGCAGCAGCAGCCGCGCGCCGCGCAGGGTCCCAAGCCGATCAAGCAGGCCCCGGCGGCGTTGCGGAGCAGGGGCTTCAGCCTCGGGCCCCTCGACATCGTCGCCGCGAACCCTAGGGTCCCCTCCGCCTCCGTCGCCGCCGCCACTACCACCAACCACCACCGCGCCGCAGAAGAAGATTCAGGGCGAGGGCGGAGCCGCGCGGCCGATCCTGAGGCCGATCAAGGAGCACCCCATGCAGCGGCGCAGGGGCGTCAGCCTCGGGCCCTTGGAGATCCACAACGGCGTCGGCAGCAAGCCCGGGGCAGCGGCGGCGGCGCGGGTCAAGACCTTCACCAACAAGCTCGGTGCAGTCCGAGAGGAAGGCCAGCGTTCCAAGCAGCACGCCGTCCCCGCCAGACCAGTGGCCGTCCAGCAATGCCAGGCACCCACTAGATGCCAAGCAAGGCACAGTAGCAAGCAGAGCCAAGGCGAGGGGCGGCAGCATGAGCCCCAGCAGGTCCAGGAGGCAGTCCACTTCCAAGGCTACCGAGACAAGAGCAGGCCAACGCAAAGGCTACAAGAGGCAAGGGGAGGGAACGCAGCGAACAAAGTGGCTGATGAGCTCAAGCCCAAAAGCGTGGTGGTCAATCACACAGGCAATGCAGCCACTGCGAAGAGGCCGGCGGGGAGCTTCCAAGGTCAGGGTCGTCCCGAGCCGCTACAGCCTCACGCCTGGCTCGTCCCTGGCAGCTGTGACACAAGAGAAGCGATGCAAGCAGTCTCTCCCAGGATCGGCTAGTGCTGCAAGCCAGAGGGAGGAGATCAGAGCAAAGCTCACTGAGCCGTCGAACGACGAGCTGTCTCCTGAAACACTTGCCAAGGTTGCAGAGCTTGCTCCCAAAGATCAGGACCTTGCCACCTTCTGATGAGAGCCCGCGTGACTCAGGGTGTGCCAAGCGTGTTGCAGATTTGGTCGGGAAGCGATCCTTCTTCACCGCCACAGCCGACGACGGCAGTTTTGTTACTCCCTACCAGGCACGGGTGGTTGAACTTGAATCACCTGAGGCAGCAGCAGCAGAAGCATGAGAAGTTTGGCTTCGATTCAATTCCTTCTGACAGCTTGGCTACCCTTCGTCATAAGTGTTTGAAGTGCCTGCTTAACTTGAGCTTGCATCTGGGTGAGGCACTGAGGCCCCTTTTTGCAGTGTGCTACTACATAGTCTACTGTTACATTCGTATCATATGGCTTGTCCTATTTTTTTTTTTCCCTTCAGACCTTGCTAGTATATTTTGTGTTGCCTTGTGAAAAGAGAGTGAAAGATCTGCTGGTGCTCTTGTTTTGAATTGTATAAGTGTGGTCTTGGTTTGTGAATCAAGGATCATGATTTGATTTATAATATGCCTCCTCCTTTTTGTCTTGCTTTGCTTACTTTGAGAATTTGAAATGCATTTAGTTTTTTGCGCTGAGGACTGATGAATTGCTGTCCCTTGTATGTATGTAACTTGTCAGTATCAGTAGCACCTATCCAGCTAGGAATGTCACATTTTTCTCCTGAATGTTGTAACACAACCATGCATGATGGTACAATTCTAGTGTAGTTCTTCTCCAGTTCATGTGTAGTTTTTCTCGAATGCACAGGAAGTTCATGCATAGTCCACAGATGAAAAATATGAAATACTGGTGGAAACGGGTGTGTTCAAGTAATCCATTTTTTTCAGCAGTCAAAAAAAGGACTGCACAAACCATGAATCGACATCACCAGTGATTTCAGCTTGGAGATATACAAATACAAACAAATAGAGGCCAGACTGGACCTGATACATTGGGGCCGCCACATACAGAGGCCTGGATCACAGCCATTCACAAGCTCATCTTGAAGCATCACGGGAATGCGGAATGCCAAAATCCTAAGAATATTAGAAAGAAAACAAACTACTGGCGAACAAGACAACCTGCTTTTTTGTCTGAATACTTGCTGATGATGATTGTTCGGTATGAGAGCGATGCCAGTATTTTTGTGCTGTTCTTGTTTATCCTCCATTTGGCTGCTTTGACATAGCTGTCTACTACTACTACTACTAAATTTCACTGCTTTTGTCAGTAAACAATGTTGCAGGAACCGTTAGTTTGGTTGCTAGCTAACTCCCACTTGCTCCTATCATAACAAATTGGTAGGGTGCCTAATGGATATGCAGATGTAGTACAGAAGATTTGCTGGTTGACGGTTCAGCATATGCCCTTCCTGTCCTAGCTCATAGTCATGATAGTAAAATTAGTGACCGACACTGATACTTCTGATGGAGTTCTTGTGCTATGGATTATTATAGTCATGTGTTTGCAGTGCTACATGCAAACCTTGAAGTCTGGACGTTGTATCTGCCATTGTATGTGTAAGATAGAAATACTAGATTTGCAATAAATCACACAAATTATATAATGAGACTAAAAGGTGATCGTGATAGAAGACTGACGAGGACGCTGAATTTAGAACCCTGTTCCTAAGGAAAGGTTGAATTTAACTGCAGTTGCAATATATATCACAAAGGAATCATAATGATGGATGGATGTGTCGAGATTACAAGCAAAGGGGAAAAAAAACTATGGACACGAAATAAACTAGAGCTAAACCTCAGTGAAAAAGGAGTCAGAAATAACTTAGACACTCCATATTTTGCTGAAGATGGTTTGCAGTCGGTTAGTAGATAGTTTCCTGACGATCTTCTTGGCGTCGAAGTCGCCAGAGTCTGCTAGTTGTTTCAGGCTGCAGAAATTCTTTGATGTCACTATCTTCTTCCTTCCACTGTTGGTCTCAGCCAAGGACATAATGGCAGAGAGGATCAAGTCCTTGGCCATCAGCTTGCCCTCAGCTGGATCAAGAAGCTGCAGCAGCCTGTTCAGATTGTCGCCCTCTTGAATGAAGATGACACGGTTGGGGTGAAGCATGAGCAAGCTGGAAAGAACCTGAGCCGCCATTTCCCGGACTCGACAGGATTTCGCTCCAAGCAAGCTTGACAGGGCGCTCAAATACCCTGCTCTGCCCATCATCCGGTTGTACTCCTCAGAAACCTCAGAGAGATGCCTCAGGATCTTTAGGGTGCATTCGAGAACGGCGTAGTCGCCATTGTTCAGGTAGAAGAGCAGCCAGCCAAGAACATCCGAGCTGATGAGGTCATCCAAGGAGCTTGCAGAAGAGAAGCTGAAGAACCAGATGGCTGCAAGAGCAACCTCCCTGGCCTTGTACGAGTAGGGCAGGTCGGGGTATATCAACTGGAGGAGCGACTGGATCACCCCCATGCCGACGGCTTCCTCCCTGACGTCGGCGTCATCCAGAGCCATGGCGTGGAGCAGCTCGACGGCGCCGAGCTTGCGGACCTCCTCCTTCTTCTGGGAGAGCTTCACCAGCTCCGTGACGACGCCTTGCTCCACCATGAACACCTTCACTTCCTCCACCCGGCTGAGGTTCCTCAGCACTGCAAAAGACGAGCTGATGAGCTTGCTGCTGCTGCCGGCGGCGGCGCAGGCGTGCAGCAGCGTGGTGAGGCCGCCGTGCGCGCAGACGGCCCACACGTTGTCGGAGTTCTCCGTCAGCTCCCTGAGCGCGTGAGCCGCTCTCTCCTTGCCCAGCTCGCTGGCCGTGTCGTCTGCCTTCTCCAGCAGCTGGACGAGCGGGGCGATCACCCCTGCCTTCACCAGCATTCCTCTGAAGCACTCGGAGCTCGCGACGACGGCGACGGCGCCGGCAGCCTCTTCTTGGATGCACGCGTCCGTGGACTCGAGGAACCCGGTGAGCAAGGCGATGCCGTCGTCGACGTCGAGGGCGACAACCTTTGCGCAGAACTCGTCTTCTGCCAAGAGCTCTCTGATGGTGGCCAGCGCCTGGCTCCTCTGGACGGTGCCACCGATCCTGATCCTGGAGAAGAGATCCTTGAGGTAGAACGCCTTCTCGCCTATGCTGGCCTCGGCGCTGGGCCTGACGGCGACAATGGCCTTCGACGGCGAGGGCGCCCCGGACGAAGCCATCTCCTTGAGCTGCTTCATGTGCGCATCAAGCTTGCAGCTCAGGTTGTCCAGGTCGCTCCTCAGACGAAGCCTTCCACCCTTGTACGACCCGTCGCTGCACTGGGAGGCAACGGCCTGGATGCTCCGCACGGTTGCTGAAGCCAGCCGCAGAAGCTCAGCCAACGCAGGATGCTCCTCGTCGTCACCGTTGCCGTCGCCGCCGACGCCGCTGCACAGTGAATTCAGGCTGCAGCAGAGCTGATGGAGCTTGTCCTTGATGGACTGCCACTTGGCTGGGAACTGTGAGACGGAGCAGGCCAGTGAAGAGGATGCCATGGACATGATGAGCTCCAGTGCCTCACCATTGCTGACTCCTGGTGCTTCTTCAGCTTCTCCCATCTCTGCACTTTGTGGAGGTAGCCACAAGAACTCTATGTAGCATTCATCTTGGGATTGGGAGCTTGATACGCTATGTATGTGTGTGAATGTATGTATGGTGGTGCAGAGAGCTGGAGCAAATGTTAGTTTTGTACTGGCATCTACCGGTAGCCAGTGCACGCCACTATGTGGGCAGATGGGTAGGCTCTGGTTGGTAGTGCCGGTACCAATCTCTGATCTGTCCTCTAGTTACCCTGCCATGCTGCCTCCTGTTGGTTTCTTCCACTGGAATCTCGCTCCTCTCTGTCAATCTGATCTGTGTAGACTCTCATCAGCCTCATCTCTGGCTTGGTCAGTTGTTTTCTCTGCCATGCTCCCATCTCATCACTGTAACTTCGTACTTATCAGTCAGCTGTAGCTAAAAGAGTAGTAATTTATTTGGCCAGTGCTAAAGAATTGTCAGAATATACACTCTAGCTGCAAATTGCTGTAACGGTAGCAATGGGATGGAATGATGGCTTGCATCAGTGGGTTGGGTGAGTCTGCAGAAAGAGTTAAAGGATGCTGAATACCCTCTATTTCATCCCCTCCTTGGGATATAATGGAGTCATGAGCTACAGTTGAGTTGGTGATTATGCAGTGCTCTGCTCATCAAGTATTATGAGGCCAGCATCGAGTACCTTTCCGGGAGTAAAATAACGGCAAAATGGCTTTACGCTTCTCTTTCTGTTGGTACCCATTGCCAGGGCAGCTGTGTCTGCCCCGGTGATTGATTCATGCAAGATGTGCTGTTGGTCACCTAACCTGCTCCGTAGCAGCGTATGATACTTGAAGATAAAGTCACAGTACAGCCACTTCTTCAAACACTATTCGCGTAATCAGCTCATCTAACGGCACCCAAGAAAAAGAATCCACAAATATGCCGCCAATGAGAAACAACAACATTGCGACATGAACACATAATCATCATGTGTCATTGCGAACTTGAATGTCGAACAATGTGTCAGTGACACATTAGTCCATATAGTGTGACATTAGTTATTCAAAAAAATATTTTTATTTAGCATTTTCTTATTGGCTTATGATCTGGGCCAGGACATGCGGCGAAACAAAGGCACTGCTGGGTGTAGCTAGGGTAATCAGTTGGCAAGTGCGTGCAATTCTAGTAAGGTACACTAAGGACTCTTGGGCTTTAAGCTTGGAGATGACTTGAGAGATTTCTTTTGTGAGAAAAGGATCAAAGGATGAGCCCTACCTGTTCTTGCTTTCAATGATTTTTTCCCCCACCGGCCAGTCCTGTGATGGATGAAGGGCGAGGCAGGGGACATGCATTGATTTGGATGGTGTAAATGCACGTTTGTACCATAACAATGTCATGAAAGGTACACTACCTTCAGAAGACAGCGTGAGTGGAGCACTTACCAAGATGCCAAAACTACATCACAGGATGAAACTGATGAGGTGTCGTGGCCATGGATCTCATCTGCAAACTGCAAATGCTTCTTGTATCTTCTTCCCCAGCGACGTACGGTGCTTACCGTGGTATCACTGTATTTTACCTAATATACAATTTGATTTGTACGATTCTCAGCGGATTGAGTGAAGAAAAAAAAAACATTCGTGCTATGTTCCGGCGCAAAAATCCCATGACAAATAATTCAACAAACAGTTAAAGTGTATGTCTTGAGATGTTTTTTTTAACTTTTGATGTATTGTGAAACTGGAAAAATCATTATAAAAATCGATAGCAAAAAAAAAAAAAGCTCAAAAACTGCACTCAAAGAAACATGCTCTGTGTCTGTGGTACTGGTAAATGAAGGTACCAGAGGGAGAAGAATCTGTCCTGCTTCTGCAAGCTTCTCTTGTTACAGACTTCCAGTGAATCCAAAGCAGATTAATATCACAGCCGGTAAGGCGGTAACGGTCCAACAGGGGGAGCGTGTAGCCGGATACATGCAGCATGTGATTGAGAAGGTCCAGCTGCAGCAGAAGAGGCCGGCGCGGCATCCCATTGGCCGGGAGGACCATGTGGTGTAGGCGTACTACATCCTGTGGCCACCCTTGAGGCAGACAAGCCGTTATTGCTGTCAGTAATCACTATCACCACTGCTGTTACAAGTGAAAACCAGAACAACAACACTTGAGACCTCATCTGGTTGGTCTGGGCCTCTGGGGTGGTCGGTCAGATTGGTGAGTTCGCTACCCTACTCCAAAAAGACGAGAACTGCAGCAACATTTCACTTCATAGCAAATAACAATGGACTTGTACGGCATGTGTGCAAACAATAGCTCACGACAATTTTCACGTGAAGTAGTTCGATTCTCGCGGCAAGAATCTGATGCCATGTTCCAAACGGGGTTACAGTGCAAGCTAAAAAGGGGGCCTCCTTTCTTCCAAAGTTGCTTCACATGTTGAGGAGCCATCCATTCACCCACCCCCATCATGTAGCAGCAGCAAGCAACACCGTGCATCGCACAGAGACGAAAGGACAGCAGTTTCATTGGCAGGACCCGGCGCCGAACGGGAAACAGCTTTGCTTGCTCAAACTTCAGCAGCAAATCGATTGTTCTCCAGACGAAATCCGTGTGCAGAAGAAGGTGGACGATGCATCTGGTTCTGGTTCAGCGTCTGGCGCTAAATTCGGCTTGAATCCCTCCCGAATATGAACCGGCGAGTCCAGTCAGAAACCACCAGCATCCTCGTGCGCCAGCTCACTTGCTTGCTGGATACATGGAAAGAGAACAATGATAGCGAGTTAGGACAGTCATGAGTTGCCACAACGACTTGAGGATTGTTCATGAGGGGTCGTGCTTTCTCCGGTCAGATGGGTAAGGCGGTGGCTGAAGTAGAGAGAATAGCAACATGCAAACACAATGAGGGGTCGTGCTTTCTCCGGTCAGATGGGTTGTAGATGATGAGGGCGCACTCGAGACTGAGTGAGTACCTGGCATACACAGAGTACCAGAGCCACTGAGTACTGTGGCCCATGGAGATCCAGTCGCCTGGGAGCTCTGCAGCGGCTTGTTCTCCACCCAGGGGTGCGAATTGCCCGAAATGCTTGTAGCTTGAAAGCAACGGCATCAAGAGATGAGTAGGCATTCAATGCAGAAATAAGTTGAAGAGCTAGCAATATCAGTATCCATTAACTTTAAATGTTTACACCTATTTTTGAAAATTATATCTAGTTAGCAACGATTTTCACTGGATAAAAACACGTTCTGAACTGACCATCTTTATATTAAAAGTTTATCTATGTTGACTGAATATGAATTATTAGTCTATGCTATTATTAAGCTTGTTAGAAATAATGCCTTTCAGGCCTGGCATAGCATGCAACTACCAAGTTATGACTTTGGAGTGAGAACAGAAAGCTAAATACCGAAATGGGTGGAAAAAGTGACGGCCAGATCCCCCTGTCATGCGCAAAGGGCCTTCTGGTTCCTCTTTGCATTTTTCCATTTTGTTGAAACATTCAGCGAGATACTGTCCTTGTTGTGCAGCGACCTAAGAGTTAGGAGAATTGGTTATTCATAAATCATAGCATTGTCTGTGCTATACTGCTATATATATACCATTAACAGACAACTTGCATATCACCATAGAGCGAACCTGAGCTGTTGCTGGAGCATGTTTCACTTGGGAATCAACATGGCTCAGAGCTTTTTTGAACTCCTCTATATCAACCACCATAGACTCCTTGTGAGAATCACCAATTGCGCCTTTTATTAAATCCGCAATATCACGCATGTGCATACTTTTCATATAGATCTCTACTTGCGGATATCTTATACATATATCTTCTATTACATCATTGATCTCTTTCAGTGTTAAAGTGCCAGAATTGTCCTTGTCTGCCATCTTGAAAACCCTTGAAATATCGTCCTGAAAGTTTAGAAACAGACAAGTCAGAGGGATTTGCTGTTGAAAAATACATATGAGCTACAGAATGGTAGATCACATAAATATGAAGTTATCGAACAATAAACCTATTGATATATGCATCCACATTCCACAATTCATAGAATATCAGTATAAGCTTGTGCAGTGATGTAAATGACATGACTGTTGACCTTTACATGCTGTCAAGTTGGAAAACAAGAACAATACGCTTTATCTCTAAATAGAGATTAAAGACTCTACACGTACCATTATTTTTCTTTGACTCACTGTAGCACAGTCACCAATTGCATAGACACCTTCACACTCGCGAACTCTTAACCACTCATTAGTTGCCAAGGCACACCGATTAGTCTGTTCAAGGAGAAAACATTTTCATATATTAACAAAACATTGGACTTGTGCTATTGCTGAGCAAGTCATAAATGGGTTAACTGGTAATGAGAGATTCAACAACCTGCCCAATTTGTTGCATGAAGTCCATGATGACAGGACGAGTACCAATGCCAGCAGACCAAACAGCCATTCCATAAGGCACTGATACCTCCTCACCAACTGATTTGCTCTTCATTGTAATTGAATCATCAGACACCTTTATCACTCTGAAGCCCGTGCACAATTCGATGCCATCCTTCTGGAACTTTTGTTCAGCAAATGCAGTTATTCTTTTATCAAACCTATATAACAGAAAATAGACATTCAGCATATGGTAAACGTTACAATCTGCTGAGGTTAAATCAGAAAAGGATTGTGAACACAGCTACAGTGTTCATGTTTTCATCCAATTTGAATTGCTTTCCCATGTAAAAAGGAAAAAAAAATCCAACTGCATCTGAATACAGATACACTAAGCTGGTAAGTTATCCTGGAGGTTTTCTTTCCAAAGTACAGAGGACTACTACAGCAACATGAAAGATAAGGATGGCTATTACGGCAACAAGACTATCTAAGAAGTCCATAGAACCTTACATATTCAATATATGCTCTCCTGATTGAATAATTGTTATCTTCACAAAATGTCGAATGGCAGGGTATAGTTTCACCAAATCTTCGATGAGAAAATCATGCATCTCTGCGGCAAATTCAACTCCAGTAGGTCCACCACCAATAACTACAAAATGTAGTATTTTCCTTTTCTCCTCTTCGCTAATATTTGGAAGTGATGCTTTTTCGAAACAATCTATCACACTCCTCCTTATCTTCTGAGCATCCTCTACTTCCTGACTTTCACGATGTGAAGCCATATCATGATAGAGGAAGGCAGAAAATATTACATGATAGATGATGCAGTTAGCAGCTTCATGAAGGTAAATCTTCAAAGAACGACCATAAAGATACTGAAGAATTATACTGCATTAAGGGAAAAGTCACACAACAGGGTCATTCAGAGAATGTTATGCCACTGAGCAGGTGCTCCATGGGAGTGTTAACGTGTGAAAAAGAAAACCTAGGCCACATATGCTTAACATAAGTAGCTACAAGCTATATATGCGTTCCAGATGGATGTCAAATGGTTCAGTATAAACTGACATTTCACTCTCTTTCATGATTACAATTTGTCAGGTTCTTTCATGCAATGAAATCTGTGTTGATGTAAGATATTGTTGCAGTTACATTGTTTTCTTAGGCATAAAACTTGTCATTTCAAACAGGATTAGACAACTAGATCAAAATCAAAAGTGTCTTCATGATATTATAAAAGATCAAGCAGAATAACTATAGCTTATAATTGACAATTGACATATGGATCATACAGTATGTAGGGAATTCACCTTCAAAAAGCAGCAATGCTCCAGCACTCCAGGAGTGTTAAATGTACTTACAGTAGCTCCAAGAGCAACAACTAAGTAATCATAATCCAACATGAAATCACCGTTCCCATCAAGATTAGTTCCAACAGCAGAACGGCAATGTACAGTTTTTTTATTTGCATCAATCTTGAAACACTCTGCTTCATAAAATGTGACATCCTTGTTTTTCTATGAAAACGAAAGACGAGAAGAACAAGAAAACATTCAGTGTGTCACTCAACTAACATACAAAGTGAATGAACGCTAACAATCAAGGTATCAAGTTAAGCACTCCTAGTAAACAAGAAATGAGGTTTTGGCATTTTGATGTTAATGTATGTCACTTTGACAACCAAATTTTATCATCACAGATCAGGGATAACTGAATAAGTAAAAAAAAAAAGTGCAATATTGTGATTTATGAAATAATCTCATGTCATTTCTATACATCCAAACTACACAAATTATGCTGACCACACACAAATACCCAATAGCTTTGAGCACACAATAGCACATTACCAATTGGCAAAGAAGTACCTTCTCAAACATCCTCCGTATGGGTTCGACAATGCTGCGTGCCTCGACGGTGCCACATGTGACACTCGGAAGCAGAGGTGTAAATGCGAAGTAGTTCCGGGGCGAGATGACCTTCACCTCATACTGGTTGCAGTCGAGATTCTTGAGGAATGACGTCCCAGCCCAGCCAGTCCCAAGAACCAGCACCTTCTTCTTGGGAGCACCCTGAGATTGCTCCGGAGCACTCTCTGCAGCGGAATCCGCGTACGCCACAAGGCCTCCACCACTGCAAAACATAGCGAATCCTTTAGCTTGAAAATGCATCCCACTAGGCTCACAATCCAGAGTAATTAAAGTGAAATCTTTGGAGCAAAACGAAGGCATGGACTAAAAGGGAGGCCTTTCCCTTTCAAGTGCAGCAAACGGATGCCTAAAATTATCAAGAACATCGTCCCAGGGCCTTCACCGCTAACTAGGAAAGCAACTCAAAGGAACGAAAAAAAAAATGGTAAACAGAAAAGGAACAGTAAATCACGCAATTGAAAGCAAAAAGAAAAAAGAAAGAAAGATCAAAATAGGGCGGATTTCTGGTGGAAAGCGAGGGAGGAAGCACCCGCACCTGGCCGCTGTGAGCAGAAGTGCTGCGGTGGAGACGCCGGGGCGCGCGATCCGGTCCAGCAGTCGAGCACCGGCTCGGGAGGTGAAGAAGGAGAACCCCATCCTTTGCTCTCCTCAGACCTCACCGAGTTGACTTCTGAAGTGAAGAACCCCAATCCCGAACGACGAACGATCCGCTGAGACCGGAGAAAGCAAGGAGAGCGATCGAATAGGCAGAGGCGCGAGCCTAGCAGCCCCCCTTGGTCGCTGCTCATTGGCTAGCTGCTGCGGGTTGTGTTGCAGGCTCGCAGCGCGGCGGCAGGGACGGCAGCTCCCCTCTGACCTGTCCCAACTCCCAAATACTAAGGGTGCGTTTAGTTTGAAAATTTTAAGAAATTTTGCAACTGTAGCACTTTTATTTGTATTTGATAACTTTTGTCAATCATGGTTCAAGTAGACTCAAAAGATTTATCTCGAGATAGACAGGCAAAAAGTACAAACATGCAACAGCTGCTACTTCATTTAGTACTCCATGCAGACTAAAAGTACAATTGATATGATGGAGAGAGAGAAGGAAAGTTTCTGAACTAAACGTTGCCTAAGTACTCCCTCCGTGCCAATAAACATACAACTACGGGTTATATAATTCACGTTTGACCAAATTTTTAATGAATAGTATTCATATTTATAACTCTAAATTAATATATTATGAAAATATAGTTAATCTAATGATGTTTATTTAATATTATAAATATTTATAGTTTTTTATTTATAATTAGTTAAAGTTGGTACACTGAAATATGATGGCCCTGTTCGCTTCGTCTAAAAAGCGCTTATTTTTCAGCTCTAGAACAGTGTTTTCCTCTAAAAAAAATCAGCAACAGCCGAAATCAGCTCAGCTTTTTAGACGAAGCGAACAGGGCCGATATTGTGTTAGAATTACATGTTCATTGGATAGAGGAAGTACGTGTAAAATAAAATAAATAAAATAAAATAGCCCCGAACTTCTGCAGACGCGTTATGATATGACACGTCACACACCATCGCCGATATTTTTTTGCTCTGGTAGGCCAATGATCCGCGTCACCCTCTGCTGAGTCATGGCCGTTCCTGCATTTCTTTTTTAACTTGTTCCTACATTTCTTTACATGATCTGAGATGACCGGAGCAGTCACGTGGCTAATCCACTTTGATCTGACCAGTAACGTGGCACGTCCACATAAACCTATCGCTTCTTTTTCATTTTTTTTTAATAAACATGCCATATGCTGCACGCCACCTGCAGTCAGGCCGGGGCTTCAACCAACCAGCCTCCATGGCTTCATGCCCGAGCCCGACATTGCTGCTTCTCCTGGCATCTCCTGCTGCATGAACACGAGCAAATTATTGCCGGAACCTAAAAAAAAAAAAAGGTGCTGCTACAAAGTTGGGGAATGATCAAAGAGTAACCTGATTTTACAGCATAATAAAGATGGACCCATATGGGCAACTGCATAGAGCTAAATATGCAGATACGGCTGCTCTCTGCACTCAGCTAACCAGGGTACACTTTCCATGCTTTCTGCAGCCATCAGGTTGAGCAGGTTCATATAATCTCCATGCCAAAAAGAAGTTCTCCTAAAAGCAATTAACACTGTATAACATGCACTGCCTGTCTATCAAGCAATGGATGCACAATTTAGTGATGCACTCCAACTCTCCAAGTGAGAGCCCCCTTGCAGTAATTTTACAAGAATTTCTTTTCCCTCTGTTATATTGAACTCTGGTCAGCAAGGATAATTAAATTTTTTTCACCCACTCAGGAAGTCAGAAACTTGCATACCAAACAAATACCATACCAACTGTACATGCAACAAATACAGTGGCTTGCATATTTCCCAAATAAATTAATGACAGTGCCAAACTATGTTAGACGGTACGTCAGGTAAGGCAAGTATCCCGTGTCGAATATGTATCCAACGGATACGTCTCGGATACTTATCGTCAGAGTATCCAAATTCTAAATTATTTTCCTGAATATTGGATACGGGGCTGATACGTGTCGGCCTCATAGGATACGGCCCGGCCCAACTAGCAAAGTGAATAGGCCTCCGTTGCCCTAGCCAGCCAGCGATGCCGCACTCCCTGACGCGGTCACGCCCGCGCGACTCGCGCCACAACACCTCGCGGCCACGGTGCATCCCCAGCTCGCCGCCTGCCGGCCACCGGCGACGAGCCCCCGCCTCCGCTCGCCGGCGACGAGCCTTCCGCCCCTGATCGCCTGTCGCTGCCCCTGCCCCCTTCCGCGGCTCACCGTGGTGCGTCTCCCCCTCGCGGCCACCCAGCTGGAAGCGGCGGCCTACATCGCTGATTTTGTCGTTTCCAGGTATGTTTCATTTCTAATCCCCTTACTGCGGTGGATACAAGCGGTGCTTGAGATGCCTCACATTAGTTGCATATGGCTAGCGGATCAATCGGCAGAATATATAGTAGTGGGAGTTGCACTTGTAATTTGGATCAATTCTTGGATCCATTCATGGGGAGGGAGCGATGAATTGGAGCGGCTGCCGCATGAGCTGGAGCAGTCGGTAGTATTCGAGATGTATTCCCTGCCTGCACAGCAGAGGTCATACCAACCTTTGGACAGCTTGTGTCAATTAACTCTTCAATTTGATGGATGTAAGTGATAGTAGCATCTAGTTCTAGGCTTCCAGGCTCTAGCTAAGCTATTTACTGTGAATGAAGAAACATGATGAGATTTCTAGCTGAATTCAACAAGCTATTTATATTATGAATGAACAAACTCGATATAATGTTGTGCACAAGAAAATACTTCTGAATGCAATCACATGTGTGAAAATGTGCAATGCTCCCAAACAGGACTTAGGTTTTCTTTTTCATCCTATCATATATATCGTAAAATATCATTAGCTTCTTAGGGGCCCTAGTCTTGAGTAAAACCTGGTTAGATGATGTCATTACACACTTGCCAAGCGAAAAATCTTCATATTTCGGTTCAGGGATCCTTGATCCTTCAGTTTTGTTCCATGTGGTTCGATTCTTGTAAGTAAATTCTTCAGATTAGTTTGTAAGACCTAGTTTTCATCATGCTTTGCTTCTAGAGACTCTCCGCCTTTAATTATGCTGTATTATTTCTACATGATATTAAAATATGCAACCATGTGTATCAATCGTGCTAAACCTTATTATGACTACACTTTTTGCTATTGGCTTTCCACTTGTATATATGCAGGTACATGTATAACCACTAACACACCTTTTGCATTTCTGCGTTCTGATTCCTGAATATCAAGTTGTTTCACTTCAGCTTTTGCAGTCTCCCTCTCTTGATTTACAGCACTATTTTGAATACAGTTTTATTAGCTCCTTTTTTTCCCCTTTAACGTGTGTTCATTTAGTTTCTTATTATGCTAACCTTTTATTTTTTACTATGAAGCAGGATTTCTGGAATCACATTTCTTGAGATCTGTCTGTTGCATAGCTAAACTAGGCTCTTTTTCATATTATGGATCAGCAACCTAATATCGATGCTGATTTTCTTGGACCAACTGTACTCTTAGATGAGACACATTACCAGGAGGGGTACAAAAATGGCTATAATGATGGTTTGGCATCTGGAAAGGAAGAGGGAAGGCAGGTTGGCTTAAAGATGGGTTTCCAGGTCGGTGAAGAACTGGGTTTCTTTCAGGGCTGTCTGGATGTGTGGATGTCCGCAATTCTCATTGATCAGAACGCCTTCTCAACACGGGTCAGGAAGAATATTGAGCAACTAGCTGCTCTGGTCAACAGCTATCCGCTGTCTGACCCGGAGAATGAACAAATTCAAGACTTGATGGAGAAGATAAGGCTGAAATTCAGGCTCATCGCTGCGAGCTTAGGGGTGAAGTTAGAGTATGAAGGTCACCCCACATCATCAAAGCAGGACGTCGAGGATCTGTGAGTGAGATGGACATGCCATTTTAGTTTCTGTCTTTGCCGTCTTAAGCTCTCCAAATCTTGTCTTCAACTCATTGGTATCATTAGGAGCTGCCCTGAGACTAAAACGGTCAGATTCAGATCATAATCACTTATATAGTTTTAACAGTGTCTTCAAGTTTTGTCTTATTCCCTGCTGTCTGGTGGCTACCATATGTTGTCCATGATTGGTCATTATAGGGTTTCACAAGAGATCCACTAGTATACTTGTGTAATATTCCCTTTTAGAACCCAAAAGCATTATTATGAATGGTCTTTTTCTTTGGAGTATTAGTTCACTTATTGTATCCGACATGTTGGGAGCATATTTATCAACTTGTAAATGCACACATCCCATATATCGCAAATCTGTATAGATCCTCCTCATAAGTATGTTCATCCCATGTATAGAAAATTAGTGATAGCCCCTTGGGAGGATATAATCTCAAAGCTTGGACAGTTTGTCCGTCTTTGCTTCCTTGCTGCACCTATCTTAATTTTGTACATCGCTCTGCAAACCACACGTCCAAGCCCCTAAAGCCACAGGACAGTAATTAGTACTGTAACTAGAAACGCCGCTTGTGACCATTTTATGGGACCATTGATAGCGCTAGTAGATTTTTTTTTCGTAAATATTTTTGTCAAGCGTAGTAGGGTACCAAGTGAGAGGGTACATATTGATGATGAAGGATCATGTTGCTGAGTTCATTCATTTCTTGTGCATTCAGCAAGCATGGACAAGAGGGAAAGAAATAGCATTGGAGAAATAGCATTTGGGAATTATCATTTGTGGTTGATTGTATATGTTGATCGTGGATTTTTTATTTTGGTGTATGTATATTTTGAGTCCTGTAAAGATCATTCATGAGCTATTTTTTAATTAATTTGTTAACTGAACACGGGATAAAATAATTTGTTGAAACATTTTAAATTTATCTCAAAATTTTTATAGCGGTTGGAAACATCGTAAAACAGCCGTAAAACAAATTTTATAATTGTTGGTTCAATAATTTAAGGAAAAAGTCTGCTCAACCCTCCAACCTATTAAGGATGGTCTATTTCACCCCCTAAAGTATGAAACGGTCTGATTTACTCCCTGAACTTTCCAAAACCGGTTAAATCACCCCCCAGGCGGTTTTTTGACAGTGGTTTTGCTACAGTAAGGATGGTTTTGCTACAGTGATGGTGGTTTTGTCTTTTCTTTTTTATTTATTTTACGCCGAATCTTTGAAAAATCATAGTAAATCACAGAAAAATCATAAAATGAAAAATTCAATTATGTTGGACTACACATGAGTAGATCTACACAGTGAAAATATAATATGGTATGTTTTAGTATAAAGTTTTTGCTGTAGCTTTAGATTAATTGAAAAATCCAATTTTGTCTGTAATTAATTAGAATAATTCATAGCTGCAACTTTTATGGTCCGATTATGGTGAAATTTTTATGGTGTGCTAATTATTGTTTGCTTGAATTAAAGTAAAAATTTCATACTTATTGGACTACATATAAATTAGCTATATATAAAACATAGATTTAACATAGAAGAGTCCAATTTCATGCTTATTAAACCTATACTTTATCTATAACTAAGTTATATATGTTCCAATGAGTACAAAATTTTTACTATAGTTTAGGTATACAATAATTATCCCACCATAAAAATTTCACAATAATCAGACCATAGAAGATACAGCTATGAATTATTTTAATTAATTATAGACAAAATTTGATTTTTCCAATTAATCTAAAGCTACAACAAAATTTTATACTAAAACATATCATATTATATTTTTCAATGTGTAGATCTACTCATGTGGAGTCTAACAGAATTAGACTTTCTATTTTATGATTTTTCTGTGATTTACTATGATTTTTCAAAGATTCATCGCAAAATAAATAAAAAAGAAAAATACAAAACCACCGTCACTATAGCAAAATCGTTGTTACTATAGCAAAACCATTGTCAAAAACCGTCTGGGGGGTGATTTGACCGGTTTTGGAAAGTTCAGGGGGTAAACCAAACCGTTTCATACTTTAGGTGGTGAAGTAGACCACCCTTGATAGGTTGGGGGGTTAAGTAGACTTTTTCCAATAATTTAATGTTTAGAAATCATGGAATGTCTATTTGTCAATTAAAAGAGGTTATTTTAAATTATTGCAAAAGCTCTAATTTTATAAGTTTAATATTTTTTATGCATAGTGTGCATCATGGAGAGCCTACACAAAAAATTTCATGATTTTAGGAGCTATAATTATTTTTTTATGAAATAAACAAAATCAGCATGTCATAAGATTTAATAAAAAACACAAAAAGGAGATGGCCATTTGGGCCAAATCTGGCCCAGCTCGGCCCACGAACAGCGCGCGCAGTGACAGGCCGGCCCAAAGAATGGCGTCGACAGCGGGTTGATTTTGAGAAACTTGAAGGGTCTTTTTGCAAGAAAATCTATGAGAGGAAATGGACTGCGGATTATATTTCAATAAAGTTCACGGGATTTTTTGTAAAATCACCGGGAACCGCCCGATCTGGGCCGTCTGACCACCCGGTCGGACGGCCGAGAATGGCCCGTGACATGGCCGCGCTGGGAGGCCAGCTTTTGTTGCGCGATTGGTTTGGGAAAGATTCAGAAATTCAGAGGAACCGGTTCCCTTTCTGATGCGTCTGCTCTCCACATATAAAGGTGTCTTCCCTAAGCAAGATTGCCCGGCGGCCCGGGGAGGGGAGAGGCCTTCAAGCAAGCAGGCCTAAAGCCCATGACGTCAGGTTGTGACAAGTTCTGGGTTGCTTTTGGGCTCATTCCTGCTTTTAGGCATCATGTGTACAGTAGATGTCTCCCGCTGTCACCTAGTGACCCTTCCACACTAGCTATATTTACTTGTTTAGTTCAAAGCTGATGTTAGAGTTATTTTTACCGTCACAAAATGAAATCGGAAGTGATGAAAGTCACGTATAACGAATCCACGTGCGCGTATTTGGAGGAAGGCATACTTACGGTGGTGTAAAATAAACATTATTCATATATTTATATTATATGAATTTAATTTGTGTGGATCCCATCCAATGCATGATTATTAATATATATATCGTTGATTGAAATTCTTGTATGTCCTGTACTACATAGATGTATGTATGTGGCTAGCTAGGAGTGCTTGCATGGTTGCATTGATCGACAACCACCTCTGTTAATGAGATGAAAGCTATCACAGTTGCATGCATGTGGATCGATGTGGCAACACTAAGCATGCTGGCACATATATAGAAGGAAAGTGGGCTCCGAGATGATGGAATTTTGAACAGTGTCATATAAAAGCATAAATATATTGCGAACTGAGCCAACCTCAGTTGATTAGGTTTCTTATGGAACCTGTTCATCTGGGTTCAAGTCCTCGACTTGGTATGGATGCTCACATTTTCCTATATTTATTTTTAGAAATTAACGGTGTTGTGTTTTTAGTGATAGGCGACGTTCTCGTCGACATCGAAGCGTCTGTGGTGACTTCTTCAATCTTGAGATACAATCTTGAGATATAGCGGCACAATTTTTCAGAGGTGCTCATAAGGGTAGGGTTTACGTTTTGAGGGTGTGTGTACGTGTTAAACGTCTATATCTGTACTTGTGTGATTCGAGAAAAAAAAAAAGCATGTATTACTACCTCCTACTGTATACTATTGCTATCTTATGATGATGGGCTTAGCGTCCACCGTTCCTTCAATTCTCTTAAGGCTGCACAGTAGTGCGTAGTGTAAGTATACTCTGTGTCCACTATATACACCACGTCACCACAAGAGCCAGAACGGCGATGCAGCAGCACCCAGAGCACCATGTGTCACCATGCATTGCAGGCTACACCATGCTCTACTAGCCAGGAGAGCGAGGAACGATGAAGCATCAGAAGCCCGCTTTGAAAAGAATTGCTGATTTTAACCGATATTGATTTGTTGTAGAAAAAAACATTGTTCTATGTCTGCAAAAACCAAAATCTTCATTAATTGGACAAGCCAACAAGCCCAGATGAGGTGTTGTACGTGCAGCGAGCTCAATTACTGTGTTTTCCCCAGCATTTCTCAATTATATTGTTATGATAATGTTATTCTAAGGCAAGGTGTTTGGCGGTAGGGACTAGACCATGTCACATCGAATGTTTGACTATTCTTTTCATAATATTAAATATTAACTATTTATAAAATTAATTATATAGATGGACATTACTTTTTGATACAAATTTATTAATGCTAATTAATTTATTATTAGCATAACACTATATTATTAAATCATAGATTATGTAGGCTTAAAAAGTTTGTCTTGTAAAATAGTCACAATCTGTACAATTAGTTTTTTTAACTCTATATTTAATCATATGTGAATATATATGTTAAACATCTAATGTGATAAAGTACGTATACTTTTTAGACCTGAGAGCCAAACACTCCTAGGGTGATATCGTATTTAATTTATAATAAAAAATAGGCAGAATATCCGGTAGTACTGCTACAGTACTCGTACTTAAGCCAGGAACATGCGCGGATTAATGAGGCGAGGGATCGATCGATGTACAGTGCAAGCACTGCAGCGAGCCAGCGACGTTAGTTTGCACGCATTTAAAATGTTGGGCCAGCACGCAGCTGTACTATACAGGCATATCCGCATATGGGCAAAATTATGGGAGACACGTGCATGCAAATCTCCCGAGGAACGAATGAAAGCCAGTGCGAATCTGGCCCGGCGGCCGGTGAAAAACATGACCTCTCACGCATTATCGTTAGTTGGATACATGGCCAAATATAATCGAGCCTCGCCTCGATCTTAGTTGTTTTTTCCTCTCTACGGGAGCTTACCATTCCTGAGTAAACTAAGACTAAGATATATATAAGACTCCCTCGATTAGTTTGTTTGTTTAGCGGTAGCAAATGCCGGGTGAGTGTTCTGCACCTTCTAGTAGTGAGTAGTGACGTGGGGTTCTAGTGTTTTAGCATTTAACATTTAGATCGAGTTTAGTTATAGGGCGTAAAGTTTTTATGGTGTCACATCAAATATTTTATAGGGCGTCATATAGGTCGTTTTCCAATAAAAAAATAATACTCCACACATATGTTCAAACATCTGATGTGATGAGGTATAAAGTTTTTTAACAAGTTCTTAGTATCTCTACCTTTCGAATCCCAAGGTCCAAGATCAGGCACCCGATAACGCCACGCCACCCGCTAACCTATTAACCATTTGATCCGACAAGTAAGCAACGCCATCCATCCAATTTGAATCGTTTCGGGTCTCCGCCCGTTTCTTTGTCAACCCGTAGCCTCGGAAATCTTCTCGGTCTCGTCCCCGCCAATAGTGTGGCATCACAAGCACCACCCACCAGCAAGCGAGGCGGCGCGGCCCTAGGACAGCCGAACGCAACCACCACCACGCACCACCAGCGAGGCTGCGCGGAGAGCCGAGCATGCCATTAACCTTGGGCCTGCGCGTCCGCCTCTCAGTTTCGCGCTTCCAACTGGTCTAGCATGCTCTGCCCACGACCCAGATCCCATTGCCCTTCTTTGCTCACCACTCATGGCGATTGATTCCTCCCCTATCTCCTACTCAGCACGGCCTAAGGCTATCTCCAACAGTCTGACCCTAAAGGCCCTGTTTAGCGTCCAAAATTCCAAAATTTTGGATAAGAAGACATTGTAGCACGCATGCTAACTTTTGTAAAAAATATCTAATCATGGTCCAAGTAGACTTAAAAGATTCGTCTCGTGAGTTTTACAATAATTGTGTAAACATGCAAAAGATTCATCTACATTTAATGCTTTTATGCACGTGTCTAAACATTCGATATAACGGGAGTTTTGTAATTTGGAATTGCATCTGTAACAGGGCTTAGATAGGAGAGGCTTTCTCCGTTTTGGGTCGTGCATACAGAGAGGGTCACACACCTAAAACTAGGCTTTTCAAGCAAATTTTTTTTTTTGGAATTTCCTCTGATTTATACATGTCCATAGGACAATGCAACTTGTTTAACTAATACTATTCTCATCCAAACTGCAAACATCACGTTTGATGAGTAATTGATTGGCCCATCCGAACCTGCATCTATTTCTCATAGTACCTTTTCCGAATTCCACTCTAATAAACCAGTCCTTTCCTTTAGCAACTCTAGGACATGTCCAAAACCCCTCCATGAGCGTGTCATACGTACGCAGGAAAAACAGCATCATCAGTGATCTAGATCACCATGATCATTTGAATAAGGGCAAGTCTTAGTGGGGTTTTCATGTGTATATACTGGGCCTACTTAGTTCACTCTCAAAATTTATCATGCCAAGGATTTTGTAAGCCATGATTTTAGCTAATATTTGATTTGCTATTAAAACTTGGCAAAGCCTTATATTTGGCTTGTCAAATCTATGACAAGGTTTTTGTCCAACTTTTAGTCTTGCCAAATCTATGGCATGAATAAATTTTATATAGTCAACCAAGCAGGCCACTATGACATATCGACTTATTTCATGTATATAAAACTCTCGTAAAACCTCACTAGTCTGGTCTAATCGTATTTTGCCTTTTGTAGTACGTAGCATCAATGGTGCCATGGTGGTACGTATTGTCAGTCTCACCGCTCGCCATGGATCGATATCAATTCAGTACCTACCTGGCTTACCCCTCTCTCTATATATTCATCCATGTGCAGTCGGATCGAGCAAAACGAAAGCAGTGGACAGAAAAAGGGAGCTGATGAGTGATGACCATGCCGGGACTCATGACGATCATGGCACTGGCACCATCGCCGATGTTGGTGAAGCAATGCTTCTGCAGCAGCAGGAGCAAGAAGAAGATGAGGGGTAGTACGGTGTTGCTGGTCAAGAACCCTTGTTCTTTTTCACAATCACATCTCCTCGGCCGCAGCTGGGCTTCCCGCAGCGACAGCGGCCACCACGGCCGCAACTGCCTTTCGTGGTGATGAGCAGGAGGAGCTGATGATGCAGCGCCTGGCGGATGACGGATGGGTAGACGAGCACATGCTGCCGCTGCTCGCCTCCGTGGAGGAGGCCTGGCAGCCCGCCGACCTGCTGCCCTCCTTTGCCAGTCTCCAGCGACGAGCAGCGGAGCCAGGTGGCGGAGCTCCAGGCCCGTGCGGCCGGCGTGCCCGACGACCTCCTCGTCTGCCTCGTGGGCAACATGGTCACCGAGGAAGGCCTGCCCGCCTACCTGACCATGGGCAACCGCGTGGCGGGCGCCAGCGACGCCACCGGCTGCGACGACCACGGCTGGGCGCGGTGGCTGCGCGGCTGGACCGCCGAGGAGAACCGGCACGGCGACCTGCTCAACCGCTACCTCTACCTGTGCGGCCGCGTGGACATGCGGCGTGTGGAGACGACGGTGCACCACCTGCTCCGCCGCGGCATGCGCACCATGCTGCGGCCCTCCAGCGCGTACCACAGCCTCATCTACGGCTCCTTCCAGGAGCGCGCCACCTTCGTCTCCCACGCGCGCACCGCCAGGCAGGCCGGCCTTCACGGCGACGCCTGCCTCGCCAAGCTCTGCGGCGTCATCGCCGCCGACGAGAGGCGCCACGAGGCCGCCTACACCAGGGCGTCCGCCAGGGCCTTCGAGGACGACCCGGACGGCATGGTGCGGGCGCTCGCCGCCGTTATGCGCGCCAAGGTCACCATGCCCGGCGAGCTCATGGCCGACGGCCGCGACGAGCGCCTCTTCGACCACTTCTCGGCGGTCGCGCAGCGCTCCGGGGTGTACACGGCGGCAGACTACGCCGACATGGTGGAGCACTTCGTGCGCAGGTGGAAGGTGGCGGAGCTCGGCGCTGGGCTATCCGGCGAGGGGCGGCGCGCGCAGGACTACGTGTGCGGCTTGCCGCGCAAGATACGCAGGATGGAGGAGCTGGCTCACGACCGTGCGGCCCAGATGGAGGCCCAGTCGGTATGCTTCAGTTGGGTGTTCGATAGGCCCGTCCGCATCCACTGATCCAGAGTGAAGGTTGGAGGCCCATTCGTCACTCATCAACTGAACAAGGCCCAACTACTTCTACTTATTTTATTTTCCCTAATAAAAAACTTCTTGCTGCTTCTGAGCATTTTGAGTGACAATCAATCAACTGTGATAGATGTATCCTAGTATAATTCGGCCTGGATGCAGATGTACTCTGTTTACCACTACTACATATCTGAAGTGTTGTTTCTCATAATTATATATGCGCATTGTTCATAATCATAAATATTCATTTGTTGAATCGAACTTATTACTACGCTTCATATGAAATTAACAAATTGTTATCAAAGTCCTTTGATTCTGCGATTCATGAATTCAATATTGGTTAAACCTTAAAACATACCGATATAATTTCATTCAGTCATTCTGTTCGGCTGGTTAGATTGTACGGCTGGCTGGCTGATTATTCTGAGAGAAAAACACTGCTGAATGGCTGGCTGATCCTGCCTGGTAAGTTCAAGCGAACAGAGCCAAGTACTTCCAATAGGCCATTGAACTTCTGAGTTCTGACTGCACCAGACTTGAGCGCAAAACTGTAATCCGAACTGATGCCAATGTGGACAAGCACACGCAAAATTGACTGCAAAGCCATGGCACTAATGAACTGTATCCCATACTACTAATGACTAGGTTGGTAGTTGACAGTGTAGGAGCATGCAAATGAATAGGGAGGGGTCAATAAGACTAACTCTAGCGAAAGCCATCACATTGTGAAATTAACAATCGTTTGGTTAGCTGGACCTTGGCCCCACCTTTCCCCATAAATAAAAGGGCATGTGCTGCCATGGCATCTGAATTATAGGGCAGGTAGAGAACCAGATACTCCAAAGCACAATACACCTCCAGGATTACGCCTAACAACCACATGTCCGATAGGAATTAGGATTGACCACAGATAGCTCACGTCCATGGTACTATGGGGCTTATTTGTAAATCATGTATACGGTAGTAAAGGCCAGGGCATGAAAAACAAACCCAAAAACTCAAACCCACTAACCTTGCATACTAACATCTTATGTTCCCCAGTTCATGATTTTGTTGACACAGCAGGCCATCAGCCATGCACAAGCACAATGCCCAGACGGCCAAATAACAAAGAAGGCAGCCACTCCTGGTGGTGGCAAGAAAAGATAAGCAAGATGATGACGTCATCAGTAGATTTCCTTCAGCAACCAGACACCATATAAACAGGCAAAACAGCTAAAACATGCGAGCACATAAAAAGAGAAGTCCATGGTATCACTAGTCTTCATCCGTAGCAGTGAGAGGAGGTCCAGTCACGAAAGATGATTAATTAAAATCAGAAAGCAAAGCACCAACCAACAGGGGCCGAAGGGGGCAAAACCTTGAAAAACTGAAATGAAATTGTGCCACCCTGAATGCATAAATAAATGCAGCACTATATAAAGACTAGAAACAGGCAAATTTTCATTATTTCAGTTGAAACTGAGATTCTCACCCCAAAAAGAATAAAGAGAAAAGAAACAACGATCTTTGATTTTTCTGCCCACTTTCATACTTAGTACAAGGTAAAATTGAATGACGGGAGCATATTCAGTCTCCCATGCACTACGATTTATTTCAGGTAGAATCTCATTTCTTGCTTAGGTCCATAGCAAAGGGATTAGCATTTATAAATCATGAAAACCATTGATAATAAAGATTTTTTTGCTAAGTAGCTTCTCTATTTCACACTCCATAGAAGTCGCAACAAAAAATTGAATTCATCACTAACAGCATTGCAGTTTGCCACTTTGTATATCAATAGGGCAACTTCCTGAGTATTACCATATTGAAAAATGGCAACAAGACTACAGGTCATGTAAATAAGCACAGACCTCTTAAATTAGATGCAATCTGATACCTCAAGGTAACAAAAAAAAGGAATATGACTGACAACATATAACATCATCAATAATTAATTGTTAAATACGATATAAAGCAGCTTCAATTCACAGGGATAATATGTCAAATAAAAGATGCAAGTGGTATCAGGACATAAAAGCAAGCACATACAAAGATACCAGGACACTTTAACTTTGCTAGTAGTAATATTGAAGAAAGAAATTATCAAGACAATAATGGTTTTTCATATATTATCTATATAATGGGAGCTACCACCAAAAGGATAGTGCCCAGATAATCTGATATTACTATCCATATAACTTGATGTAGGCCTCATGATATGGCTGAATTGCTGCATTGTCAGACGTAGTCAACATTATCTTGCCATTGACCAAAGCTTCTTTGAGAAGCGAAATGTCCTCTTCTGGTGTACCAGGCGAATCCACTGGAGTGATATTGTGAGAAACTATTAGCAGTTTCCGCAGAGAGCTAGCTTTCCTCAGTAGAAAACTCACCAGCTGCACTTCTGTGGGGCACCAGTTGAAGTTCATGACCTTTACCATGACAATGTTGTCTAAGCCATCTCCCGGTGGCTCTTCGAACACTTTTTTGCTGACCATGGGCTCAGGTCTGTATGGTGGGAGCTACAAAGAAGAACCATAGTCGTCAGAAAAACAGGTTGATGACTATGAAGCAAGGAAGTTACAAAGGCATTGATTGTGCTAACCTTCACAAAAAGCCTCTCCAGATTAGGACATTGTAAGGTCTTGAGAAACAGATACAGGTTGGGTAGGTTGACAAACTTAATTTCAGACATGAGTAGGTGTAGCTCTTTCAAACCGTGTAACTTGTAATGGGGCAACTTGGCACTGGCTCCATCAGCTGCCGAGACAGATGCAAGCTAAAACAAAAGGCATGGTTAGGTAAGAAAACATGAATTTTATGTTTATGGAAATCAAGCAACCAAAAGTTACTCCTAAGCGACAAGAAACCAGAACTAATAAACAAGATCGAATACTGAGAATTGAGAAAGTACCGTGACGGCTTTGTAACATATGGTGAGAATGTTGAGGCTGGATAAATCCTCCGGGAGAGATTTCCTCAACTGATCGATATTCCACTCTTCCATCGATATTGGGTCATCTAACTGAATATAAAGATCAGAAAGCGCGGCATTGCGTGGAATGGATAAGGGCAATTTGGAGAGGCAGCCACTGTAGCGGAACGAGCGCAGGTTAGGCACACGCACGAAGTCCGAACTGGTGATCCTATCGCAGTCCGCGATGGTAAGACTCCTCAGGTTCGACGGCAGCCTTTCGAACTCCCAATCGTTATCGTAACCGCGGCAGCGGCAGCGGCGCAGATCAAGAGTGAGGAGGCTCGGGCACAGCGCCATCATTTGTGTGAAAGCCGCAGGGCGAAAGCAGACCGCTATGAGCCGGATGACCTCGAGAGCATGGAACTGGCCGCCCGCCGCCCTTGTAGTAGAACATGGAAATGGTGATGCGGCGGAGCGAGAGGCACGCGAGGGCCGGGCTCGACAACGGCAGGTGGAAGTTGAGCCTGTACTCGGCCGTGGCCTTGCGCGTCTCCACGTGGAGGTCCTCGACGCCGCACTCGGTAGCGTAGTCGAGAAAGCGCTGGAACTCCGAGGACTTGAGATTCCAGGTGTCGACGATCAGGGAGAAGCGCTCGAGGCGGCGGCGCGGCCGCGGCTCGCGCAGCCAGGGCGTCCAGCTTGCTCCGCAGGTCGTCGCGGGAGCAGAGGCGCACCTCGAGGGAGGTGCGATGCGCCCACCGGCGCTTCCACCGGTCGCGCCACCCGCGAGCGAGCGCCCCCGTGCGGATGGCGTCCTTGAGGGGGAGGTACGTCAGGATGTGCAGCCGCAGCTCGTCCGGGAGCGCCGAGATGCGGTCTGCCCCGATCGCATCCGATCCCACCGCCTCACATCGGCCATCCAGCTCATCCACCCTTTGCTTCTTCCTTCCGCTGCCACTGCCGCCGCTGCCGCCGCCGGAGTCGATCGCCATTTCCCGCTCGTCCCCAATTTGGGAAAACCCTCTCCCTTTCCCCGCCCCGGCGCCCCCTCACCCACCCATAAACCGATGCCGCTGGATGTTGCCTGCTAGGTTGTAGAAAAGGAATTGGGCCATACAGGCCGAAACATGGACGCTCAAGGGGACAAGGCTGCCAGAGTTTTGGGCTCTTGGCCCATGCGTAATTATTTGTCCAGGCAAACTATTATTCTATTCTCCCTTTATTTATGGCTTTTCTTCTTTCCCATAATAAGATAAAAAATTTCTCAGCCTTTGCTAATCAATAACCATCGGAAAAAGGTTTTGCAAAAACAAGATGTAGCTCCACACTCAGATGGACAAGCCTTTGGAATCGTACTTGAAATGATCGGGCATTATACACAGTTCATCCTTTGAACCTAGGACAAAGAGTTCACACTTCACACAGCAACAGTTCTGACTTTTTCTGTTCGCTTAAGCTGAAAATAAACACTGATTTCGGCTCGTGTTGATTTATTGTGAGAGCAAAATATTATTCTGTGGTTGAAAAAATAAGCGCTTGTTGCTCAAGCGAATAGGTAGGACAGCCTCCGATGATGGAAAGAAGTGTGTGAAATCCCCAATAGCACACATTTTTCAGATAAAGATTACATACAACAATGAATTTAAACCACTAAGTAAACAGAAAATGGAAATGATATCCATAATAGCATGGGAAAACTTCTGAGTTCTTATTCAAGAAATTCACCACTCTGTAATGCAAAAACAAATTACCAACAACCAACGGATCGACAAGCTGATGTGATGTGGATTACTTAATGCTAAGTGCTATTGCATCTGAACATTGAATACACAAATGAATTACTACTGGTATCAGCTTATGTAAAAAGAAAGCTATTCACGTAGCAATATCAAAAGTGGTGTTTAGGACTGAGCTAGTATCATTTTATTTTTCAACAATGTTTCAAGTACTTAATCTTAGTCCTGCATTGGTCGACTAAATTGTGATCGTCAGTCCCTGAGTGATCATAAGCAATCAGAAAGCAAAGCAGCAAACCAACAAGAACAGAAAGGGGGAATCCTTGAAAAAACGACATAAGTTGTCCCCCCTCTGGATGCATAAACAGATGCAGCAGTAAATAAAGACTTGAAATAGGAAATTTTTCATTCTTTCAGATGGTAAGCATGATGTTCAAAATAGAAAATATGATTAGCCTGGATAGATGACACGAAAACAAGAAGGCAGATAAGCAAACATTGAAGAACAACTATAAGAAATCCGGCTGAGAAGCCAATCCCTCCCCCCACCCATGACCCATCCACACCCACAAAAGAACACACAGACACCCTACAGGCTACACACAAGCTCCAAATAGTGGTTCTAGCATAACAATTCAGTCTCTCATCCACTGCACCTTATTTGAGGTAGAAATCACATACTTTGCTCTGGCCCATAGCAAAGGCGATAGGAGGACCAATTCAAATTATTATCAGAAAAATTTGTTACTAAATACTTCTCTAGTTCACATTGCATGAGATCACGACAGATAATTATATCAATCAAGCTACTTCCAGAAAAATACAATATTAAAAATATGCAAGTGCAGACCTCGCCACTTCGATGCACATGCACTCATACCTCAAGGTAAGAAACCAGTAAGGAACATAACCAACAACAAAGAACATTATCTCTACTATTTCATAGATGATACGGAGCTGCTTCAATTCATAGGGACAATATGTCAATTACATGAAGTGCTACCAGGACATCAAAGCACGCCTACTAGTACATCATACATTTTAAATGCTTTGCTATAGTAACATTCATAAGTCATGACAGTAGGGAGACAACATTGGTTCAATTTTATCAATATATAAGACGTACAACCAAAAGCTAATTCCCTGATTGTCTGGTATTACGATTGATAGGGCTCCAATCAGACTCGTCACTGATAGCTAGAACTTGGTACTTCAGAATGATATGGTTGAGTTGCAGCATCGTCAGACTCCCTCAGCATTATCTTGCCATTGGCTAAAGCTTCTTTGAAATGCAAAAGGTCTGCTTCTTGTACACCGGGCAAATCCAATGGAGAGACATTGGGAGAAACTATTATCAGTTTACGCAGGGAGCCAGCTTTCCTCAATAGAAAACTCACTAGCTGCACCTCAGTGCGCCGCCAATTGAAGTTCATGACCTTTACCATCACAAGGTTGTCTAAGCCATCCTTTGGTGGTTCTTCTCTCACCCCATCAGTTGAACATTCCATGGGCTCATAACTAGATTCTGGGAGCTACAAAGATGAGCCACAATCACTCAGAAGCATTACAGTTCGATAAGAACTCAGATATGGATGAAATGAAAAGACCGAATGATGTCATGAAGCAAAGAAATTTAGCAAGGCGCTGAAGGTGTTAACCTGCACAAAGAGCCTCTCCAGATTAGGACACTGGCAGGTCTTGAGGAACACATAAAGGTCAGCTAGGTTGACAGTGTTCATTTTTAACATGAGTAGATGTAGCTCTCTTAAACTGTTTAAGTTGCGAAAGGGCAAATGAGCACTTTCTCCATCATCCGTCAGGAAAGATGCAACCTGAAATAAAAGGAATGATTCAGTTCGGTAAAGAAAACTATCTGTTCTCTCTCTCTCTCTCTTTTAATCAAGCAACCTATAAGTTAGGTGATAAGAAGACAATATAAAATAAAATTCAATAAGGAGAAAATACCGGGAGAACATTGGAACAGATGGTGAGAATGCAGAGGCCAGATAAATCCTTCGGGAGAGAACTATTCAACCTTTCGGCATCGTACTCTGTTGATACTGAATGAGCAAACCGAGCATATAAAGATCAGCAAGAAGCCGCGTCACGTGGAAGTTTGAAGGGGGCCTCGAAGAAGTCACCACTGTAGTGGAAGGATCGAAGGCTGGGCACATGAACCACGTTCAGAGTGGTGTATCCATCACACTCTGCCACGCTAACACTCCTCAGGTTCAGAGGCATGACCATGCGTCCGTCCCACTTCGAAAAGCAGTAGTCACAGTCACAGTCGCGTAGGTCGAGTGTGAGGAGGCTGGGGCACAGCGCCATCATTTTCCTGAACGCCGGACGGCTAATGTTAACTGAGTGAAGCCGGATAACCTCGAGAGCGTGGAACGGCCGGGCGCCCTTGTAGTACATCCTGGAGACGCTGATGCGGCGGAGCGAGAGGCGCGCGAGGGACGGACTCGACAGCGGCAGGTGGAAGTTGAACTTGTCCGCGGCCGTTGATCTTGCGCGTCTCCACGTGGAGGTCCTCGACGCCGCACTCAGCAGCGTAGTCGAGAAAGCGCCGGAGCTCCGAGGACTTGAGTTTGCAGATGTCGACGATGAGGGAGAAGCGGTCGAGGCGGCGGCGCGGGCGTGGTTCGTGCTCCAACGCGTCCAGCTCCCTCTGCTGGGCGTCGCGGGAGCAGAGGTGAACCTCGAGGGAGGCGCGGTGCGCCCACCGGCCTCTCCACAGGTCGCGCCACCCGCGCGCGAGCGCCCCTGTGCGGATGGCGTCCTTGAGGGAGAGGTGCGTCAGGATGCGTTGCCGCAGCTCGTCCGGCAGCGCAGAGATGCGGTCCGTCGGGTCCACATCCGAGGCTACCACTTCGCATCGATCCTCTTCCGTCATCCACCCTCTGCTGCTTCGCTCCCCCGCCGCTGCAATCGCGGGCCGCCGCCGGAGTCGATGGCCATTTCCCGCCCGTTCTCCAATTTTGGGAACCCAACCCTTCCCATTCCCCGCCGCCACTGCTGAGGCGCTGCTAAAAGGAGAATAGCTGGGCCCGTCCAGGGCCGAAACACAGGTTTGTACAAGGCTTTTGGCCCGTGTGTGTAAGCCTTGTACAGAAAATCTTTTTTTTTTATTACATTCTCCCTTTAAGAAATCTACTCCATATCCCAAAATAGAAGAGAGAGAAAATGCTTCCAATAGGCCGTCAGTAGACTTGCTAGTGAGTAGCTCATCTGAAATACTTGCAAATATAAGATGAAGTTGTACACTCAGATGGCATATTTTTAATGATCGGGCATAAAGCTCACACATGAAAAGAGTTCACAACAAAAGTCAACCTCAGAATCATTATCAAACTCTAGCTTGAAAGGTTACTCCATTATAGAAATTTATATTGGAGGAAAAGATATACTGTTAATAGAATCAAATTTGGTGATGAGTGCACGAAGTTTTTTCATGGTATGGCAACCATCTCCTACAGAAGAAACTCAATCTCCCATATCATGAATGACCAAGGGGTCTGCATCCAAGATCATGAGAGCAAGGCTGGGCTGCTCTGGAATTCGTTCAGAAATAGAATGCGAGTCACAACCTCTCCTGAAATGCTATTTGACCTAGCCTCCCTAATCTCTCTGGTGGATAATCTGACCTCTCTTGTGGAACCTTTTGCTAGTGATGAGATAGATAACATTGTCAAACGCATGCCCAATGACAAGGCACCATGCCCGGATGCCTTTAATGGCCTGTTCATCAAAAGATCTTGGCAGTGTATCAAAGGTGATTTCTATAGGCTCTTTATGGATTTCTTCTCTGGTAATGCAAACCTTCAATGCATCAACTCATCATTTATCACCCTGACCCCTAAGAAGGATGGCCCTGAAACTGTTAGCGACTTCAGGCCAATCTCCCTGATGAATATCTCGCTCAAGATAATCACCAAAGTGCTTGCGGATAGGCTACAAGCAGTTATTCTAAGGGTAGTGCATCAAAACCAGTATGGTTTCATTCGATCCCGAACGATCCAAGATTATCTTGCATGAAGCTATGAGTATATCCATCAATGCCAGCAGTCTAGAAGGCAGGTTATCATACTCAAGCTTGATTTTGAAAAAGCTTTTGACACAGGTGGAACACTCAACCATTCTTTAGGTCATGTCATCATTGGGTTTCCCAGATAGATGGCTGATGTGGGTTAGCACCATCCTTGCCTCTGCCTTTTCTGCAATCCTCCTAAATGGGGTGCCTAAAAAGTTCTTCAGATGTAAGAGGGGGGTTCGTCAAGGTGACCTCCTCTCCCCGCTCCTCTTTGTCTTAGCTGCTGAGCTACTGCAGATTCTTATCAACAAGGCAGCAAGGGAGAATTTGTTAATAACACCACCCATCCCCCAGCCAACAGAAGATATCCCAATTGTACAGTATGCGGATGATACATTGCTTTTCATGCAAGCTGATGCCAGGCAGCTATTCTTTCTTAAAAAAATTTGCTCTTCAGTTTCTCAGAGTCCACAGGTCTTAAGGTTAATTACCACAAGTCACACATCTACTCCATCAACGTTCCAAATGATAAGACGATGAATTTAGGCGAACACTCTAGGGTTGTGACATTGGTGTTATGCCCTTCACATATCTTGGGTTGCCCATGGGCACCACAAAGCCGCGCGTTGATGACTTCACCTACCTAATGGACCGAATAGAGCGTCGGCTTTTCAGCATGCTCAACCTGGCTATCATACTCTAGAAGGTTACAGATGCTGAACTCGGTCATTACTCCGGCCACCACCTACACCATGTGCACTATCAAATTACAGAAGGGGGTAAGTTGATAACATTGACAGAGCTAGAAGGCTAGTGTCTTTGGCGGGGAAATGATAATCTGAAAAAGGGAGGCAACCTGGTGGCCTGGAACAATGTGCTAAAGCCTAAGGAGAAAGGAGGCCTAGGGGTCATTAATCTGCGACCGCAAAATGGGTTAAGTTCTACAATCATGCTGATGTACCTTGGGTAGAGTTAATATGGTTCAAATACTATGCCTCTAAAGTTCCTCATGCAACCAGGGAGGTGGGCTCCTTCTAGTGGAAGGATGTCCTGTCGTCTCTTCACACTCCTATACAGGTTTGCTAGATGTGAGATCGGGGATGGAGCAACTATCTGTTTCTGGAAGGACCGGTGGGATGGCTCTGTTCTAGCTCAAGATTACCCACGGCTCTTCTCCTTTGTGCTAAATGTGAATGCCTCGTTCAAGGTGATTATGCAATTGCAAGAGCTGGATGAAATTTAATTTTGCTCTCCCTGCTTTCCCGGCAGGACATATGATGAATTAGATGCTCTACAAGCCAGGGTTCAGAACCTGCCCTATGATGACACCAGGGTTGATTGCTGGATACCAAAATAGGGAAATACTTACACCTCACGCAGATTCTATTCGTATGCTTTTAGTGAAATTCAAGTGCATCCCATCTTCAAGACTGTCTAGAAGTCAAGATGCACACCTCGTGTCAAATTCTTTGTGGCTTCTGCTAGTTGACCATCTGAACACGAAGACCATGCTTAGGCGCCGACACTTCAATACCCAAGGGGACGTTATATGTGTTATGTGCAATAGTGGTGCAGAGGAAACAATAGATCATCTATTCTTTGATTGCCTGTTTGCCAGAGCTTGTTGGGATAAGCTGCACTTCCAGTGGGACATAAACCTCTCATTGTGGGATCGAGTGGCACAGGCCAGGGCAGGACAGAACCTGCCTTTCTTCACTGAGGCAGGGATGATTGCAGCTTGGGATCTTTGGAAGCTTCGCAATGACAAAGTTTTCCAGAGACAAGTGCCAACGCCTTTAATCTGGCTTGTAAATTTCAAATCTCAATGTTTTCTTCAGTCAGTGTAGATTTAAGGAAGACTTGAGGTCTTCTTTTTGTGTTTGGTTAGATGCAATCAGTTAATAGCTCTGTAAGAACTCTCTCTGTAACCCTTGTTTAATTTTATATAAAATCTCTGACTGTGGGGATCTCCCCCACAGTAATTTTTGGTCAAAAACAGTTCTTTTTTTTTACCAGTGAGACAACATGAATTAATCAGATATGAAATCCCAAATAGCATTGATTTTCGAAAGGCAAGTAATAGCAATGAAAATCATGATAGTATGAATAAACTTTTAAACTCTTGTTCAAGAACGAAATTCATCACATGCTAATGCAAGAACAAGTGTACGAGAAAACAACTCAGATGCAGATCCTCCATTCTTGCATAAGGATCAGTAAGTATATTTGTCTCTGCACATTTCAGATCAACTTAGAGGATGGGAAAGTTTTGCTAAGCTGCATTTTTTTTTTCTATTCTGTTGGTGAACAGATAAAACAGATAAGAACTGATTTTGTTTTGCCCTTATTTTACTTGGTAACAGGTACCTGGGCTGAACTTCATAAGACATTGCCACTTACGATCAGTATTCCTTTCTGGTAAACAGGGTGTTTCATTTTGTAATGAGAATTGCTACGGTACCTCTAAATTACTGTGAGCCGTTCATTTAATCTGATCGGATAGTCACTGTCAGATATATTTTAAATACATATTTATTTATTTATTTATTTTATAAAATAGGATAAAAAAGGAATATGTAGATATGGAAAATCTTTTTTAAATTGGATTGCATGCGCCGTGTAGACTTGGTTGCATGCACCTTAGGACCCTGCATGCCTGCGTGAGTGGCCAGAAAAATAGAACGCTGCATGTTGCAATACACAACTTTTTTGAAAAAAATAATTTAGTCTCTGAAAATTTGTTTGAAGTTGACATGTTTTGAAATTCAAATTCTGAATTGATAAATGAAACTCAAATGAAAATTTGACCAAAATGACTGTGTAATTGACAACCTTTTCATTTGAAATCGCCGTGTCACGGAAAATCTATATATTTTTTTGTTTTTTCTAAATTTAAATTTTAATTGTTCTAACCACTGACGAGTGGAGAAATGATCAAAACAAAAGTTGTAGATCTCGACGATTTATAAAAATTTGTAGTTGATAATTTCTGTATTTGAATTCATTTATAGCTAGAAAATTTGAGGAGTGTGACTGCATGATTTGATGAGCGTGACTGTGTGCGTCAATTGTTTTGAGCTCTGTTCCACGATTTGAGGAGATCAAATCGCATGCGTAGCGCCATCATTGGAGGAGCTAAAAAAGGAAACAATTCAAAAAATTGCAGATCGTAAGTAATTCAAAAAATGTATGATACTATTTGCCACTTATGATACTATTCGTAAGTAATTCAAAAAATCTAAATATTCAACGGTCCAGATTAATTTGAGATATTACCTCTTAGGAGGTAATAGTTGTACCTTAGCATTGCCCTTTTGTAATAGTATCATAAGTTTCATTTTGTCTTTCACAAATGTATGGAGTAATGAATTTCAGCGCTGCATTGGTGGACAAAATTGCATGTCCCTGAGTTATCCGAATTATGGTTGTTGCAGTACCGGGCAGTGATATGGTGTAAAACCTTGAGAAATTAACATAAATTTTGCCACATTGAATGCTTAAACAAATGGCCATAACAGCCACAACAGATAGTTATATCCATCACTATCGGCATGGCTCTTTATATAACAACAAAGCTACTTCCCAAAAATTTACCATATCAGAAAATATATGTTGGGAAAGAGACTACAAGTCATGTAAATAAGCACTACAGACCTCCCTATTTTGATACTGCTCATACCTCAAGGTAAGAAACCAACAGGGAACATAACCAACAACATATAACATTATTACTATTATTTCTCATCCACAACTCAATTCATTTTTGTTTTATAGATGATATGGAGCTGCTTCTTCAAAGGGATAATATGTCAACAAAGCACACACATACTGGAAAACCAAACATTTCAAATATTTTTCTAGTAGCAATATTCATGAGTCATGACAGAAACTAGGAGACAACATTGGTTTCTTAATATAAGAGCTATAACCAAAAGGATAATTCCCTGACAGTCTGGTATCTCTATCTGTTGATAGCCGAAATCATAGGGCTCCGACTAGACTCATCACTGACAACTAGAGATCTATGAAGACTTCAGAATGATATGGTTGAGTTGCAGTATCGTAATCACTCAACATTATTATCTTGCCATTGGCTAAAGCTTCATTGAAAAACAAAAGATCTGCTTCTTGTACACCGGGCAAATCCAATGGAGTGACATTGGGAGAAACTATTAATAGTTTATGCAGGGAGCTAGCTTTCCTCATTAGAAAATTCACTAGCTGCACCTCAGCGTTATTGTTAGCTCTGGTACCGGTGTTCTTGACAGCCGGCGAGCTCTCAATCTCAATTGCAATTGCAGTAATACTCAAACACAAAGTGAACGCTTGGAACACAAGGTTTTGGTGCTGCGAACTACAGGCAGCGTTTTCTGTTATATTGATGCACTATTTATTGGAGATTACAGGACCACGCAGTGGTCAGGCGCGCACCGCTCCCGAGCACGTTCATCCCCGTGCCCACGATGCTGCTCAAACACCGGCCGTCTTCTGAACATGCGAGCTATTCCCGCCACTAACTCTGCGCGTGATGGCAACCACAAGACAGTGCTCATCCGCATGCAAAACTGAAAGGGAAACATGCAGTACTAACAAACTTGACCAAGCAAACACTGCAGTCCTAACTAACTTGACCAGGCAGTGCGCTAGGATTACTAAAATTTCTCCTCCTAATTCTTGCGCATAGCCTGAATGTTGATGACGCCGATCTTGGACCGCAGCTCGCAGAAACGAACACGCCCCAAAGCCTTCGTCAAAATGTCTGCAAGTTCTTCAACCGTCCCAATGGACTCAAGTATCACACGGTTCTCCTCAACACACTCCCTGATGTAATGATATCTCACGTCGATGTGTTTACTGCGGTCATGAAACACCGGGTTCTTGCTCAGTTGAAGTGCAGACTCATTGTCGATCTTCAGAGTGAAGGCCCTGCTTCTCTCGCCTCTGAACTCAGCAAGCAGACGGGCCAACCAAACACCTTGGCAGGCTGCTGTGGTGGCGGCGATGTATTTGGCTTCACAGGACGATAAGGCCACCACCTTTTGCTTCTGAGACTGCCATGTGATGATGCTGGAACCGAGGAAGAAGATGACTCCAGTGGTGCTCTTCCTTGTATCAATGTCACCGGCTAAGTCACTGTCAATAAAGCCGATGAGATGAGCTCCTTTCTTCCTCTGATAATAGCAGCCGAAGTGCAAAGTACCAGCAATATATCTCAGCACTCTTTTGACGGCTACCATGTGCTCTGTAGTCGGGTTCTCCATGAACCGACTAATGTATCCCACAGAATATGATAAATCTGGCCTTGAATTTACAAAGTACCTGAGAGAGCCCACAATGCTCCTATACTTTGTGGCATCAACAGCAGGAGCAGAACTGGACTTACTGAGCTTCAGACGGGGTTGTTCCATGGGAGTTTGGCTTGGATTGCATCCTAGCAGCCCAGCAGTATGGAGTATCTTTGCAGCATAAGTACTCTGACAGACTGAAATTCCTCCATCAGATTGATTCACCTCCAGCCCGAGATAGTACCGGAGAAGTCCAAGATCACTCATTCTGAATGTTGCCTTCACCTCCTCCTTGAAGTTGCTGATGTCGTGTGCATTGCCACCAGTGATCACCAGATCATCCACATAAACTCCCACAATGAGGCGTCGTGCGCCCACATCGCGAAGGTAGACAACATGCTCTGAAGTGCTTCGCGTGAACCCGAGCTTGATAAGGGACTCGTCCAGCTTGGAGTACCAGGCGCGTGGGGCTTGACGAAGTCCGTAAAGCGCCTTGACCAGGTGCAGTACCTTCTTCTCTTGACCCTTGTTGACGGTAGTTATTGCTTATTTTTACCCATCAAATAAATATAAATTAAGGGAATAAAACAATACACAACATAGTTATAGGGTTTAATTCTAATAAGTTCTACGAGTTTTAGTGTTCTCACTTGTTTTGCAGGGTATAAAAGGATATTCAATTTTTCACCGATTAAAAGTATCTCAAATGAGGAATTAGAGTTCACCATTGCATAGAGCTCGTCGAGATGATCGAAACGGACCTATGGTTTGCTATTTTTGGAGTCTAGAATAAAGAGATATGAATTTTACAAACACCGAAAGATTCTAAAACCTGAGCTGCGGGATTAATTAAAGGCTGCGAGATTAATTGGGGCTAAATCAGAATTTGGCCCATTAAAGCCTATGTGCACATGGTGGAAAGGCTTAATACTATATTGCTTGCCCAAGGTGGAGGGGAGGCCAGACGCCCCTATATATATAGCCCCAGGGACCCATAGGCTCCATCCCTTTCATTATTATAATTCATATTCTCTAGTTAGCGATTGGATGGAGAGGTGCCCATTGAAGGATAACCTCTCTCCAATGTAGTAGATTAGTATCTTTGTATCTCATCTTTGTAAGACTTATGCTTTAATATATTTATCTTCTCTATTTACTTTATGCCTTGGATTTGATTGGTTAGTATAGTTGTTATACTTTGACATAGGATCTCCGCTCGCATCGAGTGCACTAGTTTTCATATGGGATTAGAGTAGTAATTAATAGTGTAGACGTGGTGTCTAGACTTGAGGTTACCTGAGATTGCACTCAACCTTACGAATAGTTGTGGTAGCCTCAGGAGGTGACAGCCCTGATGGCCGACGTATTCCACCTCGTGTAGGTTGATGATTGTAGGACCGTAGTCAGAACTTTCTAGCCCCCTTCTCATCCCTTTCTATGGCTAGTGTTTTGATGTCCCGAAGTGCTATTGTGTGATTCCCTATTTAACTATCCTTTAGTTATCTTAGAACCCAAGTAATAGAGAAGTATTTAGGAACCGAACTCTCCCATTGTCCTCTCAATTTAGCTAGACTACTCATTTATCTTATAAGTGATTATTATGCATAACTCCTATCATTTATCACTTACCACTATTATAGTCTAGTTGGTCTACTAAGTTAGTAGATACATGATGGTAGCTATCAGATTCTTTAACTATTGTTTCCCTGTGGTAAAATATAAATAACGATACCTAGAATACTCCCGATAAAATGGTACAATGATATTCTGTGCGCTTGCGGAATCTTTCATATTCTATTTGCACTTAATAAATACCAATAACCCTTCATCATGAACCCAGGCGGCTGTTCAACATAGACATCCTCCAGGAGTTCACCGTTCAGGAAAGCGGACTTCACGTCCATGTGATGGACTGTCCAGCCTTCACTTGCGGTGAGTGCGAGCAGCAGCTTCACCGACTCCAGTCGTGCCACGAACTTGGTGACGACCCCGGCTTCATCCCGCTTTGTCTTGAAGACCCACTTGAGGCCTATTGGACGCACACCTGGTGGAGGATCCACGAGCTTCCAAGTGTCATTCACCTCAATGGAAGTGAACTCATCGAGCATGGCATGGCGCCAATTCTCATGTTGCAGCGCCTCCTGGAATGTTGTCGGCTCAGCCTCACTTGCCAGCAGCAGCTGCTTCTCCAGCTCGCGTGCAGCCAGCCCGGGTGGTGTGCTTGGCCCCAGAATGTTGTCGACTGCACGGTAGCGGAGAGGAACATCGTCGTCGTGGTCCGCGTCCAGCGCTTCAGATGCGCCAGACCCTGGGGGTGACACAAACTCCACCGAGGCCGCGTTCTGCGGTGAGGGTGTGTGCGGCGTTGCACCCCCAATCACTGGCGAGCCGTGGCCTGGTGATGCTGCAGGTGCCTCGCTCCCAGTGCCTTGCACCGGGGAGAGACGGGTTGTTGGCGCCAGCGAGGTCGATGATGTAGCAGCTGCTCCGGCTGATGAAGTCGAGCTTGACGTAGTCGTCGTTGTTGCAGGCGACCCGGGCAGTGGCATATGATCAACGGTGAAGTCATCCACGCCACTGAACTGTTCTTGGCTCCAGCTCCACTGCTCCACCTCCTCGAACACCAAGTCGCGGCTGATGTGCACGCGCCGCGACACCGGGTCGTACACCCGATATGCCTTGGACCCAGGTTCGTAGCCGACGAAGATTGTGCGTCGGCTTCGATCATCAAGTTTCTTCAGGTTCGGAGTAGTCACCTTCATATGCGCGATGGAGCCGAACGTTCACAGGTGCTGGACGCCGGGGACGCTGCCCGTCCAGAGCTCGTAGGGGGTCATGCCACCCACGCTCCTGGACGAGGAGCGATTGAGAAGATAGACGGCCGTGGTGACCGCTTCCCCTCAAAACTCGCCCGGGAGTCCTTTCGCCTTGAGCATGCTGCGAGCAGTCCCGACGATGGATTGGTTTCGCCGTTCCACGACGCCGTTTTGTTGTGGTGAGTACGGCACCGTGAGCTGACGGTGTACCCCCAATTCGGCGCACTAGTCGACGAAGTCGGTGGCAGCGAATTCCCCGCCATGATCAGTGCGCAGGGCCAACAGCTTCTTGCCACTCTTGCGCTCGGCTGCAGCCTGAATCCGTTTGATCGCCAATGGAGCAGCATCCTTGCTCGGCAGAAGACAGATCCACATATATCGTGAATGATCATCGACAAGCAATAGGAAATATCGATTCCCGCTTGGTGTTGGAGGCGAGATGGGGCCGCAGAGGTCCCCATGGAGCAGCTGCAGCACCTCCATTGAGCGCCCCTCAGCATGCTGTGGGAATGGTGTCCGCCGGTGTTTGCCGGCGAGGCAGGCGCTGCAGACCTGCTCCACTTGGTTCAGAAGGGGCATGCCGCGTACTCCCTGCCCATCTTGCGCAGCACCACAGAATGTAGGTGCCCGAAACGAGCATGCCACACCCAAGCTTCTTCTTCGCCGCGCGCCGCGAGACAGACCGGCTGTGCAAGGTCGACATCGAGCACGTAGAGCCAGCCCGGGCTGCGGTGGATCTTGGCGAGCAGCCGGCGTTCCTCGTCGCGCACCCGCATCACCCCGCCCTCAACCAGGACTTGGTAGCCACTCTCGTCGAGCTGCCCAACTGAGATGATGTTGGCAGTGAGTCGGGGCAGGTAGTAGACGTTGGGGATGGTACGGTGCTCGCCATTCTTGCAGGCGAACAAGACGTGCCGATTCCCTCGATGCTGGCGACGGACCCATCCCTGAAGCGGACGGTGCCGAGGACGCTGACGTCGAGGTTGGAGAAGGCTGTGCGCGCGCCCGTCATATGGTTGGACGCGCCTGTGTCCAGGACCCATGGCATTGGGTCCCGGCACCCGGAGTCGTTGAAGGCGGCGAAGACTTTCTCCTCGACGAGGTGGAGGTGGGCGGAGTGGTGCAGCAGTGATGGAGTCGCCCGACGCAGCTCCGGCGGCAGCGACTGGATTTGGGAACGAATCCCCTCCTCCTGCGCCGTTGACACCGCCAGCATGAGTGTGGGCATGTCGTCTTGGGCCAAGTTGGCCTGCTCGGTCTTCTTTTTGTTCCGGCAGTCTTTGGCCCAGTGCCCTTTCTTGCCACAAGCCTTGCAGGCATCGTCAGCTACGCCTTGGGCCGAGTTCGTCCCGGCCCGCTGCTCGTTGCAGCCGCCACCGCTGACTCGCCCCGGCTTGCCTCGCCGTCCTTCTTCTTGTACCGTTCCAGCCACTGCTCCTCCGTCAGCAGGAGCTTGCCAGTGATGTCCTTCGCTAGCGATGGCTCGTCGTCGGTAGCCGCCTTGAGCCGCCCGGTGACTTCCTCAACAGAGAGGGTGTCGATGTCGAGGAGGGTCTCGATGGAGACGACGAGCTGCTTGTAGCGCGGCCTTGCGACGCGAAGGTACTTAGCCACCACCTTCGGTTCCGGCTCCGGGTCTCCGAGGATGGCGAGGCGCTGCACGAGGTTAGTCAGGCGCAGGGAAAATTCCTCCACTGACTCACCATCCCGGAACGCGATCTGCTCATACTCGGCGCGGAGATTCTGCGCCGTCGACTTCCGAACGCGCTCGTCCCCGATGCGCATGGTCCGGATCGCCTCCCATGCCTCCTTGGCCGATGGCTTGGTGGCCAACGTGGGGACCATCTCAGCAGGTGCGGCGGAGCAGATTGCCTCCAGTGCGGTGCGATCATCTTGGAAGTCAACGTCGTCATCTTCGATCGGCTCCCAGAGGTGCCTTGCCTGCAGCTTCAACTTCATCAGCAACGACCACGAATCGTAATTCGTTTTGGTCAGCTGAGGCCAGTTGCCATTGGCGCCGGTCTCCCGGACGACGCGCTCGACCACGACCTCCCGAGGATGGCGAGTTCGCGATCGGCGTGAGCCTCGGGAGCGGCGCGGAGGTGAGCGGCTTGGAGAGAGAACTCGCGGCGGGGACTTGCCGCCGGAACCGCTGCCCTTCTCCTTCTTGCCTGTCGTTGGCGGCGTACGGCCTCGCGGCTTCGTCGACATGGCTTGACTAGGCCCTCTCTTACAGCTCCGATGCCAATTGTTAGCTCTGGACCGGTGTTCTTGACAGCCGGCGAGCTCTCAATCTCAATTGCAATTGCAGTAATACTCAAACACAAAGTGAACGCTTGGAACACAAGGTTTTGGCGCTGCGAACTACAGCAGCGTTTTCTGTTATATTGATGCACTATTTATTGGAGATTACAGGACAACATGCGAGCTATTCCCGCCACTAACTCTACGCGTGATGGCAACCACAAGACAGTGCTCATCCGCATGCAAAACTGAAAGGGAAACATGCAGTCCTAACAAACTTGACCAAGCAAACATGCAGTCCTAACTAACTTGATCAGGCAATGCGCTAGGATTACTAATAAGCGTGGTTCCAAATGAAGTTCATGACCTTTACCATCACAAGGTTGTCTAAGCCATTCTCTGGTGGTTCTTCCCTTACTTCATCAGTTGAGCATTCCATGGGTTCATAACTAGATTTCGGAAGCTACAAAGATGAACCATTATCATTCAGAAGCATTACAGTTCGATAAGAACCCAGATATAGATGAAATGAAAAGATCAAATGATGTCATGACTCATGAAACAAATAAATTTATTAAGGCGCTGAAGGTGTTAACCTGCACAAAGAGCCTCTCCAGATTAGGACATTGGCAAGTCATGAGGTACACATAAAGGCCAGCTAGATTGGCAGGCTCCATTTTTAACATGAGTAGCTGTAGCTCTCTCAAACTGTTTAAGTTGAGATTGGGCAAATGGGAACTTCCTTCATCACTTGCCAAGAAAGATGCAACCTGAAACAAAAGTAAAATGATTAGATAATTAAAACTATGATGTTTTCCTTTTGTTTATCATATCAATGAATTAAGCAACTTAAAGTTAGTGATAAGAAGACAAAAAAAACAATAAGAAGAAAGTACCGGGAGAGCATTGGAACATATGGTGAGAATGCTGAGGCCAGACAAATCCTTCGGAAGAGAATTATTCAACATTCACTGAATCAGCAAACCGAATGTAAAGATCAGCAAGCCTAGCGTTCTGTGGAAGTTTAAAGGGAGCATCGAGGAAGTCACCACTGTAGCGGAAAGATCGAAGGCTAGGCTAACGCTGGACTTTAAACTGATGAATTCATCAGACTCTGTGACGCTGTCACTCCTCAGGTTCGCAGGCATGTCATAGTAGACAAAATAGTGACAGCTGCAGTCGCGCAGGTCGAGAGTGAGGAGGCCAGGGCACAACGACATCATTTTTGTGAAAACCACCTGGGCAATGTTAACTGAGTGGAGTCGGATGACCTCGAGAGCGTGGAACGACCGGGCGCCTTTGAAGTACATGCTGGAGACGTGAATGCGGCGGAGCCAGAGGCACGTGAGCAACGGGCTCGACAGCGGCAGGTGGAAGTTGAGCTTGTCTGCGGCCGTCGACTTGCGCGTCTCCACGTGGAGGTCCTCGACGCCGCACTCGGCGGCGTAGTCAAGAAAGCGCTGGAACTCTAAGGATTTGAGTTGGGAGATGTCGACGATGAGAGTGAAGCGGTCGAGGCGGCGACGCGGTCGCGGCTCGTGCACCAGCGCGTCCAGCTCTCTTCGCAGGTCGTCGCGGGAGCGGAGGTGCACCTCGAGGGAGGTGCGGTGCGCCCACCGGCCCTTCCACAGGTCGAGCCACCCGCGCGTGAGCACCCTAGTGCGGATGGCATCCTTGAGAGGGAGGTGCATCAGGATGCGTTGCCGCAGCTCGTCCAGCAGCACAGACATGTCGTCCATCGGGACCGCATCCGAGCCCACTACTTCAGATCGATCCCATTGCTCATCTACCCTTTGCCACTTCGCTCCGCTGCGGCTGCAGTCGCCGCCACCGGAGTCGCTGGCCATTTCCCTCTTGTTCTCCCCATCTACCCTTTGAAGCTTCGCTCCGGTGGCGCTGCAGTCGCCGCTGCCGCCGGAGTCGCTGGCCATTTCCCTCTTGTTCTACAATTTGGGGAGGAAAATACAAACCCTTCCTCTCCCTCTCTGTCTCTCTCTTCTCTCCGGTCTCTCCGCCCTCCTTACTGCAGAAGCCAGGGGACTATTTAGGCCCTGTTTTGTTTCCAAAAAAGTGCAAGATTCTCCGTCACATCGATTGTCCTTTACGCATGCATGGAGCATTAAATGAAGTAGCAGCTGTTGCATTTTTGTACTTTTTGCCTGGCTTTCTCGAGACGAATTTTTGAGCCTACTTGACCATGATTGGATAAAAATTGTTAAATACAAACGAAATCGCTACAATGCAATTTTTGGCAACTTTTTGCCAACTAAACAGCCCCTTAGGGCGAGGCTCAACGGCTCAAGCAGACCAAGCCTGCTGCCTTAGGTTTGGGCTTTTGGCCCATGTGTAAGCCTTGTACAGAGACACTTTTCTTTTCCATTTTGTATTGTCCTTCTCCCTACAAGAAATCACTTCTTTTGTTTCACAAAATATAAGAGCATTTCTAACAGTTTGACATTTTTTTCTTAAATCATGGGTTTTGACAGTTATCACCTGAAAAAGGACCTCTGATGGAACTTTCATGGTTGTCTGATGAAGAAGGTCATAGTACCACTACCATAACTTGATCCATCTGCTGCACTACAGATGATGGGATGAACTGTTGTCGTCTCCTCTAATGAAGCCTAGAGAATACAAGGAGTGTTTGTGACTGTTCCATAAACTTTACCATAGAATAGCTTCACAAAAATCTAGAGTTAATGGAGTACCTCTTTAGGTGCTCTCATAACTCCACTTTTCTCTCAAATAGCGTGAATAAAGCTGGACCTGTTTGGCAAAAAAAAAAAAAAAAAGTGAAGCAGAGCTGAAAAATATGAAGTGGAACCGTTCTAAATACCCACATAATAGATATATCCAATGACTATCCCTCAGCATCCTAATGCAGCGTTGATGGCAGTATAGGAGTAAATACATTATGTGCGTTCAGTTGCAAGAGAATGTGTGGAGGCAAAATTAGGAACTTGATAGCTGATCTATCTATTAAACCGGAGTAATGGCAGTAGGAAAGGACCTGTGTGCGGTGGAAGTTGTATTGATTATTGGCTGATCTGCCTTTGTGAACAAAGAGGAAAGGAACAGAGGGATACCGGAACCGGATACATACGTTGCCTGTTTGCCTGAAGATTGGACGGACAGAAGATAAAGCAGCAAGATAATCCGACGGACATGTTTTAGTGATCATGTGGCTTAACTTGGTTGCAGAGAAATCAAAATTAATAACCCCTTAGTGAGTTCCATCTATATATAGGCTGCATAGAATTGTTTTGCCCGCACTAGTGCCCCCTCCTTGATTTTTCCAAAGAGCAAAACAACAGACAACTCTGTGCTGAAGCACTCTTTCATTTATTTATTTCCAAACTAAGAGTTCTCAAAGTTTTTTACTGCACATCATGTGTGTGCTGGATTAGTCCACAAAGCATGTACCGATTTACTAGGAGTATAGTTGGTGGCTGCTATATGGTGCAATTAGACCCTTATAGATCCTCTTCGTATATAGTGGCACTTAACTAACAAGTGGTGAGCCGTTTCATGCACGAATCGACAGTGGACAGAAGATTTTGTTGACCAGACACACGTTACTAGTTTGTCGGATGTCCAAACTTGTTTTGGATCACCAAGGAAGCAAAATACTTGCATTTTATAGTGGTGCCCATGCTTTCCATATAGTCGACCCAAGGTTGTGGTCGCGGTGCCAATGCATTGTGCTCGGTATGTTGATACAATCATGTATTCTCTATGGTTTGTTAGCTTCCAACTAATTTCATCACATTTATCATGATCAAGTTGAATATTCTGAACAACATTCCAAAGGATCACTAGTTGCTCTAATAAGCTAAACCTCAATAGAAAATTGCTGAGTAACGACAACAAATGATTGAGTTTAGTAGTTCCTCACAGAAAATTATTGACTTTAGAGATATGTTGATATGGAGAAGACAAAATTGTTCGCTCTGTATACTGTATGCAGAATAGAGAATTCGCTATATCCGTTTGTGAAATAAAGGCTAAATCCCCTTCCCTTAGCTCTATATCCAAATAAAAGCGGTACGGAAAAAGTTTTAATGAAAAGAAGAATCAATGGATTCATGATTAAACCATTCATACTTCTTGTATTTTTGTACAATTTTGATTAAGTGAGGGATCAAATAGAATTATGCAGTCCACTTTCTTGGAAAGAAGTTTGGAGGATTACAAATATGACTATTGTTTTCCAGTTAGCAATTTTGAATTAATTGCAACTTCCTCAGTTTCAGTAATTGGTGTACCCCTTCTATATGCTTCTCCTGATGGTTGATTAAATAATAAAAACGTTGTATTTTTTGGTACATCATTATTGATTGGACTAGATAACACCCCGCGCGTTGCTGCGGAAATATTGAAGAAAGATTTATAGATAGAACCATAGACATCAAATAAAAGTAAAGAATGTAAAAATGCTCTCGCTCTTGTCCCGGTAAAGGAACATTAAGCAACTTTTTTTTTCAGAATCTGACAAACAAAGAGATATAGAATAATCAAATAAAAAACTCCCTAAACCTGCGAAGCAATGCCGAATCAACATTCGTAGGCCACCTTTTAACTTTGAAGTAAACTCAGGCTTTAACGGTGGGATCCTCGCAAAATAAAAAAAACAGAGCAGCTCCATCTATATGCAATCGTTTCTTATCATACCACCGCCGTCGCCCATTTCGCATTGCCACCGTTCGCTGGCATGAGAGCTGACTCGATGAAACCGTCGTCGCTGGTGCGAGAGCCGGCCAGCATGCGGAATTGCCTGCCACCATGCGGAGCTAGACGTCTCGCTCCTTCTCCCATCTCCCATCCTGGAATGCAAAATCTTGGGAGCCAGGTGCTTCATCGCCACGCCTCCATGCTGCAGGGGTGCGAGGAGACCGCCGTCGTCGCTAGCACGAGAGCTAGTGAGGAGATCTTAGCTAGCCACCATGCATAGTCACAGGCCACCTTGTGGTGCTTGACATCGCCTCCTCCCTATCCCCGCACGCTAGATATCCGAGCCACACAGTGTAGTTGCCATGCCTCCATGCCGTCGGGCCTTGGCGTTTATCAGGCAGGTGTGTCTCCGCTGCCTCATGGCTGGCCAAGAATGAGACTGCATCGATCGGAGGTGTTGGATAAAGGCATGGCCGAAATTGCTTAATTGCTGAAGGCAGACTGATCTGCACCTCTGCTCGTATCGGAGGGCATTTATAAGGGCAGAAGTTCAAATGGTTTGGGAGTCTAATTAAGGACACGTTTGGTGCCTCGTACTAGTACACAGGAGCTCTATAGTGGCGCTGGGTATTTTTTTTTACTGGCAGTTTCATTCACCGGCCGCTAGTGCAAATAAAATAGAGGGCCAGAGTTAAGAACCGGCAGTGAAAACTAATTAACACTGGCGGTTTTCTTAAACCAACCGCCAGTGAAAATCGTAACTTAACATTGACGGTTGGCTTAAGGGAACCGCCAATGTAAACACCGTTTACACTGGCGGTTGAGTTAAGCCAACCGCCAGTGTTAAGGTACTATTTTCACTGGCGGTTGGCTTAAGAAAACCGCCAGTGTAAACACCATTTACAATGGCGGTTGAGCTAAGCCAACTGGCAGTGTTAAGGTACTATTTTCACTGGCGGTTGGCTTAAAAAAACCGCCAGTGTTAATTGATTTTCACTGGCGGTTCGTTAGGCCAACCGCCAGTGTGAAATCTTCTATAAATACCCCTTCTTCTTCCCCAGACCGAACACTTACTCGCAGCCAGCCGCCATTGGAAACATTTATGGTGGTCCGGATCTGCCAAAATACAAGAGGGAGGTTATCTTCTTCATTTCTTTGGAGGAGGTTGCTAAGAAAGGTTAGTTTATGTATCTTTTGCCTCTACTTAATTTACTTTGCTCAATTTAAGCCACTTTTTGGATCTAGGGTTTCGCATGAGTTAGAGAGAATGATTGCTAGGTTATTGTCTTTATTTATTCAAATTAGGTTGTTTATGAAGGTTAGATAGTGTATCTCTTCTCTTTCTTTTCATAATTACTTTTTAATTTAGGTTATATTAGTTTTTTCTATGAATGGTGTGTACTCTTGTGTATTCATGTAGGGAGAGCTAGTTTTTTTAGTTTTTTCTATTTTTTTAATTGGGTGTCTATATTCAATCCTTTGTTGGAACACATTATTCTTCTATTTAATTGGGTGTCTATATTATAAATTATCTTTACTATTTGCAAAATATTCAATCTTTGACACTGAGAATGAGTCTTAACACATATTATTCTTCTAAATTTTAGTGAACTAAGGTTTCAAAGGTCTACAAATTCAAAAATTCTCAAGTGAACGGTTTTCATCTGTATTTCTTCGAACAAGGTTGCTGGAAAAAAGGTTCGTTAATTAATTAATATCTATAAATTATCATTTTTATTTTACATTGGTCATAATAAACTCATTATATTTTTACAGTTAATGATGGAGAGGTCATTCTGAATGTACAATTTATCACGAGTTGATCCATCATACATACCTGAGGTGCAGAGATTTATCGATGCCGCTAAGATTCATGCTTGGAGGTCAAATACGAAGCACATATATTGTCCATGCATAGACTGCAAGAATGTTATCGTATTTAATGACACGAAAGCAATATTTTCTCATCTCGTGGTTTGAGGATTTATGGAGAATTACCTGATTTGGACAAAGCATGGAGAGGGTAGCTCTGCAGCTTACACAAACTGTTACTCCTGTGAACATCGGTGTCGATGGTGCAGATATGCTTGCTGACGGATGTCATTTCATACAGGAGAGACAAACACCTTGTCCTCAGAGTGAACCTGTTGTGCCTAATGCTGATGGTCCGCCCAATGTTAGTGCTGAGGAAGATGCAGACTTCTTAGATGTAATATTGCGTAGTCATCTAGATCCATTTATCTTCTTCATGAAAGATATGGAGGAAATGAGGAAGGCTGCACAAGAGCCTTTTTTCGATGAGTCTAAGGGTTGCACGAAAGATTTCACGACGTTGCGGTCAGTGCTAAAGTTATTGATGGTAAAAGCCCGATATGATTTGTGCGATGCTGGCTTCGATGCGTTCTTGAGTATTCTCGCAAACATGCTTCCAAAGGAGAATAGAGTTCCTGCTAACATATACTACGCAAAGAAGCTAATCAGTCCGCTTACAATGGGTGTCGAAAAGATCCACGCATGTAGAAACCATTGTATGCTATATCGAGGTGATGAATACAAAGACTTGGATAGTTGTCCTAATTGTGGTGCAAGTAGATACAAGACGAATAAAGACTATCGAGAGGAAGATTGTGCCACCACCTTGTGTATGGGGAAGAAGCGAAAGAAGACCTAACAAAAGACCCAACCCACCAGGAAAGATAAAGAAGAAGTAGACTACTACGCGCAGAAGAAAATTCCTGCTCTGGTGATGTGGTACCTTCCCGTGATTGATCGATTGCGGTGTTTGTTCGCAAACGCTGAGGATGCCCAACTTATGAGCTGGCATGCTTCAGATGAGCACAAAAACGATGGAAAGTTATGACATCCAGCCGATGATAAGCAATGGCAAGATTTCAATGTCAACCATCCAGAATTTGCTAAGGAGCCACGAAATGTTAGGTTCGCTCTGAGTATGGACAGAATGAATCCATTTGCCGAGAGGAGCAGCAAGCACAGCACATGGCTGGTGATCCTCACCATCTACAACCTTCCACCTTGGTTGATGCATAAGCGTAAATACCTTATGCTAACCATTCTTATTTCTGGACCTAACCAACCCGGAGTTGACATAGATGTATTTTTGGAGCCGTTAATGCAGGACATGAAAATATTGTGGGAAACAGGAGTCGAAATATTGGACGAGTACCGCCAAAAAACTTTCACACTGTATGCAATTATTTTTGTGACCATCAACGATTACCCTGCTCTCTTTACATTATCAGGGCAGTTCAAGGGAAAGCTTGGATGCGTAATCTGCATAGATGGAATCGCTTACATGTTCCTTGATGCATGAATGAAGATAGTGTACATGAGGCACAGACGGTTCTTATCGAAAGGGCATAGGTACCGCTTGCGAAAGATGGATAAGTACTTCGACAATAATGATGAACTGCATTCTACTGCTCCATAGGGTAACAGTAAAGGTCAAACAGTTTTCAGAATAGTTAGCAACATCAAATTTGTTTTTGGGAAGAAGAAAAAAGACGGAAAACTAAGAAAGGATGTGAAACCAACTCCAGGGGTTACATTCAAGAAGATGTCTATTTTCTTCAAGTATTTGCCATACTGGAAAGAGTTAGACATACGACACGCGATCGATGGTATGCACGCTCAGAAGAACGTCTTTGAAAGCGTTTTTGGCACGTTGTTTGACATAAATAGCAAGACTAAGGATGGACTCAACTCATGTATGGACATGGTAAATTTGGGCATAAAAAAGGAACTGCACCATGCTCTTCTAGAAAATGGGAAGTATCACCTCCCGGCAGCAGGCTACAACCTCAACACAGAGGAGCAACGTGCGATGTGTGTGTGGTGAAAAAATTTGAAAGTTCCATCTGGATTCTGCTCTAGCATAAGGAGTATTGTGTCAATGAAAGACCTTACACTGACCAATTACAACTCACATGATTGTCATGTCATGCTGACTATTTTCCTCCCTGTTGCCATCAGGGCTATAAATCCGGTGTTATTAAAGATGGCAATCACCAGGTTGTGCTACTTTTTCAACAAGGTCTCACAGAAGGTTATTGACCGCAATGAGCTGCCGTCACTTCAAGAATTCACGGTGGAGACTCTGTCACAGCTTGAGATGTGTTTCCCCCCATCATTCTTTGATATAATGGTTCACCTTGTGACGCACTTGGTGCCGCAAATAGAGGCATTGGAGCCCATGTATTTGCATGAGATGTGGACTTATGAGCGTTTCAAGTCAGTACTGAATGGCTATGTATCAACTCGTGCTCGTCCTGAGGCGTCCATGATAGAAGGGTACTGTACCGAAGAGGCCATTGTTTCTGGTGGCCCATTCTGCAATAGTGTCCTAAAAGACCAAATTGCAATAGGTTTGTCCCCGTCACGACACGATGGTAGGCTACATAGAAGTGGGAGGACTGGATGGAAATCTTTTATCCCGTCAGATTACATGGTAATCCTCGAAGCACACTATAGCATCCTGCATCAGCTCTCGATAATGGATCCTTTGATCGAGCGTCACATGAATGATCTTCGCCAACATAATGGTGGGCACACGGACGATTGGGTCAAGCAGGAACACAAGCGTCGGTTCATCGCATGGCTAAGGGAGCAGGAAATTCCAGATGGGGAAACGTTTGAGGAACAAACCATCAAGAAGTTATCGTGTGGACCATCACGCCAGGTCACGACATGGCAAACCTACGACATCAGTGGCTTCACATTTTGTACCAAGTCCAAGGACAAAAAGAGTATGGCACAAAACAGTGGTGTTCGATGCGAGGCCATAGATGATGCAACTGGTGAGATTAGTACATACTTTGGCTTCGTTGAGGACATATGGGAACTAGACCATGGTACATTTCAGATACCTGTGCTTCGATGCCAATGGGTTGAAGACAAACAAGTCACAGTGGACAACTATGGGCTCAAAGTCCTTGATCTAAGTAAGGTAGGTTACAAAGATGACCCATGGATCCTTACTAACCGTGCCGCACAGGTCTTCTATGCTGAACAAATCCTTTCTAAAAATGAGAAGAAAAGTTCCGACAAGGCAAAGCATATAGTTTTCCCTGGGAAGCAACAAGCTCTAGGAGTTGATGGTGTAACTGATCTGTAGGATTTTAACCAATTTAGCGACATGTCTCTCTTTGTAGACCATCCAGTGAAGATAAGACACGTTGAGCGAAGCATCCCACAAAGTTCGTTGCCATGGGTGCGCCCCGATGGACAAGGAAGAACAGTAGCTAGCTAGATTCTATTTGTCATTTGTCATGTAATCCATTTTCTATCTCAACATGTATCCTATGCTACATTTAATATGTTTACATTTATCTATTTTAAAATATTTACATTTCTCTATTTGAACATGTTTATCCTCAAAACCTTAAACCCTAGCTAAACCAAACTAATTAAAAACCAAGCTAAACCCTAAACACTAGCTAAACCAAGCTAAACCCTAGCTAAACCAAGCTAATTAAAAACCTAGCTAAACCCTAAATATAATATAACCAAAAATAATGTGCATGTGCATAAATATAAACATAAAACATCACATAAAATTATTGTTACAGGCGGTTGATAATGTGAAAATTAAATTTAAAAATATTTGTACTGGCGGTTCCTGAGGACAACCGCCAGTACAGATATTTACACTGGCGGTTTCTTAGGACAACCGCCAGTACTAATCTTCTAGTATATAACGCGCGCTCCCGTCCGAAATTTCGCTAAGTCTGGAGGAGCCCGCCATTTCTTCCCCGACGCCGTCAGGCTGCCGGATTTTTCCGTGCCCTCGCCGCGCGCGTGCCCTAACCGCTGCTGTGACCTTGCCGCAGCCGTGCGCTCGCCCCACCACGCGCCTCGCCGCAGCCGTGCCGCCGTGCCGCACGGCCACGCCCCCGTCGCCCCGCGCCGCGCCTCCGTCGTGCCGCGCCGCACCGCGCTCCACCGAGCTCCCTGACCGGTAAGCCACCGAGCTCCCTCCCTATACTATGTGCAGGTGCCTCTCGCCCTAACTGGCTCGGTGTGGTCCGCGGCGGCAACTGGCGCGCGCACACGGCGGCGCGAGTGGCGTGTGGCGGCCAGAGGCACGGCGGCGAGGGCAAGCGCGCGGTGGTTTGTCCCCTGCTCCGGTGGCGTCGGCAGTGGGCGCGCGGTGGGGGAAGTGGTGGCGGGCTCCGGTGCCTCGTCGGCGGCAGGCGCGCGGCCGATGGTGGTGGCTTCCGTCGGCGGCGGCTCTGCGGTTGCTAGTGGGCCGGCTTGCTAGCGGGCCGGCCTGCTAGTTAGGTTTTCTATTTTATTTTTTAATTTAATTAAGTTTTCTGCTTAGGCTTTAGTTTAGTTAGGTTTTAGGTTAATTAGAGTTTTAGGTTAATTAGGTTTTATGTTAATTAGGTTTTTAGTTTAATGAGATTTTGGTTTAGGGTTTAGTTTAGATTTTGTTTTAATTCGTATTTAATTCTTTAGTTAGGTTTATTTTAGATTTTGGTTTAGGGTTTAGTTTAAGTTTTGTTTTAATTAGGGTTTAGGATTTTGTAGAGGGTTTTTAAGTGTATATGTATATGTGACAATATAGGTTATTTTATTTTATTTTAGCAGAGTTTTTGTTATATGCTTATTGCCCCACCCCCAAAAACAAACCAACCCAGCAAGAAAACGTATGCCCTTAGAGTTTGGTTTCAAAGCTAAATAGTGTTAATTATCATGTGTATTTCAATATATGTGATATGTGACAGTATATGTGATATGTGTATTTTAATTCCTCCAATTCTAAGGAAATAAATGGGCGACCCTACTTCATGGTTATATCTGTGTATTTCATGCTTATTTATGTGTTTATATGCAAATTGCGAGGTCTTATTTCGTATTTCATGTTAGATTACCATGATGACGACTTCACCATCAGAGTCGTCTCAACATAACAAGCCGAGTGAGCAACAATATCAAAGTCCAAGTGATCCGTGTCCCAGCGTAGATAGGAAGGCTCATCGTGAAATGGAGCGCGACCCTACTTACGATCCACGAGAAGACGTGGTAACATACACGGAGTTCAACGAATCCCTTCTATCTATATATGTACTCATCCATGATTTCATGTGTGCGCCCAATTTTATGAACAGGAGGTCGTGTCTCAAATGCGACAACTAGTAGAAGAAGAATTGCAACACGAAGATCAAGGGCCAGAACCTATCGATACGAGCACTGAAGAATCAAGGAAGAGGAAACAGAGTGATCGGAAACGAGGTGACAGGGGATCAAACAAGTGGGATAGTAACACATATAGGGTGTTAGACGTAAGTGCAAAAGGAGAGCCCCTAACTCCACAAGAGGTGCAAGCTAAGTTTTGGAACGCGATTGGTTTCTTAGTTAAGGATAATCTTGATATCACAATATCTCAGGGGAAAGATGTGCCAGATTCGGTCAAGGCAAACTTGTGGCAAAAGTTGTCAAAGAAGTTTGTTCTGCCTCGGGGTTCAGAGGAACTCGTGAAGGGTTATGCAATGAGGCAGTTGACCATCACATTTCGCAACTGGAGGTCTGAATTGAACAGCAAATATGTGAAGACAGGGTTGGACCCCACCAGCAAGTACAACATTACAGAAGGTCAGTGGGCTATTTTCAAAGAGCAGAAGACTAACCCAGAGTTCTTGGCCCGGAGCCAAGCGAACTCAGCACTTGCTAAGAAGAACAAGTACCACCACCACCTTGCCACAGGTGGTTACAAGTGGCAGGTTCCCAAATGGAGGGAAGAAGAGGCTGCGAAGAAGGCAGCAGGGTTGCCAGTGTTGTCTGAGGAACTTGGCGAAAGGAGCGCGAACTGGCTTCGTGCTTGCAAACCATGAGAAATATCTGAGTCAAGTGCATCTTTTTCTGATCCAATGGTTGAAGAAGCCGCGAAGAATATTTGTGAGGCGGCAGCTCATGTGAAGGAAGGAAGTGCCAGGCCACAAAGGGAGCAGGACATCCTTACTCTTGGTCTTGGTAACCCCGAGCACCCTGGTCGTGTATGAGGCATCTCGTCAAGGCTAGGATGAAAAGAAGGATTCGGCGAGGAGTGGGCCGGAATGTACAAGAAGCGTGATCGATACAAGGAGGACTTGAAAGATTTTTTTGAGGAGCAGGCAAAGCAAGCCTTCAAAGACATGGTGACTAAATTAGTAGCAAATCCTGATACCGAGCTTGCACAGCAATTGGTGGGCGTCATGTCTACTGTTCAACAAAGGACAAACACCCAACAGTCTCCGCAGATGCAGCTGGTGCCGGTGACACAGCCCTTGGGAGCTCAGCAGTTGATAGCACAGTCTACAAATGCTCCAAGCAATGTCGCGTCTACGGCAAAGGTTCGCTATCCATTTGATGCCATTGACGTGCCAACGCCTTGCTCACTAGTCATAAGCTATGGCATTACCAATGTTCGTACTAGGGAAGTAGGCACTGGCTTCGCAATCCCTGGACGGACGTTTCATGGTGCAAACATTCCAGATGAGTACTGCAGGGTCAAAGTGGTAACCGTAGTGCAAGGACATGAGGATGACATGTTGGACATTCTTGCACCCGAGGGCATTGAAACACTGGGATAAGCTATCAAGAATTTTATCCTTTAGCCTAGGCGAGACATCAGATTGAGTGGGCCACCACCATCTACCGAGCATAACATTCATAATGACCCACCGCCGTCGTCATCACCTAACCGGCCTCTTCCTAGCTCACCAAATTCGCCTGTGCATCCAATTCCAGAACCTCCGCCACCAGCATCTCCTATCAACTATCCACCTTCCTCAGCAAGCAAAGAGAAACAACCTGAGGAAACATCGACCCCAACGGGCCCACAAGACAAACAACATGAGCAAACATCGACCCCGTCAGCCCCACAAACCAAAGAAACCCCCCATCAGCAAAGAAGAGAAAAGTTGTTCCCAAAATGGTCTCTCCACACCGGCCAAAGCAAAAAACTGCTGGGACCATGCTGTGGTTGTCAGGAATAGCACGCAGCCGCACAAGTCGTGTCGTTGAGTGTTCTGAGGCTGAGGAATCGAGGAAATCCTCTGTGAAGACCATACAGATCAGAAAGCCAATGAAAGAGGATTATGAAAATGTCCCTGACACATATGTGCCGGGCAGGCCGCTTCTCACTTGGGAAAAGATAACCCAAATCCCATCTCTAATTAAAAGAATGCATGACTGGTACATGAGAGCAGCTTCTGTTGGCATCGACGCTCTGAGCGTATGTATACCACCAAGAGCTTTTATGAACGGACAAAGTAAAGCTGTGGTCACGTTCGAGGACATGCACTTGATGATGAACCTCAAGAGACTCGACGTTCAGCTCGTAACAGTGTGGGTATTGTAAGTGTTGCTCATATACTCACTTGATTATTATTTTGATGTATTATGTTTCAGTCTATGAGATTCATTTGAACATGTGCCTTGTAGACTACAACATGACCAGCAGGAGGAGAGATTTGGTATCGATCCTTATTCACACGCAGATGAGAGGATTGGCTATCTCGACCCCACCAAAATATGCGAGGAGCGGCACACATTCAGGATCGGAAAGGACAATGACAAATTGAAGGACAAGACTGAGGAAGAAGCTAAGCAGATTATTACTAAGCTAGAAAAAGAGATGGAAGACAGATACTTCCTATACTTAGGAAATTCAATGCTTCAATTTCAAGATAGGCAAGTCATAATGGCCCCATACAACTTTAGGTAAGCTCGAGTTTATTTTTGCAATTAATGTTATTATTGTCTAATCCATATATATATGTGGCCCCGACCCATGCATCACGAGGACTTGATTCGTGCAGGGACCATTTGATTTGTTTTTATATTTATCCAAGGCAGGGAAGGGTGCTTGTCTTTGACTCCGCAGATTATGATCCCACTACGTATGCGCCATTCTTGACTTTCTTAGAGAGGTACGTAAGCCGAGAAATATTTGCATTCTTTTCTCGATGAGAATTTGCATTGAGAATATATAACTTGGTGATTCTTTCGAAATCATAGGGCATATAGGTGGTATAAACTAAAAGGTGGAATGCACGACAAAAACAAAAAAGGACCATTAACAATAAATCACAAGTGGCCGGTATGTTAGTTATTTATGACTACATATTTATCATCCATGTACAACACATAAGACAATGTTGCAACTAATTAAATATTCGCTTATCTGTTTACATATATAGTGCCACAAGCAACCACCCGGATCGGTCCACTGCGGATTCTATGTCTGTGAGTTTATGAGGGAGTCCGGACGGTACATCAAGAACATTGATAAGGTAAGTAATAGTCATTATAACCTTAAAGTTACAAATGTGTATATGATGTTTATACATATTAATTAATATAGTTATATATAACTACAGTTGCGGAAGTATAAAAAACTCAAGGCGCAGAACATGAGCACGGAGACTTTATACAACATAGTTGAGGACATGTGCTCATTCATCATGAAACATGTTATTCCAAGCAACGGGAATTATCACGACAATGAAGACACTCTAGGAAGTGTAGAGTTCAGAGAGCTAACGGAAATCAGCATGCTAGGGCTTACCCGAGAGGGTTATTAATTAGATGTGTAAATTTGAGATGTTATCACATGTAACTTTGATGAAGATATATATATGTGTATATTATGAGCACAGTCCTTTGATGTATATAATTATACTGTATAATAATTAAATTTTGTTTTGCTATATTTGATCATGATCTAATACAACTTAATATCTACAATAAATAAATAAATACATATATATGGCCGGGTAGGGGGCTGAAATTCCCTAGAAAGGACGGCAATCTCCACTGGCGGTTGCATGTGAACCGCCAGTGTAAATATACTTACACTGGCGGTTCCTTAAGAAAACCGCCAGTGTAAATATATTTCCACTGGTGGTTCACAGGCAACCGCCAGTGGAAAGATTTATTTTCACTGGCCTCTCCCACTGGCAGCCCTGTGAAACGCCAGTGAAGATGGCTTATCAACCGCCATTATAGAGTTTCTGTGTACTAGTGTCGGTGGACTGGGGAGCTGAAGGACCAAGCATGTGAAGAGACGACGGCGGTGCCTCGATGGACTTGGAAGCTGAACGACCAAGCAGGTGGAGAGGAGTAACTTGTGGTTGTGGGACCTGCAGATGACGTGGCTCCTCAATGGACTTGGAAGCTGAACGACCGAGCAGATGGAGAGGAGTAACTTGTGGTTGTGGGGCCCACAGATGACGTGGCTTCACGAAATCGTAGGAAAATAGGCTAGTGGGTTCCTCCTATTTAGGTATAGTAGATTAGTCTTTCTGGTAGCTAAGGTTTGAATGTGAGCTGATGTTAAAGATCTATTAGCCAAGGATCGTTGTCCAAAGTTTGCTTAATGGTTCTATATTTTATTTTAGACACTTGGAATAGCCTGGGTGCAATGCATTTTTGTTGTTGACCATGCAACCAAGCTAAGTACCACAAACATGTTTTGTTTCCATTGTCGGTTGGGAGGCACACTCTAATCCAATTGACTTTGCATTTGCATTCGGTTAGATTGATAGTTTCTCATTTCCTCCTGCCCACAAGAAGTGTTTCATGTGTTTGTATGTGGTATATATGATATGAAGTTGCTCTGATTCATACGAATAATGTGACAACACATGATGTATGTGGTATCAGGAACTAGAAGCAATGTGGTATCGGGAACTAGAAGCAGTGAAGCACATAGTGGAACTGGAATGCATGAATTTTACTTTTGTGAGCATTAATACTTAAGAAAGAAATTAAGAAGACAACATTATAGGTTTCCTTCATAACACATACTATCTATAATAAGAAGTACAACAAAAAGGATAGTTCCCTAATTGTTTGATATTGCTATCCACAGGGTTCTCACTTGGCATATCACTGACAACTAGAAGTTGGTAAAGGCCTCAGAATGATACGGTTGAATTGTAGCATTGTCAGACTCACTCAACATTATCTTGCCATTGGCTAATGCTTCTTTGAGAAGCGAAAGGTCTGCTTCTTGCACACCATGCAAATCCAGCGGATTGACATATGATGAAACTATCAATAGTTTACGCAGGGAGCTAGATTTCCTTAACAGGAAACTCACTAGCTGCACCTCAGTAGGGCGCCAATTGAAGTTCATGACCTTTACCATCACAAGGCTGTCAAAGTTGTCCTGAGGTGGCTCTTCACTCACCTCATCAATAAGACCTTTCATGGGACCAGGAATAAATGTAGGGAGCTGCAAAGATGAGCCATAATCATTTAGAAGAATCACAATTTGATAAGAACTTAGATGTCAGTGCCAAAAAGACATGATGACTATGATGCAAAGAAATTTAGGAAGGCATTGAAAGTGTTAACCTGCACAAAGAGCCTCTCCAGATTAGGGCATCGGCAGGTCTTGAGGAACATGTAGAGATCAGCTAGGTTGATAGCTTCCATGTCTAACATTAGCAGTTGTAGCTCTCTCAAACTGTGTAAGTTGCGACAGGGCAACACGACACCATTACTTGGCAAAGAATATGATGCAACCTAAAATAAAAGGCATGATTAGTTAAAAAGATATGTGTTTTATCATTTTGTTTTATAGGGAATCAAGCAACTTAAAAGTTAGATAATACACCCTCTATTCTAAATTATAGGACAATTTAATTGGCAAAGATCTTCTCCCATCTTCTTCGAAGTGAATGTCGTCGATCTTTGCCAAACACTTAAAATACAATTGGATTCTGGTGGGAGCGGACGAGAATCATTATCCACTTACCCGATGAGCTAGGAGCTAAAGAGCCAGATTGGCAGAGCTCCTCTTGTCCCAAATTTCTGTGAAAGTTGATTCTCTGACTAAAATTCTAGGATAAACTTAATGCATATAGGGATTCTATGCAAGGAGTGAATCAGGAGAACCTACCTTTTCAGGTGCCACGACCTCATAGAGTCATAGTTCATTTCAGAGAATTAATTTATAGAATCAGCGAAGAATCACTTCTTAATAAAAAAACATTTGGCGATGCTTTTCCTAGATTTAATCTAGAAGTTGCTCTAGTAGCTCAGCCCAACTGCCCCCCCAAAACCTCTTCTCCACTTGCTCTCCATTCTTTTTCCACATGAATTACTTGAGAATTGATTCTCACCTTGCTCCCCCACCAGAAATCACTTCTTCAGATAATCAAGAGGTGAAGCTCAAGAATATGAGAGCTCTACCAAAAAAGTGGCCCTGCAAGATGAATATTGGTTTTTCTATATAGCTACGCAATGTACATCTAAATGCATAAAAAAATTATGTATCTAACTAGAAAACTCAAAACTTCTCATGATTTAAAATGGAGGGAGTACATGATAGCCAGGAGACCAAATTAAACACGTCAGTATGTGAAGAAAAACCTGGAGGGCATTGCAACAGATGGTGAGAACGTTGAGGCTTGGTAAATTCTTGGGGATAGAAAACCTCAAACTAATATTGTGCTCATTTGATACTAGTCAGTTGGCAGATCGAATATAAAGATCAGCAAGCCCGGTGGAGTCCAATGGATGGTAGAAAAGCCCACGACAGACGTCGTCGCTGTAGCGGAAGGAGCAGAGGTTACACACGCCCATAGGCCACAGTTTGGAGATCCCGTCACAGTCCACGACTGTGACACTCCTGACGGCCCGCGGCACTAACAGTATGCGTGCGTCGGAGTCGTAGTGGATGTCGCAGCCACGCAGATCGAGAGTGACGAGGCTGGGGCACAACCCCATCACCTTCATGAAACCCACCTTGATGCAGACTGAGTAGAGCCGGATGGCCTCGAGAGCGCGGAACGGCTGGGCGCCCCTGTAGTACATGTTGGAGATGCTGATGCGGCTGAGCGAGAGGCACACGATGTCAACGGAATACCGGCGATAGTCTACCGAGGGGTATGCCCAAGGTAGTAGATTGATCGACGATGGTGTGCCTGAGACGAGCAAGAGTTACGCTGGAAGCGTGAGATACAAGATTTATACAGGTTCAGGCCGTCGCTAGGCGTAATACCCTACGTCTTGTGTGTTGCTGTATTGTATTGCCGGTAGATGAGATGAATTGAGGGGATCCCCTGCCCGCCTTATATAGTCCGGAGGGAAGGGTTACAAGTCGGTTTTACCATACATATCAGATTACAATCCTAACCGAATAAGAAAACTAATCAGCTAGATATCAGGAAAGATATTTCTTTGCCCACCAAGTTTCCGGGGATACACGTGATCTTCAGGAGATCATGTAGATGACGCGTCCTTGGCAGTCCGGGCCTGACCGGATGACTCGGCCCATGTTCAACCATGCGGGTATACATGTCTGTACCCCCACAGCTAGTCCCCGAGCACCTTGCATTCGTCGGGAGGTGCAAATCTTCAGAGTTGCTTGACCAGACGGATGTAAGGAGCTCAATTTTTTTTAAAAAAAATCTTCTCTTTGGTGAAGTGTATCCACTTTTGGTTCCTCGGAAACAATACCTTCGCCGTTAGGTAAGTGTATCCACTTAGTCCCCGAGCCTGATAGTAGGTGACGTAGGCACGTAGTGTCAGGGTCATAGTCTTTTATTCTTTGTGATCACGAGAAGCATTGACGAAGTCCCCGAACACCTCCTGTGCTCGGAAGTACAAGTGAGGCAACGAAGTCCCCGAGCAGTTCAGCGCTCGGAAACGCTGACGAAGTGACGACGAAGTCCCCGGGCACCTTCTGTGCTCGGAAATGCTGACGAAGCGACGAAGTTCCCTGAGCAGTTCAGTGCTCGGAAACGCTGACGAAGTGACGACGAAGTCCCCCGAGCACATCTGTGCACGGAAGTGCAGTCGAAGCGACGAGGTCCCCGAGCAGTTCAGTGCTCGGAAACGGTGACGAAGCGACGATGAAGTCCCCGAGCACCGTTTGTGCTCGGAAGTGCAGGCAAAGCGACGAGGTCCCCGAGCAGTTCAGTGCTCGGAAACGCTGACGAAGCGACGACGAAGTCCCCGAGCACCGTCTGTGCTCGGAAGTGCAGGCAAAGCGATGAGGTCCCCAAGCAGTTCAGTGCTCGGTAACGCTGACGAAGCGACGACGAAGTCCCCGAGCACCGTCTGTGCTCGAAAGTGCAGGCGAAGTGACGAGGTCCCCGAGCAGTTCAGTGCTCGGAAATGCTGACGAAGCGACGATGAAGTCTCCGAGCACCGTCTGTGCTCAAAAGTGCAGGCGAAGCGACGAGGTCCCCGAGCAGTTCAGTTCTCGGAAACGCTGACGAAGCGACGATGAAGTCCCCGAGCACCGTCTGTCCTCGGAAGTGCAGGCGAAGCGACGAGGTCCCAGAGCAGTTCAGTGCTCGGAAACGCTGACGAAGTGACGACGAAGTCCCCGAGCACCGTCTGTGCTCGGAAGTGCAAGCGAAGTGACAAGGTCCCCGAGCAGTTCAGTGCTCGGAAACGCTGACGAAGCGACGACGAAGTCCCCGAACACCGTCTGTGCTCGGAAGTGTAGGCGAAGCGACGAGGTCCCCGAGCAGTTCAGTGCTCAGAAACGCTGACGAAGCGACGACGAAGTCCGCGAGCACCGTCTGTGCTCGGAAGTGCAGGCGAAGCTATGAGGTCCCCGAGCAGTTCAGTGCTCGAAAACGCTGACGAAGCGACGACGAAGTCCCCGAACACCGTCTGTGCTCGAAAGTGCAGGCAAAGCGACGAGGTCCCCGAGCAGTTCAATGCTCGGAAACCCTAAAGCATCATGTGGGCCTTGTGCAAGAAGCCAAACCGTCAGATTTCCCTTTATAAGGACTTGTCCACAGACAAAACGATTCATCTTCCCTCTCGCGCCGCCGCTCAAAAACCAACTGTTACATCCAGCCCTAGCCGCTACCATCTAGGGTTCCGAAAAGCCTTGATTAACCACCAAAATATTTTTGATTCAACCTTCCAGTAACCCAATCCCAGGTTCAATTTGAAGAAACGGCGCCTAGGAAGAGTTCGCGCGTACCCTCGAAAAAGGGTAAAGAGCCGCAGCCTGGAGAACTCCGCCTCGACAATGAATGGTAGCCATCCACCATGACAGAGAGGACCTTCTTGAAGTTGGTGGCGAAAGGACTCCTCCCAAATCGTGCCACCGCTGGATGGAGGCCATCAGAAGGTGAGCCATACCCCATGCCTAACACCGGCGAAATAACCGTATTTGCCAACTACTTCCTCCACGGATTTGGTGTTCCGTGCCATCCCTTTCTTCGCAAACTCCTTGATTATTACAAAATTTCTTTGTGCCACTTGCATCCCAACTCTATCTTCATAATTTCTATTTTCATCCACTTCTGCGAGGCCTTCGCCGGAATTTTTCCTCATTTCAATTTATTCCGCCACCTGTACATGCTTGTAAAATCGAGCGGCGGGGGATCTCGAATTGCCGGAGGAGTATACCTTAAGCTCCGAGATGGCATGTCCACCCACTATCTTTCTATCCCCCTCAACACCAGTCTTCGTGATTGAAACAAGAGGTGGTTCTATCTGCCCAATCAAGACCCTCCTGTTCGGTGCGCTGTCGAACAGATACCAGAAAGAAAACCAAGCTGGTCATCGAGACCCACATCCGATCAGACAAATTACTGGAAATCCAGAAGGGCATGACTCTGACTGGAGTTGGAGTTGCTGCCAACTTTGTTAGGCGCCGAGTTCAACCCTGCAAAGACAGGATTCATCCTGCATATGAATGGGTTGGCGAAACTGACCTGACCATAGAGGTGCCCGATCCAATGTCAGCCGAAGAGACCATGGTAAGGCTGAAGGAGCTGTTCGACAACAAAGTGTCGATCAATAACCGAGGACAGCAGAAAGCACTGTACATTGCAGATCCGCCACTCGAGGTACGCCTTTATAGATTCCTTTCCATGCGCCGTTTGACTTAATGTTAATCCTTGGCATCTTATTTGATTTGCTGAAGATACATGGCTAGGACCGAAAAACCTACTTCTCGGAGGTGCCCAGTGCGGAGTGGCCTGAAGGAGTTGATCCTCGACATTGCTACCAGCCTGGCAGCGATGATGAGTACTTCTCAGAGGAGAAAGAGGACCAGGAGACCCCTTTTTCTTGACGAGAGGCTCGCGGCAAGCAGCCCATGCCTGACAAAGCTGGGTCATCAAGCAGAGTACGAAAGCCTAAGAAGCCAGTGAAGCTATCCGAGGAGCGAGCTCGCCGCCAGGCGGTGATACCGAGCTCAAGTGATGATGACGGACCCCTCCTAAACGCCAGAAAGGGGAGGTCCCGCCAACCTAAAAGCTTGGCGATGATGAGGGGACTTCAGGTCCGAAAAGAAGCTTCGCACGAAAACGTCTCCGCTCAGAGCTGTGAGTACCCAGATCTTCTTTCTGTTGCTGCTTTTTTGCTGATCGGTGTGCTCTGTTATATGAAGTCCGTATTATTGTTCAGGGACCCCTCAGTCGAAGATGTCGAGGGGATGGCCGGTGGAGAGACTTGTGGTGACACCTCAACGAAGGATGGTGGCACTGCAAGCTGGCCTTCCGACCAAGAGACGCCGAAGACGCCGCCAGAGCAGCAGGCAAACTTGGACTCGCACGAGGTGGCGCCACCATCCGACCAACCTCGCGAGCCGACTCCGCCGCCACCATCGCCACCCTCAACATGGGGTACAGAACGGCAGTCTGAGGGCGCCGGAAGAGGCCATTCTCCAAAGCGAAACTCGCCCGCTGGTTCTGACCAGGGAGCAGATACGCAGGCCGGCAGGCTTTCTTTCGAAGGAGCACCAGGGTCAGGCCAAGAGATCCCCGAGCAACCACCGGCAGGCGCAACCTTTTTAGAGCAGGACGTCGAGGAGATCTCCTGTCAGGCTGCGGGTGGGACTCCACCGGTGGTGCTCAGAACCTTCAGGCGGGTTGGCGATCAGTATGCCGTCGTTGTGGAGGAAGGAGCGGCGGACGAAGAGCTGGAGGCCTTAAAGGCGGATATCTCAAGCACCCGCTCCGATCTTAGGAACGTGCTCTGCCGTCTGGGACAGTTGTCCTCGCGAGTTCAGGTAACTATACTCTTCTTGAATTTTCCTGAGTTCAGGTTTCTTTGCTTGCCTTTTCATCATGTTCTATCTTTGTCGATCAGGCCATACATGATACAGCCGAAGATCGAAGGAAGTCTCTACAGCGTGTGGCTAGACTCACGGTGGAGAATGCTCGGCTGGAAAAAGAAAATGCTCGTCTGGAGAAGGTGATGGAGGACCTCCGCGAGCAGCGCGACACGTTGCACTTGCACTGCAATGATTTGATGGAGGCCGAACAGAAACTTCTGCAGGACAAGAAAGGTACGGAGACTGTTATGGCTCTGGTTACTGTATCCATCTCCTTATTGCTAAGCCTCGGAGTCTTTGACTGGCAGATTTGTCTGATTTGCTGGAGGAAGCCACATGCCGAGGTACATGCTTATTCTGACGTCCAATCTTTGCCCGATTTGCTTCTTTAAAGGAGTGCTAATCCGTCGACTTTCTTGATACAATTAAAGAGCTGGACGGTGAAGTGTCCATGCTGCAGGAAGCTGCTCGGAGGAATGAAGAGGCGCGGTTGGGTGAGTTTCTCCTGCTTGTAGGATGCGCTAGTATCTCTTGTTGAGATTTCTAATTTTTGCCTTCTGTCCTGAACAGACACTGACCGGAGAACCCGAGCACAGATGAACGATCTGTCACAATGCCTTGAAACTGCCGAGAACCGCTATGACGCCGTGGTGGAAGGTGTTAAACCTATCTTGGACATTATCGATTATGCTCCAGGCCTTCTGCACTGATGTAGCGGAGAATGCTGCAGCTCACGTGCTCGGCGTAGTGCGCTCTCATTACCCTGGAGTGAACAATGACAGGGTGAAGGGGGGTACGCCCGTGGCACCACCAAACAGCAGCAGGATCAACTGGAGGAGGAGGCGAAGCCCGCGGCGGAGCTCTTGGCAGCAGATATGCAGTTGTTCCCCACGGAGAATACTTGAAGACACCTACACAGAAATTGTAGATTGCTTTTTGCAACAATTGATGATTAATGTGATCGGAAGTCATGTTATGTAAAAAACCGCTCCATATGAAGTTTATGTAAATTCGCTTTTGCTCTTATAATGTTAGTCGAATTTTCGTCGCGTAGTAACCGAGTAGTACTTCGAACGCCCTCATGGCGTTTTTTCTTTGATTGGTGGACATGAAGCCAGAGCGTACAACTCATTAGAGTGGTCGACGACCGGTGCCCGTTCCTTTCGACGGGGCTTTTGGAGACGCTGCTAACCTGCCCAAGCGTCCCTGGGGCTTACGTGTTAGCGAAGACTCAACGGCCCAGGCTTCCCTAGGGCTTACGTGGTGGGAAAGCTTCCCGCGCCTGGCGGGGGTTACGCTTATCGTGGGCGATGGCTTCCCGAATCTATCGGGGCGGTCGATGAAGTGGCGAAGTTGAGCGGCCTGTCGGAGACAGGGCTTATGCGCTGACGTGACTAGGATGCCCGAACGGGTGCGGGGCTTACACATAGTCGTAATTGTGCTGCTGGAGAGGTGCGGGGCTTATGCATTGGCGAAGTCGTGCTGCCCGAGCAGTTGCGGGACTTACGCATTGGCGAAGTCGTGCTGCCCGAGCAGTTGCGGGACTTACGCATTGACGGCGATTTTTACTGATCTGCGATTGTAGACATACATGTATATCGAAGCAATATGACTTTTATTGAAATAATGAAATAGAAATACACATATCTGACTTGACGCGCTGTCAAGGATAGAAGCGACGGAGGTGCTCGATGTTCCAGGAGTTGGGGATATCGACGCCATCGAGGTCGCACAGCCTGTACGAGCCTGGCCGAGTTGCGGCTCTGACCATGTATGGTCCCTCCCATGGAGAAGAAAGTTTGTGCATGCCCTCCTTGCTCTGCTTGCGCCGAAGGACAAGGTCGCCGACCACGAAGAACCTCCCGTTGACGTTCCGGTTATAATATCGCCGTATTCCCTCCAGGTATTTGGCCGTGCGTACGCAGGAGGCCAGACGCTCTTCTTCCAGTCTATCGATGTCCTCTGCTCGTGCATCGTCAGACCTTTCTTCATTGTAGTTCTCAATTCTAAGAGCTCGGAAAGCGACGTTGGCTGGTGGCACTGCTTCTGATCCGTAGACCATAAAATATGGAGATACACCAGTATTGCGACTAGGCTGTGTCCTCAAAACCCAGACAACTGCTGGTAACTCGTTGATCCAGTTTTCTGAGCTTCTTTCGACGACTTCATGTAAGCGCTTCTTGAGGGCGTCGAGCAACATTCCATTTCCTCTTTCAACTTGTCCATTAGCTCGAGGGTAAGCCACCGAGACATACTTTACCATGATGCTTTTTTCGTCGCAGAAATCCCAGAAGTCGCTTCCGGTGAAAGTAGTACCTGGGTCGGTGATGATGCTGTTCAGAAGGCCAAAACGATGAGAGATGTCATTGAAGAACTTCGCAGCTTTGGCCGCTGTTGCCTTCACCAATGGCTTGTATCCAATCCACTTGGAGAATTTGTCGATGGTGACATACACGAAGCGGTAGCCCCCTTTAGCTGCCTTAGAAGGACCTATCATGTCGAGTCCTCAAGTAGCAAACGGCCAAGATGCAGGTATGGTCTGTAGCTCCTGCGCTGGGACGTGTATCTGCTTTGCGAAAAACTGGCACACCTCGCAGTGACGTACACTCTTCTCGGCGTCTTGGATGGCAGTTGGCCAGTAGAATCCTACTCGGAAAGCTTTGCCGACCAGGGTGCGTGAGGCTGTGTGGTTTCCACATATGCCTCCATGCACTTCTTGGAGTATCTTGATGCCCTCTTCGTGCGTGACGCACTTCTGGAATACTTCGCTCTTAGCGTTTTTACGCATGAGTTTGTTGTCGACGAGGACGTAATTCATGGACCGTCTCACAAGACGTTCTGCTTCTATTTTGTCTTTGGGGATTTTTGCTTCGAGCAGATAAGTAATGAAGGGTGCCCTCTAATCATCTGTAGAATCCGAGATGCAAGCTGCTATCTGACCGGACGGATGCGCTTCGACCTCTTCTTCTTCTGGGATGAAGGCACGGACCAAGTCTTGGACGAAGACGTCGGGAAGAATATCAGCTCGTGATGAACCAAGCTTAGATAGCTCGTCGGCTGCTTGGTTTTCTGCTCGGACGATGTGGTGAAACTCAATGCCCAAGAATTTTCCTTTGAGCTTTCTGATTGTAGCGACGTAGGCGTCCATCTTCTCACTATTGTAGTCCCAATCTTTATTTACCTGATTGATAACCAGAGCAGAGTCCCCATATACCATCAACCGCCGGATGCCGAGTTCAGAGGCGATCTGTAGGCCGTGGATGGCGGCTTCATATTCGACATCGTTGTTGGAGGCTTTGAAATAGATTCTCAATACGTAGCGGAGGCGCTTCCAATGCTCAGGGACCCGTCGAAATACATCATCCAGTGTTCCTCATGCTTGGTTGGTACTTGCTCCTGAACTTCCGTCCTTTCGGCGATGAAGTCAGCCAATACCTGAGACTTGATCGTCGTTCGGCTGTGGAACTCCGGAGAGTAGGTCCCCAGCTCCACGGCCCATTTCATGATTCTGCCGTTGGCGTCTTTGTTGCGTAGGATGTTGCCGAGAGGATGTTGGGTGACCACTACAATTTGATGAGCCTCAAAATAATGGCGGAGCTTGCGTGATGTGACGAGGATGGCGTAGATCAGCTTCTGGACCGTCGGATAGCGGGCTTTGGACTCGTTTAAGACTTCGCTAATGAAATAAACTGGTCGCTGAACCGGATATGCGTGACCATCTTCGTCCCGTTCGACGACTATCGCCGTACTGACGACATTGCTTGTCGTGGCGATATAGAGGAGCAGAGTTTCATCCTTTTTGGGAGCTGTAAGGAGCGGAGGATGTACCAGGAACTGCTTTAGGTCCTTGAAGGCCTGGTCGGCTTCTTCCGACCAGACAAATTTTTCGCCTGCCTTGAGGAGCTTGAAGAAGGGGAGACCTTTTTCGCCTAACCTGGAGATGAATCGGCTTAGGGCCGCCATGCACCCAGTGAGCTTCTAAACATCATTGATGTTGCTCGGGGGCTTCATTCTCATGACGGCCTCGATCTTTTCTGGGTTTGGGAGTATGCCTTGCTTACTCACGATGTTGCCGAGCAGGTTGCCCGACGGTACGCCAAAAATGCACTTGGAGGGGTTCAGTTTCCATTGGAATTCATCCAACTTCTTGAAGACTGCTTCAAGGTTGGAGACGAGGTCTTCAGCCTTCTGCGTTTTTATGACGACGTTGTCGACGTAAGCTGCGGCGATGTCGGGAATGAGATCCTTGAGGCATGCCTGGATGGCCCGCTGGTATGTCGCGCCAGCGTTCTTCAGGCCAAAGGACATGGTTTTGTAGCAGTAGGCCCCGAAGGGAGTAATGAATGAGGTTTTCTCCTGGTCTTCTTCCTTCAAGGCGATCTGATGGTAGCCGGAGTAGCAGTCGAGGAAGCTGAGCAGCTCGCAACCGGCTGTGGAGTCGACGACTTCATCGATACGGGGGAGACCGAAGGGGTCTTTAGGGCAGTGTTTGTTGAGATCGGTGTAATCAACGCACATTATCCATTCATTATTCTTTTTTCTTACAAGGACCGGATTGGCTAACCAATCGGGATGATACACCTCTTTTATAAAGTCGGCAGCTAGGAGCCGAGCTATTTCTACCCTAATAGCCTCCTTCTTGTCTGGAGAGAAACGCCGGAGCTTCTGCTTGACGGGCTTGGCGGTCTTCGAGACATTCAAGGAGTGCTCGATCAGCTCCCTTGGTACGCCAGGCATGTCCGCAGGTTTCCACGCGAAAATGCTGACGTGTTTTCTGAGGAAGCTGACGAGTGCGTCTTCCTATTTAGGATCGAGGTCTGCCCCGATGCGAGTAGTTTTACTCGGGTCACCGGGGACGAGGACGATGTCCTTTGTCTCCTTACTCTTTGTAGCAGCTCTGGGCGGGGTCTTCTCCGGGATGACCTGCTCTTCGGGCGCCAGCTTCTGTTCGTCCACTGCGCATGTATTCATCAAGATGGAGACATCGGTGGCTTCTTCCATGGCGATGGCCTCCTTTTCTCAGTCGTATGCGACTTGGAGGTTGGAGCGGACCGTAAGGATGCCGGTCTCCGTTGGCATCTTCATGACGAGGTAGGTATAGTTGGGGATGGCCCCAAACTTAGCCAAAGCTGGACGACCGAGTATGGAGTGATACGCACCATCGAAGTCGACCACCAAGAAGTCGATTTGCTCGATGCGGAAGCACTGTGGTATCCCAAACTGGACAGGCAGGTTGATCTGTCCCAGGAGGTAGGAGGGCTGCCCTGGGACGATTCCCCAAAATAGAGCTGTGGTCTGCTCCAGGTCTTCTGCTCGGAGTCCGAGTTCCTTGGCGGCTCCGGAGAACAGGATGTTGAGGCCACTGCCACCGTCGATCAACACCTTGCGGAAGCCTATCTTGCGTATCACTGGGTCAAGAATCAGTGGGAAGCGCCCTAAGTATGGGATCTCCGTCCACTGGTCTTCTCTCCTGAAGGTGATGGCCTTGTGAGACCAACGGGGAAATCTAGGGTCGGTGATGGAGACGTCGTGATTGGCGATGGAGTTGACGCGTCTAGCGATGAGCTTCTACTCTCTCTTCGACTCCATGGCTATGCGGTCACCAATGATCGTGGAGACCGTTCGGTGAGCTTCAGTGAAGCCTGGAGGCTGGTCGTTGTTGTCATCGTGCTTGTCTCTCTCGGATTCTATGCGATCCCTCTTCTTGTCTTCTTCTTGGAACGCCCTGGAGAAGCCATAACATTCTCTCATGGTATGCTTTTGGAACTTGTGGATCGGGCATTGAGTATCGAGGAGCTTGTCATAAGCTTCTTCATAATTGCGCTTCGGGGCTGGTCGGGTGTTGTAGACTTGGTGGTGGCGACGCCTTTCTCCAACCCTGTACCCTTCCGGTTCGTCGTGGCGACGTCGTTCGGAGCGATGTTGGTCGCGGCGATCGCGTTCACCCCGGTGATGGTCTTGCCGGGCTCCTCGATCATCATGGCGCCGATCAGATCGATGATTGGTGTCCTCGCGGCGTGGTCGGTCGGGGAAGCGGAGGCGGCTATGAATGGAGTGGCGGGCCGCCTCGCTCCCCTCGGCGTACTTGTTGGCGATACGCAGCATCTCGACGATGGAGTCTGGTCTGCTGCGGTACAACTTCCTCTGGAGCTCCTCATCAGGTCGGAGGCCACGTATGAAAGCGAAGATAGCCTCAGCATCCGTGACGCTTGGGTTGTTGTTTTTGGTTTCTGAGAAGTGCCGAATATAATCCCGCAATGATTCTCGCGACGCCTGCTAGAGCTTCTCAAGATCAAATTTTGTGCCGGGCTGCTTGCAGGTGGCACTGTAGTTGTTGATGAATTGCTCCCTCAGCTGGTCCCAAGTATCGATGGAGTTCGGCTTCAAGCTCAGCAGCCAATTATTGGTGGATGTGTTTAACATAACAAGCAAGTAATTTGCCATGACGTCGGAGTTTCCCCCGGCAGCTTTGACCACGATCTCGTAGACGGTAAGCCACTTGGTGGGATCGGCGGTGCCGTCGTAGGTCTTGACACCAATGACCTTGAAGTTTGGCAGCCAGCGTACTGCCTGGAGTTCTGCCGTGAAGGGGAGTCCGGGAGCATTTTTGTCGTTGACCGGAGCGCTGCGCGCCTCGTCATATTCTTTACGGCGCTCAGTCTCTGCTGAGTGCCTAGCTTCCTTCCGATTCTCAATACGCCCCCGGAGATCTTTGGTCTTCAGCTTTTCGTGGAGGTCGGACTGGTTGACCTCCTGGTCTCCATCTTGGCGACGACGTCTCCGGCCGCCACGAGAGTGACCACCATCATCATGAATGATCTCGGTGGCCCATGCAGTGGAAAGTGATGGAGGTGGAAACTGGCGTTCTTCGTTGATCTGGACCTGGGCTGCCTGGAGATAAGCCATAAGGTGCTCCACTTCAGGTGTCAGAACCAGCCTTTTGGCCTCTTCTAGCGCGACGACGACGTTTACACTTGGTGTCTTGTAGACCTGGTGTTTGCTGACCAGATCAAATTCTGGCTCTAAGTTCCGTATAGGGGCCTTCCTTGCCTCGGCTTGCAGTTCGCGACGCTGTCTTTGGTGGGCGTTTCTCCCCTCACGGGCTGCTCGGGCCTCTTCAGTTTCATTCGGAGGAGGAGCGCTGTCGTTGCTGACGGCGAGGACGGGTCCGCCGATGAATCGTCCAGTAGGAGGTGGCAGATCAGTGAGATCGCCATCCTCTACGTCGTCGAGGTCGGAGCAGTCATTAAAGGCGATGATGAAGCTAGAGATGGTGCCGACGTGCTCGGGGAAGGTGTGGTCGGGGGAGCGTAGTAGATGCGCGAAACTGGAGGCCGCATTCCGAAGACCGAACGGCATATAGCCACTCGGGAGGTCGTGGTCGGAGGTCCTCGAGAGCTTGATAGCTCAGGGCCGTAGCTCGACGACACGCCCCCGAGGAGTGATGGTGATGGCCAGAGTCATGTCCTAGCAAAGCGGAGAAGGTTGTTGCGTCCTCGATGGGCACTGAAAGTGGTCTGCAGTCGACTCCAAGATCTGGAGACTCTCGGACAGACCTTACGAGATTCGATTTATGGATCTGACCAGGTCGTCGTTGTCAATGGCCTTCCGGGTGTAGCGTGGCAACTTTCTTGCCGGGGCCGAGGTTGCTGGAGGAGTTGGAGTAGATGCGATCTGGGCCGCATCCAGGATCTTTCCTTCACCGTCGGGACCGATGATCCAGGTGATGGATCCCACCGTAAAGATCTGGCACGGCGTCGGGAGCTCGATGGAGCTTGAAAAAATCACCTTGTTCGCCATGGATCAGGAAGCACACCCCCTACCTGGCGCGCCAACTGTCGACGGAATACTGGCGATAGTCTACCGAGGGGTATACCCAAGGTAGTAGACTGATCGGTGAAGGTGCGCCTAAGATGAGTAAGAGTTACGCTGGAAGCGTGAGACACAAGATTTATACAGGTTCAGGCCGCCGCTAGGCGTAATACCCTACGTCCTGTGTGTTGCTGTATTGTATTACTGGTAGATGAGATGAATTGAGGGGATCCCCTGCCCGCCTTATATAGTCCGAAGGGCAGGGTTACAAGTCGGTTTTACCATACATATCAGATTACAATCCTAACCGAATAAGGAAACTAATCGGCTAGATATCAGGAAAAATATTTCCTTGCCCGCCAAGTCTCCGGCGGATACACATGATCTTTAGGAGATTATGTAGACGACGCGTCCTTGACAGTCCGGGCCTGATCGAATGACTCGGCCCATGTTCGGCCATGCGGGTGTACGTGTCTTTACCCCCACACACGAGGTTTGGGCTCGACAGCGGCAGGTGGAAGTTGAGCTTGCTCTTGCGGCTCTGCCCCGTCTCGACATGTAGGTCCTCGATGCGGCAATCGGCGGCATACCTGAGGAAGCGCCGGAGCTCCGAGGACGAGCCAGGAGGTCTCGGCGACGAGGGAGAAACGATCCATGCGGAGGTGGGGCGTTGGCTCCTGCTCCAACGCGTCCAGCTCTCTCCGCCCGTCCCCGCAAGAGCGGAGGCGTACCTCGACGGGGCCGCGGTGGTCCCATCGGCTCCTCCACAGGTCGCGCCACCCGCGCGCGAGCGCCCCCGTGCGGATGTCCTCCTTGAGGGCAAGGTGCGTCAGGATGCGCCGCCGTAGGTCATCCAGTAGCGCCGAGATGCGATCCACCAGGATCGGATCCGTACCCACCGTCTCGCATTCGCCCCCTTGCTCATCCACCCGCTGCTTCTCCGCTCCGCTGCCGGCACTGGAGCTGCCACCGCCGTTGCTGCTTATCGCCATTTCCCTCTGGCGCGGATGCGACTACAATGGGTCCTCCTTGCTTTTTATCCGCTCTGCTTCCTCGTTGCTCCAAAACCTGCCGGCGCCCCGGCGGTGTGAAGTCCGTGAAGCGGTGCGCTCAACATGCGCAGCATGCGGCGCTGTTCGGCTGCCGTTTTCAGCAGCTGGGAGCCTGGGATGGCTGACCCTGATTATATTCTACATACTACGGTAAAACCTTGTGAGGGGAGCAATATTCTAGATTTCAAGAGAAAATCGTTTTGTTTTTATAAAGCAGAGGAAACTATTATAGGTTTGAAGAGAAAATCGTTCTAGGTTTATAAGAATTTTTTTTTCTAAGTTTAGATAAAATGTATCACATACGAGCTGAGAAGTTGCTGAAGTTGTACATGAAAAGTTTCAAGTTAAATAAAGCATGTTTCAACTTCAAATGAAACAATTCCTACTTTAGGAGAAAAAATATTGGACATTTATGAGAAAAATGTTCACCTTTACAAAGAAAAGTGTTTCAGTTTTATGAGAAAATATTCCGAGTTTACCATAAATATATTCCAATCAAATGAAAAAATAATTCATGCAAGATAAAACTTTATATATTGGGAAATCAAGGTTTATTTAGAACAAAACCAATCTCTATTCCTATCTCTACTCTACAACTAAAAAATATGAAAAAGAGACCCCACCTGCCAAGACGTTGTGCGTCGCTGCGCTTCGCTCTGTCTAGAACTTAGCTTTCACCCCCCCCCCCCATGAAGACTTCCCAAATTACCTTTTTACGGTTGTTCGCATGATCGTAATCGAGTGAACGGCAGACCATGTGCCTCTCAACTGTTGCGGGTCCACCTTCCATCTACCTCTCGCCGGTCTAGCCAACAGTGCTAGGAAGCATCCGATCTCGTCCTTGTGCTCGGCCACTGGAGGCAGCAGATCTGCCCCCCCCCCCCCCCAGTAGGCGAATCTCGGTCTCCTGTGATATCTGCCTCCCGTCTGACTCAGGGCTCATGGAGATGGTGGATCTCGGCCACTTGTACAACAGCAGCCAGCGGAGACCTCTCCGTCCCGGCGGTGAGCAGCTCATGTCCTCTATTTCTCTAATCTCTGTTCTACTAAATCTAATTTCTATTTTCTGTTCATTTTGGGTTTGCGTTTGGATTTGTAGAGGATGGAAGAGTTGCTGCCCGTGGAGGAAAAGATCTTGGCAAGCATCTACCATCCATGCCCCCTGGTAGGTTTTACTTTACTGTTTCTCTCTTGTGCTCGTTGCCAATGGCGAAAATAATGTCGTGTGGCTTCATTTGGTGAATGTTGATGCTCTAGGTATTTAGTATTAGGGGACAATTAAATCATTACTTCTGCATCCTTTAAAAAGTATGTAACATTCATATTTGGATTATATGTTGCCTTTTCCTCTTTAACCCAGTTTGATGGTTCTTTTGAAAATTATGATGAAAACAGAGACTCCAAGGAGGACAAGGTGGTGCATGGATGACTAGAAATAGAAATATGCATGCACTTGATTATGTTAGCATTCAAACTGGGTGGTGAATGCTTCCCTAGTTCACTGAAAATTGAGTATGGCGATATTTCTGAAATTCAAAATGACATTGTATACACATTGCTTAAATGCAACATGGACCACGTTATCTAAGATGGCTAAACTAGCTAAACGAAACATATGGATAGTCTGATATTATTTAACTAATAAAACAACCTTCACTGTAGTGTATGAGCAGTAGGATGTATCATCGAACTTACTTGCAATAGTGCATATCTACCATAATCCAAATAAGATTTAATATTAGCCCAGTGAACATACCACTTTTGATCTTCACTATTTGAAAGTAGGATCTAGTATGCTTTCAGCCAAGTGTCCCATTTATTATGCTGCCAAACTTGTAGTCATAATTGAATTAGTTCACTTTAGGTCACTGAAAATAGGATCCGGTATGTTTCCAGGTTAGCGTCCCATTTGTCATGCTTGCAAATTCACATTACCGTTGAATTAGAGTGCTTCACATTTAGCCCAGAATAGAAACATTTTTCTTCTGTCCATCTGCAAATTTACCTTTACTTTTTAGAAATACGTTGAGAAAAAAATTGGCATGCGCGTCTGTCCGCCCCGAGAGAGGGGGGAGAGAGAGAGATGCACGCTTGACGCTTTCGAAAAAGGTATTAGGCACAATTAAGTATAAGACCCCGTTTAGATCCTTGGAATTAGAAGAATTGAAATCTAGTTAACAACTTAGGTTATTTCACTTAGAATGTGACATTCCACCACTTTTCAAAGTCCACATATTAGCTAACATCAAATTTATAGGGTGAGAGGTGGAATTTGATTCTGTAGATCAACATGCTATATTTCTAGCATACTCTTCCACTCGCTCTCACACGATATAAATACAACACATAAGTATCTCTTTCATATAGTCAATAATAATACAAATATGTAGAGAGATAGAATTGGGAGGCAATTGGCCACACCTCAATAGGAGGGGGCGCCTTCTGTTATATAGGGCCGGCTGGCCTTGCTTTACAAGGCAAGGGTAATTCCCTTGATTTACATCTACTAAATATAGTAACTAATCCCTGATTTACATATGCTAATTATAGCAACTAATCATTGATTTACATCTACTAATTATGGCTACAAATGCCGCAGCATATGGTAAGGGGCTGCGGCATATTCTATTGCCTAACACCCGCCCGCAGTTGCAGCGGGAGGCTCCCGGACGCAAAGACTGGATCGAAATTCTCGAAAGAGTGCTGTCGGAAGCCCTTTAGTCATGATGTCGGCGAACTGGTGAGAGGAGGGCACATGGAGAACCCGAATCTCACCGAGGGCCATTTTTTCGCGGACGAAGTGAATGTCGATCTCAATGTGCTTCGTTCGCTTGTGGTGGACGGGGTTGGCTGTCATGTAGACGGCGCTGACGTTGTCGCAGAAGACAACGGTGGCGGAGGGCAGCCGGATGTGGAGCTCCTGGAGTAACTGTCGAAGCCAGCAGCACTCAGCCACAACGTGAGCCATGGCCTGATACTCTGCCTCGGCGCTGGAGCGGGACACCGTGGTCTGGCGCTTGGAGGACCAAGAAACCAGATTGTCGCCGAGATAGACGCAGAAGCCGGAAGTGGATCGTCGAGAGTCTGGACAGCCTGCCCAGTCAGCGTCAGAGTAGGCAGTCAGCTTGTCGACAGACCCGGTGCCAATGTGAAGACCCGAGGAGAGAGTCCCCTGTACGAAGCGTAGGATGCGCTTGATGAGCGCACGGTGAGGCTCGCGCGGGGCGTGCATGAAGAGGCACACCTGCTGAACAGCATATGCCAGATCAGGACGAGTCAGGGTTAGGTACTGGAGAGCCCCCGCCAAGCTCCTGTACTCAGATGCGTCCTTCTCTGACAGTAGATCCCCGTCGGCTACGGATAGCTTGGCGTGAGTGTCAACAGGTGTCGTGGTCGGATGACACTCAGCCATGCCCGCGCGCTGAAGAAGCTCGACAGCGTACTGTCGCTGGGAGATGAAGAGGCCATCTGAGGAGCGTGTGACAGTGATGCTGAGGAAGTGGTGGAGGGCGCCAAGATCCGTCATGGCGAACTCGGAGCTCAGCCGAGCCATAGTGCGCTGAAGAAGAGCCGAGGACGAGGCGGTGAGAACGATGTCGTCGACGTACAGTAGTAGGTAGGAGAGGCTCGTCCCCTCTCGTAAAATGAAAAGGGACGTGTCGGAGGCGGAGGTGACGAAGCCGAGCTGCCGGATGAAGGTGGCGAAGCGCTGGTACCAGGCCCGCGGAGCCTGCTTCAGTCCATACAAGGACTTCTGCAGACGGTAGACGTAGTCAGGGGCGCCAGGGTCGACAAATCCTGGCGGCTGCTGGCAGTAGACGGTCTCCTCGAGGTGGCCGTGAAGAAAAGCGTTCTTCACGTCCAGCTGATGAATCGGCCAGGCGCGGGACGCGGCGATGCTGAGTACAGACCGAATGGTGGCCGGTTTGACAACCGGGCTGAAGGTCTCGTCGTAGTCGATGCCCTCACGCTGGGAGAAGCCTCGGACAACCCAGCGAGCCTTGTGGCGGGCGAGGGACCCATCGGCATGGAACTTGTGCCGGAAGATCCACTTCCCCGTCACGACGTTAGCGCCGGGGGGCCGCGGAACGAGCTGCCAGGTGTTGTTGTCGACGAGGGCCTGGTACTCATCCATCATCGCAGCACGCCAGTTGGCGTCGGCCAGCGCGCTGCGGTAGTTCGTCGGAATCGGCGATGGGGAGGATGACGTCGTGGCCGCCAGCCCTTCATAGTTGACGCGAGGGATGGCACCCGTCATGGTGCGGGTGACACGCGGTGGCGGTGGCGGTGGCGGAGCAGGAGATGCCGCCGGTGCTGGTAAGGGCGCCGTAGGTGGAGCCGGGGCGTCAGGAGCCGCAGGGGCTGCTGGGGCAGCAGCCGGCTCGGACGTAGTCGTCGTACGGGAGCGGCGGACGTAGACCCGTGGGAAGGGAACCATGCTGGGTCCAGGCGGGGGTACGTGACCACGCCCGCCCGGTGTCGAAGAAGGCGATGCCGCAACGTCTGAGGGCGGCTGCTCCACAGGCGTTGAGGAGAGAGTCCCACCTGCAACAACAGTAGGGCAAGGCACCGAAACCATATCGTCGTCGAGGAGGAAGTCGAGGGAAGCTGGGGAGGAGGTGTCTAAGGCGGCTGCAAAGGGAAAAGTAGTTTCGTCAAATATGACATGGCGAGAGATGATGATGCGATGGGTCGATAGGTCGAGGCAGCGGTAACCTTTGTGCGAGGGGGGATATCCGAGGAAGACACATGCTGTGGAGCGAGGGGCGAGCTTATGTTTGGAGGTTGCTTGCATGTTGGGGTAACAGAGGCACCCAAAAACACGCAGATGACTATAGGTTGGTGGCTGGTTATGCAGTCGAGTGTAGGGAATTTCATGCTGAATGGAGGAGGATGGGCGCCTATTATGGAGGTAGCAGGCTGTTAGGAGCCCCTCAGCCCAATATGTGGGCGGCAGGGAGGCATGAAGGAGCATAGTACGAATGGAATTGTTGAGTGTGCGGATGATGCGTTCGGCTTTGCCATTTTGGGGTGATGTGTAGGGGCAGGAGAGGCGGAGGTGAGTGCCTTGAGCAGTGAGGAATTTGGTGGTGGCGGTGTTGATGAATTCAGTGCCGTTATCGGCCTGAACACATTTTAGGGGAAGACTGAATTGTGTTTTGGCAAGCGCAGCAAGCTCGACTACGTGTTGGTGGACCTCAGATTTTTTTCGGAGCGGAAAAACCCAACAGTAGTGACTATAATCATCCAAACATACCAAGTAATATGAAAAACCAGACAGACTGTTGATGGGGGAAGTCCATACATCACAGTGAACAAGTTCAAAGGGTGCATGAGTTATGGAATGCGAGGAACTAAAGGGTAGACACGTATGTTTGCCTAACTGACATGAGTGACATAGGGAGCGGTCCACTTTATTACAGGAAACAGCATGAATTTTATTAAGACGTTCTAATGCAGCGGGGGCTGGGTGGCCGAGACGTTGATGCCACAGTGTCGACGAAGCAGCCAAGAGAGCATGAGATGGGGCGACAGGTGTGCCGGCAGGCATGGTGTATAGGTCCCCGTCGCTGTTACAGCGGAGAATCACGCGTCCCGTCCTGAGATCCTTAACAGAAAAACCATGTGCGTCAAATTCAAAGGAACAACTATTGTCGCGAGTGAACTGACGGACAGATAACAGGTTGCGGACTATGGATGGTGCGACAAGAATATTGTTAAGAGCGAAGTTTGTTGTAGGTGTAGGAAGGACGGAATGACCTCTAGACGTAACAGGAATGCTAGTGCCATTACCTACTGTTATTGAGGAGATGGAAGGGGGGAGGCGTTGGGTAAGCATACCATCCGAGGACGTCATGTGCGTGGAGGCGCCGGAGTCAACGACCCAGGGCGAGTTGCCCTGCAGTTGCATGTTCTGCAGAGCAGCAATGAGGCCGGCTGCATCCCAGGTGCTGGTGGAGGTGTTGGAGCCGCCGGAGGATGCCTGGAGCGGAGCGAAGGCGGTGTGGGCCTGCGGGGAAGGCCCGAGGATGCTCTGGTTGCGCCCGGCCTGGGCACCAGGACCTCCAGGGGCGCCAAGACCTCCTTGGCGGCGCTGTCCAGGAGGGGTGACGCGCTCTCCAGGGGCCACACGTTCGCCGGTCCAGGGATTGAAGCCCCAAGGAACGCGTTTGTTGGTGCTGGTGCTGCCGGAGGTGTTGGAGAAGCCGCCGTAGGAGTTTGGGAAGGGCTGCTGGCCGCCCTTCTTGGTGTTAGGCCGCCTGCCGCCCTGCTGCTGCTGCTGGTTACCACCAGGAGAGGAGGCAGCAGCCAGGAGGGCGGTGGTGGCGCGCACTTTCTCCTCGTTGTGCAGACGCAGTTCTTTGAGAAGGAGCTGGTGCCGGGCGTCGGCGAAGGTGAGGGGCTGCTTTCCGGCGATGGTGTCGGCAACGGTGGAGTAGACCTCGTTGAGCCCGCGCAGCAGATTGAGGACGAGGTTGGGCTCAGATACGGGCTGCCCGACATCGCGTAGTTCGTCGGCCTTCTCCTTCATGCGAACGCAGTAGGTGTCAATGGACAGGTCCCCCTGAGTCATCGAGTGGAATTCGTGATTCAGGAAGATGGCGCGAGGAGCTTTGTTCGCCTGGAACACAGCGCCGATGGCCGTCCAAAGGGCGCTTGCCGTCTGCGTGTTGTCGGTCATGGCGAGGTTGAGGACGGCGTCGGAGACGGTGCTGTACATCCATCCGCGGACGCAGAAGTCAGCCTGTAATACCTCGGGTATTACGGGATAATTAAATTTGCCATGTCATCATATTTAAATTAATTAATCTGCATATGATTGTGCTTAGGGTCCTAGAGTGGTTTGGATTGATGAATTGTTGATTTGGAAATTCAAAACCCTAATCGGATATTCGAATTAACCCTAATTTTGGCCCAAAACCCTAATTCAAAATCTATAAGGAATCTTGAGATGACCCCTAAATGAAAGTTGTAGATCTTTTAAAATGTGATAACTTGTATTTTTGGAGATTTTGAAGTTCTGTTATAAAAATTTGAATTTAGCTCAAAACAGTGAATTGAAAACCAAATTTGAAATGTCATTTCAAAAATTACTTGGAGTTTGACAAAGCTTCCTTAATGAAAGTTGTTAAGCTCTCTGAGGGGAACAATTCTTATTTTGACCATTTTTCAAGTTGTTATGAAAAATCAAAAGTAATTTCAAAAATTCAATCTAGGTTTCAAAAACCCTATTCACCCCCTTTTGAATAATTTTCAAATTCGGCCGAATTTGGGGTTGGTCCAAAAATGAAAGATGTTCAGTTTTTATAGCCCTACAACTTTGGTGTTTGCTGTTTCTTCATTTGACACACGGTTTGGGCGCAATTGAGCAAAAGATCAGAGAGGAGTAGGTAGCTGCTACAGTAGCCACGGCATGGGCGCCGTCCTTCTCCCCTGTTCGCGCGACCGCCGGCATGGCCGGGGCGTCGCGGCCGTCTTCTCGTCGCTCCTGTGCCCACGACCGCGCAAAAGCGACCGCGAGCGTCGTCTCTCTTCTCTCTCAACTCGCTCTGCCCCTATAAATACGAGGAGGTCGCCGTTCTTCGTCTTTTCTTCTTCCCCTCGCCGCCGGTGACCCTCTCGGTTTCCGACGAAATTCGTCGTCCATCCACTACTACAATCCGATTCACCGCGTGGCTAGATTCAACATTCCCTTGCGCATCGTTTGGGCTCGGTTTGTCGCCTTGTCATCGCCGGAGGAGCCCAGACGCCGTCTTCTTCTTCCTCGGCTCCGGCCGGAGCACCGCCGTGAGTCCCACCGTCGCGTCCGAGCTCTTCGGGTGAGCTCTGGCCCTTGGGTTCTTGCGTTTCGGAGTCTATGGGTCCCTTGGTTCCTGATGCTCGCGACGGATTCCTCTTGCGTTCAATAGGTTCGCCGGAACGGGAAGCTTGTCGCCGGGAGTCGCCGCCGCGGATCCCCTCGACGTCAAGCCGTTGATTCGCCTCGCCTCTGCTTCACCCGACTGCTCGGCTAGGATCGCGGTGAGCCACTGGTGGTTTTCCCTGTCCCTTTTTCCTCTCTCCCGGTCCTTCGCGGCCGGCGTAGGATGTGCCGGCGAGCGGGTCGCCGCCGGTCCGCCATGGGCGAGCCCGTGCTCGTCGGAGGCGCGTAGAGCCTTCGGCTGTTGGCTAGGATGGTTCGCGGGACTCGTTAGGTCGCGGTAGTAGGCTCGGCTCGGTCGCGGGGATCGTCGCCGGCAGGTTTCCCGGCGAGCCGCCGCGTCCGCGGGCGCGCGCGCGCGCGTGAGCGTGGAGCTCGGCCGGGCCGTGTCTGGCCGTGGGCCGGCTCGGCGCGGGTGAGAGAGGGAGAGAGAGAGGCGTGCGTGCGGGCCGTCTGCTGGGCCGTTGGGCCGGCCCAGCAGCGCGGCTGCGGCGGGGCTGGCAGCAGGCGCGCGCGGGCCGCGCTCGGGTGCGTGGGCCGCTATGGGCTGAATTCGTTTTTCCAATTTCCAGAGGTATTTCAACTACCTTTTCTAATTTGATTTGTTTAAATAGTACTGATGTTTGTTAATTTCATAGGAATTAATCTGTTAGCTGGAAAAATGTGAAAATATTTGTGTAAGCTCTCTGTGATGCCTAGTATTTAGAAAAAATATAACATCTAGGTTTAGAACCTTTTCTGTTAGGAGTAAAAATCACCCAAATAAATGAATAATGCAACTTTGGTGATTTTTAATAAATTGTAGGTAGTTCCAAAAATCATGAAATTAATTGTGGCACTGTTTGATGATGAAATCTAGCTGTTGATAAATTTTGGTCACAATTGGAGTAAGTTTGGTCAGCTAGTAAATATAAGTGAAATTAGAAAAATGAATAAAATGAGTAGGAGAAATGGATTTAGGGTTTTGTGTGTATTTTGGATTGATTGTAGTCCAAGGGTCTACCACCCTATGATCCTTGGCAATGTAAGATGATATTGTAGGTTGTAGTGATAAAGTTGTGCAGCGGCTTTCTACGACGGTTAGAAATAGTAATTGTTATATTATTTTGCGAATTCCGAATACAACTTCTCCGTGAAGGAAAGTTGTACTCAAGATGTTAATCGTTGATTATCGCATTTCTATTTACATTGTTACATCATGTTAAGCATGCATCATTGCACGCGTGTAGTGACCGAGAGCGAAGGAGTGAAGGTTGAGGCCACTGCTGGGGAGCCGACTCCGGAGGTGATCCAGGGATTTGACATCTGTGGAACCGACCCTGATCCCACCCTCTTCGCGATCCAAGGCAAGCCCCGGTGCATTAACCCTCTATTATGAAATCCTTTACAATTCGAGTTAATCTATTGCATTAGGTTGCTAGGAGTTGATTGTTACCTATCCAAATGCATTGTCCCATATAACTACCCTGAAACCTGATTTAAATAAATAATTTGAAAAATGCTAGGCATGCTTAATGAAATTAGAATTCCATAAAAGAAAAACTATTTTCTGTGCTATGTACATGTATATACTTTATGATTGGTGAAGAACTTGTTATCCGTTGGTCGATGTGTATTCGGGCTAGAGTCCCGATACATGGTCGCTTTCGGAATAGTTTGGAACTGGTCGGTATCACCCAAAATGTGTTTCGTTGAGTGGCCTGCTCATGGGACGGCGTTTCCCATGTCACACTACTCTTCAGGCATGATAATAAAACTGTCGGGCAGTATTGTATTCGGGCTAGGCCCCAATGCAAGTCTGACGGCAGGAAGGAAGTAGGGACCGTTCGTTGTAGGCCTGCTGTGATCATGATGAACAGCCTAGCCACATACCTATGTGGAAAGCCTAGAGTCAGGTGGCTCTATTGCTGGAACCGACAACCACGCACTGGGAGTGGAGAGATGGCGGGAGTAGCGTGTACCCACGTGGCCGGCGTGCCTGGAGACGAGTGGAGTACTGTGCTCCCGGGTGGCGCAGGACCGGTTCCGGGATAGAAAGACCTAGATGACGGGTTGGTATATGTATGCCGGCGTGCTGCATATGCAGTGTGGTTAGAATCCCCAGCTGGGTATTTTTTCTGGATTCGAATCGACGTGCTCCTCGGTTAATGGAGACTTGATCCTCACACCTACCCCGAAAAGTGGTTCGCAACTAGGTTCACCGAATGATCAAAGGAAGTTGAGAATTGATGATAGATGAGATTGATTATTGGAAGTATGACTATGATTATAATGATAAATAATTAAAATGTTGGTTAGCAATGCTTTTCTGCAAACCTTCTCTCTCCTGCTAGCCTTACCTATGACTTGCATTCCTGAGTCTCATTTTACACCCTTAGTCGGGTAAGTCTTGCGGAGTACCCCAAGTACTCAGGGTTTGTTAACCCATGCTGCAGGTGAACCACCGTCTGACGTCTGTCTCGCCCCGTGCTGCATGACCATTATCCAGGAGGGCAACGAGGAAGAGTGAATGTGGAACCCGTGGGCAGGGTTCGAATTATCATATGTATAATGTTGTATAATTATTCAACTGCTACTGCCACTACCTATGGATTGTAATAATCGTACTTGAACTTTATTTGGACAACTGGCTTGTAATATAAAGTAATGTTTATTCCGCTTCCGTACTCTGATGTAATTTGTTATGAAATGTTGTAATCTGTAATGTATTCGCAATGTGATCCTGCGGAGTTTTGGGCGCTGATGTAGCCCGACAGGCCTGTCTAGATCATTTGGAACACGGGCCCGGCTGTCAGAGTCATTAGTGACAATGACAGGTGCCTGTGGGCCAGGTGATTTAGCCGGTTCTGTTACAGTTGGTACTAGAGCATTACATTGCTAATCATTACGGATTACTTTTTGAAAACTTCAAAATGTTTTGGATCATAAAACTTAATATGCTATTTTGGGTCCAAATTGCTCCTATTCTTAACTTATTCCATAGTCTTATTTTGATCTATATTTAATATTATGTGGCTATAGTAGCACGAGGAATAATACTATTATTATTAGCCCTATGTTAAAAGTTTATTTACTTATGTATGTGTTTACTTGCATGATTTAAATTCGTAAGCACGTGCATGCATCATGTTAATCACATATTAAACAACTTCCTCCTTAAAAGCGGGTAATTGGGATAAGATACCAAACCTATTCTTGCTAACTTATATATCTTATATGATCCGCTTACCTTCTCCAGATGGCCCGTTGCAAGCTCACCGCACGCAAGATGACAGGACCGCGTGGTGTCCCGCACCACCAGCTGGCGCCGCGTACCGGGGAGGGCGAGGCTTCTGGGAGTCGCTCACCCCGTCGCAGCAGTGAGGAGTTGGAGGCTGAGGTCGGGAGACTTCGGGAGTTGGTCGGGCAGTGGGAGGAGGAGTACGAGGTTGCTCGCCGCAACCACTACCAGGACGTGAGGACCAACCGTGACCTGCGTCGGGAGGTCAACCGCCTGACGCAGCAGCGGGATGAGGCTTGGGAGCGCGAGGATGCGATCGTCGACAGGATGCTGAGGGCAGAGCAGCGTGCCGCGCAGCTAGAGGCGGACAACATCGCCTTGCAGGAGGAGGTGCACCAGCTCAACGATCAGCTCTACCCTATTCCGGCACCTGAGGAGGAGGATCCGGAGCTTGGAGTTGTCCTTGGTGAGGATGAGGACATGGAGGACGTTGACGAGGAGGTTGAGCCTCTCGAGGTCGAGGAGGCAGACTCTGACGAGGACTCCGAGGAGAGTGACGAGGACTTCGAGGAGGACTTCGAGGACAGTGACGCGTCTGCAGTCGACGAGGACTAGGCTAGTGTAGGCCTAGGGAAGTTAGCTAGTATCCTTTCAGCCTGTAAGATAGGTGCTTGTACTAAGAACCTTAGTCATGGGACGTGACTCTCGCATGGGCGCGAGTCGTGTAATTTAAATAACATAATATTTGTGTGTGCTACTACTATGTTCCATCTGTGTAATATAGGTCCTAAGTGGTTTGCTTGTCCACAGATGGGAGACAATTCTGCTCATGGGACTGGAGTTCCCCAACCACCCCCACTTCCAAATACTCTGGCAGAGGCCATCACCGCCTTGACTAATGTCGCAACAATGCTAGCTCAGAGTCAGCAAGACCGTGGTGGGCGCCGTGGTCGCCGCGACAACGAAGAAACCACTTATGTTGACTTCACCGACACCCGTCCGCCTGTGTTTACCAAGGCAGATGAACCTCTGGAAGCAGACGATTGGCTCCGTACCATGGAGCAGAAGTTCAGCTTGATCCACTGCACAGAAATACAGAAGCCTCTGTTCGCAGCACAACAACTCCGTGGCCCTGCCACCACTTGGTATGCCAACCTATTGGCCGCACAGGATCCGGGACATCAACTCACTTGGCAAGAGTTCCGTGATGCCTTCCGCGCCCATTACATCCCTGCGGGTGTGATGAGGATGAAGCTAGACCAATTCCTGGCGCTAAAGCAAAATGAGTCCACTGTCACACAATATCTGGGGCAGTTCAACCATCTGGCTCAGTATGCACCGGAGCACACCAACACTGATGAAAAGAAGAAGGCCTGTTTCATCAGGGGCCTGAACTTCAAGATTCAGCGCAGCTTGTCCAATAATCTCAAGTGCACCTTTCACGAAGCTGTTGACAGTGCCTTGGCGTTTGAGGAAAGCAACCGTCAGCTCCAGGAGGAGAAGAAGAAGAACAAGAGGCCTGCGTTCTCTGGCAGCCAGAAGCGCCAGAAGATCATCTATCACCCCACCCACCAAAACCGCCCATCTTATCCTCATCAGCAGGTGGTTGTGCGCACCGCCGCCACCTCCCACACTTCAAATCAGCAAAATGCCACTCAGCCGAATGCCCCTGGCGTTCGCATTACTACTCCTCAAACCACCTACAATCATCCTTGCTACAACTGTGGCAAAATGGGGCATTGGGCACGCAACTGTCCTTTCCCCAAGCGGTACAATCAGAATGCACCAGGTGGTCAGCAGCAGCAACATCAGCAACAGCAGCAGGGTCAGCATCGTGGTCATCAGCAGCATGCTCAGAAGGGCAAGATTGTCAAGAAAGCAGGTCAGGTCTATTACACTCAGATTGAGGATATTCCTGCTGGAGAGCCCGTCATGATGGGTAGGTTCCCTGTTGCCAGTCATCCTGCACTTACGCTTTTCGATTCTGGTGCATCGCATTCATTCATAAATCGTACCTTTGTCGTCAAGCATGAAATTCCAATTGGGGAAATAAAGGAAGATTTCCTTATACACTCGCCCGGAGGGCGTATGTCTACTAAAGAGGTAGTACAGGGAGTGCCTATAGAGTTGGGAGGGCATAAGTTCCCTACTACTATGATAGTGCTAAAGAACCAGGATATTGATGTGATATTAGGTATGAATTGGATGTATCAGCACAATGCTCTTATTGATGTGCTGAATAGAACCATAAGAGTGAGTATACCCAATAGCCAAACTCAACTTCTTATCCAACTTCCACTGCCTGTGAGAAAGGTGGAGAAATCCGTGCAAACGTTATGTGCTACCTCAGTGGAAGAAGTGATGAAGATTCCAGTGGTCTGCGAATTTCCAGACGTATTTCCTGATGAGTTGCCTGGTTTGCCACCGGATCGAGATGTTGAATTTGCCATTGAGCTTAAGCCTGGAACGGCTCCTATCTCTCGTAGAGCCTATAGGATGCCTCCCAAGGAATTGGCAGAACTTAAAATTCAGTTGCAAGAACTACTTGATAAAGGCTTTATTCGCCCTAGTTCATCTCCTTGGGGTTGTCCTGCTATCTTTGTCAAAAAGAAGGACAAGTCTCTTCGACTCTGTATCGATTATCGTCCACTCAACGAGGTGACCGTCAAGAACAAATATCCGCTACCTCGTATCGACCTACTCTTTGACCAACTGGCTGGGGCTAAGGTGTTTTCTAAAATTGACCTTAGATCCGGCTACCACCAAATCAAAATTCGTCCCGAAGACATTCCAAAAACAGCTTTCACCACCAGATATGGCCTATATGAATACCTAGTCATGTCTTTCGGCTTAACCAACGCACCTGCCTACTTCATGTATCTCATGAACTCCGTCTTCATGCCCGAGCTCGACAAATTCGTTGTCGTGTTCATCGATGATATCCTTGTCTATTCCAAAACACCTGAAGAACATGCCAACCATCTCCGCATTGTCCTAACTCGCTTGAGAGAGCATCAACTGTATGCAAAGTTCAGCAAGTGTGAGTTTTGGTTGAACAAAGTTCCTTTTCTCGGACATATTCTTTCAGCTGAAGGAGTATCTGTTGATCCGAGCAAGGTAGAGGAAATATTGAATTGGAAGCCGCCAACCACTGTTCATCAAGTCCGCAGTTTCATGGGCATGGCGGGATACTACCGTCGTTTCATCCCAGATTTTTCAAGGATAGCCAAGCCAATCACCAACTTGCTGAAGAATCAAGTCAAGTTTGTGTGGTCGCCAGAATGTGAGACAGCGTTTCAAACCCTGAAGAAGTGTCTGACTACCGCACCAGTCCTAGCTCAGCCGGATATTGAGAAGCCATTCGACGTGTACTGTGATGCGTCCGGTACCGGCCTAGGCTGTGTATTGATGCAAGAAGGCAGAGTGATTGCATATGCTTCACGACAGCTCCGACCTCATGAAGAAAACTATCCTACTCATGACTTAGAATTAGCAGCTGTGGTTCATGCATTGAAGATCTGGCGTCATTACTTGCTAGGCAGTACATGCAATGTTTACACTGACCACAAAAGCTTGAAGTACATCTTTACCCAAGAAGAGCTGAATATGAGGCAGCGAAGATGGCTAGAATTGATCAAAGATTATGATATTGAAGTGCATTATCATCCTGGCAAGGCTAATGTAGTTGCTGATGCACTCAGTCGGAAAGCTCACTGCAACTGCTTGACTGTGAAGCCTTATAATCTGTCATTGTGCTATGAGTTGGAAAGGTTGGGAATAGAAATTGTTCCACAAGGCAGTCTGGCCAACATTAGTATTGAAACTTCCATCCGTGATGAGATCGTGGCCGCTCAGAAAGGAAGCAAGGGCATCAAACATATCAAAGAAAAAGTCCAGGCAGGAAAAGCAGATTGTTTCAGGATTGACGATGAAGGTGTAGTATGGTTCAAGAATCGCTTGGTAGTTCCAAAAGTTCCTGAGCTACGTCGCAAGATTCTTGATGAAGCTCATCTTACAAGGTACTCTATCCACCCAGGAAGCAACAAGATGTACCAAGATTTAAAACAGAAATTCTGGTGGACTAAGATGAAGATAGAAATTACACAGTATGTGTCGAGGTGTGACACCTGTCAGAAGGTTAAGGCTGTGCACATGAAGCCTGGTGGAGAACTACAACCATTGCCTGTTCCCGCATGGAAATGGGAAGACATTAGTATGGATTTCGTCGTGGGATTGCCCAGGACATCAAGAGGTTTTGATTCCATCTGGGTTATCGTAGATCGTCTCACGAAACAAGCCCATTTTCTACCTGTGAAGAAAGAGTATAGGGCGCCAACTTATGCCAAACTATTTATTGAAAATCTCATGAAGCTGCATGGGATACCAAAGACCATTGTTTCAGATCGGGGTACTCAGTTCGTATCCAAGTTTTGGAAATCCTTCCACAAATCACTGGGCACGAAACTTTTACACAGTACGGCCTATCATCCCCAAACCGATGGTCAGACCGAGAGGGTGAATCAAATAGTGGAAGACATGTTGAGGGCCTGTGCATTGAATTACCCCGACAAGTGGGACGAGTGTTTGGCGTTAGCCGAATTCTCGTATAACAACAGTTACCAAGAAAGCATCAAGATGGCTCCGTTTGAGGCAGTGTACGGCCGCAGGTGCCGTACTCCGTTGAATTGGTCCGAGCCCGGCGAAAGATGGTTTTATGGTGTTGACTTGGTCAATGAAGCCGAGGAGAAAGTTCGAGTAATACAAGAGAATCTGAAAGTGGCTCAGTCCCGACAGAAGAGCTATGCCGATCAGCGGCGTAGACCGCTAGCATTCAAGGTTGGAGATTATGTGTACCTGAAGGTTTCACCTATGAAAGGAGTCAACCGCTTTGGAGTCAGAGGCAAGTTAGCCCCACGCTACATTGGACCATTCTTAATCACCGAGCGTGTGGGAAAAGTTGCCTACCGATTACAATTGCCAGATCATCTGTCAGAAGTACACAATGTGTTTCATATATCTCAGCTCAAGAAGTGTCTGCGAGTTCCCGACCAAGTGACCGATGTAGAAGGTGTGGCACTTGAGCCCGAGTTGACGTATTCAGAACAGCCGGTTCGAGTTCTGGACATAAAGGACCGTGTTACCCGAAGGACTACAACCAGGTGGTACAAGATCCAGTGGAGTGATCACTCTGAAGATGAGGCTACCTGGGAATCGGAGGACTATCTTGCCGAGAATTTTCCGGAATTCTTCGCCACCTTGTAGATGTAACGGTCTAACTAGTGCTTTCTGTATTAAAAACCCTTCTGCTTATTTCGTGAGCTCGTGTAAAATATTTTGTCCCATGTATTTTCTTTTCCATTACTTTATTTCAGTTTCTAAAATAGCTAATCTCGGGACGAGATTTCTTTTAGGGGGGAAGGCTGTAATACCTCGGGTATTACGGGATAATTAAATTTGCCATGTCATCATATTTAAATTAATTAATCTGCATATGATTGTGCTTAGGGTCCTAGAGTGGTTTGGATTGATGAATTGTTGATTTGGAAATTCAAAACCCTAATCGGATATTCGAATTAACCCTAATTTTGGCCCAAAACCCTAATTCAAAATCTATAAGGAATCTTGAGATGACCCCTAAATGAAAGTTGTAGATCTTTTAAAATGTGACAACTTGTATTTTTGGAGATTTTGAAGTTCTGTTATAAAAATTTGAATTTAGCTCAAAACAGTGAATTGAAAACCAAATTTGAAATGTCATTTCAAAAATTACTTGGAGTTTGACAAAGCTTCCTTAATGAAAGTTGTTAAGCTCTCTGAGGGGAACAATTCTTATTTTGACCATTTTTCAAGTTGTTATGAAAAATCAAAAGTAATTTCAAAAATTCAATCTAGGTTTCAAAAACCCTATTCACCCCCTTTTGAATAATTTTCAAATTCGGCCGAATTTGGGGTTGGTCCAAAAATGAAAGATGTTCAGTTTTTATAGCCCTACAACTTTGGTGTTTGCTGTTTCTTCATTTGACACACGGTTTGGGCGCAATTGAGCAAAAGATCAGAGAGGAGTAGGTAGCTGCTACAGTAGCCACGGCATGGGCGCCGTCCTTCTCCCCTGTTCGCGCGACCGCCGGCATGGCCGGGGCGTCGCGGCCGTCTTCTCGTCGCTCCTGTGCCCACGACCGCGCAAAAGCGACCGCGAGCGTCGTCTCTCTTCTCTCTCAACTCGCTCTGCCCCTATAAATACGAGGAGGTCGCCGTTCTTCGTCTTTTCTTCTTCCCCTCGCCGCCGGTGACCCTCTCGGTTTCCGACGAAATTCGTCGTCCATCCACTACTACAATCCGATTCACCGCGTGGCTAGATTCAACATTCCCTTGCGCATCGTTTGGGCTCGGTTTGTCGCCTTGTCATCGCCGGAGGAGCCCAGACGCCGTCTTCTTCTTCCTCGGCTCCGGCCGGAGCACCGCCGTGAGTCCCACCGTCGCGTCCGAGCTCTTCGGGTGAGCTCTGGCCCTTGGGTTCTTGCGTTTCGGAGTCTATGGGTCCCTTGGTTCCTGATGCTCGCGACGGATTCCTCTTGCGTTCAATAGGTTCGCCGGAACGGGAAGCTTGTCGCCGGGAGTCGCCGCCGCGGATCCCCTCGACGTCAAGCCGTTGATTCGCCTCGCCTCTGCTTCACCCGACTGCTCGGCTAGGATCGCGGTGAGCCACTGGTGGTTTTCCCTGTCCCTTTTTCCTCTCTCCCGGTCCTTCGCGGCCGGCGTAGGATGTGCCGGCGAGCGGGTCGCCGCCGGTCCGCCATGGGCGAGCCCGTGCTCGTCGGAGGCGCGTAGAGCCTTCGGCTGTTGGCTAGGATGGTTCGCGGGACTCGTTAGGTCGCGGTAGTAGGCTCGGCTCGGTCGCGGGGATCGTCGCCGGCAGGTTTCCCGGCGAGCCGCCGCGTCCGCGGGCGCGCGCGCGCGCGTGAGCGTGGAGCTCGGCCGGGCCGTGTCTGGCCGTGGGCCGGCTCGGCGCGGGTGAGAGAGGGAGAGAGAGAGGCGTGCGTGCGGGCCGTCTGCTGGGCCGTTGGGCCGGCCCAGCAGCGCGGCTGCGGCGGGGCTGGCAGCAGGCGCGCGCGGGCCGCGCTCGGGTGCGTGGGCCGCTATGGGCTGAATTCGTTTTTCCAATTTCCAGAGGTATTTCAACTACCTTTTCTAATTTGATTTGTTTAAATAGTACTGATGTTTGTTAATTTCATAGGAATTAATCTGTTAGCTGGAAAAATGTGAAAATATTTGTGTAACCTCTCTGTGATGCCTAGTATTTAGGAAAAATATAACATCTAGGTTTAGAACCTTTTCTGTTAGGAGTAAAAATCACCCAAATAAATGAATAATGCAACTTTGGTGATTTTTAATAAATTGTAGGTAGTTCCAAAAATCATGAAATTAATTGTGGCACTGTTTGATGATGAAATCTAGCTGTTGATAAATTTTGGTCACAATTGGAGTAAGTTTGGTCAGCTAGTAAATATAAGTGAAATTAGAAAAATGAATAAAATGAGTAGGAGAAATGGATTTAGGGTTTTGTGTGTATTTTGGATTGATTGTAGTCCAAGGGTCTACCACCCTATGATCCTTGGCAATGTAAGATGATATTGTAGGTTGTAGTGATAAAGTTGTGCAGCGGCTTTCTACGACGGTTAGAAATAGTAATTGTTATATTATTTTGCGAATTCCGAATACAACTTCTCCGTGAAGGAAAGTTGTACTCAAGATGTTAATCGTTGATTATCGCATTTCTATTTACATTGTTACATCATGTTAAGCATGCATCATTGCACGCGTGTAGTGACCGAGAGCGAAGGAGTGAAGGTTGAGGCCACTGCTGGGGAGCCGACTCCGGAGGTGATCCAGGGATTTGACATCTGTGGAACCGACCCTGATCCCACCCTCTTCGCGATCCAAGGCAAGCCCCGGTGCATTAACCCTCTATTATGAAATCCTTTACAATTCGAGTTAATCTATTGCATTAGGTTGCTAGGAGTTGATTGTTACCTATCCAAATGCATTGTCCCATATAACTACCCTGAAACCTGATTTAAATAAATAATTTGAAAAATGCTAGGCATGCTTAATGAAATTAGAATTCCATAAAAGAAAAACTATTTTCTGTGCTATGTACATGTATATACTTTATGATTGGTGAAGAACTTGTTATCCGTTGGTCGATGTGTATTCGGGCTAGAGTCCCGATACATGGTCGCTTTCGGAATAGTTTGGAACTGGTCGGTATCACCCAAAATGTGTTTCGTTGAGTGGCCTGCTCATGGGACGGCGTTTCCCATGTCACACTACTCTTCAGGCATGATAATAAAACTGTCGGGCAGTATTGTATTCGGGCTAGGCCCCAATGCAAGTCTGACGGCAGGAAGGAAGTAGGGACCGTTCGTTGTAGGCCTGCTGTGATCATGATGAACAGCCTAGCCACATACCTATGTGGAAAGCCTAGAGTCAGGTGGCTCTATTGCTGGAACCGACAACCACGCACTGGGAGTGGAGAGATGGCGGGAGTAGCGTGTACCCACGTGGCCGGCGTGCCTGGAGACGAGTGGAGTACTGTGCTCCCGGGTGGCGCAGGACCGGTTCCGGGATAGAAAGACCTAGATGACGGGTTGGTATATGTATGCCGGCGTGCTGCATATGCAGTGTGGTTAGAATCCCCAGCTGGGTATTTTTTCTGGATTCGAATCGACGTGCTCCTCGGTTAATGGAGACTTGATCCTCACACCTACCCCGAAAAGTGGTTCGCAACTAGGTTCACCGAATGATCAAAGGAAGTTGAGAATTGATGATAGATGAGATTGATTATTGGAAGTATGACTATGATTATAATGATAAATAATTAAAATGTTGGTTAGCAATGCTTTTCTGCAAACCTTCTCTCTCCTGCTAGCCTTACCTATGACTTGCATTCCTGAGTCTCATTTTACACCCTTAGTCGGGTAAGTCTTGCGGAGTACCCCAAGTACTCAGGGTTTGTTAACCCATGCTGCAGGTGAACCACCGTCTGACGTCTGTCTCGCCCCGTGCTGCATGACCATTATCCAGGAGGGCAACGAGGAAGAGTGAATGTGGAACCCGTGGGCAGGGTTCGAATTATCATATGTATAATGTTGTATAATTATTCAACTGCTACTGCCACTACCTATGGATTGTAATAATCGTACTTGAACTTTATTTGGACAACTGGCTTGTAATATAAAGTAATGTTTATTCCGCTTCCGTACTCTGATGTAATTTGTTATGAAATGTTGTAATCTGTAATGTATTCGCAATGTGATCCTGCGGAGTTTTGGGCGCTGATGTAGCCCGACAGGCCTGTCTAGATCATTTGGAACACGGGCCCGGCTGTCAGAGTCATTAGTGACAATGACAGGTGCCTGTGGGCCAGGTGATTTAGCCGGTTCTGTTACACAGCCTGCGTCCAGGCCTCGTTGGTGGGGCGCGAGGTGGAGGCGGTGGCGAGATGATGCAGCAGCCCGAATTTCCCACACGTGGCCTGGAACGCCGTCGACCACTTGGTGAAGTTAGAGGGCTTCAACTCAAGGGTCATGGGGACGTGGAGCTTGATGTTGATGGTGGCGAAGGGGCAGATGGCGGGGGCAGAGTCAGCCCCTAGGATGCCGCTGGTGGCAGAGGAGATGGCTGCGGTGGTGTCCATGGCAGGGGGGGTTGGGGGGGCGCAGGAGGTTAGGGCAGAAGGTGGAGAGGGGCCGGGAGATCAGATCGAGACCCGGACTGCCGATACCATGTAGAGAGATAGAATTGGGAGGCAATTGGCCACACCTCAATAGGAGGGGGCGCCTTCTGTTATATAGGACCGGCTGGCCTTGCTTTACAAGACAAGGGTAATTCCCTTGATTTACATCTACTAAATATAGTAACTAATCCCTGATTTACATATGCTAATTATAGCAACTAATCCTTGATTTACATCTACTAATTATGGCTACAAATGCTGCAGCATATGGTAAGGGGCTGCGGCATATTCTATTGCCTAACAAAATATAATCTATATACAACCACATTAAATTCATTAATATATGTGTAAATTATAATTCTTAAAATAAATTTAATTCCAAGGATCCAAACAGGCCTAATAAGTGCTTTCATAAAATGGAAAGTTTGATTTGTCGGAAGATTGTTCACTCGATTCATTTTGAATGAATGTTCACTAAATAGAGCCGTCGAACACAACGGCGCTTGCATTGCTATACGCCTATACTAGCTTGTTTTTTTTTTAGCACATCGTGAACGCTCATATATGCATGCATGAGACTATCACGAAGAAGCTCGTACATTTGCCCAGTTCTCGATAACTCGTATGATCAAGCCATCCATCGAACTAGTGGTCTAGTGCCATGCCCAGTTCGTGTTCTGCAGCGGATTTAATGCGCGCGCGAGTTCATTCAGAATTCGTATTTGCTAGCTCCCAGTATTTTTTTTTGGAGGGAAACTGGCCTTGGCCCCTGCAGAATTTATTAAAGAAGATGTTCAGGAAACAAGTTACTACAGGTTACAGGCTACAAGAAACAAGAGCTTAAGAAACGAAAAAAGAAACAAAAAAGACAAAAGAAAGACAAAAATCAACTAAAGGCTTTGAATCCATTCTTCGTAGCTTGTTGAAAGGCTTCTTTTCACTCTGATAGAGACCAGTTTCAGTTCCTTGAATAAAAAGGATCGACAATCTTGCATTCCCAGCTGGTTATTTCTGAAAACTATCTCATTCCTTGCTCTCCAAATTGTCCAGCACATAAAGATGATTACTATCATGAAGAATTGGTTGTTTAACTGTTGCTTGATTGCCAGAATATTCTGAAACACTCCTTCTGTCGGTATTGTTTCAAGATTTAAAATACCCCAGCATTGTTGTGCAAACGGGCATTCCCAGAAAAGGTGATTAGTTGTTTCCACTTCCCCTGTATTATAGATCTCACAATTGTATGATGGCAGAATCATATGTTTCCTTCTTAGCATATTCCTGGCGCTCAACCTATCCTTCATCAAAAGCCACCAGAAAACCTTGTGCTTGGGCTGGCAATAAGATTTCCATGTCCATTTAAAAGCTGGATCAATGTTATGGTGACCTATAATTTTCCTGTAAGCAACAGAGGATCTAAATGTAGATGATGAGGAATTAAAGAAAGTCCATACATCATTTGACTGCTCATCCAGGGTTATGTTTTCCATAATTTGTTGAATTTGTAGTACTTGTTGAAAAGCAATTTGGGAAAGGGGCAGGTGAAAGGAATTGGTGAAATCGACCTGATCGAAAGCTTTGTTAACAGAGGACATTTTGTCAATTGCAAACGAACGAGCTTGTGGGAAGCGGTCAATCAAGGGTTGTGGTGACCACTGGTCATTCCAGAATAGATAAGTTTTCCCATCTGTGATATGAATATGTGCCAGCTCTTTGAATTGGCCTAGTAGTTTGAGAATATCCCTCCACCAGAAGGATCCTTTTTTGACTGAACTAGGCAGTTTTCAATTTTTGTAATGCTTTTCCCATATTAGGTGTACCCATGGAATATCCTTTTTGTTGTAGAATTTGTCCAGATGCTTCAAAAGTAGAGCTTGGTTCTGTGCTTCCGATTTAATGATGCCTAGTCCCCCTTCTTCCTTTGGTTTACAGATCAAGTCCCAAGTTGCTTTGGGGTGACCTCTCCCATTTATGTTACTTCCTCTCCATAGACAATTTTTCCTGAATTTATCAATCTGCTTGATCACAGCTTTAGGTAGTTCTAGTGTGCACATGTAAAAGGTTGGGAGGGATGTTAGGAGTCATTTGTAACCTGCCAGCCTGGCTCAACATTGAAGAAATCCCACCTAGTCTTCTTTCACATTTGTTGATGAGGGGTAGAAAGTCATTGATTCTTGGTTTTGTTGTTCCTAAAGGCAGTCCTAAGTAGGTGAAAGGTAGTGAGCCTTTAGAGCAACCAAAAGTTCTGGCTAGCATGTCTAACTTTATTTCTGAAACATTAATTGGCACCATCATAGATTTGTTGTAGTTCACCTTGAGTCCAGTGGAATCAGAGAAGTTTTGTAAGACTGTTTTGAGAAAGAAAACTTGCTTGGGGTCACCTTCCAAAATGATGAGGGTGTCGTCTGCATACTGTAGAATGGGGAAGTAAGTATCAGTTTGGATGGGGATTGGTAGTGTAACACCCCGGTGTTAAGCGCACGTTTTATTGCATTGCATGAGCATGAGCATCATTCCATCATTTGCATGTTTGAATTACAGTGGTGATTTTAAATGATCATGCAATGCAACCAATATTATATGTAGGTAAATATAGATATATATGATGATCATGGAGGGTAAATTGAAGCAAAAATATTTCTATATAGTTTTGGAGTGTCAATTCTTGTTTAGAATACTAAACCAAACATATTTCATGATGTGAAGTGTGAAGGTCAAATGAATTGGTCTCTAATTAGGATTTAATCTAGGGTTTCCTAGGAGTGCTTTTGTTTGCTCATTTCAAAAGTGCAATTTAAATTGTTTAAATGACTTTGTGCCTTAAATAAAGTTTGTAGGAAATTTAAATTAGAACAAAAGTTATTTTTGTATCAAATCATGAAAATGACTCTAACGTGCTCTATTAAGACCCACAAGACAGAATAAGGTTAGGATTTTATCTCTGAAAATTTCTTCAAGTCCTTTGCAGTTTCAGTTTCAATGTACCCTACTTTGGGCATATGTAATTTCTACTCTAGACTGAATCAGGGCGAAACGTCCTAATAGTAGTTGTAGATCTCATGTAGCTCTACACTTGATATTAGGGAAGTTTTGCCTAAAGATAATTCGTTTAAGAGTTAATCTATGCTAAACTTTCGGGTTCAGACTAATGGAACAGTACAGAACTTGCTGTTCTTCTGTCCCAAACTGAAGTCGAGATGCTGCGTGTCGCTGCTTCACCGTGCCACCGGCTTGCCCTCGTGTCGGCGTTCCCTCGCTCCACCACTTGCCGAGCTTCGGAATGGATCAACATCGTCGCCCTAAGCCTTATCCAGTTCTATCCTCGTTGATTCCGTCATCTTCTTCTCTCCGTTTTCTCTGCTCTCTCTCTCGCGCGCTCGGCCATGGCGACCGGCAGCAGCGCCATCACCGTCGCGACCAAATTCGCCTTGGTCGCAACACCACTGTAACAACCCTAAAAATCCACGCAACCTAAAAATCACAACCAATTAAAATTTTTTATTTATTTATTATAAAAACCTATTTTTCTTGTGCAAGCATATAGGTTTCATTATGAATTTGGTAATAAAGGAGTATAGCTTGCATTTTAATTCCATTCACATAGAATAATAGCTTATGCATCACAATTGGGATTTATTGCAATTTATGTTTGTATTTACTCAATATTTAAAAAGGGTAATATATGTATATAAATACACTTAAGTGAAAATAGAAAAGGAAAAAGAAAAGAGAAGAGAGGAAGAAAGGAAGCCAGCCTGTCGGCCCAGCTGCGGCCCAACCGAGCAAGCGCGCGCGCGACCGTTTCACCCACTCCCCCGTAGCCGCTGACCGCCCGGCCCCGCCTGTCAGCCGCTCTCGCTATTGTTCTTCTTCTCACCTCGCGAAAGACGGTGGCCGACAGAGTCACGCAAATGGCGTGATGATAGCGCCACGCATGGCAGAGCCCTGACCCCGCTGTCCCTCGCCTGTCCCCTGCCTTGCTCGCCAAGAAGCCGCGCGCACTGGGAAACCCTAGCTCGGGAGCACCGATGGTCTCCACGTGCCCCCTTCGCCGCTAATCATCGTCCGCCGCCACGCCATGCCCTGGCCGTCTATAAAAGGAGTCGCCCCGAAGCCCTAGACCTCGTTCCACTCGCCGCCGCCGCGCTGCGGCACAACCACTACACCACACCGCACAATAGAGGGAGAGGGAGAAGGGAGAAGGGCGGAGCAGAGGAGGAGAAGCTGCCGGAGCGCCGCCGCCGCGGAGCACGCCGGAGCCGGACATGGAGGAGAAGCCCGAGCTGCGGACGAGGAGCGGCACGGCACTGCGATCACTCTGCACAGCGTCACCTCGTCACTGCACCGCCATCCTTACCTCACCAGCCCCACGGTGAGCCACCGAGCACCTCATCCAACCTCGCCGTGCTACGGTCATGGTGCTCGGCATCACGAGCGTGTAGGCCGCGGGCTGTTTCCGGCCCCTGAACACTTCGCACAACACGCGCACAAGACCGGCCATCAAACCACTGGACATTGGCTATGGACGTCAGGCCACTTCCGACGGGCATCGCCATCACATGTGCTCGGAGCACCGCCACCTCGACGGCGTTCCCGCGCGCACAAGCCGTGAAACCGCCGACGCGACCCGCTAGCGTGACCACCAACTCACCGACCACCTCGGACAAGCTTAGTTGCGGAAGATCGAACCTCCATAGCTCGGAACACCGAGAGTTGCGTTCTCAGGGAAACGTGATCGCCGCCGACACGTTCCGCCTCGCCTAAAATCCGTTCCGAGTACCCCCGATCGCCTCGCGCTGCGGAGAAAGGTCGACGAGGTTCGCCAAGTCTACCTCGGCACCGCCGCGTAGATAGCCGAGCCCCGAATCATGTCTGTCGCCTTGGCTACGTGCGCCTCCACCTCGTCGGAGAACCGCCGTATGCCGTGGGAGAGAAGGGCCCACGACATCATTTCACTAATGACAGCCAACCCTCGGGAGGGCGGCACCCTCGGCGCCCAAAATTCCGATTCGCCCGAGCCTCCCCGGGAGAGCTCGGGAGAGCGGCACCCTCGGCGCACCAAATCTCCGATTCGCCCGAGCCTCCCCGGGAGAGCTCGGGAGAGCGGCACCCTCGGCGCACCAAATCTCCGATTCGCCCGAGCCTCCCCGGGAGAGCTCGGGAGAGCGGCACCCTTGGCGCCCAAATGTCCGATTCGCCCGAGCCTCCCCGGGAGAGCTCGGGAGAGCGGCACCCTCGGCGCCCCGAATCTCCGATTCGCCCGAGCTACGCCGAGCTCCGCCGAGTTACGCCGAGCCCCGCCGAGCTACGCCGAGCTACGCCGACGCCGGCGACTCTCTGAGAACCAGCATCGAACACCTGGTGGGCGACCATCGGGTCTGTGTTCTGATGAGGCGCCACATGCCGCACTACTGGACCCGCGTGCCACGTGGACCAATCCCGAGCTGCCCCTGATTAATCGACCATTTTCCATTTTCAGAAAATAGGATAATCTTCGAAAATTCATAACTTATTCATATGATGTCCAAAAATTATGCACCATATATCAAAATTCTCAGAAAAATGAGATCTACAATCTAAGACTATGTTTGTGTACATTTGGCTCTTTATTTTATTGGATTTTTCTGAAATACTCTATAGGAGTCGCTGACGCGACTATTTCGTGTTCGATTTCAGAGCCAGAGGAGGATCTGACTAAGGAAGACGACCACGAGTACCTTCAGGAGCTAGGAGACGACTACGAAGGTGCCACGTCCCACCAAATCCTTAGATCCTATTTACGCATTGCAAATGACATTGTTGCTATTGCTTTATGATTATGTATGGATTGGTTGCATGGTAATATATTTGAATTCCCTGCCTTGATAAGACTATACCCTGCTATCCGCTGCTAGGTTAGCTGCTGCTTAATTTACTGTTACTCTTCCACTACTTCCTACTTGCTATATGCTATGTGGTGGAATTGGGACGGTGAATATCTGATTATAACCACTGGGAGAGAGTGCTGCGTGCGTCTTGGGTGCGTGGTAAGGGTTGATGTCGACCAAGTGGGATGTGAGACAAGCCCATGGGGCAAGTCGTGCCGGGGGTGCAACCTGGGCATCCCCAAGCGAGATACCTGTGGCGGGTAAAGTTGTTGAGGAGGTTCCGGGTGGGATAGCCTTGGTGGTTTGAAGCCCGTGGACGGAGGTGCTGTGATGGCACGGGGAGAGTATCCCCTAAGTGAAGATGCCTGCTTGGTCAAACTTAGGACGGACTAGTTTCAGGTTCATGGGAATCCTTTTCTACTCACTCGCTTCTGATGGGCGGGAGACGGCTGGACTACTTGGTAGGACGGTGCCACTACTGCAAGGTTGAGAGATGATAAGGGTGGGCGGAGACGGTCGATGGGTTCCCGTTCCGTTCTAGATGCGCAGTACCACTGGATGGGCCCGGTACTGTGTCTCCCAGTCTCAGCATAACGGTGTAGGATCCGGAATATCCCAGGGCTGAGTGGTAGGGTGGCATCGACCTAGGCAAGCAAGCACCCGGAATTCTGCCTAGGTGTTTGCGCAACACCTATGATGGCTAATCTTGTGGGTAGTGAAACCTCTGCAGAGTGTACGGTTGATCGATCGATACATATGCCAACCTGTTGGCTATGGACCTTTCCTGTGAAGCTTCTACTAGTGTAGTGAGTGTTCTCTTCTCCCCCTGGATGACATTTTCTGGCAGTGTACCCGCTGTGGTAGTGTGCCGCTGAGATAGGCCCGAGAGGGAGTTGGGCCTGTCGAATGAGAGCGAGGTGTGGGTAAGTGAGATGTGGTGATAGGAAAAGGGATGATGGTGTTAACTGGAGATAAAACTTGACTAATTAAACATTGATTACAGCTGCATATGAAACCTCAGCCTATAGGTCTGTTTGTATAGCCTTGCATCCACTTTCCACAAAGCAAATGCTGCATAGGTGGGCTCCGTGGCCAGTACAAATCGTACTGATAAATTTGCTGTCAGGTGACGAGAATGAGTACGACTTCGAGGAAGACGATGGCGAGGAATAGGGTCACGTGCTACACTCAAGTTGGCCGTGAAGGATGAATCGTTTCCGCATCTTCAAAAGCTTCTCTGATTGTTGATTCCGCTAATGTGGCGATGTAATAAATGTTTATGTAAGACTTAATTACCGTTGTATGGATCCTGGTGTCAACTGAGATATGGGTAATTTCATGGATTGTCCCAAGCAATCTGTTGAATTACAATTCGAGCCTGTGGATTTCCCTTTGCGGAAATCGATGTCGTTTCAGTGATGTAACATCCCGGCCCAGGGCTTAATAGGATTGATAGGATACTCATACCAACAAGTTGCAACTTCTTTTCCGGAAGCCCATCTGCAAAGAACTCCGAGGTTAAGCGAGCTTGGCCCTGGAGCGATGGGTGACCGACCGGGAAGTTCTTCCCGGGTGCGCATGAGTGAGGACAAAGTGCGCAGAAAAGACTAGTGTTGGCCTGTGAGGGCAGTCTATATCCTAGTTAAGCTACCAAATGTAAGCGGGCCCGGCCTCGGGGAGGCGGGACGTTACAGAATGGTATCGGAGCCTACCCTTACGGTTTCACGGGCGCGTGTGTCGCAGTTGCGCAGGCATGGTGCGCATGGCTGGTGTGGATCCGGCGTGGTCACACAGCATGGCACATGCGCTGGCACTGGACACACGGACGTGGTCAAGAGGGGGACGTTCCTGGCTTGGGATTGATCGACGAGGACGTCGATCTCTTAAGGGGGTAAGGATGTAACATCCCGGCACAGGGCTTAATAGGATTGATAGGATACTCATACCACAAGTTACAACTTCTTTTCCGGAAGCCCATCTGCAAAGAACTCCGAGGTTAAGCGAGCTTGGCCCTGGAGCGATGGGTGACCGACCGGGAAGTTCTTCCCGGGTGCGCATGAGTGAGGACAAAGTGCGCAGAAAAGATTAGTGTTGGCCTGTGAGGGCAGTCTATATCCTAGTTAAGCTACCAAATGTAAGCGGGCCCGGCCTCGGGGAGGCGGGACGTTACAACCACCGTCCGATTCATCTTCCTCATAGTAGCTCCACACTATCCTCTACACCCTCGACTAGATTTCGCCTTCGCTCTTGCGCTGGTTTCGCCGGAACTGCCGTTGCCGCTGCTGTGCCCGCCATTGTCGCCGCGGAGCTCCGGCTCACGTGGTCGGGGCGTCCTCGTTCCTCTCCGCTCGTTCTCTCCCTCGTCCGAGTTTTCCCCTGTGACCTGTATGATCACAACGTCGACCTTTGAAACTCTACCGGCTCCGTCTCACCGGAACGCCGTGTGCTGCCGCCGTGCTCTAGGCGCCGCCGCGAGCCGCACGCGAACCCGCGCCATCGCCTTTCATGTGAGCCCAAACCCTAACCCTAGAGCTCCACCTCGACCTCCTATAGCCCTTGCGCACGTGTGTCTGCCATCTCATCGCCGGAGATGGCGAGCCTGACGCTGTGCGCCACCACGTCGCCATGCCATGGCTGCCCGAGCTCCTTGGCTGCTGCTTACTGCTGCGCGCTGTTGCTGCTCGCTGCTGGTGCTTGCTGCTCTCTTCTGGAGCCGCCCCTCCACTGCTAGTTGGCCGCTGGTCGGAGCCAGCCAGCCGGTCGGCCGAGCAGGCCGTGACGGCCACCTACCTCCCTGCTCTATTTCCGTTCATTCAAGAGAAAGAAGAAGCTCCTCTCTCTGTGTGTGAATGACCAGTGGGACCCAGCCGTCGGTGGGCAAAATTAAGGGTTAAGTGCAAATCTGCCCCAAATTTACAGATTTGAGATTTATCTTGTCAAATCAATATCTCATGCTAGGAAGCTCCAAAAATTATGAGACCAATTTTGCTAGCTTTGTTTTGAAGTGTACTACTTAATGGATCCATAACATGTACTGTGTTGTTACATATTATGTGCTGTAGAAATTATATTTAATAAGTGGTCTTGGAAATACATTTAAACTAGTTTAATTCATATATGGAGCTAGGAACCTTGGAAAAATGTGAATCCAGTTTTATTAGTTTTGTTTTAGCATTCTCTAGTTGAAAAAAATTGTATTCGTGCAGCTTGTATACTAATTTGGGATGCCCTGAGTTAATTGTGATTAATGGTGAATTATAGCTCTCCTGGCTTATTATTTTTATAACTGCTGGTACAGGGGTCCAATAATTATTAAATTTTTGTAGTAGTCTACTGAGCACCTAAGTAACCTTCTGTAATTTTCTCAGAAATTTCTAAGTACAGAAAGTAGGCTTCTCTCTTTCACCTATAATTAAGGAGTAAAGTAATAAATGTCTATGAATAATTATCTTCGGCTGCAACCTTGACTTTTCTGGGATATTTAGACTGTGCCCTTGATGCTGTAAGGTCTGTAGACCTGCAGTATGATTTTTGGGTGTATTTCTCTATTTTCCATGATTGCTCCATGTATGTTTGCTTAGTTTTTAATCATTGATTTAAGAGTATACCATCATGCATGTGTGCCTTGTAACAAACATGTTATGAGCATGTTCAGACCCGCAATTAAGATTTATTATGGTTAATGTGAATTAAAACTTGTTGTCTTCTCTACCGGAGAAGAAATATGCACATCTTCCTTAAATAAGTAACCTTTGTATAATCCCATGGTCACCTTGATGAAGTGCTTTGTGTTGAGTGTGCTATCATCGTAAATGCTTTGGTTGGCAACATCTACAATGTTTGCATCATATCATGCATATCATCCATCTCATTGCGAGTGCATTTCATATAGGTACAATAAATGCACTATAAGGAGACCATAACGTGGGAGGTCCAACATGAAGACGATGGTCATTGGATTGTCCCAATGATGGATGAAATAAGCAAGTGCCAAACTCGCAAAGATATTACCAAGGCGGTGCAAGCTAACTAAACTGACTTTGAGTCGGATTCCAGGCAAGCCCCGGTGCATTCTTAATTCCTATGATTTCGAAATGAATTGACTTGAGTATAGTGATTGTTGCATTAAGTGTAGGAATTGCTTGAAAACGTTGTTGCATTAGGCATACCTTGAATAACTATATATCCTTCACCTAAATAAGTTCAGGATCGTCTCTTCTGCTTAGCTATGCTTAGAACCGGTAGATATGGTGATCCCGGTCACCAAAATAGAAAGTGAGAAGCACGGTTGTCTATATTTGCTATCGTGAAATAACCATGTGAGCTGAGGGAGGAAATGAGTTTGGGCGGGATAATGGTTTGGACACAACAAGACATGGAGGTCTTGGTTGTGTGACAATCATCGCCAAGTGAATTAGGGATGTAACCCTGTTGGAGTTCAGTCGAGATTGAAAGACGCCATCACTTAGCTGGCCGGATAAGTCGTTCCGACCGCGAAGCCGAGCTCTATTAGACCGGGAACTGGTTAGCTCAGTGTATATGCTGGACTGCGTAGGATTTTGGGAGCTAGATTGGACCATGGGCAGGTGGATTCCTGAGCTTCCTGGCCACTAGTCAGTCCCCCAGCATATCGCTCCCCCAGACCCGCGGTTGGTACCCAAATAGTACCAAGGGTCACCTAAGGGACCCCGTATAGGTCTGTCTGGGTTTGTGATTGGCATTTGACAACAGCTGGTTTGTAATCGATTCGAATCACCATCTCTCCTGGATAGTGAGAAACTTGACTGATCTTCCCTCGTGGTAGAAATGGATAAGTTTGAATATAAACATGGTTATCCAAATAAATACCAAGCTGCTATGGTTCTATTATATTGTTTGCTTAAAATTAATTAAGTGCTTGAATTAGATGAGGTTTAAAGTAAAGAGCAAGAAATTATGATTACTAAAAGCTTGCTAGTAATGACACATGACATCTTCAACTAAAATAGCTTTTTACGCAAATGAGTCAGCCAACTCCACTAAAAAGTTTTACATATTCCTTGAGAGTCTTTATTTGGTAAGACGGGTAAGTCTTGCGGAGTACAATCGTGTACTCAGGGTTTATCCCAAATTATTGCAGATGGCCAAGTCTTTTATGGTTATTGCAAGAATTGCTTTACCTTGGCCGTGGACGAGAACTGAAGTGTGGGCAGCTTATGTCTTCGTGTTTAATAGTTATCTTATCTAGCAAGTTTGATCCTAAGCTTGGCACTGTATTTTAAATAAGTATGTTTATATATGACTTGGTTTGTATAACTACTTTGCTTCCGCTAAGGTTTGAAACTTATGATGTAATATCTATCTGCGTACTCTGAACTTGGAGCTATGTAATATGGATGTATGTTGTTGAACCCTGTACAATCTTTGTTGTGTTACCATTTGGTTTGAAATCCTTCGAGATTTCACGAACTACCGGGTTTATATGGGCTCAAGTGTGGTTGTTTAGCTGTTTCGACGGCTATTGCCATACTTGTGCTCTTATAAATTTGTTGGTTCTGTCACAGGTAACTTGGGTAGCCCCAAATCCTTCCCTCTATTGATCAAAACTTGTAGGAAGTCTGCTGCTAGGACAAAGAGTAGTGGCGATAAGGGGTCGCCTTGTCTGACCCCTCTTTTGGAACTTAGTCTTTTTCCTAGAATTCCATTTAAGATAGCAGAAGAGGTCCCCGAAGAGAAGATACCTTTCATCCAGGAAATTCATCTTTGTCCGAACCCTTTAGCCTGCATTATCTGGATCATTGCCTGATGCTCCATCTTGTCAAACGCCTTTTCGAAGTCTAGTTTTAGAATGATGACTTCTTTCTTGGACTGATGGCAGAGATGGATATATTCAAATGCCCAAGGAAGACAATCTTGTATGGTTCTTGATTTGATGAACTCATATTGATTCTTGTGTACCAAAGGAATGCTTGATTGTTGTAGCCTATTTGCCAGCAGTTTAGTCAATAGTTTAACTGATGAGTTCAGTAATGAAACTGGTCTGTAATCACTGACGATTTGTGGGGAGTCCACTTTAGGTATCAAAGTAATGAAGGAGTTGTTGATGCTTTGCTGGCAGCAATTGTTTTCCTGGAACTTCCTGCATAACTCATAGTAGTCCTGCTTGTTCACTGACTAGGATGCCTTGATGAATTCGTTGTTCAAGCCATCTGGTCCAGGGGATTTATTGTTGGGTAGGGACTTGATTATACCGTCGATTTCAGCATGGGTGAATGGTTCTTCAAGGTGTTGGAGGGACTGTGAGTTGTCATTGCTGTGAATTACCTCCATAGGGATTATTGTGAAGCCTAAGAATTCTGGAACTCCTAATCTTGTTTTGAATTCTTGCCAGAGTAACTCTTCTTTATCTTTATGGTTAGTGACGATTACCTCTTCCCTAGAGGTTAACTGAGTGATCAAGTTGTTTCTGTGCTTGACTGTTGCATTTGCATGGAAGAAGTGAGTTCTTGCGTCACCTAGTTGTACCCATTTGACATTACCTCTCTGTTTCCAATATATCCTTTGCTTTTCAGGAAGGCCGAGAAGGTGATTCTTGAGGAGTTTGTGAAAGTTCCACTCAGTAAGGCTTAAGTCTCTATAGTCAGGCATTGTTTCAAGAAAAAGAATTATGAGCCTCGTGTTTGCAATGGTGGTTTTCAGGTTGGTCGGAGTTGCTTGCCACAACCTCAGGTTTTTCCTCAAAAGTTTCAATTTTGCATAGATAAGCTTGGCTGGATCAGAAGTTAATTGTTGAGCTGCTTGCTTCTTATTTTCTTCTCCATTTAATTAGCTCACACATGAATATACATGCAGCTCTATTCAGAACAGTATTTTTCTCTCACAACAAATTAGCCGTACAATCCAACCAGCCGAACAGACTCAGTTGCCTATTTATTTTTCTTCTCCTCAAGTACAAAATGCTTGTCATTAATTAGTAGAAGATATATATGTGTATATACACATGTCACGTGTGAGAAATCTTTTGTACAAAATCTCGTTAAACACTCGAGAATGGACGGCATGATCTCACATACATGCTACCACACAAAGCGGCCACGACAACCGTGAGCCGACGTTCATGTTTCACGTGCCGTGGAAGTCAGTGGCACAAAAAGAACAATTAACTTTGGCATAAAACGAACAATTAACTTTTGCCTGATGTTCAGAGCTAAGGATATTTTGGACTTTTTTTCACATTTGACAACCTTAGAAGTAAAAGTGAACAGAATATCTTAGGAGAAAAAAATATTTATAGCACCTGAGTGTGCTTAAACTTTTTAGCGGTCTGTAAATAAGGATCATCTTTTTTTAATGGTATACAGGTAAAACCCTCAAGCACACTCCCCCTTTCTCTTCTCCGGTCCCACACCCATTCAGCTTTTTTTTTTGAGAAATACTCCATGGCATGTGACCTCATACTTTTTTTATGGAAACCCACTCTACCTATAGCAGATGAGACGAGGAAGCTTGAAGAATCCTGAGCCGTTCAAGGACGAGAATCCTAAGCCAATAGACAGTCATAACCGGTTGCCTAGCAGCCTGTGGCCCAGCAGCCCATTTGTAAAACGAATTTGAAACCCAGGTGGAATGAATTTGTGGAACATATTTGAAATTGGGAACAACGGAGCATAACAAATTAAATCTCAATTTAAATGGGATAGCTACTCTTGGAACAGTGTGTTCTAATAACAGTCTGTAAGATGATGTGGTCTGCTGTCTCTGAATGTTGTTTGCATTCTAAACGAGGGAAACAATGTTCAGAACAATGTTCAGAACACCGAAAGAACTTCTACCTTTTTTCCCTTAAGGGCTGCATAATATTAAATATGAGGTCTCATATAGCACTGATTTGTTATAAAGAAAAACTACCGCACTCAATTCAGTCCACAGAGTTACACCTACACACGACAGAAATGATGATATCCATGATTGTGTGGATAAATGTCTGGGGTCTGATTCCTTTGAGAAATAGGTATGGCATAAACAGAAGTAACAGATAGGCAAAGTCAATGTAGGTTCTTCCACAATAGCTACAGTATCTGAATATCTGATATCCAGTAAGAGGATGCAATGTATCTGGTATTTTGAATTCTTTTCCAGTCTGTGTTGCTTCTCTGATAAACGATACACTGTCATTAGTTTTACGCCAGCTTGTCAAGCTTTTTTTTTTGTATTTCCTGGAATGCAAGTAAGCTCATATGTCCTTTTCAGATTAAGAGAGAAAACATAAGGGAAATCCTCAGTCCTAAGTGACACAATCATCAGCCTCTGATACAGCAACACTCAAAATTCAAATAGATCTGCTGCAAACAACTTAACCAACCAATGTAGAATTCAATGAAAATGGTTCTGTTCCTGAGAACACCACATCAGATATCGTCATGTGCACTACTTTTATTTGCAGAAGTTACTGCAGTATTTCACTAGCATCTGCTTCCCCATACAGCCATACCAATATGACGATATTTCACAAGTATCTGAAATATAGAACTAACTCCAGCAAAATGCTTAAGCATGCATGTCCTCTACGTTAAAAAGGCGAAAGAGATCAATCACGGAATCACATATGAACCAGTTACCAAAGTAGAGTAATCACATATGAACCAGTTACCAAAGTAAAGTAAGGGCAAGACAACACAAGCTACAAAGTACTTTGCATGATATTAAAACAGCCTCGCAATAGCATATGATGGATTCATCTCATGTATTAACAAACAGTGTAATCATTTTCGATGTAGCAACAAATTTCAGTTCCACTCTGTTTACGCCAAAATCTGGACTGAGTGCGGGTAACCGATGCCAAATGCAGATAGCCGATTTTCGGGAACAGAGGCCAAGGCAGAGATAGTCGATCGGATCCCGGAATCGACTGTGGGCTGGAGGTGAAGACGGCGCGAATAGCCGATTTGATGACGTCAGCATGCATTTTCGGCCAGAAAAGCGATCACGTTCGGAGTCCGTTAAGGAAAGGAAAGATTGGACTCCAAGTTACCTTTAATTTAGGAAAGTTTGTTAGTTTCCGTATTTATCTTAAGTTGTAACTCGAAAAGGACTCTATCAATGCCCTGGGTATAAATATAAGCCTCGGCCATTGTAATACGACACATATCAATACAACACATCTTTCGGCTCCGGCCAAAACTTAGGAGTAGGAATAACGTAGATCTCGGCGAGTTCTTCAATCGGGCTGAGTGTCATCCGGTGGACGCAGGCTTGCTTGTAAGTACCGTCATGTCTCGCTAAGTTTTGTCTCTTTAATGTCATCCGGTGGACATGGGAGCATCGTAGATCGGGGTTGATTCTTATTTGATATAAGTTTAGCGTCATCCGGTGGACATGGGTTTAGATTAAATAAGGGTTAGTTATCGATTCATGTTTGTTTTCCTGTTTAATCTATGTTTAACGTCATCCGGTGGACGAGGGCTTAGGTTAAGCATGATTATGCGCATGGATTAGTTATCGGCTCTAACTAATTTGGCATCTTAGTTAGATTCATTAAGTTATCAAGATGTTATTTGTCATTTATTGTTTATTTATTAATATAACATCTTTCTGCCCGATCGAGATTGCGTAGTATTGGCCTTAGATCCACATGAAAAATGTGATTTATGTCTCGTTCATGTTTATGCTTTGTTATGATATCGCTTGATTCGGCCAGTATTATCGTAATCTTGCTCGTACGTGCTATGGATGCTTGACAAGAGCCGATCTGAATGAACACAGAGCCGCCGGCTTTCCAGACCAGCTCTGTATTCCTTCTAGATTTGCTTGTGATTATTTTCGAGAATATATCTAAACTGGTGCAAAGCCGCAGGCCTTCTAGACCAGCTTCGTATTAGTACTAGATTTATATTTGGAACTAATCACCGCCAAGTTTTCTGCTTCACGGACCCCGAATCGGCTAATTAGCCGATACGGATGTGCTTTCTCGAGGAAAACCAATTAACCGATCGCATTCTGCCAAATCGGCTAAATAGCCGATTTCTGCCTGTTTGACGTTCAGACAGTCTGAACTGAATGATTTGACCTGTTTACAGCAATCGATTATGCTTTAGTCTGTTACGACTATCTGCATAGATTTGTTTAATATAGATTGTTCTATTTGATCATGTATATCAATCGATTATATACCAGTTCAGTATCTGTTTCTATAACAAATCATGCATATATGCCGGAATCGACTCTTTAGTCGATTTCCGATTGAATCGGCTCTCAGAGGCACATAGTTGGAACTACCTGGACACACCGGTTAGTTCCGCCCCGTGATTACTGATTATTATCTTTCTCTTGTCAATTACAGGTCAAATTGACTGGCACGCCTGAGGGTTATCGGCACTCTCTGACCGGGTTTGAAGCTTGCTGGATCTTGGAAGCTCTGACGCTCTTGAGATCATATCCGGCTTCGCTGGTGTGTTGAGACGCAAGAAACACGTTTTGTGCCAACACACTTTTTGGTACGTCCGGTGGGACAGTTTCACTCATGACTAAGGGAAAGGCTCCAGAGACCGTGGCTCCCAGGGACGACGGCGTCATCAGAGTCAAGCGTGAAGAGATCGACCCCGAGGATGCTGCGGTGTTGGAGCAAATGATCGAAGAGTTCACTAATGTCTGTCTGCTATCGTTTGCCTAGAATCGCGATGGCCACGTGTTCAAGAAAAAACCCTACCCAAGGTGGGTCATGCCTGGTCACACCGATAAGGAGGAGCAAGAGTTCCAAGAGTTCATCCAGAGCGCCATCTGGAACGCTTCGCACCAGGCAGTCGGGCACCATCACAACGTTTTCCTGCAGACATTCTACAACATCATGAAGACCGTCATCAAGAAGCAGGACTGGGAATCATTGGGCCCAACGTCCTTCAATATTCTCCCAGAAGATACCAAATCAGATGCAGCGGCCGGAACATCCGATCCTCTGCCGCAGCAGCCGAAACCGTCAAAGTCATCTGATCAACATTCCAATATGACGACGGATTCGGCTCCAAAAATAGCTCCGCAGCCTAAGCTATACAGAGATTACTCTCCTGAGCAGATTGCCACTTATATGCGTACAACTGGGAACGCGCCGGTCGGGAACGTGCACACTGGAAACGTGGCTTCGGCAACTCCAAACTATCACATATGTCACACCTATGATGAGCTCACATCGGCGCCACATCCTGGTTATGCGCAGTCGCCTCAAGACGAGTTAATAAATAAGATGAGTGCAATGCTCAGGGACCAATTTGGCTTGCAGCCGAAAGCGGGGGTATCGATCAGATACAAGCGCCCCTACCCTGAATGGTTTGATCATGTGGCACTACCACAGAGGTACCGCATGCCGGATTTTGCCAAGTTCAGCGGTCAAGACGACATATCCACCATAGAGCACATCAGCCGCTACCTGACTCAGCTTGGTGAGGCGTCGTATGAGGATGCTCACAAGGTCCGTTTCTTCTCATTGTCCTTGACAGGGCTAGCTTTCAGTTGGTTCACCACTCTGGAGCCCGGAACAATCCAAAACTGGGCAGACCTGGAAAGCAAGTTTTACAGCTATTTCTTCTCTGGCACGGGGGAAAAAACTATTATTGATTTGACCAGCATGCGCCAGAAGAGTAGCGAGACTGGATCAGCCTTCATCAAGCGCTTCAGGGAGATGAAGAACATGTGCTATTCACTGAACCTGCCTGACAAGCAGCTCGCTCATTTGGTCATTGGTGGAATGCTCCCGCACATTCAGGAAAAACTGGTGGGCATTGAATTCGATAGCATTAGCCAGGTGTTGCAGCGAGTGACGACCTTGGAGCTGCAAGCCCAGACCTTCCGTAAGGAGGGAAGATACAAACAGACGGCGTTCGTCAGTAATTCAGACTCGGAGGATGAAGATGAAGATGAAATCGCCGCTGTCGAGCTGAAGTGGGGCAAGAAGCCCATGGCTGTACCCAAAAATTGGAGCTCTGAGGATCTATGATTTCGATACAAATAAGCTAGACAAATTATTCGATTTGCTGGTCAGTGCTGGGCAGATCACCTACCCTGCCGATTGTGTAAGGCCCTCTCCTAAAGATTTGAAAGGGAAGACTTTCTACCAGTACCATTGCCCCACCTCACACGACACCAATGGATGCCGCGCGTTCAGAACTCAAATATAGAGGGCTATCTCCCGCGGCTTACTGAAATTCGACAGTCCTGCTAAAGGAAAAATGAAGATTGATAAGTTTCCATTCCCGAAGGGCCAGAATATGGTCGAGGTGTCGGCCCCTGCAGGCAAGATGAAAGTTCTGACCTCCAACCAAGCTAGAAGGAATGCATCAGTCGACCCTGATATGCAGATATCGGCTGAGGAGCTTGCGCTGATTAAGAGAAGGCGAGAGCAGAACCAGAGGCAATATGAAAAGGGAAAATCCAGCGGTACCAAGAAGATCAGACCTACCTCCCGTGATCTGCTGAACAAATGGCGTCGGGAGAAGGAGAAGACCCACCGGAAGCAACTCGAAGAGGAAGAATACCAAAGATGGGTTCATGATCAGGAGGAGGCCCACTACCAGGAAGAACTGGCTCGCCGCCGGGAGGAAGAAGAAAGTCACTAGCATTGCCCATTTTTCAGGCATTGTTGGAATGAAGGTCTGAGATTGCCGACTCTGCACAATTGCCCGGAGTGCTGCGATCAATACCGAGAGTACAGACACTCTCAGGCCAACCGCCGGTCTGTGCATGAGAGGCTTGGACGCCCACATGATATGCAGGATCGGCGCGAAAAAAGAGACCTGCGTGATCGGCTCAGCGAAGCGGCAGTTGATCACCAAGAGCCGGTTTGGCAGGAGAATCAATGGTGCCCTGGGGACTTGACCAAGAGCCAGAGGCGCCACGTGCAATGCCTCAGGAATAGGGAGCTCAAAGCAGAAGGCCGCACGAAGCAAATCTGGCGGGAGAAGCTTCCTCAGGACAAAGGGAAGGCAACAGCCGATGCGCAGATGGTGTTTGTGCTTCCGGCAGAATTCAGGGCGTCTCGAGCCAAGAAGATTGAGGTTCTCCCTGATTCTGATGAGTCGAAGTCTGAGCAGGCCACTGCCAAGCTGGTTTTCACGCAGCAGGCTACCTTTGACAAGCCGCCCAAACACCGGCACCTAAAGGCCCTGTATCTCAAAGGATATGTCGATGGGATGCCCATGACCAAGATGCTAGTCGATGGTAACGCCACCGTCAATCTCATGCCCTACACCACATTCCGCAAGCTGGGCAAGGGCCCTGATGATTTGATCGAGACTGACATGATGCTCAAAGATTTCAGGGGCAACTCTTCAAATACCCGAGGGGCAATCAATGTCGAGCTGACAGTCGGGAAAAAGATGCTGCTCACCACCTTCTTCGTGATTGACAGCAAGGGTTCTTACAGTCTGCTACTTGGACGTGATTAGATTCATGCTAACTACTGCGTGCCATCAACCATGCACCAATGTGTGATGCAGTGGCATGGTGAGGAAGTTGAAGTGGTCCCAGCCGATGACTCGGTGAGCATAGCCGCAGCAGATGCTGCCTACTGGGAAGCTGGGGATCATGACTGTTTCTCTGGCAAGACTTGGGAAGAAGGCTCCATCAAGGTCAGCGATGAGAGTCAACAGCCGGTCAGGGCAATCGGCTCTGAGTCTTTTTATTAATGGATAACCCAATCGATGGCACCGAGGGAAAGCTTGGCCAAGGTTGTACGTCGGCCGATACACTTGAAGAAGTGGACATCGGATCCGGTGATAGGCCAAGGCCGACGTATATTGCTGCCAATCTTGACACTGAGTTCAGGCGAGAGTTGATTGATTTATTGAAGGAATACAAAGACTGCTTCGTCTGGGAGTACTACGAGATGCCCGGCTTGGACAAATCAATTGTTGAACACAGATTGCCTATCAAGCCCGGGTTTCGGCCTTTCAAGCAGCCACCACGATGATTCAAGCAGGATTCATTACCTGACATCAAGGCCGAGATTGAAAGGTTGCTGGAAGCCAAGTTCATTCAAGCTTGCCGATACGCCGAGTGGGTATCGAATATTGTCCCTGTGTACAAGAAGAATGGCAAGTTGCGGGTCTGCATCGATTTCAGGGATTTGAACAGGGCTACCCCGATGGACGTCTACCCAATGCCGATAGCCGATATGTTAGTCGATTCGGCTGCAGGGCACCAGGTCATCAGCTTCATGGATGGTAATGCTGGCTACAATCAGATTTTTATGGCTGATGAAGATATTCCTAAGACTGCTTTCAGATGTCCTGGCGCTATCGGTTTGTTCGAATGGGTTGTAATGACGTTTGGTTTAAAAAATGCCGGTGCAACTTACTAGAGGGCTATGAATTATATTTTTCATAAGTTGATCAGCAAGATTGTAGAAATTTACATCAATGATGTAGTTGTGAAGTCCAGAAGCTACAGGGAACACTTAGTCGATTTGAAGGCTACACTGGAGTGCACTCGGAAGCATGGCTTGAAGATGAATCCTAATAAATGTGCTTTCGGGGTATCGGCTGGCGAGTTTCTGGGTTTCATGGTACACCGCAAGGGAATCGAGGTCGGCAGCAAGAGCAGGAAGGCCATCGATCAGCTTGTGCCGCCGATAAACAAGAAGGAATTGCAATCCTTACTTGGCAAGATTAACTTCATCAGAAGATTCATTGCCAATCTGTCAGAGAAGGTGCTGCCGTTCTCACCACTATTGAAGCTAAAGGATACTCAGGAGTTCAAATGAAGTGACATACAGCAAAAGGCTTTCGATGAAATCAAGGAATATATGAAGTCTCCACCTGTTCTGGTGCCGTCACAGGCAGGCAAGCCATTCAAGCTGTACGTGACGGCCGAAGACCATACAATTGGATCGGCCCTTTTTCAAGATTTGAGGGAAAAGAGAGGATAGTTTTCTATCTGAGCAGAAGGCTCTTGGATCCCGAGACAAGATACACACCAACAGAGAAGCTGTGCTTATGCTTATTCTACTCGTGCACTAAGCTGAGACATTATTTGCTATCGGCCGAATGTGTGGTAGTTTCAAAGGTTGATGTGATCAAGCATATATTGTCAATGCCTATCCTGAACGGGCGGATTGGGAAATAGATCTTGGCTCTCTCTGAGTTCGACTTGAGGTTTGAATCGGCTAAGGCAGACAAAGATCTGGCAATAGCCGATTTCATCACCCAGCATCGTGAGGGTGCCGTCAGTATAGTTGATGTGGCGCCGTGGCCTATGTTCTTTGATGGATCGTCTTGCAAGCAAGGCGGAGTTGCTAGGGTAATACTGATATCACTTCGAGGTCAACGGTTTGAATACGCTTTCCAGATCGGGCCAACGGTGATAAACAACCAGGCTGAGTATGAGTCGATTTGAAAGGGGTTTTAGCTTCTGCATGAAGCAAAGGCCGACGTAGTTGAAGTTTTTGGAGATTCAAAACTAGTCATCAACCAATTGCTCGGCCTATTTGAGTGTAAAGACGACGTACTCCGAGGCTATTATGATCAGTGTCAAGCTTTGATCAGAGGGTTCTTAACAGTTTTATTATATCATGTTCCCAGAGCTCAGAATCAGGAAGCTAATCGACTAACGCAGAGTGCTTCGGGTTACAGATCGATGCAGGAAATCCTCAATACGGAGTAATCGGCTGATGACTGGCGGGGCGAGATAACAAGATACCTTGCAAATCCTTCACATAAAGTTAGCAGAAAGCTGAGGTACAAAGCTATCAAGTACGTGCTGCTAGACGGTCAGTTGTATTATAAGACTGTCGAGGGGGTACTGCTGAGATGCCTCGGGGCCGAAGAATCGATGAAACTGATGAGTGAGGTTCATGAAGGAGTCTGTGGTGCTCACTAATCGGCTCTTAAGATGAAATGGATTATCAGAAGGACTGGTTATCATTGGCCAACAATGCGTGAAGATTGTTTCAGGTATTACAAGGGTTGCCAAGAGTGCCAGAGATCCAGGAATGTGCAGAAGTCTCCTGCCTCAACTATGAATCTTATCATCAAGCCATGGCCATTTAGAGGTTGGGGAATCGATCTGATCGGCCAAATTTATCCACCGTCCAGTAAAGGTCACAAATGGATTTTGGTTGTAACAGACTACTTTACTAAGTGGGTAGAAGGTATTCCTTTGAAGAACGCCACATCCGGGGATGTAATCGAGTTTATAAAGGAACATATCATTTACAGATTTGGTATACCACAGACTATCACAACAGATCAAGATACGATGTTCACTTCGGATGAGTTTTTGACCTTTGCTGATGACATGGGCATTAAAGTTTATAATTCGTCACCTTATTATGCTCAAGCCAATGTTCAGGCTGAAGCGTCAAATCAAATTTTAATCAAGATCATTAAGAAGAAGATTGAGCAGACTCTCAGGAGGTGGTACTTGACGCTTAGTGAAGCTTTGTGGGCATACCGAATGGCTCAGCATGGATCAACTAAAGCCACGCCCTATGAGTTGGTCTATGGGCATGCTGATGTTCTTCCTTGCGAAATTCAGTCCGAAACACGGCGTGTCAAGTTACAGAATGAGCTTACAGCCGGTGAGTACAAGGATATCATGATGGATAGTCTGGAAGATCTGCATTGTTTTCGGGTCAAGGCGTTGGAGTGCATCGAAGCCAATAAGATACGGGTGGCTAGGTATTACAACACTAAAGTAAGAGGAAAAAGGTTTGCCGAATCAGAGCTGGTATGGAAGACTATCCTACCCATCGAAACCAAAGATAGCCGATTCGGCAATTTGTCGCCAAATTGGGAAGGCCCGTATCGGATTATTGAATGTGCGCCTGACAATGCCTATATACTCGAGGATATGGAAGGAGATTTTTCAGAGTGATCAACGGCAAGTACCTGAAGAAGTACTATCCCAGTATCCTAGTTGGGGGATGATAGCCGATCGGTGTAAGATCTGGATCTTACAGCCGATTCTACGAAGAGAATCGCCTTTAGCACAAAAACGAAATGCCCTCGATGGGGTGTAACAGCCAATGTAATTGCATCGCCTTTAGAACAAAAGATAAAAATAATAAAGACAGATTGATGATTATCAATAGATTTTTTTCATTTCTGCTTCGTGTTTACAGAGGAGCTATATTACATTCTAATTTGGATTATGAGTAGCTTTATCTATGATGTCCTAGGCGTCGGTGACGGCCGCCACCTCGTCGGCGTGAGGGAAGAAGTTTGCCAGTTGGGCGCTAGCCACCTCCATGTCCTGGCCCTCCGGAAACCCGGGCTCGATTGCCTCCAAGGCTATGCCAGAGCGGAGGCGTGCGGCCGTGAGAGCCCCGGTGGCGCCGTGACAAACACCGGCCATGGCTACCTGGCGGACGCGGTGGTGAACATCCAAGAGCCGTTCCGCCTGTGTGTTGCCACGGGCGTTGACTGCGTTGGCGGCGGTCTCGGCGGCGATGCGCAGCTCCTCCAGCTGTGCGGTCAGGGCTACAAGAACAGGAAAGGTCAGCGCAGGGGTGGCCATCAGTACAACGCGAAGCAGTTTCAAGACATGATCACCTGCCACTGCGGCGTCTGATTCAGCGAGCTGGGCATGCACCCTGGTCACGTCGGCCTCGGCAGCGGCAAGGGCAGCAGCTTGGGCTTCGTTCACGCCCTGCAGCCGGCCATTCTCCTTCGTAGCCTCCGAATAGAGGTTACGGTATTCCACCATTTGGTGGTAGAAGCGGCGACCATCGGCGGCGGTATAGGACCCATCAGAGTCTGCAGAGGACCCCGAATCGGATCCAGCGCTCAGAGCCGGAGCCTGAGGCGGGTTCTGAAGAGGCGCAGTCCGGCGAACCCGGGAGTCAGGGCCAATCGACGCGCCCGGAGGAAAAGGGATCAGGCGAGCCTGACTGAAAATGGTAGAGAAGCAGATGTATCAGAATCGAAAGAGATCAATACCATAGATGCAAAGTGATTTACCTGCTATGAATGGCCAACTGCCGGGGCGTCACCCAGCGATGACGGCCGTGAGACGGGCCAGCGGTAGCACCTGCACCGAGGGTGGCTCCAGCGGCTGTAGGGGTAGCCTGAGACGGCCCGGCAGCAGTTCCCGAACCTCCGGCACCGGAGGCTCCCGCATCACTGCGCAAGACGTTGGTGGTCAGATTAGATTGGATCGATGTATCAAGAGGTGAACAGTAGTCTTACCCTAACCAGGCTCACAGACGTTGCCTCTGTTCACCCACGGCCCGCAGGCAACGGCTGAAGTTGTCGCCTTCAGCGGAACCCGAGGCTGGTCGCTTGCCGTGGTCTCCATCGCCGGCCATGGGATTGGTTTTGGAGGTTTGTTTTCTCTGTTTGGGGAGAAGAAGCGAAGAGCAAAGGCCGGGTGAGTAAAGGCTAGGGTGTTTGCGGTTGCTCGCTCAGGCCAGGCGTCTATTTATAAAGACGGAGGCACCAAGACGGTTTCCCCCTCGGGAGACGAGGCGACACGGTGGAATTTATACTGGAGTTTAACCATGTTTCTTGAATCTGGAACCGACGTAGCAGCGGAACGGACTGATCGGCTATTTTGGTCGGTTGCCTTAAATCGGCTATTTGGGCCCGATGTTCAGAATCGGTTATTCGGGCGAGTTGTTTAAAACAGCCGATTCGTTCGTGCCAGTGACAGTATTAAAGATCAGGCTATGAGAAACCAATTCAGAAACAGAACAAAAGAGAAGGCCGATTTTTTCAGTCTGGCCAAAATACATTACATGATCATTCAGGTATACAGAGCAAGTGTAGGATTACAAGCCCAGAAGGGACCGGACAATAGTGATACATTCAGTAAGAAGAACATGGCCGGTCTGTAGCAGTTCCTGGTCCTCATCGGTTGCTGACTTCAGGATGTTCAGGCGCTGTTTTATTTGTTGGCCCTTAATGACCCTGGCGCTGACCTCCTTCTTCTTCGCGGCCAAATCAACGGTGCTCGTTGATATGGAGATTTCACGCTGAGTAATGGCCGCGTCGACCTCTGCCAGCTCCTTCATCAGCTGCTCACGTCTGATCTTCAAAGTGTCTAGCTCTGACTCGGCCGAGTTAATTGTGGTTTTCAGCAACTTTACTTGATTGGCTAACCCGCCGGCTTTTTGTTTGTTGGTCAGCCTAATGTTCGTCAGTTGCTCAAGCTCGGTCAAGTTTTCATGGGCAGTCTTGATCCCTGGAGCAGCCCTCTTGAGTTTGACAAATTGTGGTAGGGAGCTGAGGATGACCGGGCACGTCTGTTGCTGAATTAGTTCAATAACCTGATCAATAGGTTCAGGGTGCTCGGCCAGGTCAGTCAGGGCCACCTCCAGCTGAGGAAGAAGCTCGCTCAGTCGTTTCTTGAGGTCTAGCTCTGATAGTGATGAAGACCAAGAGCTCAGTTCATTTTTGTCACAGCATTCCTCCAGGTCAAAGGAGTAGCTGGGGGAGAAAGGCTGCAGCGCCTAGATTCACATATTAAAATGGTGATGACATAAGACTTTGGATCGATTAGGAGGATAAATGCTTCACCTGAATAAAGCTTGAAGGAAGTGAAGCCGATGAAGTGCCCGGTTGATCTGTTACGACGGTCTCTTTTTTAGCAGTGGGGATGGCCTCAGCTTGTGTTTCTGTAGTCGTTTGAAGCTCTGAAAGAGAAAAGTGAGTTAGAAATAGAGCAAGCATGATAAGTGTTAACAGCCGAAGAGCATTACCTGGATGTTCAGGAGATGGTGTTTTCTCTTCTTCAAGTTCGTTCTACGAAGGAGGGCTGTTCGGCTGCATTTTTAGAAGGGGTCAGAAAATATTCAGTAAGGTAGGATTGTGTGCTTACAGATTTGGTTGATACCTGAGTTCCTTCTCCTTCTTGCTGGATAGCGATGCTTTCGTCCGTTCCCAGAAAGCCTTCAGCCGTATCTTGGTGGCCTGTTGTTTCTAGATGGGTTTCGGCCTGAATATTTTCAGAAGGTGCCTGGATCGGCTGAATGCTCACCTGATGTATAGCCGATTCAGTAAGGTATGTTGAGTAAGTGATGCAGAGAATATTTCAAGGCATCCAAGTACCTGGGCAGGTTTCCTTTTGGATCTCTTTTTCTTGGTGGTCGTCTTTTGAAGACCTGATGAGGCTTTTCTTTTTGAAGCCGGAGCAGTTACCATACTGGCAGGGGCCTTCATCATCTTTTTCAAGGATGGGGCCTGAGAGCCTAGCCTGGCAGTTGGGCAAGAAGGATAATAGTTGATCTACTCTGGTGGGTTGGATTCTGGGTCCTGCATTAACAGAAGTTAGAACACAATTTGCAGCCGGTTTTGAATGGAATCGGATAAAGTACTGACTGCCGAGATAGAGTTGAAGCTTAGGTCCAGGGCTCTGCATCTATCATGGATCCCTTGACAGAAAAGATGAGCATGCCACTGTTGCCACCAGTGATCAAAGGTCTCATGGGACATTGAAATTTGGCTCCAACACTCTACAGTATGAACTGGCAAGTCTGCTCCCAATGAGAAGACCCTGTCGACTTCTAGAATCTCGGTGATTTCATCTCTAGGCCTCAGAAGGTGAAGAAATGGAAGCTTGGGGGGCAGTTGGTCGAAGCCCAGTTGTCTTGCTGCAACATTGGGGTGATAGAATTCATATGAAGGTCAGCTGGGCTCAGTACTGCTAGTACCGCGAAGATGCTTAAAGTCAACTGGCAGTGTGCAGGGCTTTATGATGACATTAAAGATTTCAGTAGCTCCAGCATCAGATCATTCTGTACTGAACCTGAAGGTATAGGGCATTGGGAATTCATTATCATCTGCATATGGGAACCAAATCAAGGTGTCTGGTCCCAAGCCTCTGTAAAGTTTCTCAAGTAAGTTCCCTCGGTTCATGTTAATGGTGATGGCTGAGGCAGCTTCTCCAAAATTCTGACAACCCCTGGTGATCTGGTTGCTGTCCTCTTCTGCATAGTTGATAGAAGGGTAGTTGAGGTTTGGCCTGACCATCTTGTGCAAATACAAGTTGAGCCATAGTTGAATCAACCACCAGGGGCCCTTTATGCACCGTACTTCTTCCCCTTTTAGCAGATAACTGGCAACTCGGTTCATTAATCTGTAAGCAGATCCCAGCAATATTTTACCTAAGGGGATTGAATTGCCTTGAGCCAATTTTTCTACAAGGGCTTTAAAGGGATAGGCCGGCCCCAAGGAAGCGCCACAGAAGATGAACTTTTCCAGCCACAAGATCAAGAAGGCTATGTATTCCTTGTCGCTGATGCTGGAGGTTGTTTGCTGATGGGTTTTGATGTAGCCGGTCCAGCCCTTATACTCGTTCAGTTTGGGGAACTTCTTTTCGTCACCTGAAAGTAGATTCCACAATTGGAAAGACCCGGTGATTTGAAGGCCAGTCAGCATATGGATATCACCCAAGGTGATGCTCATTGGCCCATCTCCAAATACAAAGGCGTTCAAAAAATTGGACCAAAAGTAACTTGCAGCGATCAAGAGGGGTTCATTCTTTTTCATATCATATAGAGAAAGATCAAGGCACTGGCTCAGATTGCGCAGCTCACAGTCTCCCCTTTTCCTTTCTGAGATGCGGCGGAACCAATTTCTCCATCCGCTAGGCATGCTTGGCCAATTCCTGAAGGGCTGCCTAGACCATGAAGATGCATCCACTAGCGGGCCTCTAAAAGGGATTTGGTTGGTTTCTTGATTGATGAATTCCGCGAGGTTGGAGTCGCCCATCGAGCCCAGAAAGAAAGCGGTCGGAGCATCCCTCAGCGAAATCAAGATTTCATTTTTTAGGTCCAATCGAGTGGAGATTCATGAATCGAAGACAGGTTGGCAAGATTCATACCTCAGGAATCTCGGAAGAAGTCGCCATTGCTTGCGGATTTCTTGAAAACGGCGAATCGAGGTCGGAGATGCAACAGAGGATCTTTTCGAAGCTAGGGTTTCAGTTCGCCGTCGGAGTTTGAAGCGATGAGCGGGAGGCTGTGATTTTGGCTGAAGAGTAGGCTGAGTCGAGACTCAATGCTAATTTTGGAATAAAACTATTTTATCCCAAAATTGGGGGCATATGTTTACGCCAAAATCTGGACTGAGTGCGGGTAACCGATGCCAGATGCAGATAGCCGATTTTCGGGAACAGAGGCCAAGGCAGAGATAGTCGATCGGGTCCCGGAATCGATTGTGGGCTAGAGGTGAAGATGGCGCGAATAGCCGATTTGATGACGTCAGCATGGATTTTCGGCCAGAAAAGCGATCACGTTCGAAGTCCGTTAAGGAAAGGAAAGATTGGGCTCCAAGTTACCTTTAATTTAGGAAAGTTTGTTAGTTTCCGTATTTATCTTGAGTTGGAAATCGAATAGGACTCTATCAAAGCCCTGGGTATAAATATAAACCCCGGCCATTGTAATACAACACACATCAATACAACACATCTTTCGGCTCCGGCCAAAACTTAGGAGTAGGAGTAACGTAGATCTCGGCGAGTTCTTTCATCGGGCTGAGTGTCATCCGGTGGACGCAGGCTTGCTTGTAAGTACCGTCATGCCTCGCTAAATTTTGTCTCTTTAATGTCATCCGGTGGACATGGGAGCATCGTAAATCGGGGTTGATTCTTATTTGATATAAGTTTAGCGTCATCCGGTGGACGTGGGTTTAGATCAAATAAGGGTTAGTTATCGATTCATGTTTATTTTCCTGTTTAATCTATGTTTAACGTCATCCGGTGGACGAGGGTTTAGGTTAAGCTTGATTATGCGTATGGATTAGTTATCGGCTCTAACTAATTTGGCATCTTAGTTAGATTCATTAAGTTATCAAGATGTTATTTGTCATTTATTGTTTATTTATTAATATAACATCTTTCTGTCCGATCGAGATTGCGTAGTATTGGCCTTAGATCCACATGAAAAATGTGATTTATGTCTCGTTCATGTTTATGCTTTGTTATGATATCGCTTGATTCGGTCAGTATTATCGTAATCTTGCTCGTACGTGCTATGGATGCTTGACAAGAGCCGATCTGAATGAACACAGAGCCGCCGGCTTTCCAGACCAGCTCTGTATTCCTTCTAGATTTGCTTGTGATTATTTTCGAGAATATATCTAAACTGGTGCAAAGCCGCAGGCCTTCTAGACCAGCTTCGTATTAGTACTAGATTTATATTTGGAACTAATCACCGCCAAGTTTTCTGCTTCACGGACCCCGAATCGGCTAATTAGCCGATACGGATGTGCTTTCTCGAGGAAAACCAATTAACCGATCGCATTCTGCCAGCCTGTTTGACGTTCAGACAGTCTGAACTGAATGATTTGACCTGTTTACAGCAATCGATTATGTTTTAATCTGTTACAACTATCTGCATAGATTTGTTTAATGTAGATTGTTCTATTTGATCATGCATATCAATCGATTATGTACCGGTTCAGTATGTGTTTCTATAACAAATCATGCATATATGCCGGAATCGACTGTTTAGTCGATTTCTGATTGAATCGACTCTCAGAGTCATATAGTTGGAACTATCTGAACACACATTTAGTTCCGCCCCGTGAGTACTGATTATTATCTTTTTCTTGTCAATTGCAGGTCAAATTGACTGACACGCCTGAGGGTTATCGGCACTCTCTGACCGGGTTTAAAGTTAGCTGGATCTTGGAAGCTCTGACGCTCTTGAGATCATATCCGGCTTCGCTGGTGTGTTGAGACGCAAGAACCACGTTTTATGCCAACACACTCACTGTGTTGAAAGTTGAAATCAAACCAGTTCTGTTCTTAAGGAGTCCAATCCGCACATGATATTTTTACATGAGCCCTTTATTCAAGTTTGATATGAATCATGTTCATTTGTATCCCAAACATGCAGCTGAATCCAATGACATGATGATATTTCGCCAACATATCAAGCACATAGATAGCACAAGAAAAATGAAAGCAGCAGCTGCTCTATTTTCAGAAACAAAGCTAAAATGTCGACTGACAACAGTTATAGGCAGTGGATCTCCTTGCTGTAGTACAACTGAGAGGGGAAATTACAGAATGCAGAATCAGTATTTTATTTCTACGCACATTCCCGATTAAGGCTGTCCAGTATCTATCCAACTAGTCAGTGAAATGGTTTCTCAAACCGTACATCTCGATGAAATTCCTTGATTTCATCACCACCAATACACTCGTCGAGCACTTCTACCTTGACATTCGCGGCAAATTTCTCAAAGTACAGCAGGTTTACATCTGGGGAAATGAGATTGCCTGACTGATCCCTTTCTAGAATTGTGCCCGTGGGAACAACTAGTATCACCTTCTGGAGGGAGCTGGCCTTTCTGAGCAAGAAGTGCACCAGCTCAATCTCAATGCACTGCCACTTGAAGTTGGTTATCTGTACAATCACAAGGTTCTTGAAGCCATCCATCGGTGGCTCTTCAGACAACCCGCTCACAGCATCCATGAAGGAATCATTTTTGACTTTTGGGAGCTGAGACATGTAAATCACAGTTGTTATCATTCACCAGAAAAAGTGAATACAATGAGCTTGAGCATGTACGCACATGAGACAGAGTTACTATTAGCTAGAAATAGAACTGCATTTCACAAGCGTGTACCAAGCGCTGACCTCCACGAAGAGTTTTGTCAGACAAGAACAATGGCATGTCCTGAGGAATCTATATATGTGGTATAGCATGCCGGTGTTCATTACATACAGGACCAGCTGCAGCTCTCTCAAATTCTTCAGGTTACTCAACTTGGCCACCTGGGGCTGGAACTTTGCCTTGCCACTCATGATAGAGATAATCTGCAGAGCAAAAACAACACCACAAATTCTGTCAGCTGGTGACATCGCGACGACAAAACCAAACATCCATGCATGGAATCTGATCGATCACAGACTAACACCGAGACCAATGCTGCACATGGTGAGGACGACGAGGTAGGAGAGATTTGGGAGTGCGTCGAGCCAGTTGCGGAACTGGATCGTGCTGCTAAATCTCGGCTTCGTGAAGCAGATGTAAAGATCCCTGAAACAGGTTTGAGGGAGGGCCACGGACCGGAGGAAGCCGCCGCTGTACCTGAAGGAATAGAGGACTAAGGCGGTGCTGGCACTGATTTTGTCGACCTGGGGGCACTCCACGACGGTTAGCTTCTCCAGGCGCTCGCTTGCAGCCGTGACATTAACGCAGGTGAGGACGCGGCAGCTGCGCAGGACGAGGATGCGGAGGCGGCGGCACGAGAGGAGTACCCTTCTGAGGTCACGGTCGCCGAGGCTGGTGGACTCGATGGTGATGTCCTCGAGCGTGTCGAATGAGCGGAACTGGGTCATAGGCCGATGGGCCTCCTTGACGCTGACGCCGACGAGTGTCAAGCGCAAGAGGCGGTGGCTCGCCCGGGGGAAGTTGAACGACAGCTCGGGCGGCCCCGGCAGCGCCCGCGCATCGACGACGGCGACGTGCTCCACGTCGCAGTCGGCGGCGTAGTCGAGGAGGGAGTCGAAGTCGGCAGGGCGCGTCTGGGCGTCCTCGACCTTGAGGAAGAAGCGGAGGAGGCGGTGGCCCGGGCCCCGGCCGCGAACGATGCCCAGGTCGTTAGCCAGCAGCGGCACGATTTGGTCGGAGCAGACGTGTGTGGCGAGGAAGCAGCCGTCGCACGGCTCCTCCGTCTCGGGGCGGATGTGGATCCCGAGGATGGAAATGGAGTCGCACGGCCACGGCGGCTTGGAGACGAGACGCGACCAACTTTTGGAGACCATCCCCAACTTCGCTGCTGTCTTGAGCGGGAGGAAGCCCAGGATCCGCTGCCGCAACTTCTCCGGCAGCGACGAGATGCGGTCCACCTCCGCCGCCGAGGGAGGCGCCTGTTCACCGGTTTCTGGAGACGGCAGGTTCAGATCCGGGACGACTCCGCCGCCGCCGCCGCGGAGTTGGTACGCCATTGACGCTGCTCTGCTCTCCCCCTTGCCCTCCTCGCTGTTTCACCCTCCCGCCACTCTTCCACTCGTGCGCTTGTCTCTCCTGCCCTCCTTGGCTGGAATTCGAATTGGAGGAGAGAGCCGGAGAGGGGAGGCGCAACCAAAAATGGGTAACAGGCCAGGCGGTTGCACGCCAGCCAAGTGCCAGGCTGGAACCCAAACCCCATGCAGGGCTAATACAAGATTAGATGGGCCGGGCCGGTTCTCTCTTGTTGTCAAAAAGCTGAGCTTTTCCTCATGGGCGTGGCACCTCATATGCTGCTGTGTTTGTGTCTAACCAAACACGAGGAGTAGATAATTATTTTTCGTTCCTCATATATAATATTTTTCGCGTCACAATGCGCCTTCGCAAAGAATGAGAAGAATAAGAAATAAATAGGGAGCACGTATATATAAACTTTGCTTGAGAAAACATGGGGTTACAGTTTTTTTTTTTTTAGGAAATAAGGTGAGTATGTAGTGCGATTAGAAGTGGCATGCATACGTTAGGAACAAATATTCATCAATCAACATTTTCTGAAAAGGTCAACATTTTATTTGGCCGGAGGATCGAGGATGGATGGTGTGGCACTATTTAACTACACCATTCATTCAAAAATATAAAACGTTTTAACTTTTATATATACACTGTGTCTAGATATATAATATATAGTAGAGTAGAAGCAATGCTCCTTCAGATGTGCTTGTAGAGATATAGTTTATGTATGTATATTCGTAGAGGTAAGTCTACGTACGTGTTATGAATATCGTCCTCGTACTATGTAATAATTCTCAAAAAGAAATGAAACTATAATGACCTAAACGTCCTATAATTTAAAATAGAGCCACCACCAACAATAACCACCGAAATGTGGCTCCCTGCATCAACAGTGCTTAGGGGTGAGGATGCATACATATGAGATAAGGGTTGTTTGGTTCAGGGCCTACCTTGGCCACTCCACAGCCATGCACGCCATAACTGTGGCCAGCAAAAAGCTCACCTCCACTCGCTAGTCTGCCATAAATAGTAAACACTACACGACAGCTTGTATAGAGCAAAACGACATAGCAAAGTTTGTGGCGGCCAAAGCATGGAGCTAAACCAAACACATGCATGGCCACCACAGTAAAGGTGTGGCGGGTAGCCAAACCACGCTCATAGACTATCATTTTTTTTAGTGGGTTGAGGCTGATTGCAAAATAACGCTCTTTTTGATTGGGCTGGAAACATTTTGGCTAATGCTAATTTATTACTGTTTTATGGTTAGAAATAAGTGCTGATTAGTTAAAAGAACAGGACGTAAATCTCCAACATCGAATGTTGTCTATAGGATTATAGGCTATGATCCAGCCAGATTTCCAAAGAATAGCAGGTATGGGCTTTACATGGTGTGTGACATAATAATAATTAATTACTCCCTCTATTCCAAATTTTAGTCATTCCAAGGTTGGAGAGTCAAAACATTTGAAGTCTGACCTAAATTATTAAGAAAAATATAAAAATTTATGATATTAAATAATTGTACTATGAAAATATATTTGGTGAAGAATCTAATGATCCTTAGTTGATATTGTAAATATTATTATCTTATTATATAAAATTGGTCAAAATTAAGATGGTTTGATTCTCCAAAATTCTTGGAATGACTTATAATTTGGAATAGAGGGAGTACTGGATAATCCCCGACACAAGCGAAGCAAGCCTACTTCTAACTTGACCCAAACAAACAGACCGGAGGACCAAAGCAAAGTAGTAACACGCGACCCGGCAGTGCACGCCCGTGCCGAGCCTAAGGCTGGATAACAAGCCGAGCTGGCTCGTCTCGGCTTGACTCATTAGGGCTCGTTAAGAGCTCGGCTCGGCTTGACTCATTAGGGCTCGTTAAGATAACGAGTTAGCTCGGCTCGGCTCGTTATCCTAACGAGCCAAAAAGCCAGTTCGGCTCGGCTCGTTAAAAGCTCAATGAAAGGTCCTAAATGGCTAGAGGGGGGGTGAATAGCCTATAAAAATCTACAAACAACACTTAACAAGCCGATTAGTAACAATAGCAAGCTTTGCAAAACACTAGCTCTAAACTATGCTACGCAAGCCACCTAGACAAGTATGCTACACTATGATCACTATTTCACACTCAAAGGCTATGTCACTACTATACACTACTCCAAAGTGAGCAACTAACTAACAAGCTACACACGAGAGTAAGTACACAAAAGTAAAGAGAGAAGGTGATTTCAATACCCCCGGTGTAGAGAAGATATGAAGTCCAATATAACCAATCAATCAAATATAAGGGAAATCCTCGGTAGAGAGATGACACAAGATTTTTTACCGAGGTTCACTTGCTTGCCGGCAAGCTAGTCCTCGTTGTAGCGATACACCCACTTGGAGGTTCACGCGCTAATTGGCATCACACGCCAAACCCTTCTCAAGGGTGCCGCACAACCAACACAAGATGGGGATCCACCAAGCTACGAGCAATCCACTAAAGATGCCTTTCGCGATCTCCCGCGGGGATAGGCTCAAGAACCCCTCACAACTTCACCGATCGGAGGCGGAGACAATCACCAACTCCCCTCAACGATCCTCGCAGCTCCAAGCCGTCTAGGAGTCGGCAAACTCCAAGAGTAACAAGAGAAACCGCTGCGAATCACCACTACCAAGTGCCTCTAGATGATCTCTATCAATGCAATGCACTTGATGCTCTCCAAACTCACCAAATGATGATCACAATCAAGTAGGATGAGTGAGAGTGGAGTGGAAAGGCTCACAAATATGCTATGATGTTCAGGAGTGCCAAGAGCTGCTCCCCAAACCGGCCAAGTGACTATTTATAAGCCACACACAAAGAACTAGCCGTTTAGACTTTTCTGCGAACCGTCGGACTGTCCGACGGCCAGACCGTCGGACTAATCTGCACGGTCCGACGCCCCGGATAAACGCCACGTGTCACTAGCCGTTTGAAGTCGAACGTTGGATCACAACGGCTAACTTCCCGCGCTAAACGAACCGTCGGACTGTAGGCCGTCGGACCAAACCTTACGGTCCGACGCCCACTGCCATTGCACCGTCGGACTGAAAATACACTCCGCGTCGGACTAAACGAAACCACGGTCCGACGTTTCCAGAGAGCTCCCCGAGCCCTGAAAACCGTCGGATGTTGGTCCGACGCTCACCGTCGGACTAACGCTGAGAGTCCGACGCTCCTCTGCTCTCCACGTGTCGACCTGCTGCGGCTCTGCACCGTCGGACCCTGAGGACAATGGTCCGACGCTCCGAAATCAAGCGTCCGACGCTTGCTGAAAGGGTTAGCCGTCGGACCGAAGACAATGGTCCGACGCTCAGTCAAGTTAGGGTCCGACGCTACTTTTTCTTATTTAAACGTTTCCGAAATTCGCCGAATCCTGCCTCGCAAGCTCGGCAGGAGGAAGAGAGGACCAAACCCTCTCTAACCCTCAAACTTCACCCCGTTTCTTAAGTCACTAACACTCCAAAGTGTCTCTCACTTAGGTGCACGTGTGTTAGCCTTTTTCAAAGAGTTTTCCACGGGTCAAGTTAGTGTCACTAGCATCTATATGCATATGCAATGATCATGAACACCTAGTGGCACTTGATAACCGTATTTCATCAACGATTTCGCCCCTCTTGATAGTACGGCTATCTATCCTAAATGTGATCACTCCCTCTATGGAGTCTTGATCACCAAAACCAAAAGAGCTCCTATTGGTTATACCTTTGCCTTGAGCTCCCGGTTTCTTATCAACTTCCTTCTCATCTCTTGATGGACCTTGTGGACACCTATGATGATGGACTTATACCATTTGCATGGATACCGTCAATAGGGCTTTCTCCTTTGTTGATGGACTTACACCATTTTCATGGACGCCGTCATTGCCCTTCACTTGTGACCTCCACCGACCCGGTCCTTTGCTCCATCTTGCCATTTGCTAATCAATTCTCATGAAACACTTAGAGCAATCGTTAGCAAACTAGGTTTCATCAATTACCCAAAACCAAACATGGGCTTTCACTCGAGCTGACTCGTTAGGCTCGCGAGCCACGTATAAAAAATACACAAAAAATAATATTTGTATTTGTCTAAATCTAGAGAAAAGTAATAATACAAAAGTAATACATCGAACCGTCTTAAATTGAACAGAAAATTATTTTGTGCTATCATATTATATATTACACCATACATCCATGGTTTATACTCCATATCATACATAATATGATTCATGAGTATCTATACATCTATTAAAAATAAAATTATGAAAGTCATAATGATCCCAAGTTCACAGGATCTAATCAATCATCAATCAATTATAAAGTATAAGACATAAAGTAGAGCAATATTAATATGAGTTTTGTTATTTTTTCTTGTAATGGTGGCTCGTTTGGCTCGCGAGCGGCTCACGAGCTGGCTCGAGTTGACTCGTTATACCTATCGAGCTAGAATCTTGGCTCGGCTCGGCTCGCTGAGCCAGCTATGAGCCGAGCGAGCTAATAGTTTTTCGTCCAGCCTTAACCAAGCCCCTGGGGCGGCTGGGTGGGGACCCTGTCCCTGGCCTCCGCCCCTGTCGCGGTTGCGCGAGGCCGCCGGCCGCGTGGCGTGGCGAGGCCCCTTCCCCCCAAAAGGCCAAAATAGCGTGTGATCTCGTCATTTCGGGTGGTTTTCCTTTTCCTCCTTCCCACCACAGCCACAGCCCACAGCACGTCGCGGCGGCCGCCTTGGGGACGGCGACCCTCATAAACCCCGCCTGGCGGCTGGCGCGTGCCAAGTGCCGCCCTCTCAACGCCGCTCGCGGAGGGACTAGGGAGCATCCCCAGCTAGTCTCCGTCCCCATCCCGAGCCATAAAACTCCACCGCCGCCACCGCCAGAGCCAGCTAGCTACCTCGCTTCGCGCTCGCCGCCTCTACTACTCCACCAGCTGTTGGCTTGTTGTTGCCCCCGCCTCCTCGTTTCGACGACGAATCCGAGGAGGAGCACCGCCAGCAGCAGCAGCAGCAAGCAGCAACCACGAATTGAAACCCCACCACCCACAACCAGCAGCAACCTCCGCGCGCGCGGTCGGTTCCCAACTCCCCATGCGACGGCGGTTGCCGCGGCGCCTGGGGTAGTGGCGTGGCGTGGCGTGCCGCGGCGCCGGCCGGCATTCGCGATCGACGACGGCGAGAATCGATGGGCCTCGTGGGCGGCGTCCTCGGCTTCTGCCTCGGCCTCCCCATCGGCCTCGCCGCCGCGTACTTCGTCTACCTCCGCTACTTCGCCGCCGCTCGCCGCCTCCAGGTACGGTGACCCCCGTCGATCGTCGTCTATCCCCGCGCCGCAGGCGCACCACTGCACTAGCTAGCCGCGCTGCTGCTAACGTACTCCGAGTTTGCGTGCTCCGGTCACGCTAGTTCGAATTTGAAAAGGTCGTGCCGTGACAATCATCGAATCGGCGATCGATCGATGCGCGTTCATTTGTCCGTGCGTTGTGCGTGCACGTATCCGGCAGCAGAAGCCCCAGGTCCACCACCACCACCACCAGATCGATCGTCTGCACCAAATCAGGACGCACTCATGTCATGTATGAGCACGACCGAATCGAAGCTGCACAGTGCACACGGCAGACGCAAGCGGCCATCGACTACACGCAGCCCCGCGTGCCGCGTCTGGTTAAGTGGGGAAGATTTGATCGCGATGTGGAGCACCATATAGTATGTTTGCTTCTGCTTGGTTCCTCCTTCCTATTGGCTACGTATAGTAGCTTTGGATTCGCGTCTTTGCTAGGAGCAAAAACAGCGACCAAGCACGTTGTGATTAGTGACTCATTATTTATGTCACGTTGACTTCTTCAAAGCATAGGGTTTTTTTTTCTTCTGTTTTTTAGATAAAGAAAACTAGTGACTCGTTGGCTTATATTCCATGTTTCTCAACACGGTGGCGATGCGACGTGGGGAAGATTGTGCGTGCGGTCCTCCAAAGTCCAGATGAGATTACCTCAGCTGGAGCGATTTTCAGTTGTGGCCGGTCGAGGAGTGCGTACGCCTCTCGACTCTTGGGTTGTCCGGTAGGTTCCTTTCAGAAATAGTTGGCCAGCACCCAGCTGAGAGCACCTTTTTCCAGCTTTGAAACCTTACTTTGAATGGCCTGCATGCCGACTGATGCCCGGCTTGCGTATCTGATTCGTTTTTCCCTTGTCCAACGAACGATTATGTTCGATGGCCACTGCCAGGCAGATATATACCGACTTTCAGGTTAGAAATAAATTGTTGTAGGGGAGGAGGATTCTGGACTCTGGAGTTTGCGTCAGGGGTTTTCCTCTAGAGGATCAGTGACAGCCTGACAGGATCGATTTTCACCGTAGCTTATTTGTCTCTGCCGTCTATGTGGGTTATGGGGCAAACCATGTACGTACGGCGGATTACAGACAGGACATGCCAAGTCCATGATAGTAAAATGCATCTGTATTTAAGTGTGTATGCATTTGTTTAATGTTGCCAATGTGAAACGGGATTAGTGCATACTGATTATGGCGAGGTGCATAGTTATCACCTAATGCTTATAATTAACGATGCACTGATAGTTGTTTAATTAGCATGGTACTAAGGCATCTCTGAATGATGCTTTCCTTCAAAGCTGTCTAATATGCTTGGGATCATTTTCCAGCATGTGGTTCGCACTAATTAAATTACAGGTGGTTTCGTCAGTTCGCCCATAGGAATGAAAATGACGTGCAGAGTGCAGTGGTTGAATATGATGGGAACAAAATCCAACTGGGGAACTTAATTAATTTTCTATATAGCGTACTTGTCTACACGCAGTCTACTTGAGACTACAATGACATTTGGATAGCTTAGTTGGTAAGAAAACAAAGAATCAGATCCGCAACACTAAGTAAAGAAAAGTCACAACTGTCATTTTATAGAGATATTGTGCAACCGAAAGTCATAAAATCAATATCAGTTTAACACGAATATAGCACACACTAGCGACATGCCTCAAAAAGGGTCAAGAATTGAGACAACTATATCCGTGTTACTTTATCTCCCAACTCTGTAATATGAACCTGCTTATAACATCTACTAAACTCTTTGGAGGAAAAATATAGAATTTATTGGAATTTATTGTTACCTTGTACTCTTATGTAATTGATGCTGCCTTGTACCTATGGATCACCAGTTACTATCGATCATGTTTCATGCTTTGGCGTAGTGTTAGCTAATAGCGCAAACTGAGACCATGAAAGATGAAACGATCTTCCCCTTTATTGCAGCTAGACTGAAATTTGAATTCGTAACCACCGATAACAAGTCTGATTTTAACCGAATATGAATCCAAAAATGATAGTCTTAATTTTTCCAGACATCTTGGGCCAAACTACTTTTTTTCTTCACAAATTGTTTACCTTGTTATATCAGACAATACTATTATGAATATGTAGATTTCAATAGAGGTTGACATTTTTGTTTATTACTGCTCTGTGTTAATAATATTGCAACGTAATCTGGTTTCTCATGGTTGACTTCACAGGATCCTGTCATTAAACCTCTACGAGATTTAGATTCTGAAACCCTGCAGGGAACAATACCAGATATTCCATTATGGGTGAAGAGCCCAGACTATGAGCGGGTGAGTACATACATCTTAGTTCTTACACTACTAATTCAATGGTTTACTATTGTTTCTTGATTGAATGTTCGTAGTATATCAGTCCCTGTTTAATGAGTGAATGCAGGTGTAAGTCAACTGCATGTTACTCAAACCACAAGGAACATCTCTGTAGGAATGTAAGTCTTATGAAAGAGATGGAATCCTGTTATGTGTTTTATTCAAAATAAATTTGTGATTTGTTTATGTTTGAAACTAATAGAATTTGATCTATATTCTTTTGTGGAAATTCATCTTAATATTAGCATTAAGTTTCTCAAAAACCAATCTGACAATCATGCCCCTTTAAATTGATGTGAAAATATATTCACTATATGTTTAGTCTTTTTTTGGAGACACGTTAGTTTTAAAAAATGTATTCCCACCTAATAAGGATATATGTAAGCTCACTCATCCATTTTTAAAAATGATACTTATATGAAGTGATACCATGTTGCCATTAAGCACATAGAATCGCATTACACATTCCTTTTAGCTTAGATGTCTCGTCAAAATATCCTATATAGTTGCTGAAGTTCTTGAGGAGCCAGACAAGAAATTGGGTTACTTTTTGGATTAGCGTGGTTCTTTTTTTTCCAAACATCCAACTGTTATTCTAAAAATGTTCCAATGTTTTGAATAGGAAACTGGTGTTGCAATGTGCTCAAACACAAGATTTGCTGATTAAAGGTTCACAACATCGTATTGTTTTGCAGGTTGACTGGATGAACAAGTTTATTTTTGATATGTGGCCTTTTCTGGATAAGGTTCTTTCAACTTTTATTTGGCTTATTTGGTACAAATTTAGTTTGTTTTTCACCGGTACATTATCTCTGTGTCTATAAATTTTAAATGGAAACATGATTAGCTAAGATAATGTTCTTCTGTACATCGAACACAGGCAGTATGCAACAATATAAAACGTGCAGCGAGGCCAATATTTGACCAATATGTTGGACAATATGGTATAGAATCAATTGAATTTGGGCAGTTGACACTAGGGGCACTTCCGCCTACATTTCAAGGTCTGCAATCTTCTCTTAGATAGCTTAATGTAGTGGTGCAATATGCTCGGTGATATTGCACCTCAGACGTTGACTGTCATTACTACATCAAATATGTTTTCTGTTTTCCTACAGTTGTACAACTTATGTCTTCTCCCGCAGGTCAAGTTTTTATACAACTTATGCCTGTCATATGAACAGATTGAATTGGTACTGCAGCTCAAAGTCTCGTCCACCCTCCAGCCCTCTACTGCCCTTGTTTAAACAATGGGATTAGCCTCAACCAACACTAACTAGTGCAATGATTGAGTTTAATGTGTGAAACTCAACTATTCCTAGAAATAAAGCTGATCCCACTTTTCTGATCCGATGAATTTAGTTGAACTGTATTTTGAAAGGGCTGTCTGTTTACTTTCTTTTTTTTGGTTTCTAACTTGTTTTTGCTTCCATCTGAATATAACTTTCACACACTTTATTACTTGCTTACACAGGCATTAAAGTTTACGAAATGCTAGAAAAAGAGTTGGTAATTGAGCCTGTGATTCGGTGGGCTAGCACATCAAATGTAACCGTGAACGCAAAGGTACATTCTTTCGAAGTGTCTGTTCAGGTAAGCTTTATCCCTGGTTGGCTGCATTATACAGATAAGGCTTGGTAGTTCAGTGACATATTGACGTCATATATTTACCATTTTCAGCTTCAAGATTTGCATATAACACTAACACCACGCGTGACTCTGAAGTCACTTGTGCCAAGCTTTCCCTGTTTTGCTAACTTGTGTGTTTCACTAATGGAAAAGGTATGTGTCATATGCGCCTCCCATCTGCACTTAAAAATTTCATGAAGACTACTAACTCAAGTTTTGTGGATATAGCCACGTATAGATTTTGGATTCAAATTGTTGGGGGGAGATGTCATGGCAATACCAGGTTTGTATCAATATGTTCAGGTAACTGCTCTTCTGCCTTTGGATAAACAAAATCCCAAACTCTATGTAATGTATTGTATAGGCACATGCATAGATAATATGTTCACTCTGGTCTTATTAGCCTTTTTTTCTCTCACAGGATCAAATATCAAAGCAAATCTCAATTTTGTATCACTGGCCTAAGGTTATACAGATTCCTATCTTAGATGGAGCAAGGTGAAATTCTCCAGCAATGAAATCCAAACAACTAGTGCTTCATCTATGAGTTACAACAAAACTCAACTTAGATTTATTATTTGTAACGAAGAATTGGATGAAAATACAAACATTTTCCAGTTACATGCAATATCTCGTCCTATTTTTGCCAATCATTTCCCAGTTTTCTTAAAACAAAATTTCCAATTTAACTTGGATTTAATTACTCTTTATTCTATGAACCATATTTCAGTGGTGCTACAAAGAAGCCAGTGGGAATCTTGCATGTAAAGATAATTAGAGCCCTGAATCTTCTCAAGATGGACTTTCTTGGCAAATCTGATCCCTATGTCAAGATGCGCCTGAGTGGTGAAAGACTGCCCTCGAAGAAAACATCTGTTAAGATGAGCAACCTGAATCCTGAATGGAATGAACACTTCAGGTTCATAGTCAAGGATCCTGATACTCAAGTCCTTGAGCTTCACATGTTTGATTGGGAAAAGGTTTCTAGCTGTATGCAAGTTTTCTACTTCTGATATCTTCATAATCCTCATTTTCATGAGATATATGATTTTCCTTGATTTGCATTGGCAGGAGAGACACCAATCGATAACCTTAAAGTGTTTCTGATTGTGCAGGTTAAGATGCATGATAAATTGGGCATGCAAGTAATTCCCCTCCGCTTGCTTACACCTTACGAGAGCAAATTATTCACACTCGACCTTGTTCGAAGCATGAACCCAAATGATCCACAGAACAAGAAGAACAGAGGAAAGCTCATTGTTGAGTTGACATTTGATCCCTTCAGAGAAGACAGTATGGCTTCAGATGGTGAAGTTAATGCTAGTGAAAGAAGGGAAGTAGACGGTGAATCCACTGGTGGGGTGCTGTTGGTTTCAGTAGAAAATGCAGAAGATGTCGAAGGGAAGCGGCATACTAATCCATACGCTGAGGTTCTTTTCAGGGGAGAACGGAAGAAAACAAAGGTAACACTGCTAAATTATTTTTCTTATGTAGCAATGCTTATTTATTTTAAAATTTGTATTTCAGAACAAAGTTCTTGTCTGTTATTGTTAAAGTATATGATTAAGCCAACTTTACCAAACGGAAATGGTCCAACCCTATTGAGACTTCTTTCGTGTGATAATACTCCCTCAGTCTCCAAATAAATTAATTTTTAGAATCCGTGTCAGTCAAATTTTCTTATTTTGTCTAAATTCATAGAAAAGAGTAACAAGATTTATGATATAAATGAGGCTATTATATGTGATATATCTAATGATACTAATTTCTTAACAGATTTTTCTACGACTTTGGTAAACATTAAAAAAGTTTGACTTAATATAACTTTAGGAATCTATTATTCAAAGACAGAGTGTGGGTGTTTCGAAAGAGCGTCAACGAGTAAACTTGTGATTGCCCGTTTAGTACTCGGATGGTGTGCTAAGAGAACACAAAGATGTATACTGGTTTGAGCGGAACGTCCCTACGCCAGTCGAGTGGGCTTTGTGTTACTGGCACCAAGTTCATAGTATGGGTTACAAACTGAGTCGATAGAGAGCTCCCAAGTCTCCGGTAAATGTATGCGATGGGTTGTGGTATTGTTCCATGTAGAGCGATGCCCTACATTCCTTTCCTTTTATAACTCAAGGGAAGGGCAGGTTACACTGGTGAGGGATGGATACAGAGAGAAGAAGACCGGGAGTAGGAGAAAGAAAGAGAAAAACAAAAAGATGAAGTGTCTAAGTCTCCATATTGGCGTTGTCCTTATCTTGTTCATCACTGTTGCCATGCGAATGCATGGCAAGCTCGTCAAGGCATCCCAAGCCGCCCCCTTGTGCGGCATGGTCAATAGGACGGCTAAACAAGTTGACTCGACGTGGGGTCGTTCCAAAGTAGGCAACACAGTATCCCTTGGCGCAGTGACGCGCGACATGGTCTATCACAATGGGGAGTCGCGTCGTGGTATATTTGTACTCCTATTGGTGGCAGGGGCATGGGCCAACGTCTCTACTCCCACATCGTAACAGCTTGCGGCCTTATGGGCTTCCTTGGAATCTCGCCAACTCCCCCGCGAGGGTCGGGCGAGCCGGAGCCCACGCCTTTAGGATTAGGTGAGACATAGTTGCTCCCCATGCAGCCAGGTGAGGTGTGCTTTCCCTTTTGAAAGGTTGGAGCATCCGTCATCCTTAACCATAGGATGGGTTAATCTCTAAGTTATTTAACCCTCTATATTCGACATAGAGGGAGTATGGTTTTCGTTTTTCTAGTCAGATAAGTTTAATCATTTTAGACCCAATGACCGACCCCTAATTACTTGTTTCATTGCTGTTGCATGCCTAATTTTTTCCGTATCACCCATGGACCTACCTGTTTTTGACTTAGACAAGAAACCCCTTACCTCCTCATGATCCTGTGTACATTGCTGTTGCAGGTGATAAGGAAAACAAGAGATCCAAGATGGAGCGAGGATTTCCAGTTCATGGTAGACGAGCCTCCGGTGGAAGATAAGATCCACATCGAAGTTAAAAGCAAACGCCGTGGACTTCCCTTCCGCAACAAGGCAATGCTCGGGTCACCTCGCCTTGCTGTTGCAGCGCCGCAGCATCTGCTCCCTCTTCGCTGTCTGTCATAACTCATCACTAACGCTCGATCTCTCGGTCTTCCAGGAATCGCTGGGGCATGTGAACGTAAACCTGGTGGATGTGGTGAACAACGGCCGGATTAACGAAAAGTACCACCTCATCAACTCGAGGAACGGGATGATACACGTGGATATCAAATGGAGCACGGTGTGAATGTGATTATTCTTTTGTACATTACCACACTCCTTTTGTGCTCGTGTTATGCAGCTTCAGCTCGTGTAATGTTCCATCTGTAGCTTTTAGAGCTTGAAAATTGTAACATGAATGGGCTGCCAAGAGGCGTCTGACGTTACTCCCTCCATCTCTAAATAAATCAATTGTTAGAATCTATACAAGTCAAATAATTTTAAGTTTTCACTAACTTTATAGAAAAAATAACTTCTATGACATAAAATGAATACAATAAATACATTATAAAACTATATTCTATAATATATTAATGATACAATTTGATGTTATAAATCTTGACAAGTTTTTTTTAAAAGTTATAATAATTTGAATTAAGATAACTCTAGAAATATATTTTTTTTAGAGACAGAAGACGTATTATAAATAGATCAGGGCTTGTTTGGTTGCCTACACTCCTTTTAACTGGCAAACATTTTGTGAGGCATGACTAACAAATCTTCAAGAGTTGCCGAGTAGGCAAACGTTACCGCCACTAGAATCAGCGGATGACAAGGGCAGACGTGACTGAAAAAACTTTTGTGACTTCACTGCAAGACGAAACGAAAAAAAAAAAGAGTAGAAACCTGTTTGGCAAAACTCTTAAAGACTATCCTAGGAATATCTGGATTATGGCCGCCAGTGGCCAAGCTTCCATTTTTCTCATCCGTATCATGAGGCATGTTTTTCATTACATTAAGAGGCCGTTTAGATCCTTCCATTTGTAGAAATTGAAATCAGTTAACATTTGACATTTCATCATTTTTCAATGTCCACATATTACCCTACCTCAAAATCATAGGATGAGAGATGAAATTTGATTCTATACATCATCATTGTATATTTCAAAACTTTACAATATATAGCACGCTCTTCAACTTGCTCTCACACGATAAAAATAACACATAATTATCTTTCTCGTATAACCAACAATAATATACAAATATAATCTATATACGACCATATTAAGTTAATTAATATGTGTGTAAATTATGATTCTTAAAATAAATTCAGTTCCAAGGATCCAAACTAGGCCTAAGAGAAAGTAGAGTTTAACAACGAGATTCGAACAAAACACCTCTATTCGCTTCATCTTATCAACGCTTATTTTTTAACTCTGAAACAGTGTTTTTCTCTCACAACAAATCACGATCAGCCGAAATCAGCCCTGCTTTTTAGTTCCAGCGAAAAGAGCCAGCACAAAGCCGCAACAACTGCCTCAAACGACCAAAACCGGCAATGTCCCACTGGGACGCTTTTCTCAGATCGCGACCAACGTCTGTAACACCTAAGACGCCTGAGCAGTGAAGGTCCTGGCGTTTCACTCCTTCCACAGCATCCAGCCGACCAGGAAAACGAGCACAAAAAACAGCATGTAATTTATGCAATAAGCAGACCATTAGAGCACGCTGCGATCGAACAGGCTGCCTGGAGCAAACGAGCGCCGAGCACATCTGAGAACAGACTGGCCAGTATCTGCACGCCACTAGAAACCTCATAAACAGATTATCGAAGCAACAGTGAGCTGAAACTGAAACACGCCTATTGGCGGTCATTTGTCATAGCAACTAGACAGGCACCCACAACATGATCTGCCTTCTGCAGTCACGTTGCAAAATAATTACTGAACTAAGCTGGTCACTCGCAGAAACACAAACACTGGCCGCTGGTGAGCTACCGGGTGCAGATTATCCCGCAGTGCAGTACCATCCCGTGACAAAAGGACTGCCAAGTTATTCGAGCAGCCCAGCATCTGGTTGCACACAGATAACGACACCAGCTACCTTAGCTTGCCTATATTTACATGTAGTACAACTAAAACTTAAATTAACCACCCAAAAGCTGCTTCCAGTTCTACACGCTAAACTTTACAAGTCTCTAGCGGTCAAGGCAAAATATTCCGCGATCAGTGTCCGGCAGCTCTGACCACTGTCCTCCAACAATCCCCAGAGCTCCAAGCTGCAAGCATCACACGAATTAGCTACAACTCAGACTGAGAATTTACATGTTCAGTTCGCCAGTAAGATCACCATGTTTTCTTTTTCAGAAAGCATAAGTGAGACAAGTACCTTTTGCTGGCTCCTCAATCCATGGGCCGTTCATAATGTTGAGAATGCTGCAGGCATCGCTGTACTCCAGATCAGGTAGAAGCTTGGGCGTCAGAAGGAAGCACCTGCAGGCAAGAGAAAGGGGAGGTTATCAGATGTCAGGAGGTCTGCAGATCTGCATGCTGTACAAAGTGTTGACTGCACTGTCACTAACTGTGGCGTGTTAATTTGGCTGGCAGCTCTGACAAGCTGCTGAAACATTTTCCTCTCGTTTATGGGGTCCATTCCTGCATATTTGGACGAATGCATTAGATATTTAGACAACCTCAATACCTACAAGTTAGCACTCATACAGTTCCCTTGAGGGAGAAATGAAGCAATTCAGTTGTGTTACCTTGATTTATCTCATCAACAACCCGGAAGGGGCAGTTGGTAAGATCTTGAAGTGACACAAGATACAAGATGGTCGATACTGATCGCTCCTATGAACAGGAAGGAAATAATAATGATAATATGTAGATGAAGAAAAAAGGTTTCACATTTGACTTGACACTTGTTGATCCTTTATACCCCTCCAGATTGGTGATGAGAACTTAGCACCTGCAGCTGACTTGTTTGCCTGACAACCAAGAGAGAATATATCAAAACCCTTGCTAAAAGCACGGGATAGAAAAAAAAACAATATCAGCAAAAAATATGCAATCAAAAGAATATTTCTTCCATAAGAATTACAAATATTTACATATACCAAAATCTCCTGATACAGACTAGGAAATAGGAAGCATGCAGGTCAGGAGAGAGAGACTTGAGAGGATAAACCATCTACATCTTTGAACTGTGACTCACAGAAATAATGTTGAATCAGTCATGTTAGGAGATTACATTTTAATTCAGTTGGACGCTGGTTGCACAACTCTTCAGCGAATTGTAAGAGTGCAACCTACTTCATATGATAGCAAGACCACTATTCAGTTTTAGATTATAAGGACAAGAATAGTGGAATGGCTCAAAGCATGTGCGAGTGCTTCAAGGAAGAAAAGTCCACTACAAATATAGCACACGAAACCAAGGCCAGCGGACTTCACAACATGCACTGAGAAGCTCTAGGAAGGCTGGATAAGAGAATATAATGATAGCGTGCTATTTCATTTCCATTACATCCAATTCTGATTTCTGATTAAAAAAAAACTTTCACATGATACAGGGATCATAGAAAGATCATTTGTAGAACAGACTAATACATCATCTGTAGATTAATAATCATAAGATTTTGTCAAAATAAATTCTAAAACTACTTAGTTTCCCTTTAGTCAACTTGGAAGGGCTGAGTCTGGTACTCCAGGCAAATGTAATTAGTAGACAATACCAAGCTAGCTTACCATTACATAAGAGTACATTGATTAATATGGTGCGAAGTGATGGTCATTTATTCATCCAGTTTAAAAAATATCAAAATTGCTCTCATTTGGTGAAAGCTCACCTAAATTTCACCTTTATAAGAATGCCATAGTGATCAAAATCAAGACCGTGCTCATCTGCAAGGAAGTTATGACACGACAATTAGTGTATTATCAAAGAAAACAAACAATGGTGAAGAAACAGAACCACACATACCCAGTGAAACTTCTCCAGCAACTGCCATTTCTTGAAAATTACGACTGAATGTGTCATTTATTTTTGAAACAAGAGTCCGCAGAGTTGGAAGCCATTTGCCCTACAAACGACTTTAAGTCAAGTCATAGGAGATGAATGCAAAAAAGAAAAAGAAGTAAAAAATCATTTCAGTTCAGGTGACAAGATGAAGTATTCAAACCTTTACTGTTTCGATTTCCGAACAGCATATCTCATGCTCACCCTTATCATCCTTAAGCTTATTTGAGATAGATTCTATCTGTTAAATAAAAATTGTATCAACAAGATTTCTTGGCAGAAGAGATTGATTTAGTAGCTCAAAACAGATTATGATTTAGTAGATGAACTGTTGAACTGTCCAAGGCTCAACTCAAATTTGACTTCTTTTGGATGGTTCATCTGTCCAAGGCTTCATCTACTATCCTAATTTATTGACAAATGACGAGAAGACTATAACACGATTACACCCAAATAACAGCTTATTATTCATACATTGTTAGGGCAAGTGGGCCGGCTGTGGCTCTAGACATGGAGCAGCAACAGCAGCTTAGGGATTAATTTGTGGCAGATAGGGTTGATTAGTTAGTAGTTAGTAGTTTTTTACAAGGAGAATTGTTCATAGGTTGTTAGGCGCCTGGTCTATAAAGGCATCCTTGAGAAATAGGTTAGGACAGCAGACAATAGATCAAAGAAAGCAACTCAGAGTCTCTATGGAGGGCAAGTTAGCCGATCTATCCTGCACAAGCATTTTCCGCAAGGGTAGTCTGAAGGGCATTCAGCCTCAACAATTTTAATGGACTTCAGGAAATAGACATTACATAACACACATTCCTGGATTCCCTCACTATGTTATCATCTTGAAAAGGTTCAAAAACGCATATCAATACTCCCATAAAATGCCACCTGTTAAGTTCTCAATATATGATTCTGCCAGCAATAATACCAAGATAGTAAAATGTAATCATTGCCAACTGGCCAGCACATATGAACAAGACCTATTTTTACCTCATGTTGCCGGTTTTGATACTCCTGCAAAACATTTTGGTTAAGGAACAGCATAGAATTTGCCTCCGATTCAATATCTTGTATTGCAGCTTCCAGTTCTTCTACTGTTTTGGGCATCTACAATTAGAAAGGAGTCAAGAATAAAAACAGATTATTAGTGCTAATGATGCCGCTAAGAGAAGTGGTAGGAGATTCTATTAGTGTATATAATCACTTAGACGTGTGTCGAGTCCAACCTCGCATGGTTAGTGTACAATATGACAAGGCTGAGCGAGCACTTTAGAGCTGGAAATCATTTTTCTCGAATTTGACTGAAAGGTAGTTTGTGGTGGATTGAGCATGCAGGTGTTGTATGGCTTAAACTATTATTGCAGAATCAAGTATGGTGCAGGAAAACAGGATTTGATGACAAAATGGCATAACCACATAAAATCCAGCTGTTATTACTAATACAACAGACATTAGTAATGGCCATGATCAGTCTGGGTGAAATACTTAGTATGATGAATTAATGAATTCAAAAAAAGAATCGATACAACATGCATTCAATTGAAACTAGGAGAATACGCCGCACGTTGCTGCGGCGATTCCAGATAATTTAAAAAGATATTGGACTTATATATTTATAGTTATATAAATTAAACTATTTGAAATTAATTTTGGTGAATGGTTTGACATATTGATGTGGACAACTAAATGAATGTTACATGAAGAGATAGCTATCATAATTACATGTGCTAGTTGACTTTAATTGCAAGTTTCAGTGGGTTGCTAATGTGGACAGCTTGCATGTCAAGAGAATTCACTAGTGGGATTTGTTTATATAAGAAGTATAGATATAAGAAACAACCAGTACATGCAGATAACACAAAACCCATTGTCATGAATTGGTACTCTGCCATAATTTCAGAATGAAGTTTGCACAAACTAAATTTTAACTATACCGCACGAAACTCTTTGTCAAGGTCTTCAGTAATCATGGCTATAGACTCTGCATTCTGTTTCGCAATAGACAGCCTCCGCCTATGCTCCTGAGTGATTCTTTTACCTGAAAATGAAGAAAATAAAAAAAAAATGTGACAGCTGAAATCAGTCTACATATTCAACTGCAGATAATAATTTGTAGAATAAGGAAAACAAAATTAATCTTCCAACCATATTTCAAGATAACTTGCTTTTACTTCTCATTTCAATTAAAAAATGAGTTAAATGTAGTCACGGATTTGAACAGTAAACTGGCATTGATGGTATTTGAAAGGAAAAAACAACAAATAGATCAACCAAAGGGCCATTCCACTCAATTTATAAGTTCACTCCTTAGTTGTTGTTCACATTGTCACCTTCGATTAACTCTTCATTTGTGTTGCACATGGTTGATAAAGCACAACCAAAAAAGGTGTGCATTTTACATCTAAAAAGATGCACAATTATATTGTGCCACCGCTTAACTATGAAGCAATGATGTGAGTTGTCCCTGATAATTGAGGGCTCGACCAAAAGATCATACTTAACAAATTATTGATGTTAAGTGGGCCGAGGGGTGGTCGCCCTGGCCATATTTCACCATTTATAACTTTCCTGACTTCACAAATATCACCAAAAAAAAAACAGAAACTTACGATCTTCGTAGTTTATAGCCTTCTGATTAGCCTCCTTTTCAAGTTTTTTCACATCCTTTTCCATCTCCCATATCTATGACATGATCAATTATGGTCACATAGAAAGAAAAAAAAAATCAGTAATACCAGCCACATAATTCCATGAAGCGTAGACATTATGGACAACATAAGACAAATTTGCTACAGCAAGCTCACAAACTATAGAACTAAGAAAACAACCATTCCATTCAACTGAGTTCACTTCGCACTTAACTGTATGTTCATTTGTTCATTTTGTGCATCATTGCTAAACAAGTACACCAACTATCTACGTATATTAGTGCCCTACCATACAAACACCCACATATTTCTACATATATTAATGTCCCTGCATCCAACACCCACCCATTTCTTTCATACGATGTGCATGAATTTCAAGATTGAAAGCTCGTTATTTTTATCAACAACCCAACGATTTGTAGATTTTGTGGGATGGAATTAGTATGACCAGACCCATATTTACACATATTATGATTTTAGTGACATCAGTATTGTAATATAAGATAAATTAAAACAAACCTTATTCCTGAGACCAAACGACAGCGACAAGCCCAACGATGTCTTACGTTTCAAAATGTAGTATGTAATCGGATTGGAAATGATAGTAGAGGAAATCCCTTCTAAGAAATGATAGTACGGACAACCTACTTTTGTAAATGTAGTTAGAGGGGTATACCTTTGTATCAAGCTCAATTGAAGCCATATTCTTTTCTGTGTAACTCCAGTTGAGAGCAACAGCTTCAGTAAGCAAATCCTATGACAGTTGAAATAAAACTGAAAATAAGTAGACTAATTTGATGTTTTTCAGGACAAACAACTAAAAATATTTGTTAGGATAAAGGCCGTGTTACCTTAAGTTTTATCATTGCATGAAACCTCTCATCATTCAACTTAGCAATCTGACCAACAAGCTTTCTTGTGCTCGATTCTACGTCGTCTTCTCTTGATATGTCCTTCAGCATTCGCCTTTTCATATCTGGAAGGAAGACCAATTATTATATGATTCACATGAAAGGAACAAAATAACAAGGGAAAGTATCATACCAACACGCCTTTGTATTTCTTCTCGTCTCTTCTTGTGGAACTTCATCGCATTAATAATTTCTTCCTATAAAATTCAATTATCAAAATATAAATCACAATGAACTGACTAACTAATAATTAAAATCAATGTTAGTTTTATTAAAAAAAGGAATAGTTCGGGCCTCTGCGATCCCACACAGCCAACTTCTTACAAGTTTTAAGCACATCAGCCGATTACATTCAAAGGGATAAGAGAACACCAAATTTTAGGGAAATATAAAAAAATCAATGAAACTGAATAGATCAAACCTTCTGCTTGTGTATATTTGCCTCTTCGTCTTCTAACTGCCTCTGTTTTCTATGAAGCGTCTTTATAGCTTCATGTATTCCTTCAATATTCGCTGCATGGTTTTCTTTCTGAAGACGGGTATCTTCAATGTCGCTTACATCCAGATCTATAAGAAAGGTGGACAAGAATAAGACACGATAGGTGAATTATGTATATGAATTTTACTGAGGCTGAGATGACATACTGCTCTTGAAGAACCGAGAAGGACGGACTGCATCTACAAGTGCTGACGTATAACCGTTATATCTTGATGTGGACCATCGATAATGGTTATCCGGAGTCCAAAAGTCATAGATGCCTAGCATTGATACATCATATCCTCTGCGGTGAGTTTCATCTGTACCTATGTACTAATAAATACACATAAAGGAAGAAAGGTGAGACTAAAGCGTGTGCGTGTGAGAGAGAGACAGAGAGAGATTGAACATCTCATGATGGTATGGGAAGATTTGCAACAAAACAAATGTTTCACGATCGTATAATTTTCTACGGTTTGACAATATAATAGTTATAAGAAATTAGTCAAAGTTATTTTCAGGACCATACCAATATACAAATTGTCAATCTTCAGTAAGAGAAGGGGCAATAATCAAGGCAATTTGGTAAAGGTTTATGAACAGAACTTAAGCAGTAAAGTAGTCATACCGAATCATCCAAACCCGCCTGACTAATCAAAACGTCTTTTACAGTGTCAGGAGCTTGAAATACTTGATCAAGACGGGAGTAGATCCCAAGTTGCTTCATCTGCCAAAGGAAGAAAAGCAAAACACTCAATGTTATTATCACAAAGTTCTCGGGCCAAAGGAATAACTGTGGAGCTCATTCATTCAAAATGCTCATCAACATGTAGGGATGATGATTAGTGTGAATGCATATGCATAATAAAAGTTGCAAAAGAGGGTGCAACAAATAAGGGCAAATGCTTGGTCCGTATTTGCTTACCTCTGGTGTGATGTTTAACGGTCGTCTCCTTATGCCTTCATGCACTAGGTAGTTCAGAACAGGGATGCCATACTGCTTCTCCTTCATTTCTCTAGAAATGTAGTCACGGTCGGAAGAATCCAGAGTGATGAATGACTGGTACATCCAAATGTTTACAGCAATTACAATGGTTTTCCACAAGAAAAGAAACAAGATGATGGCATGTAACTATCTGCGAGTCAGCAATTACAATAAACTAGGGTTGTATATACAGAAATTGCATATGATTGGATGGTGATCATCCTCAGTAATGAGAGGATAAATCTGCTACTGCACATGGACTATGCATACAACACGGGAATGTGCAACAGCAGTATAGCACAAGGAGATCCAGCAGCCACTCATAAAATTTTCCCCAAGCTGGTTTCTCTAGTTCTACATGAATGTTAAATACTCCCTGTTTCAAATTATATTCAGTTATTCACTTTAGCTTTGTCCTGACTCCTGAGTAAAACCTCTTTAACTTTAACTAAGTTCATAAAGAAAACGGACCTACATTTAGAATATCAAATTAGTTTAATTCTCATGATATATGTTTTGATTGTGCATTTGTTGGAACCTATAGGTGTTAATTTTTTTTTCCTGAAAACTTTGTCAAAATAAGAACAAGAGAAGTAGTATAGTATAACTTAGAACAAAACCTTGTGGACTATAACTTAGAACGGAAGGAGTATAAACTAATACAACATGCAATGCATGCAACATTATTTAGCATCAATCAAGAAATGAAGCATTAGCACTGTATTTGTACCTTCCATATATAGTTTGGAACATGGTTTTCCAAGAAAGTGGCGTGAAGCTTATCCTGAACATTTACCTGGGGACAGTTGAAACAACTTATAGTATCATGGCTGCAAAGAAAAGGACTGTAGACAGGAATACTACACAAACCTCAAGAAGAACAGGCCCGTAAACTTCTTCCCTGAAATTCTTTTTGTTAGCTTGCACCCAGTTGTATGCTTCAATGATTTTATCAGCACCGGCACTTCGTAGTGCTTGGAGTAGCTTATTATTCTTGCTTTCCATTTCCTTCAGCCTGGAACAATTTAGTTTTAGGTAACCTAGTCTTTTGTGGAGATGACAGCAGTTCGCGAGCAGGTTTACCTATCACAACATCTCCTCATGCTTTCTTCCTCTCGAGCTAACTGAGACTCCATGGCATTCCTTTCCGCTTTTAGATTTTTTATCTCCACACTTATTCGTGCAATTTGATCTGTTAGCTGTCCCTATTGCAAACAAAAGAAAAAAGTGTAAATACAACCATCATGAGAAATTGTGTTATTATGAGCACATAAACTGGACGTGATACCAGTCAATCAGACTGTTATGTGGCTGCTAGGGTTGCGAGGAAGTTGAGGGAGCGGTGGCCTGGAGCGCTGCTACAGTAGCGGCGCCAGAGTACCCGCGCGCTACAGTGCCCGGGTACTGTTCACGTCGAGGCAGCAGCTAGGGTTAGGGTTGCGAGGACGAGAGGGAGCCGGCCGCGGGGCCTTTGCCCACGGCCGGCAAGAGAGAAGAGATTTCCCTTCTAATCTCTTGCTTGATTCTAGATTGACACATCTCCTCTCATTATATAGAGAGGTCTTACTTGGCTCCTAAGCAAGCGACTAATTAACCCTAATGGGCTAAGGCCCAATAGGCCCTTGACTCCTCTAACACAGACAGTAAGAAAAATATGTAAAGAAAGCAGGGTGTAATAGAGTAAGGCTAATCAACCGACCATTTCAGCTTTAGGAAGTTCATACGGCTGTAGATCTTCCAATTCCTTTTCGGCAGCAGCAAGATCTTCCTTAGTTTTCAGGATCCTTTGTTGGCGAGATTTTTCTTGCTTTTTCAGGTCATCAATTTCATCAAATGTAGCTTTCAGTTCTGCATTCTGATACCAAGGAATGTCAAAGAATGAAAGCAGCAAAACAGTAATGCATGCTTGATTGTAGTAAAGAATGGTTCATACCAGCTTTAAATCATGGTCCATAACTTTGTAACGGTTGTCCATGTTTTGATTCACTTGGCTGCTTATCTTCTTTATATTCGAAGTATGAGTTGCCTTGAGTTTCTTGAGTTTGCTAAAAAAAATGGAAGAAAAGGAATCTCCCTTTAGACCTTCCAAACATTGCCTCATTCAGAAAGCACACACTAAGTTGGATTTCTTCAATGTAAAGGCACGATCATAGATAAATTGTTTCATATACCAGTAGACTATACACAACCTCTCTATGCCCACATTTTTGTGTGTGTCTGTTTTGAACAAGTAAATAACATTCTTTATACTACGTTTTAAATTGCCATTTTATTCCCTCCGATGTATTTGAAGCCAAACATGGATTGTATAAGCACTTCAAAGTAGATATCTAGTAGAGGGAATTCAACTGACTCTGAGTATGAGATGGATCCAAAGGGGTTTAATTGAATGCAATGAAATAGTCCACATAAAAATTTAGATTGGATAGGACTGTAAATGATGCTTAAGCTGTCTTGATGCAGGACCATGACCACATAAGCCCACAATCATTATTTATGAAACTAATAAGGTGTGCAACTAATATCTGAGTTCATCCCCTTGCATCTCCACCTTGGGAGTGATGCAATCATTTAACTTTGTGTCACAAAAAATTGGCCACATAGGGATGGGAGGTTCCAGTTTTCATATTTTATGTAAAGTGGCAGAATTCACAGATTGCTATGTTGTCAACAAACCATGGCAATCAGGAACTCTGCTTCAATCTCGTCAAGCAAGAAAAAAAACGAATGAAAAAGAAGTGTATCATTCCCAATCGAAACTGGAAGTGAAGCTGGCCCAATTTCCAATTATTGAAGTACTCTACTCACTAAAAGAAATAGAACTATAATGTAGGTGCATTTTTCTGTCACCCATGCAAAGGAAACCTTTTTTCCCAGGATGAAAAGAAAATCATGTAGCATAAAATAATTCGAAAACATCTAGAAGGAATGTCTATTCCAAAATGAACAATTGAAGCTTTCTGGAACCATGGAACATACTCGATAGGGCCTTTTGAACCTTCCCAGACTCTGGCTGCTTCTTCCATTTCTTGCTTTGCAATTTTCTCCTTCTCTTGTGTGACTTCTATGAATTCCTTCTTCATCATGTCATATTTCAGCCATGGCAACTTCTTCTTCATTAATTCAGCCTATGAGACATTAAACAAATTATTATCATAGCATCAGCAAAACTAATGATTAGAATGATACACATGGACAAAAAGGTACATACCTTTCTAAGGAGATTATCTCTTAGTCGAACACGTTCAACATCTTTTTCTTGTTCAGCATTGAGGACCTTCAGATTATTCAAAGTCTGTTCCTTTTGCTTTATAGCCTAAAATTGAGCAGAAGACAAACAGCAAATCGAAGAGCCTAATAAACTGTTTCTGAAAAAGTCAGATAGCCTTAAAACTCCCAAAGTTCCAAGCAAACAAACATCATAAGAGCAAGATTCGGCATTACCACTTCAAGTGCTTTCAGTTCCTTACTTCTCTCCACGAGTTGACGATGTTGAATAGGTAAATCAGGGTCACCAACAGCCTTTTCCGTCTCTTCTAGAAGTTGAATGGGACTAAGCTTTGCAAATTCGGATACCCGGTCTTGTGGCAAGAACTATAGAAGGTTTTGCGCAGAACAGCAAAATAAGTTAAAGCTTCACAGTTGCTTTTGTCAAGTACAAACAGCTCATTGATATATCATAAACATGCAGAGCAAATATAGATGTGTGATATACATATAACACACTAGAATCTACAGGAACCGAAGCCGTATGCAAAGGCCAACCTGAGTTAAGTTGTTAACTTGAATATTGAATTTCTTAATCACATCAATAACTTCCTTTTTTGGGACAGTTGCACCTGCAGGAAAAAAAAAAAATCAGTTACATAAAGGAAGAACTTCTCCAACAGAGAGGAACACATTCCAAAATAATAAAAGAAAAAGAAACAATAAAGCTACTCATGCATACACTTAAAGAAATGGCATTGCTAACACCACATGATAAGGGCCAACATGGCAACATTAATTAACATCCTTAAGAACATGATGTTGAGCCAACCGAAGGAGAGGAATTTGATATGAAATTTATACATAGAGAGGCAGAGATTATGACAGTCATGTGTATGCTTGTAACTTGTAATCAAAAACAGGACTTTCTTCGCGCTTATGTGTTGTATTCTTGTAACTAGTATAGTACTCAAAATTATGTAAAACATAACCATTTCTATTTACTGGATGAATGCAACATTCCTTTCAGTAATTTCCTCTAGGGCAACTAAGAGCATCATCAATCACAACATCAGCTTGTCACTCTAATTGCCCAGTGTAAGGTGTACAGGTCAGAATGGAAAAAGGGAAATGTCCCATCCATAAAACCAAGACGGTAATACAGCAAGCCAAGATTTTGACAAGTACCCCACTACACCAAACATGAAGGGAAAACACAATCAGTCACACATGTCAGAAGCATGCATCCGCTGGGAAAATGTAAATCTCTTTCATGTGTGAAATACTGTACGGAATTGAGCTTAGTCTTGCCAAAAAAAAAAAAAAGCAGTATGCATCTTCTGTTCCCCTTGCTGATACTTCACAGAAAATGTGCAGGTGCTTTCGGAGTGAGGCACTAGTACCATTGAGGAGCCACTCGGACTTGTTCTTCGTGTCAATCTTCCTAGTAATGCAGATCTTGTCGTCAGGTGTATCCCCGCGGAGGGATATCTTGACGTGCCCGGCAACCTCCCCTCTCTTGACGAATGCACCGACGCTGGACGCCCTCCCGAGAATCTGCAATGAATATAGCAACCGCGTTGACTAACTGAACCGTGCAACAGTACAATGAAAACCGCTGAGGAAACATAGCAGATTGATGCGATTAGGGTATCGACTATCGAGCACGTACGTTGGGGTCTCCGGCGAGGCCGAGGGCAATGGCGCAGACAAGCGAGCTCTTTCCTGACCCATTGGGCCCGACGACGAGGTTGAGGCGCGGGCCGGGGCAGCAGACGAGGTGGTCGTAGGTCATGAAGTTGAAGAGCTCGATCTCCACGATGTTCCCCGGCACGTAGTCGTCCTCCCCTCGCTGGGGCGGCGCCGCGCCGGAGGAGAACTTGGGGCGCTTGGCGGCGCGCGGGGCCGCCATCGCCGGCGCGAGGCAGCTAGGGTTTCGGCGTTTGGGGAGCGGAGGGCTTTGGGGTATTGGGCGGGTTTGGGGAGACGATAGCCAAAATGGGAGGGGAACAGAAAAAAGAGGCGCCAACCCGAACACGACGGCGAGCACGAGGCGCCGGGCCTGTGTGCAAGGCCCAAGGCTGAAGGCGAAGACCCACACAAGTCTACAGCATCCGTGTAGACTAAAGATACAGTAGAATAGGCGAAATAGTCGAATTCGTCCTTGAACTATCACCGAAATCTCAGTTTAGTACCTGAACTATGAAAACGGCCGTTTTAGTCCTCAAACTTTCACAGCCGGCTCAATTTCGTCTCTAAACTATGAAAACGACCGTTCTCGTCCTCAAACTTTCGCAGCCGGCTCAATTTCGTCCTTAATCTATAAAAACGACTGTTCTCGTCCTCAAACTTTCGCAGCCGGCTCAATTTCGTCTCTGGTCCGATATGGAGCGCCACGCTGGCTCGTCTCGTCATCGCCTCGTTAGTTAGAATCAGTTTTTGAAAGTCTGCAACTGATTTATTCTTATTCCAACTGGGTGCAACTAGTTGAAACTCTTCAATACAATATTGATGAAGATGATTTTTAATTATAGATCTCAATAAAATCTACAAATTTTTAGTTTTAATTTTTTTATTTTAGGATGTTAAGATGCTCAAAAAGTTAATATAAAATTTTAGCACCATAATAATTAACTGCTGCTGCTTGTAATTAATATAAAAGTTAATATAAAATTTTAACACCATAATATGAACTTTTTGAGTATCTTAATGTCCTCAAATAAAAAATATTAAAACTAGAAAGTTGTAGATCTTATCGAGATCTATAATTTTTATGAAAAAATCATCTTCATCCCATTTTGTATTGAAGAGTTACAACTAGTTGCGACAAGTTGGAATAAGAATAAATCAGTTACAGCCTTTCGAAAACTGATTCCAGCTGACTGGGTGATGACGAGACAAGCTAACGTGGCGCTCCACATCGGACCAGAGACGAAATTGAGCCGGCTGCGAAAGTTTGAGGACGAGAACGGTCGTTTTCATAGTTTAGGGACGAAATTGACCCGGCTGCGAAAGTTTGAGGACGAGAACGGCTATTTTCATAGTTTAGGGACGAAATTGAGCTGGCTATGAAAGTTTGAGGACTAAAACGGCCGTTTTTATAGTTCAGGGATTAAACTGAGCTTTCGGCGATAGTTCAAGGACGAATTTGACTATTCCGCCAATAGAATACTAAGCCCCTCTTTACTTCCCAAAATTTTTTTCCTTTTCCCGTCATATTAATTGTATTTTACGTCTATATAAAACATTAAATGAAGCAGCAGCAATTACATGTTTATACTTTTTGCTTGGCTAGCTCGAGATAAATCTTTTGAGTCTACTTTAACCATGATTGGACAAAAGTTATCAAATACAAACGAAAGTGGTACAGTGTACTTTTCACCCCTTTTTACCTAACTAAATAGCCTCTGTGGTAGATATATAGTAATAAATATCGGCAGCTTACTTGTTTGGCATATATTTTAATGAAAATACTTTTCCATGTAAATAGTGATATTATTTTTTATTCAATTGGACTATTTATAAACGAAGGCGGTGTTTGGACAGGGATAGAGATTAGGATATGAAATTTCTCCTATGGGTACTATTATATACTAGCCGTCCATTTTTCACGTCGCATTTAATTTTAATCATTCATCTATTTATCAATCTCTATCTCATCACTCATTTCTCAATATCCAAACAAACTAGAAATGTATAATTATTATATTTTAAGATGATGGATGAAGCTGATGATCACAGGGACATCCGCCCGTGCAAATGGCATATTAATATTTACAAGTAAATGTGCTCTGAATTTGTAACGGTTGGTTATTTTCACTATTAATCTATCAAACACCTTGCTCGTGCTCATATCTCTATTATCTTTGATGCCGTCAACATATCGATACCTTTAAAGCATTTTACAAAACCTTCATCAGAATAGTTATACGCGAGCCACCATGGGTGGTTCTCCATTCATAGGCCGTGTGCGGTTGGTGCACCCTAAAGACTAGAGAGGCTCTCGTGGTGCATGCATAGCCGGCAGGCCTGTGGCGTGGTGAGGGGCATAGAGCCAACAAGGCGCAAGCATGGTGTGGATCGTATGGCCAACATAACGGACTTGAGGAGAGTGGAGGGGCATCTTGATGGCAAACACACGAGGCCAACGAAGTTGGGTGTGCGGGTAGGCTCGAGAAAAGCTAAGACATGGAAACGAAAAGAACGATGAATTATTTGAAAAACCGGTGAAACACGATGTGATCGGGTGAAGCAGGGAGTTCGTGAGCATCTAGTTGAGCAGAGCTAGCACCACCAACCCTGACCATTTGTCATGCCACGACAATAACGCTTGTTTAGTCAAGACTATATTCTTGTGCCCCTGTCTCGGTCATTTCCTTTTATTGGGGACAGACATGTTGAGCCCTAGCTAACATAGCCTTTAAGGAGGCTAACTCCACGAAATACAATACGAACAATACATGAATGCATCTAATCAGTGCGAATGGGCATGTGGTCCAATGGTAGGACTGTCAAGTAAGACGTTTCCCACCAAGGTTTAAATCTCGGTGCTCGCAACTTTCCTCTAGATTTTCTCAGAATTTTCCGGCGCTATGTATTAAATGGTAGGCAACGTTCCCTCAACAGCGAGGCATCTGTAATAACTTCATGAACTTATGTTATGGGTGTCTATGTTGTACTATGTAATTAAAAAATATATCTAATCGGTGCGCTATTTCCAACTAATAATAAATAAAATAAAGTAGATGGACATATCCTCCAAAGCTAGCCTCGGAGGACGACTATAGCAATAGTTCAGAAAGAGAGGGCAAAAGATCTTTTTTCCAGAAAAAAAAAACACACACACGATAGTTTAGGGATGCAAAGGACTGGGACCAAAAAAAAAGGGCCTTTTTCCACGACAAAACGACTCGGCCCACGTAGCATCCATCCTAATCGCTCGCTTATGGAGGCCCGCTGAAAAAGACACCCCGAACTCGCCGGCAGGCCTGGCCGCTCCGAAACCGGAACGGGCCCGTCGTCTCCGGAGCTCGGCGTGATTTATGGACGCAATTTGAGTGTGTCTGTCCTGGATGTCTGTCCTCGGGGCACCACATCCACATGGCCACATGGCACATGGGCAACCTGACTGATGTGTGTGATGAGTGATGACCGTCGTCGCATCAGCAGCTGGTCGATCGAGCAAAAAAAAAAAAAGGCTGGTTCATCGAGCAGAGAGAGAGAGAGAGAGAGAGAGAGAGAGAGCTGGTCGATCGAGTGTCGCTCGCGTTCCGCTTCGTTCCAACGCCTCCAACGCACGGAGTAACGTAACTCGAAGCTGAATCGAACCAGTGTGCTGTGTGAGTGTGACAGAGAGAGAACGACCCAGCAACAGCGGTCGCATTCTCCTACGTTTCTGCCGGGCCGGTCTCGCGCGCAGGCAGGTTCTCCGTTTCCGGTCAAAGCCCACTCCACTCCAGACGAGACGAGAGAGTCCGGCCTTGATTCACGCACACGCACCGATGATGGCCCCTGCTGCAGATGCGCCGATCCCCAGGCGCGATTATACACACAAACAAACAGAAAATTAGCAAACATGGATCGGACCGAGACATGGTGTTAACGACGACATAAAAGAGTGATCGGATCCCGATGGTGCGTCGATGCTGCTATACTATAGTACGTGCATGACCTATGCACACGCAATCATAATAGCAGCGGTAGGAGTAGTGGTGGTCTACGAGCAGTAAACAAGTGCACGTGCACGTGCAATGCAGACCAAGCAACCAACCTAGCAGACATTGGATCGCCAAACGGGTGTCTAGGCATGGATTAGGTAGGGCCCGAGACAAAAAAAAAGTTAGGTAGGGCCCGAGACAAGAAATAAACAATGTGAAATATACTCCTATTTGATACTAATTTGATGTTATATCAATATTAATACTCAGATGCCTAAATTTTAGTTTTCTTTCATGTGACGACTATTGCATATGTCTTCTTACACTAAAATATGTCGTTCATCGCAATTTTTGTACGTGAAATCTGTAATTTTTGGTACTGATAACAAAAAAAAACTAGTTAGACAAAAACTACAAATCTGACGAATTTGTGTTGGCACAAAGACAATTAATAATATACAATTATTTCTATAGGAAGACAGGGACAAAAATTTCATATGTCATGACATAAAGAAAAATAACAAATAAATAAAAGTTACAATATACCTGTATTAGTTGGCAGTATAAGAGTATTGTTTGAAATCATCTAAAATTTCAGCCACATGGAAAAGCATATTAGGGATATTGGTTCCCATAAATTTTGGTTAAATTTAAAGGGTTTTGACATTTTAACACAGTTGGTTTATTTAGGGACCAACGGCGATATTGCAGTAGCACAGCCCGAAAGATTCCTAGGGAGTAGGGACGGAGCTATCCTTCTTTGAAAAGGGAAATTAATCCTAAGGTTGACTCTCACTGACGACGACTGCATATATAGAGCCTGTTTGGCATGGCTCCAGAGCCCAACTCCAGGCTAGAGCTGGCTCCAGCTAGTCAAACACCCTAACTCTGGAGCAGCCTACTCCATGGAGTTCTTAGAACTCCAGTTTATTTTTCTGGAGCACCTCTTTTCTGACTTCAGGAAACTCTGGAGCCGGCTCTAGATAAGAAGTTTTGAAGAAATTACCGGCAATTGTCATCGGTTACACACTCTAGACAAAAACAGCTCCAGAGTCAGCTCCACCTAGAGTTCTGGAGTAGAGCTGCTCCATCCGGAGTTGGAGCCATCCCAAACAGGCCCATACTTGGTCCCAGCAATTAGTTAGTGCTCGCTTAATTTACAGCAAATAAACAAAGCTAGGACTTGGTTAATTTCACCTGCCAGTCAAGTTGCTGTTGTTTTCAGCAAGGTCAAACCGGCCGAGCCAGTACCATACTTCTCTCAGACTCTCAGTCCAAAGACATAGTAGCAGTCACATGCTGCTTCGTTAATTTGGATTGGGATTATCTTGTTGCTGCTGGATTGTAATTAAATGGACATTGCAATTGACCACTCAGGCGAGGCTACACACCCGCCGGAGAATGCTTCTTCGTTCACCGGCTCCGGATCGAATCGAGTCCGGACAGATGAGATGGGTGATGAACACAACGATCCTAGTATAGTAGTACAGGTTCCTACTAAACACCGAACAGTCCGGACAGACGACGCTGCAAGTTGCAACAGACAGGAAAATATCGATGTATGATTAGCATGTCAAACAGAAAGAAATATGGAGATTTTATATGTGTCATGTGGTCCTGCCTGCCCGTAATCAAATGCTCTTTCGATCTCTCATGCATTGGACCTCAGTTGCTCGCTTGCAGCCAGCTCTCTCCCTCCCCCTCTTGAAATGATGCTTCTCTCTATCTCCCTCTCCCTCTCTCAAATAAGTACCCACAAGACCGGCAGGTGGGTTACACAATCGGATTACGAGGGCATCCTAAACTGAGGGCTACAGCTGCACGCAAGCTTCTGAATCCAGTGACAGCTCACTGCTGCTCATTATTGGCAAAACAATGAATCAGTCTTTTCATCAGTGACGTCGCAACGCCATACTGTAGCTAGTTCGAATATCACAAATGTGTTTCTAATAATCTGTCTTTTCCCGTTTCTTGACAATAAAGCAGAGAAGATCTGTCGCTAGCTTAGTTGGCCATACGCTGCCTCGGTGGTGTCTGATAGCCGATTTGGGCACAAGGGCATCCCCAACTTGGGGCCTTGCTTGCGTACTGGTAGCAACTTTGCCCTGATGACAGGCCGGGAGACCTTGCTATCTACTGGAGTACTTGTACTCCTGTAGGTACGAAGAATTCTGTTTGGGTTGGATCCCGAGGCGAGAAAGATTGCCGTTGAGGCCGGCAAGCGGTGGTCGGCACGGCGCGTCCCCATGCACGCAGATGCAGAGATGCAGGTGGCCGGCCACTCGCCCCACCAGGGCAGCGCGCCGCCGCCGCCGGAGCCGGCCACGCCCACGCCTGCGCGCATGGTCGTCACGGCACGTCGTAGTACGTCTCACTCTCACGTGCGCCTCAATACTCTACTAGTAGTATGCTATAGCTTCCACAGTAGTACACGCTGCCACTGCGTAGTGTCAATTCGCACATACTGCTAGTACGAGTAGTACTCTACAACTACAATACTCTACTGTCTATACTGAACATGAACATGAACATGAACATGAGCTGGAATATTTGTTGTTTCATTCACGTACGACTGCGGACAACACGCCAACAGCAAGGTGATTTCACTCGATCTGTACTGTACGTGCCCGCCTGGGTGACGCTAGCTGCAACTTTGCATTGTGTGATCGACAGAGCAATGTTTAGCTCGATCTGAAACTGAAACACTCGCATGTTCTCTGTTCAGGCTAATACGTGCTACGTCTCACTGACGAGATACGAGACGAGCTTACTAATCAGAAGAGGTTATTAGGTTGTTTCTTTTGGGAGAGAAAACAGAAATGCCGAACCGCTAGCTGGTCCCTATCTATAGCTTCCGTGCATGTGTATATATGTACGTACGTACATACCGGGGCCTGTCAAGATACGTACCCGTCAATCATTTACCCGCTTTTGAAACAGCAGGATCGTAGAGCAGCAGTACCCTGTCGTCGTCTCTGTATCTCTGTACCGGGCCACTTGAAGCTCACATGCGTTCGCGGGGACAGGCGCTGAAAAAAACGCGACGCTCACACCACACAGGCAGCTAGCATAGCACTTGTCTGTGTTCTTTGACGATCCAGCTACTGTACACGCGCGCTCACGGATCTTTTCTTGCTTTGCTTTGCGTGCTGTGCTGGTATACGAGTGTACACGTGCACGTACATGGACGACGCATGCGTGTGTGTACCGTCGTCCGGACACACGGATCCATGTATTCAGCGTGTGTCACAGCTTTTCCTTCTCGTGGCGGTACAGACTACAGACAATCAAGACGGAGTATAGCACGCATAAAGGACACAGGATGACAGGAGCTAGACGACGAGCCTGTTCTTTTTTTTTTTCTGAACATTTTTTTGAAGAGCCGGCCAATAGGGGTATCTATCTTGGACAGGGACAGCTAGCTGCTGTGTTTGTCTGCCCTGGCTGCCTGGCTGGTACTGGCAGTACTACTTTCTGTCTTGCGGGGCGATTCTGTAAAATTCTGAATGCAGTAAAATATTCTGCCTGCAATTCTGCGCCCCAGCAGCAAGATCTTCTCGGGATCCGATCCCTGATTTCATAAAGCCTGTAGCATGAAACAGTGACCATGTGAGTAAGGCCATGTTTAGATCTACTGCAAATTACAATTGCAACTAGTCACATCAACGTTGTGGCACATGCATAGAGCATTAAATGTAGACGAAATGTTTGCATGTTTGTACTTTTTTATGTACATCACGAGACGAATCTTTTAAGCCTACCTGGATCATAATTGGACAAAAGTTGTCAAATACAAACGAACGTGTTACAGTACGGAATTACAACTGCAACTGGGATCTAAACACACGTACATGTTTCATTACACATAGGAGCAGTATTTCTGATTTCTCTCTATACACACACGCGGAGTATAGTGCATGTTAAATTTTTTAGGACAAATTAAGAGAGGACTAACTAAGACGTGTAGTATATACTTTCACTCTAATTTTTAACTAGACTCTATCATCAATACATTAATATTCTTTAAATACCTTGCGGCCTTGTGGGAATAATTATTGGCTCTGTTCGGCTGGTTGGATTATACGGCTAACTGGCTGATTGTTGTGAGAGAAAAACACTGCTGAATGGCTGGCTGATGTTGGCTGGTAAGTTCAAGCGAACAGAGTCAAGGAATAATTTGAATGATGTTTGTATTCTCTACATAATTTGAGATAGCATATGGTCTAAACCTGAGGGCAACAAAAAAAAAAATGTTTGATTTGTGTTACCTGGTATCACCGTAACGTTAGCATAGGTACTATTTTTTTGAAGGCATTAGCACAGGTACTATTAATAGTGTTATATAACACCTACCGAATTCGTGCTATTATTTAGGTGTTGTTTGGTTGCTGCTAAATGGAAATGAATTTAGCTTCTGAATATTACCGTGGAAACACGATTTGAACTACTTTTGTTTACGTTAGCGTTACGGACAGATGAACCAAACAGCTGTTAATGTAAAAATGTCCGCTAAAGTTTCTTCTACTCGGGTATAGCAGCTGTGTGTGTCCTAGATTGACAAGATATGCCTGTTGCTTGTTATGGACTTTTACACAGCACTGACAAAATACCAAACAACGTACCTGAATGATAACTTCATCATCACAACCCGCGCTCTCTGACGGCATTACGAGGTACAAGAACGCAAATACTCCTCGGCTAGCAATATACGCAGCATCCTGCATGCACGTACGTCCTGCTGTCTGCGAGGTGTCACTGCAATTGGCAAGTTGCAAAGAGTGTTTGTTTGTGAGCTGCCGGCCGGCGCCGCTGTCTGTCGTCCTAGCTCGGCGAGATACTGATCAGATACAGTTTTATGCGTAGTAATCGGTGCTTCAGCCGTGTGCTCTGGACGTGTGCATGTATGTAGTATGGAAATAAATACTCGTCCTCTGGCTCTTGGTGTTCAAATATCGCTTTATAATCATTAAGCTTGCTCTAGCTAGGCCAAGCAATCAGAACACACACATGACATGCGGTCCCGTTGTGCATCGGACGGTGCAATCGACGTACTACGCACATACCGTTGCAGACTTACAGATAGCTAGAGATCAGCATGCACGCGTACACGTACGTTCACGTACGTACGCTGGGTGTGCGCTGACACTGACACGCGTGCGGCCAGATCGAGCGGGTACAGTAAAAGGTAGCAACACGTACCGCGCGCGTGCAACACATCTGGAGTTACTGCGGCCGATCGAGGTGAGTTGCATTGCATGCATGCATGCGCGCGCGCATTATTACTGGCACCGTTTAGTTGGGGAAAAAGGTGGGGAATAGGGTAAAAAGTTGTGCTGTAACACTTTCGTTTGTATTTGACAACTTTTATCCAATCATGGCCCAAGTAGATTCAAAAAATTTATCTCGAGCTAGCTACGCATAAAATACAAACATGCAACAGTCGTTACTTCATTTAGTGCTCTATGCAGGCAGAAAGTACAATTGATATGATGGGGATGTGATGGGGAATAATGGCATATTTTGGGGAGTAAACGGGGCGAGATGCATGGCGCGTGTGCTAGAGAGATGTACTGTACTGTACTGTACTGTACAACAGCAGGGTTATTTTTACCGACCGGTAGCCGGTAACCGCCGGCCGGCGGTACCGGTATACCGGTCCGGTTTGACCGGTTACCGGTAGAAACCGGTCGAATTCAAATTTTGAGTTTGAACCCCAGTTCAATCGGTTCCGGACCGGTATACCGGCCGGTTTGACCGGTTACCGGCCGGTTTGAGCGGTTTACCGACCGGTTTGGTGGTAACCGGTCGCATTTTCAAATTTCAAATTTATTTTTTAAAAAAAATGCTGAAAAAATTTCTAAAAATAGTTCATGATTTATAGAATCCAATGATGTCAAAGTTTTTCAAATTTGAGTGCGTTTAGTATATTTTTCGACCTTCATGATTTAATGGGCCTTAACGGGCTGGCTCTTTTTTTTTCTTTTTCTTTTTTAGAAAACTTCAGCACTTCAAATAAAATCCTAAACGTAGTCAAATTTGAAAAATTTTGACACCATTGGAATCTATAAATCATGAAGTATTTTTAGGAATTTTTTTACAATTTTTTTCTTGGATTTTAAATTTAAATTTTCGGTTTTTTATACCGGCCGGAACCGGTACCGGTCCGGACCGGTATTACCGGTTACCGCGGTAACCGGACCGGTTCCCACCGGTATAAAAGACCCTGTACAACAGTACAAGTGCTCGCTAGGTTAACTGAGTGACTACACGGGTACTGTATACGTGCGCAACTGCACATGCATGCATGTAGCATGCGTGGTGAGAAATGCTGCATGCTTGCCTCTCTTATCAGCGAGTAAAGACGCAACAGTGTGCATGTATCGATATCGATTCATCTCTCTCGATCTCCGGCCTAATGCATGAACAGAGAACAATCACGAGCACACACACGCATGACGTCGCGCGCGTGCCTCGGAAACTGTTCCCGTCTGTCTCACGCATCATCATCGGCAGCACTAGCAGCAGCAGCGCCAGCAACACACCGACACCGCACCTGCTGCATGCATGCAGCTAGTAGCGCAGAAGATCATCACACAACACACAGGGCCAACGCAATGGGCGTCGATCGATGAGACGACGACGCCGAGTCGCCGACACGGCAGCAGCACACGGAGGATATCGCCGGGACGCTCGGTAATGGAGGGAAGCTGTTGGCATTGGCACATTCATTCCGACAGCAGGGGCCCTGAACAGCTGCACTGCATGCTGGGGCCCTGAACAGCCAAGCGCGCGCGGGCCGCCGACCCATCTCATCACCTGCTGTGTGGCGTGGGACTGCAGTGGTGGTGCGTGACTGTGGCCCGGCGTCAAGGTCGCGGGCACTGTTCGTACGTTGCATTGGTTGGGTCACGCACCACCCATCATGGGATGGCCACTCGCACTCGGAGAGAGGGGGTTGTTTTGGTGGCCGTGCATGCAACGACCGGTGCGCGCAGCTGCGAGTAGTGACGCGCGCTATCGTGTTGCGGGCTGCATGCGGGCGACGACGGCAACGCGTGTACGTACTTGCTTGTAACAGCAGGACATGAACTGAATCGATCGAGGAGGAGCCGTGGACCACACAGGATGGAGCCACATAGTACCTTGTGTCAGGCTGGCAGCCAAGTGGCCAGTCGTTTAATTTCGAGATGGACGCTCCGGATCAGGCCAAAACATGCATACTGCCACGTTTCTTTTTCAGTGAAAAAAAGGGAAAAAAAAGGGTGTGATTTTAGCCGACGCTCATGCTGCATACTTATATGTCGCTAAAAGCAAACAGAACCCGCGAGAATTACAAGCATGTCTGCGTGCGCGCACGCGTACGAGCAGACCATTAGCCCCGTGACGTGACCACACCAACCGACCGACCCGCCCCGGCACCGCTGCTCGCCTCCTCCGCGTTTAGCTTTTGCGCGGCCGAAAGCGCGCGGGGGCCGAGCGCCGAGAGGCTTTCTCCGATCGTCGTCCGTGCCGCCGTGCGCGACGCGCGAGCGCGTGTCCAGTTGCCCCCGGCCGGCGGCCCCCGAGCACGAGCACGAGCACGAGCGCGACGGCACGCGGGCGAGGACGGACAGCTCGGCGCGCACATGGCCAGTTGCGCCGTTCACTTGGCCGCTTGCTGTCCATGGGTTGTTGGTTGTAGTACAGTTGCGCATGCTATCCATGCGAGGCCCTGCACTCTACTGTGCGTGTGTGTGTGACATGCATGTGCCGTGCCTGTGTATCATGTATGCGTGTGACCCTGCTCTAATTTTTTTAAAACGTTTGTCTAGTTGGCTCGGATCCATCCGTGCGGAGACTGGACAATTGCTTTCGGACATCTTGCAATGTACACCTAGCGTTACTTTATTTATTAAGTTTACATATATTTCCCCACGTCCTATAAAGAGTGTCATTCACATTTTTTCAAGAAGTCAATTATTTTCAACTTTAATCTTAATATTTATGATTCATAATTAATATCATTAGATGAGTCTCTAGATATAGTTTTATAATAAACTTATTTGAATATATCAATGTTGCTAATATTTTTTATAAAATTAATCAATCTTAAATGTTACTAATTATATGAAAAGGGCTGCGCCTCCGCCCGGACGTCCGGACGAACATACCGGTCCGGACGCCGGACTGCTCCAACCAGCTAGTGCATGCATGCGTATGATTTTTAGAGTTTAAAAGGCTAGATCTCCTAAACCGAGCACTATAATTAAAATCCGATTGCACCATCGGGTTTCTTACAATTAATTTTTCAAAACAAGACCCCTACATGGATATATTTTGATAAAAAAATTCAACATATATAACATCCCGATATACTTTTGCAACACTCCTATGAAACACCTGTAACATACGTCTAAAACCAATGAAACACTAGATAAAGACTTTTGCAACATACATATTCCACCCCGTTATGAAGCAAAGAAGAAGGTAAGGAAGATGAACATGCGAGTAGAGGGACAATGACGGTTGATGGGAAGATCGAGGTCGCGCTGGTTAGGGCAGAGAATGGTCAGTGCCGATGGCGGACCTCCCAATCCGACTAATGGGCATGAAACATGCATATGAAACCTAACGGCAACACCAGATTTAATTTTGAAACATCCAGATACAACAATTGTAATATATGTATGAAACTACTGAAACACTCGAATACGTGTGTATGAAACATTTGAAAAAACACCTGAAAACACTTGGAAAGCATTTACAAATATACACAACATTCAGATAAAATAGTTGCAACAATACATATAAAACATATGCAACATCCAGATAAAACACTTGCAAACATTCACTTAGAAAATGAGATGAAACATTATAAATATACATTTAAAACATAGGTTAGAAAAAAATGAAACATTTTGAACAATACTTGCAACATGTATTTTATAACACTTGCAGCATACGTAATATTTTTATCTACTTATATAACATGCCTATAAAGAAAGAAAAAAATAAATGCTAAAAAATAAAAGGATAAGAAAGAAATGGGAAAAAAAGAGAAAAGAAAATAAAAGAAAAGGAAAGAAAAAGAAAAAGAGAAACAAAAACGAAAAAGAACAAAAAAAAAAAAAGGCGCAGGGGGCGAGCTGCCCACGTGCTAGGAGTCACGCGAGCGGGGCGCGCGTCCGGCCAGACGACCAAAGCGTATACGTCTAAAAATGATGAAAAATTTTAAGTAACACTTGTAATATATATCTAAAACAATTGTAACACATATAACATTACCAATCTATTTTTACCACATACATAAAGAAATAAAAAATATATAAATATTTTAAAAGAAAATGGAAATAAAAAATAAAAAGAAAGAAGAAAAAAAGAAAAGAAAAACAAAAAACGAAAACACACAGCGCGCGGGCGAGCATCATCGCGTCAGCGCGGGGGTGGGTGGAGGCGAGCCGTCCGGTGCAGGCCGGACGTCTGCGCCTAAGCATTACCGATATGAAAATTGTAGTGCTCAACAAGATCTATAATTTTATAGTTTTGAGTTTTTTTTAATTTGAGATCGTTAAGATGCTAAAAAATTAAACCACTGATTTCGGTTCATGCTTAATGGTTCTGTATTTTTTTAATTTGTTAGCGTCTTAACGACCTCAAATTTAAAACTCAAAATTAGAAAGTTTTAATCTTCTCAAGCACTACAACATTCATATAGAAAGTATCTCTATTTGATAGCACATAAGAATCTTATATGTTTTTTCCATGGCGACAAGCACATGCACATAATTATTATGCTGCTGAAAAGTTATTTGATTTTTTGAGCATCTTAAAGACCTTAAATTAAAAAACTCTAAACTAGAAAATTGTAGATCTAATCGAGGGATGCAGTTTTTATATAAAAATCAACTTCATCTGAGATCATATAAAAAATACAATTCTTGAAATAATATTCTACAGATTGTAGCTACAGTACCTAAAATTAGAAAAAAAATTAAAAAAAGTGCCAAAATTAGCTATAATGTTTGGGACCTAAATGCACCATCTCCCATGTTTAGGGATCTGTGGTGATCATTTTAAAAGTTTGGGACCTGAATAACACTCTGTACCAAGTTCAGGGATCACAAATATCACTTTAAAAGTTGAATGATCTTAGGGATAACTTGATGCAACTTGGAGGACCGGTGGTGCATTTTCCTTAATTTTAATTATACTTCTTTTAAGCACATCTGTCTGGACATCTCTAATTAAATTTTAGCGGCCAACAATTTAGAGGTAGTACAGAGAAGAGGCCCGGACCTAACCCATCCGTGAAGTATCCTTTTGGATGTGTCACACGAACTACCAGAGGATCGGATCGGGCACATATAGGAGTAGACACTACTACTAGGATCACACTAGCTAGCTAGGCTCATAGGTAGCCAGAAAGTAGCCATCCGTCAGCGTATGGTACTACTACTGTTGCTGCGTGAGCTCACAGAGAGAGTGAAAATAAACAACAAACAAAAATAGATTTCCATGGCATCCAACCTGCCAATCCTGTGGAGTGTGGAGGGAGGGAGGAACAGATCACCAGACAAGCATCAGATCAGACTCGCATTCTGTAGCTTCCTTGTTCCTTCCTCCCCCGATGCTCGCTGGGTGGTCGATCAAGCATATTCATATCCATTATTCAATCCCTTTTGGAGTTCCTGTGCCTTGTAAGACTCATCCTATTTATGTCACCCGGGCAAGTACGACCTCACTAGCACTGTAGCGCGGCAAAGCATCTGTATCTTTCACGTTTGGGTTTGAGCTCTGGGTTAGTGGGTTTAGTCCTCCTCTTTCCTCCGGTTTTAATGACGATGCCCTAGCTATCCATCTAGTATCTATCGTGCTAAAATAAACAAGAAAGCAAGAGCAAGCAAACCAGAGCGCAGCACGTCGCACAACACAGGTTGGTGTACCTGCCAAATGCTCCTGCCGATCTCGCTCTCCGCCGGAACATGGACTTGGGGGGCTGCCGACAGCAAGATCCTAACGGGACAAGACAACGATTCGCCCGCGGACCGCCGAGAGAAATTAGGAGCAGCGCGATGATGGAAATCATGGAATGGAAGTGACTGCAGATGGTGTTGCGGTTTGTTTGTCCGTCGTCTCATAATCATAATCTAATGCCGGTTTGGCGCGGCTCGAGCTCAGGCTGAATTTCAGAGGAGTCCGAAGAGTCGCACCAGACACCCTAGGAGACATGCTTTGAACTATGGCGGCCACACACCCGTGGCAGAATCTACTGAGTGAAGGCGGCCAAAAGTGAAGTACAGACCAAATAACAGCGGTAAAAGTTGTGGCATCCATGGGTTGTGGTGCATTGTAGCCATGAATCCAAAGGCGCCCCTATTTTCTATTGGACAGGAAAAGAAAATAGAACCATTTTTTTACCGAGAAAGGATCTGCAATTTGTATCTCCTCGCTTTCGCTTCGGTTCCTCCGTAAGAGAGTCCTATCAAATAGGCGCCAGATCCCTCCCATCTCGGTTAGCAAGCTCGTAGGAGTAGGTGCTCACCAGCTAGGCTACAACTTGTCTGCCGAGGAATGGGACAGGAACTTTTTGGAGCTGAGGCAGGATCTTGCTTACTAGTCATGGATCAATGATGACGCGGTGCCCATCCTTGTCTTAAAATTCTTAATCTGCAAATACCGGTTAATTAATCCAGGTGTCTGGTGTCTCGATGACTAGTGAGAGTAGCTAAAGTTAGGTGGTCTGATCTGATCAATTCCATTCACGTCACACACCCTGATTAATTAACAAAAATAGACATTCTTTAATTGCCTCTCCACACGCACCTAATCTTGGATTTTTTTTTAGGCCTCTCATCTAAGTACAGCTGTAGTATCTGTTTAGATACAGACACACACCATCACACACACGCGCACATCTCACACACACCCCCTGTAACCTAATCCTGGATTTGGGAACGAAACGACCGGGCAACATCAAACAAACCGAGAGGAAATGTAGAGCACGAGTCCACGCCCCTCATCGCCTGTGAGCTGGGGCATTCCCACGCGACCAATCGCCCGCCGGCCGGGCCAACGTCGTCGCCAGCGATTTGACCACATCTTTTACACATTACGCCTGTCTGAAGTCTGTCCAAATCGTCCAGCGACACTTCAACTACTGGCCAAGAACTGCCCGCTGATGATTTCCTGGTCTGCTGCTGTTGCAGGAGCAGGGTCGTTGAAACAAAAAACGCCAGGTCGACACGAGATTATGACTTTGTTTTAGTTTCTCTTTAAAAACTTCACACCCTATCACATTAGATATTCGGACACACACACACACACACACACACACACACACACACACACACACACATATATATATATATATATATATATACACACAGAGTACTAAAAGTAGATTAAAAAACTAACAAAATTGCTATGTAATGACCGGTTGTTTTATGTTGGCTTAGAGCATCTCCAAGAGACGTGCTATTCTTATTTTGTATTCTATATTTAGAACTTTTAGAGAAAAAAGTGAACTCCAACAGTTATGCTATCTTATTTTTGTAAAATAGCAAGTGGGTTATTCCTGAAATCTCGCATGGTAAATATAGCTTGCATGTGTCGCTAGCTATCTAGCATTGCTATAATAAAAAGGCTGTTGGAGTTTTCTATTTTTTTATGTACTTTTTTATTTTAAGGTTGGCTAAATCATAAGTTTAGCAATCTATTTTTACCAACTCTGTTGGAGTTGCTCTTAGTAGAGTATTTTGGTCCGTGAGATGCGTCGAGATATGTGGTGTGTCGTTAGATCTGTTTTTTTTTTCAAAGGGCGACAAAAGCTTTGCTGGATTTTTATTAGATGAGAAAAAAGAAAAAGAGGGTAAAAAATAGTTATTTACAAACGCCGGTACAGGAACGATCGAGAAAACCGAAAAGAACTACCACTACCTAAAAGTAACCCAAAAAAACAAGTGAGAGGGAAACGGAACGACCCCTACTGAGTTTCTCATGTTCACGTGAACGAGATAGCCGTTTGAAATTGTCGAATCCCCTCTTTGCATAGAAGCACGACTTGGCTTGAATGTAACGACTGATGTTGAAAAGTTCTTCTATTCCTTTCCTTCCAGATATTCCACCAAACATATATCAAAATACCATCAAGATTTCTTCTCCCAGCGATCAATTCTTACTCTGCATTTTTTCCAAAAAGCATACAGGGAACCTCTTGTGCAAACCAAATTACTAGCTTCCAGATGAAACCAGCCTTTGACTAGGGACCAAACATGTTGAGTGAAGGGACAGTCTTTGCACAAGTGATTTGGATTTTCTGGGTCAATTCCACACAGCTTGCATATAGGGTCGTGTGGACCAATCTCTTTTTGCTAAATTATTTGCTGTTAAAATTTTACTGTACAACAATGTCCAAGCACAGAAGCGGCATTTTGGTTCTGCTCGGGCTTTCCAAATTGGCGCCAGTGTGATCTTGGTGTAAACCCCCTCGAATTGTATTTTATACGCGCTCTGAGTCGTATACTCTCCATCATTTGTCCATCTCCAGCATATAGAGTCCTCAACTTCATCATTTAAACTGACTCCTTGAATATTTTCCCAGAGTTCCACATTTTCAAATAGCTCCTGGCGGGATTGGATCGGAAGTATGTCTGTAATCCATTTATTCTCCATCAGAGCGCTTCTAACTGAGCGCCATTTCCTGTTTGTCTTCCTAGATCTGTTTTGTTGTGCGTTTCTATTATGCTATTCTCGATTAATCTCTATTCGTTTGTTTTTGTCCGCGCCACTGCTGTTTCTGTAATTCTGTTTGTGCGCGTTGATGGTACGAGGCAGGGCCATCACCGCGCTATCTCTATTAGTGGTGGCATTGGCGTGCAATTTATGAGATGAATTTTAGGCCTAATTAGTTCATAATTTGCTAATGTGGTGCTAAGTGAAAATGTGCTATTAATGGATTATTTAGGCTTAATAAATTCGCCTCGTGGTTTACAGGTAAAAAATATAATTCTTTTTATTGGAATCCAAATAACCCACCAATGCGACACGCATGTGATACCTGTGTATTCTCATTCGTTCATCATTTTTCATGGAGGCGGCGACCGGCGAGGTGATCGTTCGTTGATTCTTTAAGGAACAAGAGATGACGCATGGGCTGCGTGTTTGTGAGTCGTCGTGACGAGGTGAATGTTCATGGTTAGCTGAAGGAGATCCATCTTTGACAGCGTCGGAACGGCATGTAGTACGTCAGAATTAAGAGCGGGGCGCCAGGACACACGGCCGCAACTAGCAAGTTGCATGGTCCATTTGCGCCACCGCTGATCGCTGCTCTTCTTTTCTGAAATCTTCTGCCGAGGATGAGCGGATGACGTGCACTTGTGTGCACGACGCTTCTTCTTCGTCTCGTCGTCGTCCCCGTGACTCGAAGCGACTAAATCTCTCTCTCTCTCTCTCTCTCTCTCTCTGCCTTTTTTTTTCCCCTTTTCTATTCTCCTCCTCCGTGTCCATGGAAAATAACACGATGGCCTCTTTCAGTTTCACCCTCAGCTGCTGCATTGTGTGCGATATCTGCTAGTGAGTACAGTAGTCATCATACTCGTTCCACCGCGATGGAGGTCAAACCATGTGCCAATTTTTTTTTCCCATGGAAGTTGATAGGCACCTAGCAACAGCACTGTGCTGGCAATGATCAGCTGATCACCGAGTAAGCAAGGCTTGCCATTATCATCGACGCCACCATGTGCTCTGGTGAAAATTTGTCCTGCGCGTACCGAACTTGGGAACAAGAGTCCCGGATTCAGTCTCCATCCATGTCGTGGTCACGAGAAAGCTGCGGAAACACGGTGCTGGTCATGTAAGTCGGCTTTGAGTTTCAGCATGCTTGTGGAATTATTCAAAAAGTTCCAGCCTGTGCAATTAGCTGCTACTCCTACCTCATAAATCAAATAAGGAAAACAAGAAACTAATAATTTTAAAACAAGGAAATACCATATTACAAACTGCTGAACGTGTGTGTCACACACAATATAGTAGATAGTAGTACAGTATATACACGCTTAACCCCGTGCGTCCAGTGCAATTTGGACGACATAATAACTCCGTGGAAAATTATTATTACTATTATTAGTCATACAAGATTAGGAAGAAAACAACAACACTTCTCGAGTTAGCGTGTGGTCCCGTTTGTTTGTTTCCTTCTGATTCTGATTGAGAAAGAGGGGAGAGAAACTTGGTAAAGAAGAGAGCTGCTACAACACAGCAGTGGATAATGGTACAATGATGCAGCTCATCGTGCGGAAAATATCATTAGCGGCTGGCACTTTGGGTGTGCAACTGAAAAGTAATAATAAACAATTAATTAAGCCACTAACCAGGAGTTAGTACTACTAGTGGGCAGTGGTACTTGCTTGAGATGCAGTAGAGCAGGAGCTATACTTCCCCTGCCTTGACTGCCTCTCTCTCTCTCTCTCTCCCTCCTCTCTTTCTCTCTCTATTTAGTTGTTGAGACGCTGCCCCCATGTCAGCTGCAGCTGCAGTCCGGGGGAATCTGAGCCTGCTGCTCACCTGAGAGATCGAGCCTGTGGGTGGGGAGGCAGAGAGGGGGGAGGGAAGGGAGGGAGACGACGAGCCTGTCGAGCTGTGCCGAATTTGCCCTCAGAATCCGTCGACCGTCGTTACCCTTGCTTTGGAGGGATCTGAAGCTGCCACAGCCCAGAGGTGAGTGACTGACCAGATGAATTCGGCAATCTTGTGGTGCTGGTTGGGTTCCTTTTCCCTGCAAGATTTTCTGAGGCGGAGAGGGCAAAAAAAAAAAAAATCTCCCTTGCTTTTCTCTACCCCCTCTCTCTTCCGCTGCTTCTTTTCCCCAGCCTTTTTTTAGCGGTATAGACTGACTCTGATCATGATGGTGGTGGTGATGGCGGCTGTGCAGCGGAAAGGCTTCTTGTCGTGCTAGTGGAGGAGGCGTGAAATTTCATCCATAAAGGCTGTCGCGGTGGGTGAGTGGAGATCGCGCTCAATTTCCCGCTGAAATCGCCTCCGGTTGGGTGTGGCCGTGGGAGATGATTACTTTCGTGGACTCGGCGGCCATGGAGCGGGAGCGGGAGAGCGACAGGTGCCTCGACCCGCAGCTGTGGCACGCCTGCGCCGGCGGCATGGTCCAGATGCCGCCGGTGCACTCCAAGGTGTACTACTTCCCGCAGGGCCACGCGGAGCACGCGCAGGGCCCCGTCGACCTCCCCGCCGGCCGAGTCCCGGCCCTCGTCCTCTGCCGCGTCGCCGCCGTCCGCTTCATGGCCGATCCGGACACCGACGAGGTCTTCGCCAAGATCCGCCTCGCCCCGGTCCGGCCCAACGAGCCGGGCTACGCCGCCGCCGACGCCGACGACGCCACGGCGGCGGGCGGCGCGCAGGAGGACAAGCCCGCGTCCTTCGCCAAGACGCTCACCCAGTCCGACGCCAACAACGGCGGCGGATTCTCCGTGCCGCGCTACTGCGCCGAGACCATCTTCCCGCGGCTGGACTACTCCGCCGACCCGCCCGTCCAGACCGTGCTCGCCAAGGACGTGCACGGCGTCGTCTGGAAGTTCCGGCACATCTACCGCGGCACGCCCCGGCGCCACCTGCTCACCACCGGGTGGAGCACCTTCGTGAACCAGAAGAAGCTCGTCGCGGGGGACTCGATCGTCTTCATGCGGACGGAGAACGGCGACCTCTGCGTCGGCATCCGGCGCGCCAAGAAGGGCGGCATCGGAGGGCCCGAGTTCCTGCACCACCACCACCAGCCGCCCCCGCCGCCGGGCGGCGGCGGCGGCTACGCCGGGTTCTCCATGTTCCTGAGAGGCGAGGACGACGGCGGCAAGATGATGGCCGCGAGGCAGGGGAGTAATAAGGTCAGGGTGCGGGTGCGGCCGGAGGAGGTCGCCGAGGCCGCGAACCTCGCCGTGAGCGGGCAGCCGTTCGAGGTGGTGTACTACCCGAGGGCGAGCACGCCGGAGTTCTGCGTGAAGGCGGGCGCGGTGCGCGCGGCCATGCGCACCCAGTGGTGCGCCGGGATGAGGTTCAAGATGGCCTTCGAGACGGAGGACTCGTCCAGGATCAGCTGGTTCATGGGCACCGTCTCTGCCGTGCAGGTCGCTGACCCCATCAGATGGCCCAATTCACCCTGGAGGCTTCTTCAGGTAAATAAACCAACCTCCATAACTGTCGATGTGTACTCTCAGTCTCAGTCTCATCTCAAGGACGGCATCTCAAAGTTCCTTCCTTCCTTCCAGCTTCCTTCTCATCACTACTTCAATCAAGTTTAGCAGGAGCGTACAGACTACAGAGACAAGTTTGTGGCAATGCATGCTGATCGGGGGGTTTTTTTTTTCTTTGATTTTTTTTGGCAGGTCGCTTGGGATGAGCCGGACTTGTTGCAGAACGTGAAGAGAGTGAGCCCATGGCTGGTTGAGCTGGTCTCAAACATGCCGGCCATCCACCACCTCACACCGTTCTCGCCGCCGCCGAGGAAGAAGCTGTGTGTTCCACTGTACCCGGAGCTTCCGCTCGAGGGCCAGTTCCCGGCGCCGATGTTCCATGGAAGCCCTCTCGGGCGTGGTGTTGGCCCGATGTGCTATTTCCCGGATGGCACTCCTGCAGGCATACAGGGAGCCAGGCATGCTCAATTTGGCATATCTTTATCAGACCTCCACCTTAACAAGCTGCAGTCGAGTCTGTCACCGCACGGGCTTCACCACCACCACCACCACCAGCAGCTCGACCACGGCATGCAGCCGAGGATCGCCGCTGGCCTCATCATCGGCCACCCGGCAGCAGCAGCAGCAGCAGCAGCAGCAGCACGAGATGACATCTCGTGCTTGCTCACCATTGGCACCACCCCGCAGAACAAGAAACCATCAGACGTCAAGAAGTCTTCCGCGGCGGCGGCGGCACCGCAGCTGATGCTGTTTGGGAAACCGATTCTCACGGAGCAGCAGATCTCTCTAGGGAATATCGCGGGCTTCCCGCCGCTGCCGGCGCCGAAGAAGAGCCCCTCTGACGACGTTGCTGAGAGGACGGTGAGCAACTCGGATGTCTCGAGCCCTGGGAGGAGCAACCAGTCCAGCGGCGGAGCCCCGTCGTCGTGCCATGACAACAAGGTGCCTGCTGATCTCGCGCTGGAGACCGGGCACTGCAAGGTGTTCATGCAGTCGGAGGACGTTGGGCGCACGCTCGACCTCTCTGCTGTCGCGTCGTATGAGGAGCTCTACCAGAGGCTCGCCGACATGTTTGGCATCGACAAGGCCGAGCTGATGAGCCATGTTTTCTACCGCGACGACGCTTCTGGAGCGCTCAAGCACACTGGCGACAAGCCTTTCAGGTCCGTATGATTTCAGATTGGAAGCGCTCTGTTCCTGTTTTCAATCGTTAGATATTTTCTTTAGCAATCGATCAGGCATGCCGTCAGTTGCATTTATTTACGCTAAGAACACTCATTACATAACCTCGACAAGCTGAGCATGTGTATATCAAAGAACATCGAATTGGCTGTTCCTGACCGTGCTAATTTAAACCTTTATTTCAAGGTTCAGTTCGTACTACGACCTAATTAACTAGACACAGAGTTATCTTCAAGTATCAAACTCTACAAGGTGTTCTTTCCTTGGAAGCATCCTTATGGTACTTTGACTTGAATTGCTTCAAGCTAGGACTAGGACATCTTGCACCCATGTGGTTAGAGGAGCCCCCACCCCTTTTCCCTGAACTCCCACATCGTTCCCATTGCTCTGAACAGATGATCTTAACTACTAGTATTCCTGTACTGTACTAATGACTAATGTACGCTTCTATATGGTTCTGAATTTGCAGTGAGTTCACGAAGACCGCCCGGAGGCTGACCATACTAACGGACGCGAGCAGCGATAGCTTAGCGAGGTAGGAGGCTGTCGTCACTTTGTACAGCGGGGAGGAGCGCGGTGGCGATCTCGAAGGAAGAATCGCCGCCTTTTTCCAAATTGCTGGTGCAATTTCAAAGAGAGGGCAGTTCAGATTGGTTTTCGTCGATTGGGAATGGGAGGCGCCACGGAACGGGACCGCGTGCGTGTAATCCAGGACCAAAGATTTGTCGGTGGATTTGTGAATTTGTCGGACGACTAGCTCTACAGTACACGATCTTGTTTCTGTTGTCAGTTCAAGTGGCCATTGGCCTTTGCAATTGGCTTTTGTCACTGACTGGTCATGTGTTATGTACTACCTCTGCCATGAACCCCGTTGCTTTGCAAACGCGATTACTGAAAGTTTTGGTATAATTATTAAGGGCTTTGGATGCTTGGTTCGGTTTTGTCTGAGATGCTGAAAGTATCCTCCGTCTGTTCTGTGTGTACTCCACCAAATATAAAAAGTCAGGATGGACTGGGATTGGCGGAATTTTTGCCGGTGCTCGCATCAAATTCATCGCATTCCACCGTCAGTCGGTCCGTCGGTGTTGCTGTCATGCCGGGCGTTTCAACTCTTGCTGTCTGTAACAGTAAAGAATGTTTTTGACACGCTGCTACATCAGTCAGCACGCACTACTCTACTTGTCACGTCCATGTTGCCATGTTGTTCTTCGTTCCGGTCCGGGGGAATCCTACGGAGATCCTGGCAGGTGTAGTGCAATGCAAACGCCCCGGATAAGGAGAGGACTGTACAGGCCAGGCCAGGCCATGTCCGTGCGGTGCGGGCGTGATCCAGTGAAGCCTCAGCTCTGCCTGGGACAGTTACTCCCTCACCCTCCTAATAAATTGCTTTTTTTAACTTTTGGTTTTCACGTTTGACCGCTCGTCTTATTTAAAAATTTTATACAAATACTATTTATTTTATTATAGCTTAGTCTATCATTAGAGATACTTTACTAATGATTTATTTACTTTATTATTTACATAAAATTTTTAAATAAGACGAACGGTTAAAAATAAAGTTTAAAAGTCAAAAAAAACGGTTTATTGGTAGACGGAGGGAGCAGGTACTACGTGTCCTCGCTACGCCTTTCACCTTTTACAGCCACTTCCGTTCTCTGAGCTGAGCTGCAAATGCCAGGGATTTTTACGTGGTACAGTACAGCAGTCCTTGTGCACAATGCATCCGTTGTTCAGTGATTTCTTTCCTGGAGTTGAAGTGCTCTTTCTTTATGCCTAGTCCCAGTGTCTCACGGTCCGCTTTTTTATCTGTGCACGGGTGAAAAGCTTGAACATCAGTTACGGGCAGAAAAGAGGTACGGCACTCGACCCGTATCCATTCCCTTTACCTACCCTCTGCACGTAAGAAAAGCACCCCAAACAAAGGTGTTTTTTTTTTACCGTGTCATACGAAATAAAATAGCATGCGTGCGTCGGTGCGTACGTGCCTTTGGCCGCCTGGTCCCTCTCTGTATATATCAATATATGCGATCGAAGAGTAGGGCAGAAGAAGCAGAACAAAGCAAAACAAGCAACCACGTCCACGTCAGCTTCGATGATGGGCGCCAGCTGCTGGCCTGCTGCACACAGTTCAGTTTCGTTTCCGCCACTTGAGACCGCGCCGCCTTCTCATTCTTTTTCCCTCCTCTCCTCTGCATTCTGCAGCCAGGTAACTAACCTGCACTGTGCACTGCACTGCATGTGGAATGCTCGAGGATCTTGGCATATCTGCCGTGCTGCTCTTGCAGGACTGTACGAGCACGCATTTGATCTCTACCGCGACCATTTTCTGCCGCGCCAGGCCGTGGGAGCTAGCTACTCCCTCCGTTCTAAAATGTACGTCGTTTTTGATTTTTGTGTCACAAGTTTAACTCGATTTATATAAAATACGTGCAACGTTTATATCTCCAAATAAATTTATTAAAAAACTAAATTCAAAGATCTTTCTATTGATACTAATTATGTATTATAAATGTTAATATTTTTAAATATATAATTGCTGGTAGTCGTTTCTTGGGAAGCGCAAACGACAGATATTTTGGAACGGAGGGAGTACGTCGTATACACGTACGTACATACAGTGTATACATAGCTAGAGCTAGTACGGCACTGCCCGGCTGCCTCCTCTCGTTAGTCGTTAGTCGTTTGTCCTCTGCTGCACGGGTGGGTGGAAAAACTAGAAAACGATCAGCTACTGCGTACCGACAGACAGGCGGACAGACGCGGTGAAAGTGAAACTTCGTAGCCAACGTCATCGTCTCGTACTGTCGTACAGTGCATGCATGCACCGCCGTTAACCGCGCGTCGTTGTCGTTCGTGTGCACGTAGTACTAGTTTGGAATTCAGAGAGAACGCACGCACATGCTGGACTAGCTAGGTAAACGTAAACAGGTGCAGACACGACGTACCTTAGCCCAGCTACAGTGGTCGGCGCCGCCCCGGCTGGTCTGGCTGACGGCAGAGGTGCGGTGGCGTGGTTCGGCCGGACGGCCGGCGCGCGACCTCTGTTTCCGCCGGGGTCAGCGGCGTGTGTGCCAACGGCTTTAATTTGCGTTGCGTGGCATCGGATCCGTCGACGTCGTCGTGGTCTCTGTGTCTCGCGGCTTCTCCTCTCGCTCGATGATGGTACGTGCAGAACTGTTTCGCGGTCAAAGCGATAAGATAATTAACCTGCAACCGGCACGCCGCGCCTGCAGGCTGCTGATGGCTATGACGGTGACAATGAAGATCGAGACCAGACGGCAGCTATAGGCTGGCTAGACATGCGGCGTGCGTCCATGGCGCCCCCGCCGGCACGGCCGGCACCGTTGCGCCGGGCGACGCCGTTGCATGCACAGATAATTTGAATTCTTTCTGGATTATATAAATTCTTAAAATCTCTCACAACAATTCACTCGTAAAATTCAGCTCAGCCAAACAAAATGTATTTTCCTCATGGATTCGATGGTTGCATATTCCTTTTTCAATCTATTTTACCGGCCATGAGATTATTATAAAATCAACAGTGTACATAATCTTCTTCTTCTTCTTCTTCTTCTTCTTCTTCTTCTTCTTCTTTCGATATACTCTATTCCGGTTATCAGAGATTAACCTTGTAATTTGTATACCCCTCCCCAATGAGTAGATTAATATAATGGAAGATTTAATGAGGCATGGACTATTCTCGTGAACTATCATATGAAGTGTAGTACTGAAAACATAAGAAAACAAACAAATAACGAAATAGTTAGAGGATTAAATATACCCTTGTAAGAAACCGATGTCGGCGTCATTGTGACATCAACGGCATTGTTTCCCGGATCTTTCGATATTTTGATGAAGCCTTGTCCACATAACAAAACTCATTGTAGTGGTGCGGTTTGGAAGGGGGGGGGGGGTGACAATGTGCACTAATGGGCTATATGTGTCCATAATCATAACTTTCTTTTCTTCAACAAAAAAGAATTATATTAAATGATAGTTGGATGCATCAACACGTTACGGGCACTCTAGATTACATAAATATCCATGAATAGATTTTCATCTAAATTGTATTCACGTTGTGAATGACTCCAAATCTTAAAACCAAACCTGTTCCAATCCCCAATATATACAAAACAAAATTGGTAGGGACAAACCATAACCCTAAAGACTCAATCAGCTGAAAAAAACTTATTAAAAAATAATGGATTCCCACTCCCTTCGGCCTCCGGTGATATACCGGAGGGGAAGAGAGGGGGGCCAGCTGGTGAAAGCGGAGAGAAGGACAGCGGCGCTCACGAGAAACTTGAGACTTCCTTCTCATGGTTGCATGACAGTTGCGATCTTTTCAACCGTTTGTCGGTGCAAGTTATTAAGAGATACGAGTACATGCTTGAAAGAGAACAAATAGTGTACTTTAGAGATTTCCAAACCTAGACACTTCATAGGTGTTTTTTTTTTCATATACACTTTGTAGTAGAACTTTTGCCCATGGATATTTTCATGTGAAGAAAAACACTTTCCTAATGGCCAGATGCTAATAACTCTTCAGGTATCCACTCCTGCCGTGATTTTTTCTCCATCAAGCTGAATCTCAGCCTTACATACTATATATATTTTAGGGATCTCAACCATAGCAAGTTCGAAGAAAAATCCTTCGTCTTTCTTGGGCCATCGTCAGTATTGTACTACACAATGTTGCACCTCAAGCGTATCAATCAATCAATCAAATATTCAAATATATGTGGCTACATATTGGTACACCATATGGAGAGTCCATGTAAATTCTCCCACCACCACACGCCCTCCCGCCCGTCCGTGTCGGCGTGTCGCGTCACGCGTGGCGCGCGGGTGCGGCGCGGGGGCCCAATGCAACGATCCCGAGACCGCGGGCGCCGGGTGCGCGGTTGGGGCCCAGGGGCAGCCGAGCAGGCGTGCGGGCGTTGGCGCCGTGTCGGCGAGCGAGTGGCGTCGCTGTCTCTGCTCGGCTGGTCTCGACTAGATGTCGTGTCGTCGTGTCCGGATCGGGCAGCTTAATGCCACGTTCCTTTCGTCCCTTTGCTTGCCACTGGGATCCCAGCGACGGCTGCGATGTGTCGTCTCGACGCGTCTCGTTTTTATATATATAATAAAAATAACACGCACATCCATATATATATATATATATATATATATATATATATATATATATATATATGATAGTAATCCCTGTGGCGAGAAAAATGGGTAAGTAACGACGAACGAAACCACAAAAAGAAAACATAGAATAATCAGCAACTAGGGACTCCGAGCTAGCCTACTTTGGACGCATCGACCGATCGGCCAAAGGCTGGGATTGGATGGTAACACCACCAATAACCTTCGTTCTCATGTACTACCTTGTGAGAGACGATCACACGCACCTTGATTGCCTTAGCATAAAAGACGATGTTTTACAAACAGAGACACGCAACAAAGCCAACAACGAGAGAAAGACAACAAGCTAATAAGGGCGGCTTGTTGTCGTGGGTCGCCATCCTATCGCAGTGCAATAGTATTGCAGCAGCATCTTCTTTCAAAAAAAAAAAAAAGATAGTGCAGCAGCATCTTGTGTGGTGCGCGGCGGCCAGCGGGCCGGCAGTTGGCGGCCTGCGGTTGCCGCCCGCCCAGGAGAGAGGAAGAGATCGAGAGCTGTGGCAGGCGGCGGCCGAGCGGATCGGAAGTTCCGACCCCTATCGCTGTTGGGCTTAAACTTAAAACCGCTTATTTTTTAGCTTTTTTATAGTATTTTTCTCTCATAATATATCAGCATCGTCATTTATTTTCACCGGTTTTCAGCTTCAGCGGGCCTCGATAGCCGGGTCCATCACGCGAGCGGCGTGGCTAGCTGGAGCCTGGAGGAGGCCTAGAGCCACGCAACAGAGACGCAGTATTATGTATGCATCAGACGTACGCACGAGCTAGTTCAGCAAACGTACCTACTTACGTGTTTATATATAGCATAGCATAGAAAAAAAAACAGACTATTCGCCTTTGCATACTGTTACAGTGTTACTAGTACAACTACTAGCTACGGACACTAGTAGAGAGCAGACTTTTGATCCGCAGCCGATTTTAGTTTTAGTATCGGATTTTTTTCGTCCGAGAAGAAAGATATCTTTAATCCCATTTTTAAAGAACAGTCGGTATTAAATGTTTCTTCCCAACGGCTCCCAACGGCTAGATGCTCTGGGAGAGCTTTTAGTCCCGGTTGGGGTAAAGAGCCGGGACTAAAACTCAAGCTTTAGTCACGGTTTGTGGTCAAAACCGTGACTAAAGCTTGAGTTATAGCCCGGGTTAGTATTCAAAACCGGGACTAATATTCCTCCCTGTATTTGAACCTTCTTCTCCCCCGAGCCCGAGCCATTCAAGCTCAGTGTTCTTGCTCTCTCAAGCTCAGTTTTTTGCTCTCGCTGTTCTTGCTCTCGGTATTCTTGCTCAAGGAGTCAAGCAGGGTTTGGAGCTTGGTCTACATTACTCCAAGTTCTGTTCTACGGTTGTAAAGGTTACTATCTTTATTCTCTCTTGTTTAGTTATTATCATATCTCAATTCTTGCCCTAGAAAAAATTGGATCGATATATATATATATATGTATATATATATATATGTATGTATATATATATATATATGTGTATATATATATATATATGTGTATATATATATATATATATATATATATATATATATATGTATATATATATATATATGCATGCATGATTTTTTTCTCCATTTTTATGTGTCAAGCTCAAAATCACTTGATAGTTTGTATTTTTGGTTGAAGGAAGATTAAATGAGCCGGTATACATATTTCATTGCTAATACACATATTACACATTGGTTGCTCAAATATTGGTTGCATATGTTTTAAATTTTAGGAATTTTTTAGTTTTACTTGTTAAAATACATTATTAGGAATTTAAGTGCTTTACAAATTTGAGTCTAAAGAGTAAAGAGTAGATGACGAATGCTTCCGGGTCGTCGGCCTGTCATCGGGTTCAAAAGAGGCTGAGACCAGACCTCCCTCTCATTGAGTGCGGCAAGTGCAAGAAAAAGAATGTGCTTGAGTTTTGAGTGAAGAAGGAGGGTCCCAACGAGGTGAGTCTTGGATTTTTGTCTGAATTAGAAACTAACATTTGTTCCGTGGCGATGATATTATGTTTGTTGATTTTGCTGAATTACACCAACTATGCCACATGGACTCCCTCGACAAAACAATAATGAGCTGCTATTGTCTGTAAGTGTACTTTCTTTCTGCAATTCAAATCTATCTCTCTCTATATATATATATATATCCTTACTCTCTCTCTATGTATATATGCAGCTATGAGATACAAATGTGCAAACAGAGAGGGTCTAATGAAGTTGGTCTCATTGATCCATATATTGTATTCAAACACCCTACACCTAACCCAACATGGAAAGAAGACACAGAGAAGAATCTCATGAAGTTCTTAACAAAGTAACGCGGCAAGAAACAGATACTCTTCCCCTACAACTTTAACGATCATTGGATATTGATCGTTATCGATCTTCAACAAAGCCATATGGAGATCTTAGATTCTATGAGAAAGAGCCTGAACCATATCCAAGATATGATAGATATTTTTCAAAGGTAATTTATTTCTCCTTACCTTCTTCAATTGCAGTGTTTGGAAAATATTTACATCGATCATTGGATATTTTTATTTTGATTGGCAGTGTTTGGAAAAGATTCATTGAGAAATACGACCTCAAACATTGCAAAGCACCATTGACTATAATCCCACACATGGTAAATATATATACTTAGAGGCCATTCATGTTATATATGTATATATATATATATATATATATATATATATATATATATATATATATATATATATATATATATATATATATATATATACATATATATGTATTGTCCGGATCGGATGACAATCTTTTTTGTCTTGTAAAGTGGGTTCTGCGGCAACAACCCGGGAATAACACTTGTGAATACTATGTCTGCGAGTTCATGAGGGTGTACTCAGTCAGAACTGACCGGGAGAAGCTAAAAGTACGTTAAATCGATCTCATATTAACTCACACAAATGTATATATATACATATATATATATATATATATATATATATATATATAATCATATATATTAATACCTTTCCCTTTGACTCTGTTTGAAGACTGATTATTTAAAGAAAAAGGTCCTGATAAAAGACGAGCTTAAGGCAATTTAAGAGACCATAGCAGGGTTTCTTAATGATCAAGTTTTAAATTTCTCCGGAGAATTTTACAATGACCCCAATGAATCTTGGAAGCCGGGCAATGGTGGTGATGAAGATGACTGAAGGGCATATATATATATATATATATATATATATATATATATATATATGTTGGAGTGAAAACTTTTGGAGAGGAAAACATTTGGAGTGAAAAAAGTGTTAAACTCTCTAGTGTATATATATATATATATATATATATATATGTGTATATATATATATGTATATATATATATATATGTATGTATATATATATATATATGTAGTTTGTAATATATATATGTCTTATGCCGTATTGTGCCCTTTGTCAAAACCGATACACATATATATATATATGTAAAATATATATATATATGTAATATGTGTGTGTATATGTGTGTATAGATAATTTTAAATCGAAACCATAATTTAAAAACAAAACGAATAATGAACTGAAAAAATACGAAAAAAAAGGAAGGCTTTAGTCCCGATTATTTATATAAACCGGGACTAAAAGGTTCTACAGACCCGAGGACACGTGGTCTGGACTGCAGACCTTTTATTCTCAGTTTGTGTTTCAAACCGGAATTAAAGGTCCACTTTTGATCCGGTTCTGGAAACCCGTTTAGTCCCGGTTGGATGCTCCGATCTGGTAGAGCCTCGTCGATCGATCCAAGTAAGCGCTAGCTCGTGGGTTGCAGACGTACAGTACGCTGCTACAAGCAGTGCAATGATGTAGACACATGCTGACATGCATGACATACTGCCATACTCCTACTAGTACTTCGCTTGCTTGTTGCTTCTGTCTGGAAAAACAGAGCGTGGTCAAATCTTGCTAGAACACACACGTCACCACCATTGCTTGCTTGCTTGTACACGTCACCACCCTTTGCTTGCTTTGCATTTGCATGGACGATGGTGACGTTAAAGAGCTGTATTTAAACCGGAACAAGAATGAGGTAGGTTAGACGGTCGACCACCGAATTCTAACACCATCGTCATCGGCATTCGGCAAGTAGCAGTGACTATATATCTCGGCCGGCCGTCGTCGCCTATTCAATTCCAACCTGCTGAATTAGTCCCGCCTAACCAAAGAATGAGGCGACCATGATTAGTCCTCACTCTCACCTTAATTACGCGACTCTGGTCGTGTCTCTGTCTAATTACATACTGTACAAAGGTAGGACGTATACAATGAACGGAGCCTTGCATATATGTGTATTTTTATGTATTTCATTGACGTGTGATGGTTGATGCACAAGGACAGAGAGTTTGACCGACTTGGCAAACAAACATCAAGTCATCATCGTGGCCAAAAAAGTCATTGTTGAAGGCATGTACCACGGTCCACGGCCATTTTACCAATAGAAAACTGCCGTGGAAATAATATTGTACTCCTCTATATACTTATATATACTAGTGCCACCGGGCCGGGCGGCCGTCACCATCGATGGCGTGAAAGAATTTGCCATTCCGTCGTATTGGTAATTCAAGTTGTTTTGTACATTGATGTATAGTACTCCCTCCATACAACGACACGGCGTCTAAAATCTAAAGCATAACTCTAATTTATCTTTCTATAAAAATATTTATTAAAAAGTGGTATATGTATATTTTTTATATAAACATTTTTTAAGACAAGTCAATTCATATGATTTTCACATTTTTAAACTTAAGAACTTAAAAATTATTCGTGATATATATTTATAATATTTAACTCGGAACTTTTTCAAAACAACTTAAATTATTGGCATGGGGCAACTACGGACTACCACATATGAGTAGTACTAGCAGTTGTTAGGAGTATATCATACAAACGATGCTACGGCGTGTACGTACTCGCAACGCTACTTCTACTTGCTGGTGTACGTGTTCGCTGTTTTTCAATGCGGCGACCAACAAGCAAAAGCTATGTCAACTTAGCAAAGAAATTTAAAACAACACCAGTACACTGGTGCTAGCAGAGTATAAGGCTTTTTTTTTTTTGAAAAAATAAACATGACAAGCGCATGCAAGCACCCATGTTTTCTTCCGACATGCTAGGACATCGACTCAGCAAAACTCCCCTGCGATTGATTCAAACAAAAGAATTTACCTGGTCTATGGTCAAGTTACGAGAAAAAACTGAGCCCGAAGTAAACTACAGGACGCGCGCGGTACGGTTGCTTGGATATGATGAGGCATGTTTAGGCCCCGTTTGGTAGAGCTCAAGCTCTAGCTTCTTCGAGAGGAATTACTCTCAACCAGTCAAACGTTCAAAACGCTAAATGATTCAGGTGGGGATCAGCGGAGAATCACTTCTCCATTTACACTAGGAGGTGGGAGCCGAAAAAACTTGATTTCCTGGATTCTCTTCCGCTCCCTGTTATATTTTGGTGGGGATCAGCTGAGAATCAATTCTCTGCTGATCTCCATCCTGCTCTCTCTCAAGAATCTAATGGAATCACTTCACCGTAGAATCTAGGAGTGAAGCTCTACCAAACAGGCCCTTAATTTTGCTTTTTTTTACTCCGCTGCCGTTCCAACGACTTTGGACCAGCTTGTTTGGATGCAGAAACATACGCATGGTGAATCGGTGATTAATCCCTTTTTACCTTAAAAAAAGAACTATGTATACAACGCACGGTTAATTAATTAATTAAAGAATAAACAGGTGAAAAGCGTTTAGGCATCAATTCGTGGATCGCATAAAGTAGCAGAAGGATACTACTCCCTCCATTCTAAATCCATTCTAAATGGTAAATCATCGTAGAAATCTTTAAAAGTCAAAGCATCTTAACTTTAACCAAATTTATATAAATAAGATAATAATATTTACAATATCAACTAAGTATTATTATATTTTTAATAAATATATTTCAATACTACATTTATCTGGTGTCATAAATTTTTTATTTCTTTCTATAATTTTGATCAAACGTGAGATGTTTTGATTCTTTAAGATTTTTTTGAAATAATTTACAATTTAAAATGGAGGGGTACTAGATATGAGTCGTAGACAAACAAAACCCACGGACGACGTAAATCACCTAAAATAATACTCCATTGGTGGGCTATGGAGAATAGAAACCCATGTCCAGCTCATCTAATGAAGCTGTATCGCCGCTGTGTATGGGTGTGGAAGGGAGGTTCGAGGATCTTCTTGAACGAATATATTTTTTCTTAAACTAAATACCCAACGGGTGTATAGCCACCACTTAGGGGTGGAGCTTTGTTCAGACCAAGCTGGGCCATAGCCCCCTACTCAGTTGAGTTTTCATTGTCTTGTTTATACAGTAATTATGGCACTGTTCATCGACATTTAGCAATCAATTACATAGTCTAGCCCTCTTGATTTTTTTTTTCTCAAGCTCCGTCACTGCCACCGCGGATTGAGTTTTATTTTATGTAGATCCATCCGATGCACCTCGGAGTCAGGCAGTCAGCCCCTAACGTAATTACACGAGCAGGGGGATTAGCGCCACTATCAGTTAATCAAATCCACCTATCTTTCAGTGCTGGGTGGGATTATACTATGGATCCATATTGCATGGGTCGCGTCGTAGCCAAGCCAGGCGACCATGCGTGCACCTGCCGTGTAGTCTCGATGAATCGGCAGATCCAAGGCGCGAGGGCCGCTGGCCTGCACCCCCGCACCCGCACGGCGTGGCTGTCGCTGCCGTTGTCCGCGCGCCATGCCATGCACGCACGGGCGCCCCGGTCGTGGTTTCTTTACGCGCTCCGATATCCGGCGAGAGGAAACCGCGCCGCCTCCATCGGCTGCCTGCTTCTCCTGTGCCTGCATTCTGCGAGCCTAGTTGCCGCCTGCGGATCCCCAGGCACATCGGGTTCCATTCCAATTTCCGTCGGGTTCAGAAAACTTGTGGGTGAGCTGCCTAGGCTCCGTCGCCTGGTGTCGCTCCGTGTTCCCCGCGACCACGGACCAGATCATCGTCATCTTTGTGCCGAGGAATTTTTCAAGCTGGGTCTGGGAGGCCCGTTTGGTTTCTACGCTTTGTAGAGCTTCGTGTGGGCCGAACAGATGCATATGGACCTGCTATGGATTCACAGGTAACGTATAGCCCATCAAACTTCTTTGTGCCGTAGCCTATCAAACTAAATGGGCTGCAGAAAAAATTAAGGCTCCATTGTATGTCCTCTTGGGCCTTGCCAACCATATATAGCCGTGGCGCGAAAATTCGCACGGCAACCAAACATTCACAGCGAAACGTCCCGGAGCCCAGTGGTTACATGTAATAGTAGCTCCTGTAATTTAAAAAAACTAAGGCCCCCCTTTGGATAAAGGGGAACCGATCCCTATGGTTTTACTGACATCATTGCCCCTTTGAATCACGAAGGAGAAACGTAGGAAGCAATCCAGAGGATTCGTTGTTCCCTCACTGTAGCGTAGGAAAGAAAAAATCCACGCCGAGCTCATGGAAAATGTAGGAAACGACGGGGCGCTAGAGGATGGGGACAGACTGGTGACCGAGTCTGGCAGCTCCCTCTCGCAGGTAGCGCTGCCCGGAATCCACGCCGGAGGCAAGCATCGTCGCTGGGGCCGAGCCGCCCCGTCCACGCGGGTGGTGGAGGAGGACCTCGACGCGGTGGTGGTGGAGGACCTCGATGGCCGCACGGATGAGCGAGGTGGGCAGGATGACCTGCACGCGGCGGCTCCGACTGCGTCCTCCGCGACGGCGTGTGCTGCCGGCAGCGACGCCGGAAGCAGAGCTAGGGATGGAGGCGGCGGATCCGACTCCGTCCTCCGCGATGGCGTGGGCCCACGGCGACGGCGCTGGAACCGGAGCAGGCAGAGTCCGGCGCTTCATCCAGATAGAGGGAGTCGGAGAGGAGAGGGGGCCACTCGCGCCGTGTCTGCCTCGCCGGAGGGCGAGCAGGCGACCACCTTGTGATAGATCGAGACGGAGGACAAGGGAGAGGGAGAGGGGATGCTCGCCGGGTGCTAGATCCAGACGGAGGGCGAGCAGGCGAGCGGCGGAGGGGGCACTAGAGGAGGGGTCGAGCTGAAGGAGGGCGAGGAACGGAGGGAGCCGAGCTGGAGGATGGGGGCGGTCGGAGGGAGCAGAGCTGGAGGATGGGGACGAGCGAAGGAATCGATCTGGCTTTCCTACGGTTTCGTTTCCCACGAAGTTGTTTCCTATGGTTCGCCTGTGTTTGTCCCGTGGAACCAAAGGGGCCCTAAGTATAAATTCATCTTGATGAATAATTTAATGAACTTGATTAATTTAATGATATGGATGCTGATACGTTTTTCTTTAAATTTAGTATAAAGTGGATGATTTTAGTTTAGAAAAACTAAAATGAAATACTCCATCTCAAATTACGATTTATTTTAAAAATTTTAGAAAGTTAAAGCAACAAAAGTTTATTCAAATTTAAAATAATAGTTTTTTATGATACCAAATAAATATAATGAAGTTCTATATTAATATTTTCATAGATAGTATATCAATTTGATACCATTATTTTTTATTTTTTTATAATTTAAATTAAACTTAAGATGTTTCGACTCTATGAGAAATTATACTTATAATTTGCAATGGATGGCGTACAGTTAAAAAGAAATCGTGCTCTCGTAGCTTCGACTCCTCGATAAGAAACAGTTCCGACTTCTCTAGATCTTTTTTTTCAACGAGCTGTTTTTAAGAAAACCATTTGTGGTAATAACAGTGTCAAAGGTACTGTAATTGGCATTTCACTGCAAAGCACGGCGTAATATTTTTCAAGAAAAAAAAAATAGAACGCCGTAATACTTGGTGAGTTCGCGTGTGGAGACGAAGGAGGCGGTGGCCGCTGGCTGAACTTTACCGAAACGTCTTCAGTCTTCAGAGCGCACACTCGTGGCGGTCGTGGTACCGGCCTTTTCCGCGGCGATCTACGCCTCTCCGTCGTCCTCACGAAACCCTAACCCACGCATCCGCCCTCCATCCATCCTCCGAGCCCGCCTCCGCCCACGCCGCCCCCAAACCCCAAACCCTTCCCCCCGCTGCGGTCCCGGCCGATGGGCGCAGACAAGCAGCCATCCCCGACGCGGAAACGCGACCGCGAGGAAGAAGGGGAGGAGCTCTCGGACGGGGGCGCCGCCGAGAAGCGGCCGCGCGCGGAGGGCGCGTCCCTGCTGGGGCTGGCCACCTACGAGGACGAGGAGGAAGACGAAGCGGCCAGGGGCCACGCGAATGGCCGACGCGCGGTGGAGCCTGAGGGGGAGGAGGACGAGGATGATGACGATGAGGAGGACGACGTGAGGAGGGCTCCGGAAAGGAGGCCCAGGCAGGTAGAGCTGCGCCGGGACTGCCCGTACCTCGACACCGTGAACAGACAGGTGCACTTGCATTTATATGTCAATTCGTGTGCCCTGGTGCGAATTAGCTCAGCTGGCTTAAACAAACTATTGTTCACAGTACAAGAGTGACCTGAGATAGACGAAGTACTATTTACTGTCGAATTATCAGTTATTGATTCTGCTAGAAATGTATATAATCTATGTGACATGAAGACTGAAATGGCTGATTAACATGAACTCCTACAATCATAACTTATAATATAGTTTACCAGTTGCCAGTATCTTCAAAGGGAATTCCAGTATTATAGCCGAGTAGCATCCTAAAAGCTCCTGACGTTTGTCTGTGCTATGCCTGTTCATCTTGGTAGACTGTCCAGCATAGTATAATAGTTTATTTATATTAATTATAATAGTTTATTTATATTAATTACATATGACTACTGTGAGGCCCTATTTGGATCACCTAGGTTTAATTGGTAGTCCACTAGTTGTGACTAAAGTTTAGTCCTGTGCTATTTTGATACAAGGACTAGTAGCTATTAGTCCACTTTAGCTCCTCTTTGCCAACTAGTGAACTAGTTATTGGTTGCGGTATGGACTGAAAATCACTCCACTCATTAGTTCACCTGTTTGGATGGCCTTGGACTAAATTTTGGTGACTAAACTTTAGTCCTGGTATCCAAAAACAGGCCCTTGTTGTGTGTATGTTATATATCTACAATCTGTACTCTGCTGGCTTATTTCTTTATTGATCTGGTCCGTTTAACATTTTCTTTTGATCTGCTCCGTGTAACATTTTTTCATTACATTTGTGGTTAGCTGTGTTCATTTTATGCTACTTTGCAGGTTCTTGATTTTGATTTTGAGAAGTTCTGTTCAATCTCCTTGTCAAATTTGAATGTGTATGCGTGCTTGGTCTGTGGAAAATATTTCCAAGGAAGAGGGTTGAAATCTCATGCATATACGCACAGTCTTGAAGCTGGCCATCACGTTTTCATTAATCTTCAAACCGAGAAGGCTTACTGTCTTCCTGATGGATATGAGATTAATGATCCATCGTTAGAAGATATTCGGCACGTTCTCAATCCAAGGTGCTTCTCCATTTCTTATAACATTACATTCCAACATCACTTAATGCCTTTGGCAGCGAAGACTGTTAATTGTCATACTGTTCTGGCAGGTTCACTAAAGAGCAGGTTCTAAATCTTGACAAAAATAAACAGTGGTCGAGAGCACTTGATGGCTCCAATTATCTACCTGGAATGGTATGTATCCTTGAAATTGACAGGAGGGCTTTGGGTTACCTGCTGCACTTTCTTTGCTATGCTGTGGAATCTTCTTTAATCAATTCTATCAAAACATTTATTTTCTGGTCTGGGAAAACTTTTTGTTGGTGTATCACGAAATAGCTAGCAAATGCATTTTAAAGATTTTTTGCACTACTACGTGAAGCCTGAATATGTTGTGGACTTGCATACAAACACTGTCCACTTAACTGATCATAGCAGTTTTTCTTCAGTTGATCTTTTGGATTTTACTATTCTGTTATATGAATGACACTATACCTAATCTCACGAATATACTTTTATTGCACATGTAAATTGGGTCTTTTGCTATTGATGCTTTATTGCCTTTTTATCTCATATATAATCACTGGTCTGTGCAGGTGGGTCTTAACAACATCAAGGAGACTGATTTTGTGAATGTCACAATACAGTCATTAATGAGAGTTACGCCTCTGAGAAATTTCTTTCTAATCCCTGAAAACTATCAGCATAGCAAATCACCGTTGGTACATCGTTTTGGGGAATTAACACGTAAGATTTGGCATGCTAGGAACTTCAAGGGCCAGGTTGGTTTATTAAATCAGTTTGCAGCATGTTTCATCCTACCCCTTTGTATTAATTGTACCCTTTGTTTTCTGTTCAGGTTAGTCCACATGAGTTTCTGCAAGCAGTTATGAAGGCCAGCAACAAACGGTTTCAGATTGGTGTACAGTCAGATCCAGTGGAATTTATGACATGGCTCTTGAACACACTGCATGCGAAACTAAAAAGCTCAAAGAAGAAAAACAGAAGCATAATACATGATTGCTTTCAGGTTAGCTTTTCTGGATAATTGGACATCAACTGTGTAATTGATATCATTTCAGCAACTTATTAGGTCACATTGGAACTGTTCTTGCAGGGAGAACTTGAAGTTGTTAAGGAGGTTCATAGGAAGCATATAATGGAGAAAAGAGAGGATGGTGATGAGCTGAATCGTGAGGCAGGTTCAGTGGTTGGAACAGATGGAATTGTTACTGAAACATCTAAGGTCCCATTCCTGATGCTCGGTCTTGACTTGCCACCTCCACCTCTTTTTAAAGACGCCATGGAGAAAAATATCATTCCACAGGTATGTTTCCCAAGCACATATGTAGTTTTCTGGTTATGATCTCATGTGGATGTGTAGTTTGATGCTTATAGGATGATGATGTGGGCTGCTAAGATTTCTGGGAGTGATTTGAGAACAAAATAAAGAACATTACAATGTGCTTGAGCATCCATGTATCTGTGAAGCATGGTTCTCCTGTCTCATTGCTAGAACTATTTTGGAGCATGTTTCTTAAATATTCCTTACACCTTACATATAGGACTCACCTGTGAACAGCCGTAAGACGATATCTGTTACACAAATGTTATGGCTTAGCACTTCAAACTTAACTTCACTATAATCCCATGCTTTTAGTTTTGCTCTTGTTTAGGATAAAGAATATGCTTGCTCTTATAGTGTTGCTTGAGTAATGCTTACTTGCTAGTACTCCTGCAGTTCCAAACTATAGTTCACTTTGAGTTTGTCCTAAGTCAAACTTCTTTGGCTTTGACCACGTTAGAAAAATATATTCATATTACAAGTTCAAATGAATTATTTATCAAAACATATTGCATGAAGAATCTAATGAAACAAATCTAATGTTCTAGATGTTGGTGGATGTTTCTATAAACTGAGTCAAGGACAAAGCTGAAGTTTTACTATAATTTGGAACTGAGGGAGTTGTACATGTTAATCTGATCTTTGCAGTCCACATGAATTTCCTTGGAGCGTAGACATCTTACAGTCACAGAATCTGTTTATGTGTCCATGTTACATATTGACCACTTGTGTCATTGTTAAATACCATGACGTTAAAGACTTTTTGGGTCAAATGACTTATAACCTCTATGGCGCCTAACTGAGTGCATTGTGTGAATGACATTTTCTGAAGCATTTTTTTTTTTTAAAATCTGACACCCCATTTGAAACCTTGTCATTTCTTTCCATGTTTTTCCCCAACTTTGAGATTTTTTTTGTGTGCGCGCGTGTGGGTGAGGGGTCTAGTTTTCTGCGGCTGGGTATATACGTATTCTAAATCTGTCATACTGTTCAGGTACCATTATTTAACATACTGAAGAAGTTTGATGGTGAGACTGTGACAGAGGTCGTTCGACCATCCATTGCCCGAATGAGGTACCGAGTCACTAAACTGCCAAAGTATTTGATCCTTCATATGCGAAGGTTTACCAAAAATAACTTCTTTGTTGAGAAAAACCCTACTCTAGGTGAGATTTTGCGCTTGCTTGATTAAATTTGCTGTCATGTTCCCTGGTAACTGATTCTAATTCTAATTCTAATATGTTTTAATCTTCAATGTGACAGTTAATTTTCCTGTGAAGAACTTGGAGTTGAAGGACTACATTCCATTACCCAAGCCGAAAGAGAATCATAAGCTACGTTCGAAGTATGACCTCATAGCAAACATTGTCCATGATGGCAAACCAGGCGAGGGATGCTACAGAGTATTTGTACAGCGGAAATCTGAAGAGGCCTGGTACGTTCCTCAGCAGTATCTTCATGGAATTGGTTTTGTGAGTCTCAGTAATCTCGATTTAATCATTTGATATTCTCCTCAGGTACGAGATGCAGGATCTCCATGTTACTGAGACTCTGCCTCAAATGGTAGCTCTCTCAGAAACCTACATGCAAATATATGAGCAACATGAATGAGCAATTGGCAGTGATCATCACGTGGCCAGTAACATGTCCTAATCTTTGGAGCAGTTTTTTTTTGGGGCGGAATTTTTGTAGTATCTTCACACATGTCCAAACTTAATTTCTTGACAAGTAGAGCTTGATGAACTGTACTTGGGCCGTCAGGTCGATGCTATGGAGGCAGAAACATGGTGAATTGTTTTTAGAGCTGCTTTGGCACCCGGCCGGCTAAAGATGCGCCGGGTTAAAGATGAACACTTACCCACATGTCATATTTGTAGCGTAGCCTGTATCTGTTGTGATTCAGAACGCTTTAAGCCGTTGTTTGAAGCTTATAAAGTATAATAATTTTATATGCTCGTGCATGCAACTCAGGGATTATGGCAAACAATTTCATTCTGGTAAAAGCCATGTACCTTTGTGACTGATTGCTGCTATGCTCTAGATAGTGGTCTAGAGTATACTTGAAGTTCAATCATCGTGTTACGTGATGATGTTATTGACACGACGTCATACTTCGATGCTACTGCCATATCCGGGTTCCAGTTGTGCTGCAGCATCTGCTAATCGATTTCTTGCTTTTTTTTTTGAAAGTCAAAATAAGTGCGTATAAACTGAAGCGAACTGACACGCCATGCTATCTGACCGGCGTATCAAAGTTTGTGTAAGTACAACTGTGACAGGGTGGTTCTGCTCCAGTTCGAAATTCGATTATCCATCAATCAATTTTTTTTAGCACAACTAAATGCCTGTTTGGATTTTAAAGCTAAATTGTAGCTGGGGTGTTTGATCCTCTGCCTAATAAACTTAGCTAAACTTTAGTTGGGTTGAAGTAGCTAAACTTTAGCTGGTCTTTTAGCTAAGCCGTTTGGATTCCTAATTGGGTTGAAGTAGCTAAATTTTAGGTGGTCTTTTAGTTAAGCCGTTTGGATTCCTTAGCTAATTTAGCTAATTAAAGTTTAGTTGGTGGATCTAAAAATAAGATTTTGGGAGCTTATCCAATCTGGTGGAGTCTCGCCGAGGGAGGAGCAAACGCTAGGAATGGCATTAGTGAGGACTGCGGGAAGCCGGGAAGGGATCGACTGAGACTCAGGAAGACATATTAGGCCTTGTTTAGTTACACTGCAAATTACAATTACAACTAGTCACATCAACGTTGCGGCACATGTATGAAACATTAAATGTAGACGAAATGTTTGCATGTTTGTACTTTTTGCATGTACATCAAGAGACGAATCTTTTAAGTCTACTTGGGCCGTGATTGATAAAAGTTGTCAAATACAAACGAACGTGTTACAATGCAGAATTACAACTGCAACCGGTAACTAAACGCAGCCTTATTGACTGACGAGGATACCCCAAGCCATCGATGTTTGTTTGATGACAATGGATAACGAACATTGGTACAATATCTTAAACATTGTCATTATGATTTGAGATTTGAGTTGGACTAGCTGACCCGTGACTAACCAAAAGTCCGTTCGTAGCAATAATTTTCCCTGGCATTCTTTTCCCACACGATCAGTAAAGGTTCAGAACTGGTCAAATGTTTACACGAGAATCATCGACGTTTCCTCGTAGAAATTCACGCTCTGCATCACTGCGTGCCGTCTCTGCCGCAACCACTTCAGCTCTGCCGGTTTTCTTCTTGCCCAGCGCGTCCATAGTCCTGTGAGTCCACGGTCCACGGTCCACGGTGTCAGCTTCGCCTGGGACCCCGCCCGTGGCAGCTTGTTGCAAGGCTCGGTCAGAGGACAGAACTGACATTTCTCATAACTAATTAGCCGTATAAATCAGATGCGTGATGTCACTGGAACTGTTTACTGTAGATTTTGTATGATAAACATGATTGTCTCTTTTTTTTTGTAAGAAAAGAACATGATTTATCTCTTTCATGCAACTGTCTTAACTACAGGACCATGTAACGGTCAAAATGGCAGTAAAGTGCAGACAAAATAGAAAAAAATTAAAACTTTATCACATGATAGCGAATTTTAGGTGTCAAATACCTATGCATTTTCTGAGGTAAAACTCGGTTCGTATCGCTCAGTTTTGGTGTTGCTTTTGTCGACCCATAAAAAACCAACGAGGTACAAAGAACTCTCCTCAGGTCAAATTTCGTTGATGATGTGAAACGCAAAAAGGTCAGATGAAAGGTCAATACGAGGAGTAATATTTAAAGATTACCATCGTAGAAAAATGATCCTAGTAGACTATAATTTGCCAACTTTCAAAGGACAAAAGGAATGAAACATACTAATATACCATCTTTGAATATTGCCGCAAAATACAAATCGAAATGAAAAGTAGGCATACCATCTTTGAATATTTCCTTTTTAAAAATACACATCCGACCAGTCTCTCTCTCTCTCTCTAAAAGCAAAACCGTCCAAAGCACACCTACCGCCCAGAGTCAGGCACTTTGCACCTGTAAAAAAGGCACCACCTTTCCTGGCTTCATACACAGAGGGGAGCAGCCACGCTGCAGCAGCCAGCAGGAGAGGGGAGGCCGTCTGTCCACTGTCCAGTGTCCACGCTTCACAGAAGAGAGAGATGGCGATGCGGATGGCGGCGGCGGCAGTGGCGCTGGTGGCGGTGATGTGCGTGCTGGCGCCCCGAGCGGCGGCGCAGACGCCGAACACGCCGAGCTGCGCGGCGAATCTGGTCTCGTGCGCGCCGTACATCAACGCCACGGGGACGCCGCCGGACACCTGCTGCAGCCCGCTCAAGCAAGCCGTCCAGAACGACCTCAAGTGCCTCTGCGATCTCTACGCCTCGCCGGAGATCTTCAAGGCCTTCAACATCAGCCTCGACCAGGCTCTTGGCCTCTCCAAGCGCTGCGGCCTCAGCGACACCACCGCCGCCTGCAAGGGTAATTCTACTTTCCCTTTAATTTTACCGCAGTAAACAAATGTTCTTCCTTAATCCTATATGTGTTCACATGAGGTTTTCCAGCATCCGATTAGTAGCGATCAGTTGCAAAAAAAAAAAGAAAAAGAAAAAAGTAAAGCATGCATCTTTAGCGATCAAACTGCCATACTCAGTGATCGATCTGAGCAAGTAGGCATCAGCTGGAGTTAGACTCGATGCAAATGACTAAACAACAAGCTAGCAACACAGGGCCGGGCAAGTGTGCAAAGGGCCCGTGACTTGCGTTTCCGCGTTAGTTGCTACTGGCGTAGGCAAGTTGGGTACGTTGCCATCTCCATCAGGTCAATGACAACTCAGGGAAACAAACATCTGGTAGACCGTAGATGCGAAGTTGCGAACATTGAAACGAGACCCATGGTCGGTGATGATTAAGGCTCAGAGCCATTAAAATTATAGCTTCTGTATGTACGTTTTCTCAGTCTGACCCGTGACGAGCATGAGCTTACTTTAATCTAGATGCGTGCCAGCTTGTTTTCCGTTAAAATACCATGACCTCATCCTCTCAGCTCAGTCTCGGCAGTAGAAATCTAGGATAATATTTACAAGTCCATTCAGAAATAGACCCTTTTTCTTAAACCAGGGCATCAGTCTGCTGCCACTGGTTGCGCAACTCGCGCATGTTGTTTTCTCCAAACTCCTGCTTATTAATATAATGCCGGAATATTCCGGATCTTTCAAAAAAAAAAAAGAAAAGAAATAGACCCTTGGTTTTGTTTAGTATACTTTCGTATTGTGGGTCGATCTGCATAGGGGTTCAGAAATTCTACTTTGGAAGCCACATAAGGAAACACCAAACCTTGCAATTTGGCATTAGGTGTGCTGTATCTATCCAATCCAGGTGTTCCACTTTATTCTACATTAGCTGCACCACACGTAGTTTTTCTTCAAATAATTTTGATGTATATCTTTTGTTTTCTGATAAACGTCTTTAAACTTTCATTTTACAGGCCTTTCTCCTACACAGTCTCCTCCAGGTAAACTATAGTGCTCTCCCCTCTTGCTTTGCTTGGTTACAGCACTTCGTTGTGTGATATCTTGCCAACTGGAACTTCCTCAATTACCAAACAAAAGATTCTTGTGTTTAAAATTCAACTGTGATTTTAAGGAAAATTGTTTCAAGTCATATATACTGCGTCAGAAACTTTTCAGAGATTATGTTACTTAACGAAGGATGAAACACATTCAAATTGAGTAATCGAACCCTAACCAAGTGAGGGCACATCGATTGCACTAGCACGCTTAAAGTTTCTGTGTGGTTAGGCATGGTCCCAAGGATAACTATTGCCAACAATGTAGTGCATTCATTTGTAGATTGGATCTCTTCTGTATGTGTATGCTCATTTGGAAAACCAGTTATTGGCAGAAGCCACCAGCCACTGGAACAGATAATAAATGCATTACAAAGTAGGAATTTTCGCCTGCTTATTTATAGTGGTGATAGGATTGCTACCAAACAACTACGTCAAGAGTATAATTTCATCGTAATTGATGGCGTCCGAACACTGCTTCACATGAACAGTTTGTTCTCAAATGAAGCTGTGCTCAATCTGTTGGGCCTGGCTAACAGAGTGATGCTCGTAGTGTTTTAGCGATGTTGCTTTTACATGTTAGTCACCAAACTTGCTAATTTTCTATGGTTGGTTGTTTCAGCTCTTAACTTTGAAGTTCGAAGCAGTGGTTCAGTGCACTCTGCCCCCCGCCAACACACACCAAAACTCATTGTTTAAATGGAACTATCAACTAAACTCCTTTAACTGAATTAACTCACATGACATGTCAACCGCAAATTAATCTCAAACAGGAAGAGATCTTGAATGAACCTCTATGTTTCTAAACAGCGCCTAGACAATGCACTTCGTCCTCACAAACTCCTTGGTACTTGCAGGTTCACCATCAGGTGGTGGCAGTGGCAGCAACGCCGGTCATCGCACTCTGTCAGTCGGTTTCCCAGGATTGATGAGCTTGTTCCTAGCCCTGTTGTGGTCTGTATTGGCCTAAAGTTTACCATGCTGCAGTGGACAATGCTTGTCTTAGCCCACAGTAGATGATTTGCACCTACGACATTTGTTTTGCTGTGTATTGATATGGCCAGCCAGTAGACCGGTGTATCTGAATCAGAAGTTCTTTTGCTGTGTATCTTATATATGGTCAGCCGGTAGAGTGGTGTATCTGAATCAGAATTTCTCATTGGTTTCTTCATGGTGTTTGTATTAGACTTGTATTAGACTGCACAATTAAATGAAAGGTTCTTGCTAGTTGCTACCATGTACTGTATATGTGCTTCATCATGGTACTAGTCACTAGTACAGATTACTGAACGACTCGTCCACTTCCATGTGGAAGGCGAAGCCGCCACTACAGTGAGAGCTCTAGTGGAGGCGAGTTTGCTCCGGGAGGCAGGAGGTTGAGACTGCAGAAGGTATCCGGCGAGCAGCCAGGTGTAGATGCCAGGGAGGAGGGGGAGGGGAGGTGTTAGCTGCCGAAGCGCTCTGCTCCGGCAAGCGACGGCTACGAGCCCCAGCTAAGGGTTTTTTTCCTGGCCGTCCGATGCGGCTTTGTGCGGCCCAGATCGAAGCGTAGGGAACTGGAGGACGTTTCCGTAGGAGGCCCTCAAACTATTCTTTGTTTCCGTCTACGCTCTCAGAATTTGGATCGCGATGAATAATCGCCATCCAAACTGGAGCTATCGCTGACCGCTCGATCAATCATAGGCGGCCTTGATTGAGCCAAAGGAAACGGCGATGGGATCTTTTGCGGAAGCACCCTAGAACCCTTCCATTTTTCAGCGACTTCCACGGCTCGCCTCCGCATCCCACTTTCTGTCGCTCCCGAGCTCCGGCGAGCGGCGGCTGCGGCGGTGGCAGCGGAGAGGAAGGCCGAGCGAGCAGTATAACGCCGTAGGCACAAACCACAAGGGTATATCAACTGCTAGCGGAGGGAGACCCAGCACGGGAGCTCTAAAGTAGCCCTCAAAGCTGACCAACTGAGCGTCCGCCGCAATGCTCTCGCGCGCCGCCGCCATCCGCCGCGGCGCTGCGGCGGCGTTCTCCACGGTCTCGGAGAAGCCGGAGACGGGGCTGTACGGCTTCGACGTGCTGCGCACGGCGAAGGGGTTCCGCCGCTTCGTGGACGATGCCATCGAGCGGTAAGGGGGGAAGCCTGAAGGCCTACAGCATTCTCCAGCCCCTAACAAATTGTTGGGTACTAAATCTCATTGAAAGTTTGCTCAAACTCACAGGTCGGACGAACTAGTGGCACATGTTGCGCGGCTGCCGCCGTCCATCGAGATTGTCCGCACTATGGATGAAATTTCCAATACAGTAATCCACCTTCTCTGCTAGTAGTTTTCTGAATCTATCTGTTTGAGTTGACACGGCGTAGCTGATGTGTCTATGTCTTGATGGTGTTGTTAGGTTTGTTCTGTCATTGATTCGGCTGAGCTGTGCAGGAATACACACCCTGATAGGTGATTTTGTGCTTCTCATGCAATTTGGGTACTGGTTGGTACTGTCTCTTCTCGTTTGAATTGAAGATATACTTGTGTGCTAGGGAGTTTGTGGAGGAGGCAGATAAGGCGTCGATGAGGATTTATGAGCATCTTCAGGTGAGCTTGACATTGAACATTGCTTGATGTGGACTTGGACTACTATCTGCAATAGTGGCTGGTGACCTTAAAAGTATTATGATAGGTCGTCAAACACTCTTGCGAAACCTTGCCATCCTTTAGTTAATTGCAAAAAGTCTGAAATCTAATCACGTGATCAATTAATAGTAACATTTTGATTTATCTCACTGCAGTACCTGAATACAAACACTACTTTGTATAATGCTATACTGAAAGCTGAGGGTGAAAGTGTCCTACTCACAGAGGAAGCTCGAAGAGCAGCAACTACCTTGCGTATCGACTTTGAAAAAGGAGGGATTCATCTTCCTAAAGGTTGCCTAACTGAACTTTGTATTTCTTTTTCTGTACTAATAACATTTGACTCTTAAAATAAATCAGAGTTCTCCTTTTTGGCAGATAAACTTGAGAATGCTAATCAGCTGAACCTTGAGATTGCCCAACTGGGTAGAAAGTAGGTACATTAATTGGACACTTTTCCTTTTGCTTTCTATAAAAGCTGGGTATTACCTCTGTAAAAAAAATAATTAATTGGACACTTTCTTTTTATATTTGTTATCATCTTTGCTGTTGAATTGCTTTGTAATCTGTATTTTAGTTGCATGTTTTCAACCCATATATTGGCAAGTAATTTCATCACTTAACAGCATGGCTTTTTAGTAAGCTATATATGTTCCAATTCTTGATGTTTACACAAGCCCTAGAGTCTCTTTTATCTTGAAAAATAAATTTCTTCTTGCTTCTTTGCCAGTTCTGCTAAATGATGAAAATAACTGAGATGTTTGGAATGGCCTACTAGTTGATTCTTGTTCTTTCAGTGCTTGAAGTATTGGGATTTTTTTTTCTATATGCCAGTAGTCTTGATGTTCTTAATAAAGAAATTAGGTTGCATGCATTGAATATTTTCAGGTTAAAGAGTATATGTGTTGAGTTATTGCATCTATTCAAAAAAAAAAAAATGATGATTGCCTTTGATATTTTTCATTTATTTCTGAAAAACGAAAAAAGGGTGTTGGCTGATTTTAAACTATTTTGCTCCATTGTGCACCTATTATGTGGGCAACTAGTTGACCCCATTGTCAGCCAAATAGCCCTATAAACTGTGGAATGGAACTCTGTTTGTTTTGCTAGAAACTTTTATGGACTGTTTGACTACATCTCTCTGTGGATCCTTTTGCTTTCCCTTTGCTGTGCAATGCCTCATTTTAGTGAATTGACTAGTTGCTTTAGAATTTATGCTTAGATTGTCGATTGATACTGCCTTTTGGTGATAGTGTATACTTTTTTTTTTTTTGGGCTGTGCCAGGTTCAATGAAAATGTAATGAACAAACCAGGTTTTGTGGATGTATATCCAGCTTCACGGATTCCAAGGAATATGCAGCATCAGTTCAAGTCTGTTTCCCGTTTTAATACTAGCAAACGGATGAACACTGAAAAACAAAAAGGCCTAAGGATTGTAACAGAATCAGGAAATCTATCAGCAGCACTAAGATGGATTTCTGATGAGGAAGTAAGTTTTGTTCCACTTGCAAAACATCTCTAGTATTCATAGAACCAAATTTTGTAACTTGGATAGAGATGTCTCTATAGCATCGAACAATTCTTGTATTTCTTGTGTCACCACTAACGTTTTCTCTTGATTGATTCAATGAGTATGGTTGCATATTATTATTTCAATCCCAGTGGAAGTCTAACTATTTTAATTTTTTCAAAGGTCAGAAAACAGGTATATATTGTTGGGAACTCTGAACCTCGTGAAAATATTGGCGTTCTTAATGAACTTATACATGCTCGTGATGAACTTGCAAAGGTAGTGTATCTTCGTCGTACTATGAAGTTTTATTGGTTGTATTATTCAGATCATAGCATTGATCTTAACGGTAACTCGTGGTGCACAACTGCCCTAAATAATTGAGTAACATAGTTTCCTCTGTTCATGGACTTACAGATTATGGGATGCAAATCGTATGCTGAATTTGCTATTCGTCCTAACATGGCCGCATCAGCCGATGTAGTCATGTCTTTTCTTGAAGATTTGAGCAACATTGTTAAGCATAAAGCTGATGAGGTTTGAATGGATTCAACTAATATTGATATATTTTGGCAATACGCATTGCAGTGTTCTGTCTGTTGAAATGCGCCATTAAATTCTATGATCCATCTCTCTCTTGATAACATCTCTTATGCAGGAATTTAAGATCATACAGAATTTCAAGAGAAGAACATGTAATGACGAGAGCGGCGAGCTAGAACCGTGGGATGAAGATTTCTTCATTGGAATGATGAAATCATCTGTATATGACCTGGACGCTTCAGTATGTGCTAAACTGAGAAGCTTCTCCATGTTAGAATGAGTAGATTGGATTATTGGGCTAACCCTAGAAGGGTAGCTATATACCAGTGCATACATGGGCCTCATGGGCTTAGCCTCATGGGCCTAATACACACACTCTAACACCCCCCCGCAGTCTGGACTACCGGCGCAGCGGAGTACAAGACTGGATAAGACAGAAAACAAGCACAATACACAGGATCCCCCCCGCAGCCACAACTAGCCACTGGTGATGTTGAGGCTGGAGCGAAACTCGGAGAAGGTCGAGGAAGGGAGGCCCTTGGTGAAGATGTCCGCAAACTGGGAGGTGGTCGGGACGTGAAGGACGCGGACGTCGCCGATGGCCACACGGTCGCGGACGAAGTGAAGGTCAATCTCCACATGCTTGGTCCTCTGGTGCTGCACAGGGTTGGTGGAGAGGTAGACCGCGCTGACGTTGTCGCAGTAGACGAGCGTGCTCCTGGCGAGGGGGCGGTGAAGCTCAGCCAGGAGTTGGCGGAACCAAGCAGCCTCGGCCACACCGTTGGCCACGGCGCGGTACTCCGCCTCGGCACTGGAGCGGGAGACCACCGGCTGGCGCTTGGACGACCAAGAAGACAGCGTAGCCGGAGGTGGAGCGGCGGGTATCCGGGCAGCCCGCCCAGTCAGCGTCGGTGTAGACAACCAACTCAGCAGAGGAGGACCGGCCGAGGAACAACCCATAGGCAAGGGTACCGCGCAGGTACCGGAGAAGCCGCTTCATAGCAGCAAGGTGGGGCTCCCGTGGAGCATGCATGTAGAGACACAGCTGCTGCACGGCGTAGGAGATGTCAGGCCGGGTGAAGGTGAGGTACTGGAGCGCGCCAGCAAGACTCCGGTAGGCGGTAGAGTCCGCGGGGCCAAGCAACGAACCCGCGGCCTCTGACAGCTTGCCCTGAGTGTCGACTGGGGTGGAACAGGGCTTGCAGTCAGTCATCCCTGCTCGCTCCAGAATGTCACGAGTGAACTGTCGCTGGCGGAGGAACAAGCCTGAAGGTCGGGGCTCAATAGTGACGCCGAGGAAGTGATGGAGCACACCCAGATCCTTCATGGCAAACTCTGCCTGGAGAGAGGCAATGATGCGCTGGAGCAGAGACTGGCTGGAGGCGGTGAGAACGATGTCATCCACATAGAGAAGCAAGTAAGCAGTCTCACCCCCATGGTGGTATATGAACAGCGAGGTGTCAGACTTGGCCTCTGCGAACCCAAGAGTCAGCAGGAAGGTAGCAAACCGAGAGTACCAAACCCGAGGTGCCTGCTTAAGCCCGTAGAGAGACTTGTTGAGCCGGCAGACCAAGTCAGGGCGAGAGGAATCCACAAAACCTGCCGGCTGGCTGCAGTACACGGTCTCAGTCAGAGTGCCATGGAGGAAGGCATTCTTGACATCCAGCTGATGCACAGGCCAGGAGCGCTCGAGAGCCAGGGAGAGAACTGTGCGGACGGTAGCTGGCTTCACCACTGGACTGAAGGTCTCATCATAGTTAACACCAGGCCGCTGAGTGAAGCCCCGGAGAACCCAACGAGCCTTGTACCGCTCCAGGGAGCCATCGGCTCGACACTTGTGCGTCCAGAGCCACTTGCCAGTGACGACATTGGCACCAGGCGGGCGCGGCACTAGGTCCCACGTCTGGTTGGCCAGGAGGGCCGCGTACTCCTCTTCCATCGCACGACGCCAGTGAGGATCCGCCAAGGCGTCGCGGACAGAAGAGTGTACAGGAGAGACCTGCGGGTCCCCGGGTGTCGCTGCAAGAGCCCGGGGCCGCAGGACACCGGCCGCGTGCCGCGTCACCATGGGGTGAACATGACGCCGGTGCCGGTGAAGGAGCGGCGGGTGGTACACCAGTGGCTCGACACGAGCAGCGGGTAGTGGTGGAGACGACGGCGTGGGCGTCGACGGGGAAGGTACCACTGTAGGAGACCGGGGCAGCGAGGGCGGTGGTGGCACCGGCACCGTGTCCAGTGGGGCCGGTCGCACGCGGCGCTGGTAGACGCGCACCGGGTGGGCGAACTGCGCCGGAGTCACCGAGGACGGCGCCTCCGGCCCCGCGCAGTGCGCAGGGTCAGGCACAGGGTCAGGCGCAGCCGGACCCGCGGGGGACGCAGGGTCAGGCGCCGCGCCGGAGGGCACCGGGCCAGCGCATGGGGCCGGCGACACGAGTGGCGGAGCAAGACCTGCAGGACAAAGCGGAAATGGTGGCTGAACCACCGTGTCAGTGGGAGACAGAGAGGAGAGGTCAAGGTCGGAGGTGGAAGGTGTGGGGGTGGTGGAGAATGGGAAGACAGACTCATCAAACACCACATGGCGAGAGATGAGGACCGGACGTGAGGTGAGGTCATAGCAGCGGTACCCTTTGTGATCCGGGGAGTACCCGAGGAAGACACACAGGGTCGAACGGGGAGCCAGCTTGTGAGGAGCAGTGGCGGTGGTGTTAGGGTAACACGCACACCCGAAGACACGGAGGTGATCGTAGCGAGGAGGGGTACCGAAGAGAGCGTGGTGTGGTGTGTGAGCCGGACAGGCAGTGGAAGGGAGGCGGTTAAGGAGATAGGTGGAGGTGTGCAGGCTCTCGGCCCAGAAGCGGGCGGGAAGGGAAGCCTGGAGGAGAAGAGTGCGCATGGTGTCATTGGTGGTGCGAATCATGCGCTCTGCCTTGCCATTTTGGGAGGAGGTGTAGGGGCAGGACATGCGCAACTGGACACCGTGAGAGAGGAAGAAATCCCGAGAGGTGGAGTTATCGAACTCACGCCCGTTGTCACACTGTACGGCCTTCACGGTAAGGCCAAACTGAGTAGACACCCAGGCGAAGAAGTGACGGAGCGTGGGAAATGCCTCAGACTTGGCACGCAAGGGAAAAGTCCAAGAATAATGAGAAAAATCATCAACCACGACAAGATAGTATCTATAGCTAGAAATGCTCATCACAGGAGAAGTCCACAGGTCACAGTGTACATGAAACGACCTCGATTTCCACGAAGGGAAATCCACAGGCTCGAATTGTAATTCAACAGATTGCTTGGAACAATCCATGAAATTACCCATATCTCAGTTGCCACCAGGATCCATACAACGGTAATTAAGTCTTACATAAATATTTATTACATCGCCACACTGGCGGAATCAACAATCAGAGAAGCTTTAGAAGATGCGGAAGCGATTCATCCTTCACGGCCAACTTGAGTGTAGCACGCGACCCTATTCCTCGTCATCATCTCCCTCGAAGTCGTACTCATTCTCGTCACCTGACAGCAAATTTATCAGTACGATTTGTACTGGCCACGGAGCCCACCTATGCAGCATTTGCTTTGTGGAAAGTGGATGCAAGGCTATACAAGCAGACCTATAGGCTGAGGTTTTCCTATGCAACTGTATTCAATGTTTTAATTAGTCAAGTTTTATCACCAGTTAACACCATCATCCCTTTTCCCATCACCACACCTCACATACCCACACCTCACTCTCATTCGACAGGCCCAACTCCCTCTCGGGCCTATCTCAGCGGCACACTACCACATCGGGTACACTGCCGGAAAAATGTCATCCAGGGGGAGAAGAGAACACTCACTACACTAGTAGAAGCTTCACAGGAAAGGTCCATAGCCAACAGGTTGGCATATGTATCGATCGATCAACCGTACACTCTGCAGAGGTTTCACTACTCACAAGATTAGCCATCATAGGTGTTGCGCAAACACCTAGGCAGAATTCCGGGTGCTTGCTTGCCTAGGTCGATGCCACCCTACCACTCAGCCCTGGGATATTCCGGATCCTACACCGTTATGCTGAGACTGGGAGACACAGTACCGGGCCCATCCAGTGGTACTGTGCATCTAGGACGGAACGGGAACCCATCGACCGTCTCCGCCCACCCTTATCACCTTTCAACCTAGCAGTAGTGGCACCGTCCTACCAAGTAGTCCAGCCGTCTCCCGCCCATCAGAAGCGAGTGAGTAGAAAAGGATTCCCATGAACCTGAAACTAGTCCATCCTAGGTTTGACCAAGCAGGCATCTCCACTTAGGGGATACTCTCCCCGTGCCATCACAGCACCTCCGTTCACGGGCTTCGAACCACCAAGGCTATCCCACCCGGAACCTCCTCAACAACTTTACCCGCCACAGGTATCTCGCTTGGGGATGCCCAGGTTGCACCCCCGGCACGACTTGCCCCATGGGCTCGTCTCACATCCCACTTGGTCGACATCAACCCTTACCACGCACCCAAGACGCACGCAGCACTCTCTCCCAGTAGTTATAATCAGTTATACACCGTCCCAATTCCACCACATAGCATATAGCAAGTAGTAAGTAGTGGAAGAGTAACAGTAAAATAAGCAGCAGCTAACCTAACAGCGGATAGCAGGGTAAAGTCTTATCAAGGCAGGGAATTCAAATATACTACCATGCAACCAATCCATACATAATCATAAAGCAATAGCAACAATGTCATTTGCAATGCGTAATAGGATCTAAGGATTTGGTGGGACGTGGCACCTTCGTAGTCGTCTCCTAGCTCTTGGAAGTACTCGTGGTCGTCTTCCTTAGTCAGATCCTCCTCCGGCTCTGAAATCGAACACGAAATAGTCGCGTCAGCGACTCCTATAGAGTGTTTCAGAAAAATCCAATAAAACAAAGAGCCAAATGCACTCAAACATAGTCTTAGATTGTAGATCTCATTTTCCTGAGAATTTGATATATGGTGCGCAATTTTTGGTCATCGTATGAATAAGTTATGAATTACCGAAGATTATCCTATTTTCTGAAAATGGGAAAACTGGTCGGTTAATCAGGGGCAGCTCGGGATGTGGCGCGCGGGTCCAGTAGTGCGGCATGTGGCGCCTCAACAGAACACAGACCCGATGGTCGTTCAGGTGTTCGATGCTGGTTCCCAGAGAGTTGCCGGAGTTGGCGTAGCTCGGCGTGGCTCGGCGGTGGTCGGTGGTAGCTCGGCTGTGGTTGGGGGTATCTCGGCGGAGCTCGGCGGTGGTCGGGGGTAGCTCGGCTGTGGTTGGGGGTATCTCGGCGGAGCTCGGTGTAGCTCGGTTTAGCTCGGCGGGGCTCGGGCGAATCGGAGATTCGGGGCGCCGAGGGTGCCGCTATCCCGAGCTCTCCCGGGGAGGCTCGGGCGAATCGGAGATTTGGTGCGCCCGAGGGTGCCGTTCTCCCGAGGTCTCCCGCGGAGGCTCGGGCGAGTCGGAAATTTGGGTGCCCGAGGGTGCCGTTCTCCCGAGGTCTCCTGCGGAGGCTCGGGCGAATCGGAAATTTGGGTGCCCGAGGGTGCCGTTCTCCCGAGGTCTCCTGCGGAGGCTCGGGCGAATCGGACATTTGGGTGCCGAGGGTGCCGTTCTCCCGAGGTCTCCTGCGGAGGCTCGGGCGAATCGGACATTTGGTGCGCCCGAGGGTGCCGTTCTCCCGAGGTCTCCTGCGGAGGCTCGGGCGAATCGGACATTTGGGCGCCCGAGGGGGCTGCTCTCCCGAGCTCTCCTGGGGAGGCTCGGGCGAATCGGAGATTTGGGCGCCGAGGGGGCTGCTCTCCCGAGCTCTCCTGGGGAGGCTCGGGCGAATCGGAAATTTGGGCGCCGAAGGGGCTGCTCTCCCGAGCTCTCCTGGGGAGGCTCGGGCGAATCGGAGATTCGGTGCTAGCAGGGTTCCAGGGCGTCTGTTCAAGGCGGCGGTGTCTCTCCGGTGTGGCGGTCGGTGACAGGGCGGCGATGGCCATATTTCGGCAAGACAGGGCTCGGCTATCTAGCGGCGGTGCCGAGGCAGACTTGGCGAACCTCGGCGGCCTTTCTTCGCAGCGCGAGGCGTCCGGGGGTACTCGGAACGGATTTAGGCGAGGCGGAACCTGTCGGCGGCGATGTCGTCGCGACGGTGAGGTTCCGGCGGGGCTAAGGAGGTCTTCTAGGAGATGTATACGCGTCCAGGGTCCAAGGCGATGGTATACCAACTACCAATTTTGGCTACCGAGCTTTCCAAGGTGCTCGGTTGTGGCGGCGGCGTGTCGCCGACGACGGCGGAAAGCGGCATCGCGGCTACGACCAAGTATTGGTTCAATCGAATGCGGTCTTGTCAAATTGGTGAGGCCAGAGAGGCATACAACACTCTGGTGGCGAACTTAGCCATGGCATGACCTTCTTTTGGCTACGGCTCGCGGCGGCGCTCCGGTAAGGTCGCGGCGCACGCGGCCAGGGCGATTCAGGCTTCCTCTAGCGTTTAGATCCGCGTAGCTAGCTCAAGGGGGTCGTGGCGGTGCTCCACGACGTTCTAACCTGTACGGGTGCTAGTCGGATTGCTCGGAACGGGTGATTCGGCGTCGGAACGCGTCGGTGGTGAGCGCGCTCCGCCGAGAACGCGTCGTGCTGCGTTCTCGGTCTAGCAAGCTTGTAATCCGGGGGTTTTGGCTGGTCGAGTGAGTGCATGGTGCAGGTGATCTTCCCGAGCCGGTATGGGCTCGTGCCTGCGCGTCCCGAGGGTGGAACGCCATGGCAAAAGCAGGGCAGGGTTCGGACATGGCGTGCGGTGGCTCACCGTGGTGTCGGTGAAGCTAGGATGGCGGTGCAGTGGCGAGTCGGAGCCGTGCAGAGCGATCGCAGTGCCGTGCCGCTCCTCGTCCGCAGCTCGGCTTCTCCTCCGTGTCCGGCTCCGGCGTGCTCCGCGGCGGCGGCGCTCCGGCAGCTTCTCCTCCTCTGCTCCGCCCTTCTCCTACGCTCTCTCTCTCGGTTTGGTGCGGTGTGCCGGTCTGTGCTGCGGTGGCGGCGAGGGGAAATGAGGGTAGGGCTTCGGGGTGCTCCAATTTATAGGCGAGCTTGGCCAGCTCCAATGGCGTACGGTCCTGATTGCGCTCGGCCGATCGAAGGGCCGTGGCTCGAGTGGATCTAGGGCTCCGGATGGCGCGGGTTCGCTTGGCGGCCAAGAAAGGAGGGGACAGGAGGGGAACAGCGGGGTCCAGGGCTCTGCCATGCTGTCGGCTGTGGGACCGGGGTCACGCCATTCGCGCGACACCCCCGGCAGGCGCGTCGCCTTCGTGAGGAAGAAGAACAGTGGGGGCGAGAGTGGCTGACAGGCGGGGCCGGGTTGGCAGCGAGCGCGAGCGCGAGCGCGTGTGTGCTGGTCGTGCGCGTGCGCTGCCGAGCCGCGACGTGGGCCGCGCGCGGTGAGATGAGGAGAGGAAGGTCGGGCTGGCTCGGGCTGACTGGCTGGCCGAACTCTCTTTCTCCTTTTCTGTTTTCAGTTTAGTGTATATATACATATATTGCCCATTTTAATTTATTGAGTAAATACAAACATAAATTGCAATAAATCCCAAATGTGATGCATAAGTTATTATTCTATTGATTGGAATTAAAATGCAAACTACACCCCTTTATTTACCAATTTCATAATGAAACCTATATGCTTGCACAAGAAAAATGGGTTTTCTCAATAAATAAATGAAAAATTTTAATTGGTTGGGATTTTTAGATTGTGTGGATTTTTAGGGTTGTTACAGTCCTCCCCCCCTCATTAGGATCTCGACCTCGAGATTCAGAGTTAACGTACCCATCGAAGAGGTAAGGAAACATAATCCGCAAGTCCGATTCCTTCTCCCACGTAGCTTCCCTTTCAGTGTGATTGCTCCACTGTACCTTGCACATCGGAATGGTTTTGTTTCGCGTCTCTTTGGTGTCTCGTGCCAAGATCTTGATCGGATGTTCCTTGTATTCAAGTGTGTCTTGCAGGTCCAATGCATCCGTAGGAACTTGCTCCCCGGGAAGCTTCAAACACTTCCTTAATTGCGAGACATGGAACACGGGGTGTACTCCAGATAATTCCTCCGGTAGTTCCAGCTTGTAAGCAAGCTTTCCAACCCTTTTACAGATCTTGTATGGCCCAACATATCTTGGTGCCAATTTCCCTTTTACGTGGAATCTGACAGTGCCACGAAGTGGAGATACCTTGAGGTAGACATAATCCCCAACCTCGAACTCAAGCTTCCTACGTCTTCTATCTGCATAGCTCTTTTGCCTACTCTGTGCAATCCTCAAATTCTCTCTTACTTGGGCAACACCTTCTTCTGCTTCCACAATCTTAGCAGGACCGAAGAATGTCCTCTCACCTGGTTCTGACCACATTAGTGGGGTCCTACAGGGTCTCCCATACAATGCTTCAAACGGTGACATCTTGAGGCTTGTTTGATAGCTGTTGTTGTATGAGAACTCGGCGTGGGGTAGACAGCTCTCCCATCCTTCCTTGTACCTCAATACGCAAGTACGTAACATGTCCTCGAGAATCTGGTTCACTCTTTCTGTTTGCCCATCCGTTTGCGGGTGGTATGCGGTGCTATAGTCGAGCTTGGTTCCGATGGACTTGTGCAAGGATTTCCAGAACTGTGATACGAACTGTGAGCCTCGGTCAGATATAATACTCAGAGGCGCCCCATGTAACTTCAAAATGTTTGATACGTATAGATCTGCTAGCTTTTCAACTCTATACTTCCTTTTGACCGGTATAAAATGTGCAACTTTGGTTAGACGGTCCACTATTACCCATATAGAATCATATCCATGCTCGGATCGGGGCAGTCCTATTATGAAGTCCATGGATATGCACTCCCACTTCCATTCTGGTATCTCAACTGGTTGTAGCAACCCTGCTGGTCTCTGATGTTCGGCCTTGATTCTATTGCATGTATCACATCGGGCTACATGCCCTGCAATATCTGTCTTCATATTCTCCCACCAGAAGTGCTTCCTTAGATCATGGTACATCTTGGCTGACCCTGGGTGAATGCAATATTTGGAGTCATGGCCTTCTGACAGAATCTCTTCTCGTATCGCTGAATCCGTCGGTACACAGATTCTATCTTTGTACCATACAGTTCCCTGCTCATCTTCTCGGTATTCAGGGCCTCTTCCCAGCTTCATCAAACCACGGATATAGTCTATCTCAGGACAGTTCTTTTGTGCTTCACGGATTCGTGAGGTGAGATTGTACTCGACGCGAAGCTCATTTAGCATGCCATAGGAGACTACCTCGAGCTGGAATGCGTCGAACTCTCTCCTAAGCTCAGGTGGCATAGAGTTGGGGATGAGGGTATGGCAGTAGCTTTTGCGGCTAAGTGCATCAGCGACAACATTAGCCTTTCCTGGGTGATAATGGATCTCAAGATCATAGTCCTTGATGAGTTCCAGCCATCTGCGTTGCCTCATATTCAGATCTTCTTGTGTGAAGAAGTACTTCAGGCTCTTGTGGTCAGTGTATATGTCACATTTGTTGCTCATCAGATAGTGTCTCCAAATCTTGAGTGCATGTACCACGGCTGCAAGTTCTAGGTCATGAGTCGGGTATCGCCGCTCATGTTCCTTCAACTGTCTTGAGGCATAAGCTATCACTCTTCCTTCTTGCATTAGTACACAGCCCAAACCTTGCCGAGAGGCATCACAATATACAACAAAATCCTTGTGAATATCGGGCAGGGCTAGTACAGGTGTAGTAGTGAGCTTCTCCTTCAAGGTCTGAAAACTCTTCTCACATTCAGGAGTCCATATAAACTTGTTCTCTTTCTTCAGCAAGTTGGTCATGGGTCTTGCAATCTTGGAAAAATTCTCAATAAATCTGCGATAGTATCCTGCAAGTCCCAAAAAGCTTCTGATTTCTGACACATTACAGGGTTGTTCCCACTCTTTCACAGCTTCAATTTTGGCTGGGTCTACTGCGACTCCTTCTCCTGACAGTACGTGTCCAAGGAAAGCAACTTCCTCAAGCCAGAATTCGCACTTGGAGAATTTGGCGTATAGCTGGTTGCGAGACAACCTCTCCAATACGGTCCTCAGATGATGTTCATGTTCCTCTTTTGTGGCTGAATAAACCAATATATCATCAATGAATACTACCACAAACTTGTCTAGCTCATTCATGAAGACCTTGTTCATCATGTTCATGAAGTATGCCGGAGCATTAGTGAGTCCAAATGAGACTACTGTGCACTCATATTGTCCATATCTAGTGACAAATGCAGTCTTCGGGATATCTTCTTCCCTGATCTTCATCTGATGATACCCTGATCGGAGATCAATCTTTGAGAAGTACTTGGCCTTACTCAATTGATCTAACAGATCATCGATGCGGGGCAGTGGGTACTTATTCTTGACTGTAACCGCATTCAGATTCCGGTAGTCAATGCACATCCTCATCGTGCCATCCTTCTTCTTGACAAACAAAACGGGAGATCCCCAGGGCGAAGCACTTGGCCTAATGAAACCCTTCTCCAGTAATTCTCCCAGCTGCTTCTTGAGTTCCTTCAACTCATCAGCCGACATTCTGTAGGGTCTTTTGGCAATCGGTGCAGTCCCTGGCATCAGCTCTATAACAAACTCCACATCTCTATCTGGTGGCATTCCTGGCAACTCCTCTGGAAATACGTCATTGTATTCACAGACTACTGGCACATCTCTGAATGTCAGCTCTGTCTTATCTGCTTTAGTCTCCAGGGCACATAGGAGGGCTTGGACTCTCTCTGTTTGGGGTACACATCGGACAGCTGTTCCCCAAGGGTGGGTTACCTGAACATATCTAGGTGAACAAGATATCACTCCCCGGTGTTTGGTTAGCCAGTCCATGCCTAAGATGACATCTAAGCTATTGGAGGGTAGTAGGGTTAGGTCAGCTCGAAAGTCAAGTCCCTCGATAGTGATTATCACTCCTCTACATATGTGAACGCTTCTGAAGGTTCCTAAGGGCGAGCTAGTTAGGATGGGGTTTGCTCTCGGGGTTACAGGTATGTTACGCTTACGTGCTCAGTGCAGTAAATAATCTTGTAGTTGTTTAAGTAGGAGTTAGATGTTTTCAACGATTTAAATGAATTAAAACAATTTTTCATGCTATCCTACACTCAACCAAAGAAGCATAGAGAACCATAAGAAGCATAAGATCCAAATGTCACTCATCACATGGTTATTATTACATAAAGGATGTTCCTAGCTGCTAAGAAGATCGTGCTATGCGCAGATAGCCAATGACAGGATAACTCATGGTATCACTAGTCTAAGGGCCACGCAGGGTCCCATAAGCTACTGGTGCATAAGGTCAAGTACGGCGTCGGGTATGCGGCTGTCCTCTGCCTCGATCTCGTTGTCGGTCATGGTCAGGCGCTTGACATAATCGAGTGCTACTGCTAGCTCTGGAGTGGCCTCAATCTCCTGCATCCTTTGAGACGGACACGCTCTCAGGTTGAGCGTAGTGGGTGGTACGCGGAAGTCTCCCTCCCGGGGCTTCACCATCTCCAGTGGGGGAAGTGAACTCTGTACCTTCCGGACCTCAATAGCTCTCCTGGCGTCGGACTGCTTCCAGGCTGTCTCTGTCCTCCGTAGCTTGTCCTTTAGGAACTCTACCATCTTCACGCGGTCGATCAGAATCCCTTGGTTGCGGGTGGACTTGTCCTCGGCTTTCTCCAACTGCTTCTCCAACTCCTTGATCCTGGAACGCAGCGTGATCATCTCGACTACCCTGTCTCTGCTCCTCTGCTCCCTCTCAGCAAGTGCTCTCTCCTTGTCATCCAGCCTCCTCTGTAATTCCAACACTCTGCTGTTCAGGTAGTCATTGCGAAGCCCAAAATCTCCGATCTTGTCTCGCAAGTCGGCGATCTCGGCTCGGTGTAACTCATCACGGCGCTGCATCTCTAACTGCAAGTCAGTGACTGCTCTGCTCAAACTCTCCAGGGTCTGAGTCCCTTTCTGCAAACTGTCCTCGACCTCTGCCATGCGTGCCCGGTCACGCCGCCTCCTTTGCTCCAATGAGCTGATGAACTCGTCCTGCTCCTGGAGGTGGTGTGCCACTGTGCGTAGGCAAGGGTCAGTCTCTGCCTGAACGATCTGGCCGGTGTACAGAATCCTCTGGATGGGGTCAGGGTGCAGCTCCAAGGCCTGAGGTAGCAGACGGAAGTGGGTCCCCTTAAGGTACTCGTATGCTGTGTACACAACTGCGCGTAGTACCTTGCGAGAGACAGACTGTACTCCGTCCTCCACAGTCTCTCCAGCAGTGTAGTCAGTAAAAACCGGCATCCCTGGAAGGGTCAGGCTGACGGGTGTCTCAACTCTGGTAGTGACAGGTCCTTCAAACCTCTCAGCCTCGACAAGCTTCCCTCGGCTGAAGTATTGGATCTGGTCAGACGGTGCTCCCAGCTCCTCCAGCACCTGGCGTAGTACCATGGCAAATCCGCCGTGGTTCCTCCCATTGATCGGGATCTCGATAGTGCCGTCGTGCAGTGGACGAAGTGGTGGTCCAAGGCTGGTCATCTGCAAATTTTTTAAGAAACGGATTAGCAGGTCCTTGTATTAGATAAGCCATTGCATAAAAAGTGAATGCAAGGTCGGTAATATAACCGAAAGAGAGTCTGGTTTCCTATTCTAACGTCCATTTTCTATGGGTCTCGTCCTACAGTCAAGTATGGCTCCGATACCAACTGAAACGACCTCGATTTCCACGAAGGGAAATCCACAGGCTCGAATTGTAATTCAACAGATTGCTTGGAACAATCCATGAAATTACCCATATCTCAGTTGTCACCAGGATCCATACAACGGTAATTAAGTCTTACATAAATATTTATTACATCGCCACACTGGCGGAATCAACAATCAGAGAAGCTTTAGAAGATGCGGAAGCGATTCATCCTTCACGGCCAACTTGAGTGTAGCACGCGACCCTATTCCTCGTCATCATCTCCCTCGAAGTCGTACTCATTCTCGTCACCTGACAGCAAATTTATCAGTACGATTTGTACTGGCCACGGAGCCCACCTATGCAGCATTTGCTTTGTGGAAAGTGGATGCAAGGCTATACAAGCAGACCTATAGGCTGAGGTTTTCCTATGCAACTGTATTCAATGTTTTAATTAGTCAAGTTTTATCACCAGTTAACACCATCATCCCTTTTCCCATCACCACACCTCACATACCCACACCTCACTCTCATTCGACAGGCCCAACTCCCTCTCGGGCCTATCTCAGCGGCACACTACCACATCGGGTACACTGCCGGAAAAATGTCATCCAGGGGGAGAAGAGAACACTCACTACACTAGTAGAAGCTTCACAGGAAAGGTCCATAGCCAACAGGTTGGCATATGTATCGATCGATCAACCGTACACTCTGCAGAGGTTTCACTACTCACAAGATTAGCCATCATAGGTGTTGCGCAAACACCTAGGCAGAATTCCGGGTGCTTGCTTGCCTAGGTCGATGCCACCCTACCACTCAGCCCTGGGATATTCCGGATCCTACACCGTTATGCTGAGACTGGGAGACACAGTACCGGGCCCATCCAGTGGTACTGTGCATCTAGGACGGAACGGGAACCCATCGACCGTCTCCGCCCACCCTTATCACCTTTCAACCTAGCAGTAGTGGCACCGTCCTACCAAGTAGTCCAGCCGTCTCCCGCCCATCAGAAGCGAGTGAGTAGAAAAGGATTCCCATGAACCTGAAACTAGTCCATCCTAGGTTTGACCAAGCAGGCATCTCCACTTAGGGGATACTCTCCCCGTGCCATCACAGCACCTCCGTTCACGGGCTTCGAACCACCAAGGCTATCCCACCCGGAACCTCCTCAACAACTTTACCCGCCACAGGTATCTCGCTTGGGGATGCCCAGGTTGCACCCCCGGCACGACTTGCCCCATGGGCTCGTCTCACATCCCACTTGGTCGACATCAACCCTTACCACGCACCCAAGACGCACGCAGCACTCTCTCCCAGTAGTTATAATCAGTTATACACCGTCCCAATTCCACCACATAGCATATAGCAAGTAGTAAGTAGTGGAAGAGTAACAGTAAAATAAGCAGCAGCTAACCTAACAGCGGATAGCAGGGTAAAGTCTTATCAAGGCAGGGAATTCAAATATACTACCATGCAACCAATCCATACATAATCATAAAGCAATAGCAACAATGTCATTTGCAATGCGTAATAGGATCTAAGGATTTGGTGGGACGTGGCACCTTCGTAGTCGTCTCCTAGCTCTTGGAAGTACTCGTGGTCGTCTTCCTTAGTCAGATCCTCCTCCGGCTCTGAAATCGAACACGAAATAGTCGCGTCAGCGACTCCTATAGAGTGTTTCAGAAAAATCCAATAAAACAAAGAGCCAAATGCACTCAAACATAGTCTTAGATTGTAGATCTCATTTTCCTGAGAATTTGATATATGGTGCGCAATTTTTGGTCATCGTATGAATAAGTTATGAATTACCGAAGATTATCCTATTTTCTGAAAATGGGAAAACTGGTCGGTTAATCAGGGGCAGCTCGGGATGTGGCGCGCGGGTCCAGTAGTGCGGCATGTGGCGCCTCAACAGAACACAGACCCGATGGTCGTTCAGGTGTTCGATGCTGGTTCCCAGAGAGTTGCCGGAGTTGGCGTAGCTCGGCGTGGCTCGGCGGTGGTCGGTGGTAGCTCGGCTGTGGTTGGGGGTATCTCGGCGGAGCTCGGCGGTGGTCGGGGGTAGCTCGGCTGTGGTTGGGGGTATCTCGGCGGAGCTCGGTGTAGCTCGGTTTAGCTCGGCGGGGCTCGGGCGAATCGGAGATTCGGGGCGCCGAGGGTGCCGCTATCCCGAGCTCTCCCGGGGAGGCTCGGGCGAATCGGAGATTTGGTGCGCCCGAGGGTGCCGTTCTCCCGAGGTCTCCCGCGGAGGCTCGGGCGAGTCGGAAATTTGGGTGCCCGAGGGTGCCGTTCTCCCGAGGTCTCCTGCGGAGGCTCGGGCGAATCGGAAATTTGGGTGCCCGAGGGTGCCGTTCTCCCGAGGTCTCCTGCGGAGGCTCGGGCGAATCGGACATTTGGGTGCCGAGGGTGCCGTTCTCCCGAGGTCTCCTGCGGAGGCTCGGGCGAATCGGACATTTGGTGCGCCCGAGGGTGCCGTTCTCCCGAGGTCTCCTGCGGAGGCTCGGGCGAATCGGACATTTGGGCGCCCGAGGGGGCTGCTCTCCCGAGCTCTCCTGGGGAGGCTCGGGCGAATCGGAGATTTGGGCGCCGAGGGGGCTGCTCTCCCGAGCTCTCCTGGGGAGGCTCGGGCGAATCGGAAATTTGGGCGCCGAAGGGGCTGCTCTCCCGAGCTCTCCTGGGGAGGCTCGGGCGAATCGGAGATTCGGTGCTAGCAGGGTTCCAGGGCGTCTGTTCAAGGCGGCGGTGTCTCTCCGGTGTGGCGGTCGGTGACAGGGCGGCGATGGCCATATTTCGGCAAGACAGGGCTCGGCTATCTAGCGGCGGTGCCGAGGCAGACTTGGCGAACCTCGGCGGCCTTTCTTCGCAGCGCGAGGCGTCCGGGGGTACTCGGAACGGATTTAGGCGAGGCGGAACCTGTCGGCGGCGATGTCGTCGCGACGGTGAGGTTCCGGCGGGGCTAAGGAGGTCTTCTAGGAGATGTATACGCGTCCAGGGTCCAAGGCGATGGTATACCAACTACCAATTTTGGCTACCGAGCTTTCCAAGGTGCTCGGTTGTGGCGGCGGCGTGTCGCCGACGACGGCGGAAAGCGGCATCGCGGCTACGACCAAGTATTGGTTCAATCGAATGCGGTCTTGTCAAATTGGTGAGGCCAGAGAGGCATACAACACTCTGGTGGCGAACTTAGCCATGGCATGACCTTCTTTTGGCTACGGCTCGCGGCGGCGCTCCGGTAAGGTCGCGGCGCACGCGGCCAGGGCGATTCAGGCTTCCTCTAGCGCTTAGATCCGCGTAGCTAGCTCAAGGGGGTCGTGGCGGTGCTCCACGACGTTCTAACCTGTACGGGTGCTAGTCGGATTGCTCGGAACGGGTGATTCGGCGTCGGAACGCGTCGGTGGTGAGCGCGCTCCGCCGAGAACGCGTCGTGCTGCGTTCTCGGTCTAGCAAGCTTGTAATCCGGGGGTTTTGGCTGGTCGAGTGAGTGCATGGTGCAGGTGATCTTCCCGAGCCGGTATGGGCTCGTGCCTGCGCGTCCCGAGGGTGGAACGCCATGGCAAAAGCAGGGCAGGGTTCGGACATGGCGTGCGGTGGCTCACCGTGGTGTCGGTGAAGCTAGGATGGCGGTGCAGTGGCGAGTCGGAGCCGTGCAGAGCGATCGCAGTGCCGTGCCGCTCCTCGTCCGCAGCTCGGCTTCTCCTCCGTGTCCGGCTCCGGCGTGCTCCGCGGCGGCGGCGCTCCGGCAGCTTCTCCTCCTCTGCTCCGCCCTTCTCCTACGCTCTCTCTCTCGGTTTGGTGCGGTGTGCCGGTCTGTGCTGCGGTGGCGGCGAGGGGAAATGAGGGTAGGGCTTCGGGGTGCTCCAATTTATAGGCGAGCTTGGCCAGCTCCAATGGCGTACGGTCCTGATTGCGCTCGGCCGATCGAAGGGCCGTGGCTCGAGTGGATCTAGGGCTCCGGATGGCGCGGGTTCGCTTGGCGGCCAAGAAAGGAGGGGACAGGAGGGGAACAGCGGGGTCCAGGGCTCTGCCATGCTGTCGGCTGTGGGACCGGGGTCACGCCATTCGCGCGACACCCCCGGCAGGCGCGTCGCCTTCGTGAGGAAGAAGAACAGTGGGGGCGAGAGTGGCTGACAGGCGGGGCCGGGTTGGCAGCGAGCGCGAGCGCGAGCGCGTGTGTGCTGGTCGTGCGCGTGCGCTGCCGAGCCGCGACGTGGGCCGCGCGCGGTGAGATGAGGAGAGGAAGGTCGGGCTGGCTCGGGCTGACTGGCTGGCCGAACTCTCTTTCTCCTTTTCTGTTTTCAGTTTAGTGTATATATACATATATTGCCCATTTTAATTTATTGAGTAAATACAAACATAAATTGCAATAAATCCCAAATGTGATGCATAAGTTATTATTCTATTGATTGGAATTAAAATGCAAACTACACCCCTTTATTTACCAATTTCATAATGAAACCTATATGCTTGCACAAGAAAAATGGGTTTTCTCAATAAATAAATGAAAAATTTTAATTGGTTGGGATTTTTAGATTGTGTGGATTTTTAGGGTTGTTACAGTACAAGATCAAAAATGTGGGTCGCATGTGAAGAAGAGGTGGGAAATGGAAGACGAACATGTAGACCCAGCTGGCACGCATGATATAAGTGCCCATCGTGAGCCCGAGTACATGGTATGTCGGAACTACGACTAAGCTGTATCAAAACATCACGGCCAGGATGTCCGAGACGGCGGTGCCAGGTAGTAGAGGAAGTAGATGCGGCGAAAGCAGCAGATGAAGTGGAAGCCGAAGGAGTAGGAGCAGACGGAAGAAGCCGAAGCGTGTAAAGGGGCCCCGTGCTGTCACATCGGAGGAGCGGACGCCGGGAAGCCAAATCTTTCACAGTAAGACCAGAGGAGTCAAACTCAACAGAACAAGAATTGTCAGCAGTAAAACGACGAATGGAGAGAAGGTTGTGAACCATAGAAGGAGCAACAAGGACATCAGGAAGACGAAAAGAGGCAGGAGTGGAAGCGGAACCCACGGATGTGACAGGAATGCAAGAACCATTTGCGACCATGATGGAGGAAGGAAGAGACGAAGAAGGTGGGTGGACAGCCGTGAGTATACCGGGGTCGGACGTAGTGTGGTAGGTGGCACCCGAGTCGGCGACCCAGTCAAGCCCGGTGGGCGGTGTCAGGCCCATGGTGCTGAAAGAGCGGGCCAGAGCCGTCGCATCCCAACCGGCAGGTCCTAGCGGCGACTGGGAAGGCAGGGCCCACGGAGCACCCGCAGGTGGTGGAGCCCACGGAGCAGCCGGGACGGCACCGGCGAGCATGGCCGCCGGGGGGTGAGGATCACCACCGGCACCCTGGAAAGGCCACATGGAGATGCGCCCGGACCAGGGGTTGCTGATGGAGGGCCAGGGTGCACCCCCCCGCGGTGGCGCGGGCGTAGCCCCACGTCCAGAGCCTAAACCACGCCCTCCGCGTCGACGACGGCCGCCACGGCCCCCCCACCCCCGCTCGGCCCGGAGGGAGGAGGACCAAGAAGAGACGACGGTGCCGGTGTGGACGTACGCGGCGGAGGAGCGGCTGCAAGGGCAGTCGAGGTGGACGAGGAGCCCGGCGCGGAGAGGGAAGCAGGCTGGACGCCCTGGGTGAGCCCCTCCATGACGAGGTCGTCACGGACCTGCAGGAAGGAGGGGAAGGGCCGTTGCCGGGTGATCCAGGTCCGGAGGTGGCTGTAGCGGCCGCGGAGGACGTTGAGGACCAAGATCCGGTCCTCCACGGGCCAGCCAAGGTCACCGAGGGAGTCCTGCTATGGCCTTCATCCGGCAGGCAGTACTCGCCGACGGAGAGGTCGCCCTGAATGAAGGTGCGGAAGCTGGCGTCGAGACGTAGAGCCCGAGCCTCGGCGCTGCCCAGGAACTGGCCCTCAAGCGCCAGCTAGGCACGACGAGCATCGGGTGTGTTGCGGACGAGGTCGTGGAGGTCGGTGGTGATGGTCCCGAGGATCCAGGAGAGGACGATGCTGTCGAGACGATGCCACCCGGGGGTCTAAGCCGCAAGTGGGGCGTCGAGGAGGACATGGTCGTCAAGGGCGTAGCGGCGGAGGGTGAGGACGACCATGTCCCGCCAGCGGGCGTAGGAGGACGACTCCGGGTCGAGGACAACCGTGACCAGGTTGCGGATGTTCTGGACACCGCCGGCCTGGTAGTGGAGCTGCGCCACGAGCGGATCCGCCGGATCGGGGATCTGGAGAGGTGACACGCGGACGGCGCGCGAGTCGGAGGAGGCGGCTGTGGAGTCGTAGTACCCCGGGTGGCCGAGGAGCTGCTCCGCCTCGGCGAGCTGACGTGCCAAGGCAGAAGCTGCCTCGCGCTCCCACTCCAAGGCGAGGGCAGCCGCGTTCACGCGTGCCGCGCCTTCGGCGGCGGCAGCCCGAGCGGAGAGAAGAGCAACGGCGTGGTTGGGGTCGAGGAGGAGCGCGCCCGGGGCCCCAACCGCGCCGTCCAGAAAGCCGGGCGCAGGCAGGGGTGGCGCGGGCGGCGGCCAGAGCAGCCCCGGTCGGCAGCAGGCCCATGGCCCCGGTGGCTGCCAGAGCAGCCCCGGGCTGGGGCGCGACCAGGGCGGCCCCAGGCGGCGGCGGCGGAGGCCCGCTTCGCGGCGGCTGGCTGGAGGCGCCAGCCCCGCCGCCGGCGGCCACGAGAGCCGCGGCAGGCGGCCGGCCGGCCGCGAGCTCCGCCTAGGATGAGTAGGGGAGGGGAGGGAAGGTGGAGAAGTAAGAGGAGGAAGGGGGAGGAGGAGGCCGGCCGCCGGCCATGGTGGCCGGAGATGGCAGCAGCGGCGGCGGCGGTTGGGTGGGAGGGAGGTGAGGAGAGAGAGAAAAAAAAGACCTAGCTTGATACCATACTAGAATGAGTAGATTGGATTATTGGGCTAACCCTAGAAGGGTAGCTATATACCAGTGCATACATGGGCCTCATGGGCTTAGCCTCATGGGCCTAATACACACACTCCGAGATGAAATAACTGTACCTAAAGCTAATGTTAAACTTTGGTTTGACATATACTGCATGCATACCTGTATAGTTCTTACCCTTTTGTTGGGTAAGTTATTGACCCCCCCCCCCCCCCCCCCTTTTTTTGGTATGTATCAGGTTATTGCAAAATACTTTCCCTTGTCACAGTGCCTAAAAGGGCTAAATGTTCTGGTTGAATCATTATTTGGTGCAACATTTCATCAAATTCCTATGAGGGATGGGGAGTCATGGCATCCAGATGTGATAAAGCTCTGTCTCCATCATCCTGATGAGGTACAATTGTGTCAAGCATGCTTTTTAATGACAATTCTACAGCAAACATAAAATAAATACTTCGGATTATCTGCTTTGGTTATTTGTGTATTTGCCCAACTTATGTAATAAGATAAAATCTGTAATTTCCAGCTGCAGTTGTTGGAAATATGCAGATGCTACCATCGTCATATTGATTTTCTGCTTTTCATTATCAAAACTGAAATGACGAATCGTAAATTTAAGGCTCAAACACCTACTTGGTGGCTTGAATGACCATCCTTCTACGATGTGTCTTGCCCCGTTTGTGTTCATCTTAGCTAAATAGATGGTTCCCAACTTCACAATTAAAACTAGACTGCTTGATGGTGACGGTTTACGCTGTGCTATCTTGATGAGGATGGAGATCGTTATCTAGTAATGTTATATGTTTTTGTCAGTTGTTTTTTGTAGTCATGCAAATTTCATAAAATATTAAATGCCTAGGGGAAATCTAATCAAGGACGTAGTAATTACCTTGTTTTCTTACCTATTCTATGTTTGCTGGGCCGAAAGTAACTAAAGGCTATGATGTCTTATGAACAGGGTGATTTAGGATTCATGTATCTTGACCTCTACTCCAGAAAGGGTAAACATCCAGGATGCGCTCATTTTGCTGTCCAAGGGGGCCGGAGATTATCAGACTCAAACTACCAACTGCCGGTATATATTATCTTGTTCATTATTTATTCCATGTTGCTGGACAATATGCAAAGTTCTTCTATCATGATCAAGGATTCCCATAAAAGGAAATGGTAGCTAGAAGCATCAATAGTTTGCTTACCCAGCTTATATGCCTAAACATCTGAAGTTCAGTAAACTTCTAAAATATGTACCTTATGTGGATCAACTTTTACAGGTTATGGCTCCATCTGCATAACTTTATGCTCATACATTATATTGAAGGACATTAAATAAATTAAAAATCAGAATAGATATATCACAGATAGGGCTGGATATCGAGCTGGCTCAACTCGGCTCGTTTAGGCTCGGTACGATAACGAGCTAAATATTCGGCTAGCTCGAGCTAGCTCGTTAGGCTCGTGAATCAGGGACAAAATAATATAAAAATACGATTTCTTATATTTCATACATCAAGTATTAGGTCTATTGTTCAACAATAAACATATTATGGATATATACATGCATAATATACATATTTAAGCCTATACAACACATACCCATGCATTATATACTTATATTCATATCCATCATTCAATAACAAACATGATATATATAAGACCTTGTTGGGCTCGTTAGGCTCGCGAGCTAGCTCGGCTCGGCTCGTTATAGCTAACGAGCTCCTAACGAACCGAGCCGAGCCGAGCCGAGCTGGCCACGAGCCGAGCGAGCTAACGAGCTTCGAGTTTTTCGTCCAGCCTTAATTACAGAGTACTGCTCTAGTACAATTTCACGAAGTTGCTTCATTTGGTCTTTTAACCTATGGACTCCATGCTCTCTTTTCAGATAATTGCCTTAGTATGCAACTTCTCAGGTGCTGGTGGAATAACTACAAGGCTTAACCATGGGGATGTTGAAACTCTTTTTCATGAGTTTGGGCATGCCCTTCATTCTCTGCTGTCAAGAACGGTATTTTGCTTGTTCTTCTTAATATATTAGTTCTGCTATTACCTTTACTATAGTTACCGGGTAGTATATTATGTTTGCAGGAATATCAGCACTTTTCTGGTACTAGGGTTGCTCTTGATGTGGCTGAAACCCCCTCAAACCTCTTTGAGTATGTATGAGTATTTTAGTTTTTTTACTTAAGACGACAATTTATTTCATAGCACATCTTATTTTGGCTTATCCAAAATCCGAATAAGATCTTTTTATTGTCAACCCAGTTGAGTTGAATTTCATTCACATTACAGATATTATGCCTGGGACTATCGTGTCTTGAAGACATTTGCTCTAGATGAAACAACTGGAGATCCAATACCAGAAAAGCTGGTAAAGGCACTAAATGCTTCTCGGAATATGTTTCCTGCTACTGAGCTTCAGAGGCAGGTATGTTTTTCGTTGCAGTTTTTACACCTATGAAGTAGGAACAGTTGGCATATCCTATTTCTTGTTTCACTTAGTGCTGTTATGCTCCCCTTCCTAGATCTTCTACTCTATAATGGACCTAGCCTTGTTCGGGGAGCAAACATCCAAGCCTATGGACACGATTTCCACTGTTGCTGATTTGAGAAGGAAGCATACAAGTTGGAAATATGCAGAAGGCACACACTGGCATACTCGATTTACTCATCTCATAACCTATGGTGCTGGTAAGCATTCGAGCTGTCCTCTAGTCCCTGAGTTGCCGCATTCTTCACTTCTCATAGACATAGCTACATTAATTATATTACACTATTGCAGGCTACTATAGCTATCTCTATGCTAGATGTTTTGCCACAACTATATGGCAAGAAGTATGCCAAGAAGACCCACTGTCCCGCAGTGCAGGCAGTGCCATCAGGGACAAATTTTTGCGGTTTGGCGGGTCAAAGAACCCATCATCCTTGCTGAAGGATTTTGCAGGTGATGCCATCATTAGAAACTCTGGGAGTGGAATAATCCCTAACATTGGTTCCTTATGTAAAGATATTGGATTGTGAAATACCACTGTGGGGGCGGAGGCTGGCATTGTTCTGCTTCAGCTTGGCTAAAGGGCCAAGAGCTAGCATTGAAGGGACTGGAGTTCCGGTGCTTGACCTCTCGGCATACATTGTTGGTGCTAGCGCAATATGAAGCTGATATATTCTTCGCAAGGCAATTGGTTACCCCTAAAGGATCCTGATGTGAAATTGGATTATTCCCCCGAGCATACGTTATCTTCATAGTTTCACCTGTTTCTGTTGTTGTATGCCGATGGTTTTTGTAATCTGTCAGATTTTACTTGAGATTCCCGTTGTCTGGGATTTCTCCTTCAATGTTATGATGAAGTGACTGTCGGTCCTATAGATCTTCCTAGCTATACTACTTGGTTCATAGTAAGAGTGAAATGGTGACCATAAGAGTGTGGTTGATGCCTTGCTCGTTTCATGAAAACAGGGAAAAGATTTTGAATGGAGCTCAGCTCTCTATCACCAACCTGAACAACCTGTCCAAGTAAAATCAGTTTGTTTGTATCACTAGTCTACTATAGCATGTCATTCTTTGACGTATTGATGCTTCCAACTGCCCTACAACGGCACCTCGTCTATGTTGCTCCTTGACAGCACAAAGCACAGACACCAAGACATCATCGTCGTAGCTGCTGTCCCTTCCAGAAGTTCGTGCCTAGCGCAAATTCCACCAGCATCTGCCAATGTCCCTTCCGTTCTCTAGCCCCATCTGGCAGTCGAGCTTCTGTTCCTGAGCTGCGCCAAAAGAGCAACAATGACGTCCTGTGGCACTGCTGTTTCCATCCAAGGACGTAGGAGTAGGACCCCGTCGTCAAGCCTCGAGAACACCGCGAGGCTGATGCGTTGCCAAGCCCAATCCTGGCCTGGCCTGCATGGCTGCACGTCGCCGCCATATGGCCTCCTCCGCTGTGCACCGGCCTGGTCTTCAGGTCTTGCACTGCGCCAGTTGCCACGACACGACACGAGGCCAGACTGCTAGACAGGTCAGCGGCACGGCAACGGCACGGTGCACGGCAACGTACGCAGGCACGTACCTGCCTAGCCGTCTGCTGTGCTGGTATAGGCAGCGACGTCGACGTCTGCCCGCCTGCGGGCAGGGCACGCTCTGCCGCCGCGCGGCGCTCGCGAGCCGAGCCGGCCGGCGCCGGCCGGCCGCTGGCAATATAATACTGTTATTCTAGTGGGCGGCGAGCGAGCGTTATAAGCTTGGCGCGACCTGGGGGGCCCGTTCCCGCCTCGTTGATGCCTCCCTCCGCGCCCTTCCTCCAGCTCAACCTCCTACTGGGCCGGCGCCGGCGCCGGCGCGGGAGCAGCAGCGGCGGCGGCGGTGGCATGGGGTGCGCGCAGGGGAAGCCCTCGCGGGGCTCCCCCGCCCGCAGCGACAACCTCGGCGTCGACCGCCTGAAGCGCGACAACTCCTACCGCCCCGGCTCCAGCGTGTCCCGCCTCTCCGACCCGCTCCCGGCCGCCGCCCAGTGCGCTCCGGCTCCGCCCGCCAAAGACCACGCCCGCCGCGCCGCCGCCGCCGTCGTCACGCCGGACGCCGACGCCGACGCCGCCGCACAGCCGATCCCCGCCGGCACCGCTGCCGCCGCAGCCGCCGCGGCGCGAGGACGAGCTGGTGGACGGGTGGCCGACGTGGCTGCTGGACAACGTGCCCCGGGAGGCGCTGCAGGGGATCGTGCCCAAGAGCGCGGACGCGTACGACAAGGTGGAGAAGGTCGGGCAGGGCACGTACAGCAACGTGTACAAGGCGCGGGAGCGCGGCACGGGGCGGATCGTGGCGCTCAAGAAGGTGCGGTTCGACACGTCGGAGTCGGAGAGCGTGCGGTTCATGGCCAGGGAGATCCGGTTCCTGCAGCGCCTCGACCACCCAAACGTGATGAAGCTGGAGGGCATCGCCACCTCACGGATGCACCGCAGCATCTACCTCGTCTTCGACTTCATGTACTCCGACCTCGGCAGGCTCGTCTTCCGCTCCGGCCACCGCCTCACCGAGCCGCAGGTACTGTACTTTCTTTTTCGCCGGCCATGGCGGCCGTCACTCGCCTTGGATACGCCGCCGCCTATTTCTGGCGGTTGCTTCCCACCTGCCTGCCTCTGGCCGTTTGTCTTTCCCCTTTTGGACCCATCCAGCCACCTGACAGGCCGGCCAATGGCCATCTTGGACACCTTGTGTCAGTGAAGATCGAACGCTCGGATATTCCACCGTCTGGAAAGGAAATAGACTTTCCTAAGCTACATGGCCCCTATCTTATTCTTCTGACAGTGATTGTGTTTGGCATATTGTTAGCACACGTCCTTGGTCACATCTACGGCCCGTGGCACATTGTGAACTGGTCAATTCAGTGAATCCTGGTTACGATAGATATCCTGCTTCCTTGAACAGTGAACGCCCAAGGCCTGAATTTCACACCATTTACTATCACTTTTTTTTATCTTATATAAATTATAAAAACGAACTAGTCCAGTCCAGCTGAAAAATGTGTAAACTGACCAGAAGTTATCTAATCTGAGTTTTTTGAATCTCAATGTTACTTTACTTTTTTTTTGGGCGACGGGTTGAAAAATTCTACCACATTTGAAACCTCTGCTGTTGAACATCAATTTGCTGATGATGGTTCTCAATGCTCGCTCGCTCGCAGATCAAGTGCTACATGCAGCAGCTGCTGGCGGGTCTGCAGCACTGCCACGAGCGCGGCATCCTGCACCGGGACATCAAGGGCTCCAACCTGCTGATCGACCGCCACGGCGTGCTCAAGATCGGCGACTTCGGCCTCGCCAATTACTACGGCGCCGGCCGCCGGCATCCGCTCACCAGCCGCGTCGTCACGCTCTGGTACCGCGCGCCTGAACTGCTGCTGGGCTCCACCAGCTACGGCGTCGGCATCGACCTCTGGAGCGCGGGCTGCGTCCTCGCCGAGATGTTCTTCGGCAAGCCCCTCATGCCCGGCAGCGGCGAGGTGAGCTGAGCTCATCTACATCTCCTTCTCGCCGTCGTCTCCATGCATCGTGCATAATTTTTGACATGTAGTGATACTTCCAGGTGGATCAGCTGCTGAAGATCTTCAGGCTGTGCGGGTCGCCGCCGGACGAGTACTGGCGGAAGATGAAGCTGTCGCCGTCGTTGAAGCCCCCCAAGCTGTACAAGTCCACGGCGGCCGAGCGGTTCCGCGACCTGCCGCCGTCGTCGCTCGGCCTGCTCTCCACGCTCCTCGCGCTCGACCCGGCCGCGCGCGGCACCGCCGGGCAGGCCCTGCAGAGCAGCGTGCGTCACCTGAGTAACCCCAGTCATCAACCTCATCACTTATTCCTGCCTCGCTCCGTCTCTTGTTGCTCCTTGCTGACAACTGCTGCTGCCGCCGCCGCTGCAGTTCTTCAGCACGCCGCCGCTGCCGTGCGACCTCTCGTCGCTCCCCGTCGTCTACAAGGAGGAGGACGACGTCGACGCGAGGAAGTGAGAACCGTGGCCGCAGAGAACCTGCAGGCACGTTGAATTTCGTTGGCTGACGGGTGCTCTCTGATCGATCTTTCGTGCAGGCCGCCGAGGAGACAGCGCTCGCAGAGGCGGAAAGACGGCAAGCAGAAGGCCGAGGAGGAGGCGCAGTCGGAGATCACCAGCGGTTCTCCTCCTCCTGAGAAACAGGCGCAGCCCAGGAGCAGGCAGCCGTTGGACATTACCACTCGTCCCTCTGGACCAGGTGCCCCCCTGAATTTGATCCAGGTAAATCCAGCATTTTTAGGCCCGTTTTTTTAGATAATGGATAATATATCCGGCTTCATGTATCAACTAAGGCCATGTTTGGTTGCATCAAAAGGAAGGGGATTAGCACGGATTAAATCTCCTACAAATCAAAATCCCGCTCAATCCCCTTCAATCCCCCTTAATCCCCATGGTTTAGGGGTGAAACGAACAAGTCCTAATAGAATCAGACCAATTATCACAACGAACAACCCAAAGGCTAACTCCCAAAAAAAAAAAGTTCCAACAAATAGCAAAAAACGAGGACAAACACAACGAGCAATAAGTTTTGACTACGTAGAACCAATAAATCTTGTTGACAGTCACCCATTGAAAAAAAAAAATGCAGTGCTAACGTTTCAAGAAACTGCCCAGCTGAAACTAGCTCATCCCGAATATCATCACGCTGCTGCAATCTTACCCACTGTCTGAGCCAGTGAGTTCCCCTGAAAAAAAGATTTTGGTCTACACTTGTCAAACATCACCTCATTTCTTGTTATCCAATTTAGGCCGTTATATATGTACTGTGAAACTAAACTCTTGCAGGAACAAATGAATGATCAATGCTTCTGCTGTTGTTATCTTGATTCTTGACTGCTTGCTCTGTCTTTGGGCTCTGATGCTCACACATGTCCAGGATCAGGTAGATGATGAATTGACTGACACAGGCCAAGAACCAGTGATTGACACAGCAAATGCAGGCCAAGAATCAGCTGCTTCTTCCTCCAGCGCTCACGGGTCGTCAGAAAAAACCATCGTCAACGCCACATCCAGCACAGTCGCGAAACGGTTTTCAGTTAGCCCTGTCGTTCAGGAAGCGAGCCCAGTTCAGAATCAGAAGCTAGCTCAAGATCAGAAGCAGCTGCCGGCGGCAAACACCTCCCACCACTCGGGCAGCGACGACGAGGACCACAAGCGGATTCCGGCTCCGGACGACGACGAGGAGGAGGCCGATCGCGAGCCGCCGTCCGGCAGCGGCGGCGCCGTGAACCGCGTCGGCCCGGAGAGCAGGACGGCTGCCTTCGTGTCGGACTTCGAGGCGGCCGCCGCGGCGCTCCGCGGATCGGACGAACTCCCTTCTTCCAAGCAGTACGTTCTTGTGGATCACGTGTAGGCTGCGCGGCTGTTCTTCTCCAGTTGAGCTTGAGCATCCTCTGAATTGTGGAGACCGATGCCTCATATCGTTACATGCATGTACCAATAATCATCTCTTCAGAAAGAAGAATCATTAGTTTTGTTGTTTCAGTTCTTGGTCCATCCATGTTTGCTGCCAACAGCCTGCGTCGTTTGTGCTCAACTCATGAGCATCTTTTTCAAAGATGAAGAGATATTTCGGATTTCGCCTTTCGGAATCCACACGAGCAAGGTCGAGTTTCAACCACTGAAATCCTCCACCTCCAAATAAGAAAACATAAACAACTGTGGAAACTCAAAAGCAAACCAGATCAAAGCAAGGGCATGATCATTGATGATACAGCTTGATGTGCAGATCCAAGCAGAGTTTTTTTTAAAAAAAAAAAAATTTAAGGCACGTGTTTGACGAGAGTTTGTACCAAAATTTTCTCACATGTGCATATATTTATACGTGCTATCAAGAAGCATTTTCTACCTCAAAAAAGGAAAAAAAAAATAAAGGAGCAACATATGTATGTGGCTAATAGTAATTATATTGGCTTTAAGTATGCATATATTCGCATGCTAACATAAAGAGAGCGGTGAGCCATGCAAGAACAAAAGAAGAAGATTGCAAGTTGCACGAGTGTGATGAGCCCCATGCAACAGCTGCTGAAAACGGCAGCCGACGTCATGCAACCGAAACATGAATGTACTAAATTAGTTTCCTGTACTAGGTCGGTCGAAGAGTGGCTTATACATATCTTGTATGCCGATTGTAATGATGTTCATCAGTAATGAATGAAGCTCCGGTTTTTGCTAAAAAAAAAGAGAAAAGAATGCACGATATTTTTCTCCTAAAGTTGGAACTGTTTAATTTTGAAGTTGAAACATGCTTTATTTAACTTGAAAACTTTTTTTTTTCCTCTTGAAGCCTAGATTATTGTCCTTCTTTATATGAAACAAAACGTTCTACTTTCATGGCAAATGTGTTCTCTACTATTCATAAAAAATGTTCATCTACAAATGTCATTTATAAATAAATACACTTAACCGTGGTCTTGTTGTAAAGCTTTTATTGCACGATTTGATTTGAAGGCCAATTGCCACGGCTGTTGCTCCCCTCCCCTCACAAGTTACTACCAATCCCCAACTACTGAAAACGGCAGAAAAGCGTACGCATGCTGAGCGGGCTTTGACACCATGGGCCGCCGACAGGTTTCGGCCGAACGAGGAAGCAGAGCAGATAAAAAGCAAGGAAAACCCATCACAGTCGCATTGCGCCGCGCCCACGGTTTTTCCTAAGGCCCCCTTTGGCATCATAGGGGAAACACAGGAATAGTAGAGGAATCCCACAACGCAGGATAGGGAAGCAGTTCATTTCCTCCGTTGCGTCTCCCTCCGCTCCATCCCCCTCCGTTCTCACGTCAAGAAAAAAAAGCCAGTTCGCAGTATCAACAAAAAAAAAAAAAGCCACTTCGCATCTCCCTTCTCTGTCCTCCAGTGCCCCCTCCGCATCGCCTCCCCTTGCTCTGTGGCAGCCGCCGCCCCGCACCCTCCGACTCCGACGCCGCTTCCCCAGGACGGCTCGGACAAGCACGCGGAAGAAGGCAGCCTCGTCCGCGGCAGTGCGGTCATGGAGGCGGCGCGGACGTCTGCGCTTGGCCCCGGCGCGGGCCTGGAGGCCAGCGCAGACGGCGGCTGCGGGTGGCGGCGCAGGCTCGCGCCTGGGAGGCGAGCGTGAGCCCCCAGCGCGGGCCTGAAGGTGGCGCAGACGGCGGCGCTCGGCCTCGGCACAGGCCTTGAGGCGAACGCGGAGGGCGGCGCGTGGCTGGAGGCGAGCGCGGACGTCGGGTGCGGGCTCGGACGGCGAGCGCGAACGTCGGGTGCAGGCGGCGGCGCGGGCTCCGATGGCGGCGCGAGCCTCCGGCGCAGGGCTGGGAGGCGGGCGCGTGCCGCCGGCGCGAGCCTGGAGGTGAGCGCGGAGGGCGGCGCAGCGCGAGGTCGGACAGCGGTTTCTCTCTCCGTGAGCGTGAGCGAGCGACGATGGAGTCGCCTCGGACTTCGTGAGAAAATGAACACGAACCCAATGTTTCGTTTCCTACGGAGCTGTGAGAGGGCGAATCCTCCGGAACCGATTCCTGCGGAACGATGAATGTCTATCCAAAGGATGATGACGTCACCATTCTCGTAGGAACGGATTCCTCCGTTTTTCCTACGATGAACCTGTAAACCAAAGGAGGCCTAAATTGGGGAACGAGAGGGAAATGGCGATCGACACCGATGGCGGCGGCGGCGGCGGCGGCTCCGGCGCTGGCGGCGAAGCGAAGAAGCAACGGGTGGATGGGAACGGGGATGGATGCGAGACGGTGGGTGCGGATCCGATCCCGGTGGATCGCATCTCGGCGTTGCCGGACGACCTAGGGGCGGCGCATCCTGACGCACCTCGCCCTCAAGGAGGCTACCCGCACGGGGGCGCTCGCGCGTGTGTGGCGCGACCTGTGGAGGAGCCGCTGGGGCCACCGCGGCTCTGTTGAAGTGCGCCTCCGCGCCCGCGATGACGTGCGGAGAGAGCTGGACGCGCTGGAGCAGGAGCCGACACCGCGCCGCCGCATGGATCGTTTCTCCCTCGTCGTCGAGACCTCCGGGCTCAAGTCCTCGGAGCTCCGGCGCTTCCTCAGGTATGCCGCCGATTGCCGCGTCGAGGACCTCCATGTCGAGACGGGGAAGAGCCGCAAGAGCAAGCTCAACTTCCACCTGCCGCTGTCGAGCCCAGACCTCGTGCACCTCTCTCTCCGCAGCATCAGCATCTCCAACATGTACTACAGGGGCGCTCGGCCATTCCGCGCTCTCGTGGCCATGCGGCTCTACTCGGTCTCCATTAGTGTGTGTTTCGCAAAGATGATGATGAAGCTGTGCCCCAGCCTCATCACTCTCGACCTGCGCGACTGCGACATCCATGGCAATGCCAACACATTCTTGTCGTGTGTGCCGCAAACCATCAGGAGTGTCACCGTCACGGATTGCAAGTGTGACTGGTATTTCAAACTGTGGTTGATGCTCGTGCGTAACATCCGCTCCTTCCGCTACAGCGGCGACGGGCTCTTCTACTTTCCAGTGGACACCAATGTGCTTGCTGATCTTTATATTCGGTCTACTAGCCGAATGGTATCAGGCCACCTGGCTATCAATAATTTGAGATTTTCTATGCCCAGGAATTTACCAAGCCTCAACGTTCTCACCATTTGTTGCAATGCCCTTAAGGTGTTTTCTCAGTACCGATTTGTTTAATTTGGTCTCCTGCTTATTAGTTATTACACTCCCTCTATTTCAAATTACGAGACGTTTTGATTTTTTTAATACATAGCAAACATGGCCACTTTAGTAGAGTTCTCGTTCCCAATTCTTGAGCTTCACTTCATGAAGTGATTCTGGTAGGAGAACAAGGTGAGGAGTAATGAAAAATGGTGAAAAGCGGTGTTTTTACGCTAGTTTGACAGAGCTGCCATAGCACCTTGCAGGCTTAAATCTAGGAAAAACTTTGTCAACCATTTTTTTAGAATTTAAGGACGATGCCCCATCTTAGCATTAAATGAAGACAAAATATCCATTGCAGGGTGGGACAGGCTCCTACAGAAATTAGTTCAACACAAAACCTCAACGACTACAACATGCCGAACAACACACCTAGGTCAGAGAGACCCAACCAGCGTCCTCTTAGGTCCTAAAATGCCAACTCTGTGGTTCGCGTGCATAGACTGCACCTCCCTAGGATCATCTTGGTGTTTCTAGTTGAAAGCTTCAAGATATAGATATGGTGGTAAGACTATGATTCTGGTTGGTTTTTGGGCAATGATTCACAAATCCATTGCCTTATTCATGAACATTGCATCCCTGAAGCATATTGGCACACATACAAGGTTTTCAGATCTCTCCAAGCCACACCCTGAAAACATAGACTGTTTCTAGGTTGAAGTAAATATATTACATACAAGCCATAGGGCGGCAGAAGTAAACATATTACATACAACAAAATTTGAATTACTAAGCCATAATTGCCCTATTGACACAATGTTCAAACCAGTTTCTCTACCTAACAACTCAGATAAGATACACCAGAGCTGTCTAGCACCAAAACAGTCAAAAAAAGAGATGGTGACTAGTTTCCAGCTCAGAGCAAAATAGGCAAGAATGATTTTCAAACCCTTTCCTAAGCCACAAACAGAAATGGATTCTGGGAGTGACTTTCAAACTCCAAACAACAGGGGTATCTACCAGTAAGATCCCTTTGCATTAGTGGCCTTATATAAAGACTGGGATGAATAAACAACATTAGAAGAGAACGGCTAGATTAGTGCATTCTCTGCATCATAGAAGACAACAGTGGATGCAAATTGTTTAATTTCCAGCTAAAGTTGGAAAAGTTTATCATCTACACATCTTCTAAAGGTACATCTTAACTGTGTCCCATCCCAAAGCTCATACATTTCCAGTCTTAGTTTGGTCTATCACAACAATGGATAGTTAAACTAGAAGATCCTAAGCAATTATCCTTCTAGAATTTAACTTTTTTCCCACCACCTATCTTCCATCTAAAACCCATCCTAGAAGCAGCAGCCCACATGAGACCTTTTAAAAAAGGAGAAGCACTTTGAGAGTTACTACAAAAACATATTTGGGCTTGTTGTCTTATGTTTATGATCTACTATTTGTCTTCAAAGTTTGTTGCCATCTACCTCATATCTCTTGATTCAAGAAACTAACAGACATAGGTTAAGATCTCTAAGGTTGGGTATCCCTAAACCCCTCACATTCCTTGAGCATACTAATGCTTTCCTAATTCTCTAAATGATAATTGGGAGTCCCTAGAATTATCATTCCAGAGGCAATTAGCTAACTAGGCGTGCATAATTCCAATATCCCACTTAGGGAATTTAATGAAGGACAACAAGTAGATGGTGAAAGGTTCTAAATGGCTAGAGGGGGATGAATAGCCTATAAAAATTCTACAACCAACAACTCAAGTAAGAGGTTAGATAAATAATAAACGAAGCGAATTCTTGCGCTAGCCTACTAAAAATGCAAGCCTCCTAACTGTTCTAAGCTATAGTCTCTATTTCACACACGAGAGGCTAAGTTGCTACTTCTACTCTACTCCTAGGTGAGCAACTAAGCTAACTAACTACACAAGAGTAAGTACGAGAGTGTAAAGAGTAGAGAGAGTGAATATTATACCGCCGGTGTAGTGATGAGATGAGTACCAATAAGAACAATCACAATAATCAAGAAATCCTCGGCAAGAGATTGACACAATGATTTTTACCGAGGTTTACCTGCTTATCGGCAAGCTACGTCCTCGTTGTAGCGATACACCCACTTGGAGGTTCACGCGCTAATTGGCATCACACGCCAAACCCTTCTCAAGGGTGCCGCACAACCAACATAAGATGGGGATCCACAAGTTACGAGCAATCCACTAGAGTAGCCTTTTACGATCTCCCGCGGGGAAGGCTCAAGAACCCTCACAACTTCACCGATCGGAGGCGGAGACAATCACCAACTCCCCTCAACGATCCTTGCAGCTCTAAGCCGTCTAGGAGTCGGCAAACTCTAAGAGTAACAAGAGAAACCGCTGCAAAAGACAACTACCAAGTGCCTCTAGATGATCTCTATCAAAGCAATGCACTTGATTCTCTCCAAACTCACCAAATGATGATCACAATCAAGTAGGATGAGTGAGAGTGGAGTGGGAAGGCTCACAAGCAAGTAGGAGTGATTAGAGTGGCCAGAAGTTTGAGCCCAAACCAGCCAAAGGTCTATTTATAAGCCCCTCATAAAAATATAACCGTTTGAGCCTCTCTGCAGTGGCGTCGGACGCCCGCGCGCACACCGTCGGACTATACCACACGGTCCGACGCCCCTGGATGAATGCCATGTGTCAGTAGCCATTTGAAATCGAACGTTGGATCACAACGGCTATTTTCTCGTGCCAAAATGACCGTCGGACGGTAAGCCGTCGGACCAAACCTCCGGTCCGACGCTCCGCCGAAAACCACCGTCGGACTCTGAAACAACAGGCCGTCGGACTAAAACTCGCCTAGCGTCCGACGTTTCCAGAGAGGTTCCAAAATGCTGAAAAACGTCCGATGCTCACCGTCGGAATAACGCCGAGCGTCCGACGCTCCTCTGCTCTCCACGTGTCGACCTGCTGCGGCTCTGCACCGTCGGACCCTGAGAACAATGGTCCGACGCCCTCAAACACAGCGTCCGACGCTCTCAGAATGAGCAGGACAAGTGTTAGCCATCGGACTGAGGCTAATGGTCCGACGCTCTGTGACAGCACGGTCCGACGCTAGTTTTTCTATTGTAACGTTTCCGAAATTCGCCGAATCCTACCGGACCAAACCCTCTCTAACCCTCAAACTTCACCCCGTTTCCAAAGGCGCTAACACTCCAAAGTGTCTCTCACTTAGGTGCACGTGTGTTAGCCTTTTCAAAGAGTTTTCCACGGGTCAAGTTAGTGTCACTGGCATCTATATGCATATGCAATGATCATGAACACCTAGTGGCACTTGATAACCGCATTTCATCAACGATTTTCTCCCTCTTGATAGTACGGCTATCTATCCTAAATGTGATCACTCCCTCTATGGAGTCTTGATCACCAAAACCAAAAGAGCTCCTATTGGTTATACCTTTGCCTTGAGCTCCCGGTTTCTTATCAACTTCCTTCTCATCTCTTGATGGACCTTGTGGACACCTTTGATGATGGACTTATACCATTTGCATGGATGCCGTCATTACCCTTCACTTGTGGCCTCCACAGATCCGGTCCTTTGCTACATCTTGTTTGCTAATTGTTCTCATGAAACACTTAGAGCACACTATTAGCAAACTAGGTTTCATCAATTACCCAAAACCAAACATGGGCTTTCAGATGGGAATAACTAGCTAAACATGCTTTAGTCAGAATAACTTTGGCTGCATGTGACAACAACTTGCCTCTCCATCTAGCCATATTTTTAGCATATTATCCACCAAAGGTTGGAACTCTTCTAAGTTTTGAGTAATGCAAATGAACTCTTAGATACTTAATAGGAAGCTGGCCTAAAGGATTGAAAAATATGACAGAGCTACCTCCTCATCCACATTAATTGGAATGATTTCACTCTGGTCAAAGTTAGCCCTTATTCCTACCATTTGTTCATACCACATTAAGCTACCCTTTCAGGTTCAGAAAATGCTTACTACTTATGTCTTAGAACAATATAGTGTCATCTGCATAGTGTAGAGGCATTATATCTCCAGCCCTAAACTCTTACCCTAACCCCTTTATTAGGCCCCTATACACCTTTCATTAGCATTTTACTGAGAACATATCCCACCAGATTAAAAAATAGGGGACAAGGGATCCCCTTGTCTTTAACCCTTTCCCAGTTTTGAAAAACTTACTATCTTCACCATTTAACATGACTCCCACGGAACAATTCTTCACTAAACTTTTGATCCAACTAATCCAAAGGGGGCCAAAACCTCTAAAACTAAGAACCCCAAACTAAATGTACCTATTAACTCTACCTAAGCCTTCTCATAGTCTAACTTTAGTATAACCCCTGGTTCTTGAGAGCACTCTAATGAAGGCTATGAACTAGCTCATGGGCTACCACAACACTTTCCAAAAATATTTCTACCTTTTATAAAACCACTTTGGTGAGGGGATAGTAATCTATTAGATATTTTACCTAATCACAAAGTGAGAACTTTAGAAAAGATTTAATAACTAACAATCCAATGAACTAATAGGTCAAAATTATTCATACATCTAGCACCTTCCTCCTTAGAAATTAGGGTAATCAAGGCAAAATTTAATCTATGAATACATGGCTTGTTATTCTAGAAATCAGTAAACATGGCCAACAATTTTTTAATACCTCCTAGTCTATGGTAAAACAAAAAGGAAATGCCATCAGGCCTCGAGGCTCCATCAGCATAACAAAGGAAAACAGCCACCTTAATTTCCTTCTCTAAGAAAGGGGTGTTTTAAAACTCATTCTCACTACCAAACACTAGTTCTTCCTGCTTCAAAAAATCTGAATCAAGTTTAATGTCAGGCCTATCCTCTCTAGCAAAAAAATCTTTATATAAATTTTTTTATGAGAAGTGATTCTTTGTTTTTTCTATGAAGTGATTCTCTGAAATAAACTAGGAGGCTAGGACCTGGAAAAAGTAGCTTCTCCTGATTCAATCCATCCTGAAACCAATGTATGCATTAAGTTTTATCCTAAATAATCATAGAGAATCACTTCTCACGAAGAATCAGCTTCCATGGAGTATTTGTAGCAGGAGGAGCTCTACCAATCTAGCCCTTTAGCTCCCAGCTCGTAGAGAAGTGATTCTCGCAAGCTCCCTACCAGAATCTAGTTGTATTTTAAGTGTTTGGCAGAGATCCACATAATCCACTCCAAATAAGCTAGAATTGGAGCTTTGCCAAACTGGCCTATTTGGAGCGGAGGGAGTATCGCCTAACTTATAAGACGCTTGATTCTCCATAATAAAAGAAAAAAGAAAAAAAACATATCTACTTAGCTAATCATGCCTTTTATTTTAGGTTGCATCATATTCCTTGCCAAGTAATGGTGTGGCGTTGCCCAGTTGCATCTTACATAGTTTGAGAGAGCTGCAATTGCTAATGTTAGACATGGAGACTGTCAACCTATCTGATATCTATATGTTCCTCAAGACTTACCAATGTCCTAATCTGGAGAGGCTCTTTGTGCAGGTTAGCACCTTCAATGCCTTCCTAAATTTCTTTGCATCACAATCCTCCTGCCTTTTTTTCATCTATATCTGAGTTCTTATCGAATTGTGATTCTTCTGAATGATTATGGTTCATCTTTGTAGCTCCCGACATTTAGTCATCATCCCATGGAAGGTCCTATTGATGAGGTGTGGGACGAACCACCTCAGGATGGCTTTGACAATCTTGTGATGGTAAAGGTCATGAACTTCAATTGGTGCCCCACTGAGGTGCAGCTAGTGAGTTTTTTGTTAAGGAAATCTAGTTCTCTGCGCAAACTATTGATAGTTTCACCAAATGTCACTCCACTATATTTGCCTGGTGTGCAAGAAGCAGACCTTTTGCTTCTCAAAGAATCTTTAGCCAATAGCAAGATAATGTTGAGTGAGTCTGACGATGCTACAATTCAACCATATCATTTTGAGTCCTATATCAACTTCTAGTTGTAAGTGATAAGGCAGGCCAGAACCCTATGGACAACAATATCAAACTATTAGGGAATTATCCATTTTGTTGTACCTCTTATAGACAATATGTATTATGAAGGAAATAATGTTGTCTTCCTAATTTGTTTCCTGAGTATTAATGCTCACAAAGTAATATTCATGTATTTTAGTTCCAATGTATGCTTGCATTGCTTCTAGTTTCCAATAGCACATACATCATGTGTTGTCACATTATCCCTGAGTTTGAGCAACTTCATATACCATACCACATACAAATACATCAAACATTTATGCGTAGGAAATGAGAACATATATATCTAACCGACAACAAATGCGAAGTCAATTGGATTAGAGTTTGCTTTTCAACTAGCAATGGAAACGGAGTATATGTTTGTGGATCTTAGCTTGGCTACATGGCTAGCAACTAAAAGACATCACATCGAGGCTATTCCAAGTGTCCAAAATAAAAAAGAGAAACATTAAGCAAACTTTGGACAAGGATTCTTGGCTAGCATATTTTAACAGTAGCTCACACTCAAAGTTCATCGTGTAACAATTAGAGCAACTAGTGCTCCTTTGGAATGTTGTCCAAAATATTCAACTCGGTCATGATACATGTGAGAACATTAGTTGGAAGCTAACAAACCATGGATACTACATTACTATATCAACCTATCGAGCGCAATGCATTGGCACCACGACCACAAACTTGGAGTCACCCATATGGAAAGCATAAACACCTCCAAAATGCAAGTTTTTGTGCTTTCTTAGTAATCCAAAACAAAGTTTGGACCTCTGACAAACTAGTAATGTGTGTATGGTCAAACAATATCTTTTGTCCACTATGTCGACTCACACATGAAACGTCTCGCCACTTGTTAAACCGTCACAACAAGGACTAGCTTGCTAATAAACAAGTGAATCTCGGTAAAAAAAAATTTTCTTGTGTCTCCTTGTCCCTAGGATTCTTTTGGTTTTCGTTGATTGATTGTTTATTCATTCTCACGGTGATTGGTTTTTCTACTCTTCAGTATAACCACTCTACACTTGCATTTATATTTATAGTTGTGCTAAGCTTTTTAGTGTAGTTAGTCTTTGAGAGCTAACTCATTCCTTATGTAGGGGAGTTAGTGTGGCTCTTTAGTTAGTTTTTGAGAGCTCACTAACTTAGAGCAGTGACTTTAACCTATTGTATGCCATAGAGATTATAGAATAATAGATTTTGTGTAGGTAGTCATGAGCAACGGGCCGGCATGGCCTAGGGCTCGTGCCAGGCATGGACCGATAGGGCACGGGCCTGTATGGCCTGCGTGCCTCCGGGCCATGCCTGCCCTAGGCCACCGTACCTAGCCAATGGCCCAGGCACGACATGTGGGCCGATTTTCGGGCTGTGCCAGCCCGAACGGCATGTGGCCCAGTAGAACATCAGGTCGGCCCGTGGCCGGTATACAAAAAACCCCAGATTCAACACATCACAGTCACAGATTAATAGTTCACTGTGTAGGTGGCTTGCTGCGTGTGACAAGTAGAGATAGGGCAAAGTGTTTATCGCCGTTTTTATTACTACCGATTTGCTCTAATGCTTTGCTTAAGTTTTAAATTTGGTTATTTATCCTCCTCTAGTCATCTAGGATCTTTCACTCGCCGCAAGGAACAACAGAGGTCGCTGGGTGGTGCATCCCTGATGGCATCTGACAAGAAGCATTGATTTCTGTTGATATTAGGAAAAAAAACGAAATACAAACAAGCCGAACAGGGACGTGCATGGTCATGGCGGGGCTTATGGAAGGTCGGTCGTTCCCCAGCTTCGCCCCTGGCGGCCTGGCCCCGAGGCTTTCAGCTTCTCTAAGCCCCAGGTGTGCAGTCAGCCTCATCCTTGGACTGATCACGCTGAGAAGCCAATGGCGGCGGTGTCCCCGAGTGAGGACCGGCGTGGGCGTGGTTTGGAGACAAGCTGGCGACCAAGAGTGTTCATATCGCCGCGCCCGTGGCCTCTGTGCTGTGAGAAATGGTCTAGGGACCATAGCTGTCCAGAAACAAGCCACCTTTCATGGCTTCTTCTTCTCTCTCCCCTCCCCGAGAGAGAGAGAGAGAGAGAGAGAGAGAGAGAGAGAGAGAGAGAGAGAGAGAGAGAGCACTGCAGCATAGGAGAGGCAGTCCACTGTCCACACTCCACAGAAGAGAGATGGCGATGCGGATGGCGGTGGTGGCGGCAGCAGTGGCGTTGGTGGCGGTGATGTGCGTGCTGACGCCCCGAGCGGCGACGCAGGCGCCGGACACGCCGAGCTGCGCGGCGAATCTGGTCCCGTGCGCGCCGCCGTACATGAACACGACGGGGCCGCCGCCGGACGCCTGCCGCGGCCCGCTCAAGGACGCCGTCCAGAACGACGACCTCAAGTGCCTCTGCGATCTCTACGCCACGCCGCCGCTGCCGCCGCACCCATCGCGGCGCGAGGACGACGAGCTGGTGGACGACGGCTGGCCGACGTGGCTCCTGGACAACGTCCCACGCGACGCGCTGCAGGGCATGGTGCTCAAGAGCGCCGCCGACGCGTACGACGTGATCGAGAAGGTCGGGGAAGGCTCGTACAGCTCCGTGTACAGGGCGCGGGAGCGCGGGACGGGGCGGGTGGTGGCGCTCAAGAAGGTGCGGTTCAACGCGTCGGACTCGGAGAGCGTGCGGTTCATGGCGAAGGAGATCGAGCTCATGCGGCGGCTGGACCACCCCAACGTGATGAAGCTGGAGGGCATCGCCGCCGCCACCTCCCCGACGAACGGCAGCATCTACCTCGTCTTCGACTTCATGTACTCCGACCTCGGTTGGCTCGTCTTCCGCTCTGGCCACCGCCTCACCGAGCCGCAGGTATCGTCGTCCTTCCCTTTCTCTCATTCGCAGCCCATGCACGACGATGACGACGACGATCCTCTTCAGAAGTCGCCTTGGATACGCCGCCTATTTCTGGTTGTTGCTTCTGACGTGCCTGTGGATCTTTCCCTTTTTGGAGCCATCCATCCATCTGACGGCTGGCCAACGGCCATTGTCTGACAGCGATTGTTAGCACATGTCTTGGTCACATCTTTTGGTCTGTGGCACATGCGAACTGGTCAATTTAGAGGAACTCTAGTCCTGGTCTGCTGCTCAAGCTACAAAATTTAGCCAGTTTGCCACTGCAGCAGGAAACCAGTGGCAAACTGGCAATGGCAAGTTGTTGCCAGTTCTGCCAATGAAGGCAGAGAACCTGCTTCCTGAACAGTGAACCGCCCAAGGCCTGAATTTCACCACCATTTTTTGTTACTATAAAACACTGCATGCAGTAGAACTACTAGTCCAGTCCAGCTGAAATTGTGCAGGCAGACAAGAAATAATCCACTCTAATCTAAACTGAGCTTCTTGAATGTCATTTATTTTCGGGTTGAAATTCTACCACACTTGAAACCTCTTTTCTTGAACACTTGCTGATACTTGATAGTTGTCAATGAATAATATGCATGGTCGTCGGTTTTCAGATCAAGCGCTACATGCAGCAGCTGCTGGCGGGGCTGCAGCACTGCCACGAGCGCGGCATCCTGCACCTGGACATAAAGGGCTGCAACCTGCTGATCGACCGCCACGGCGTGCTCAAGATCGCCGACTTCGGCCTCGCCAGCTACTACGGGGCCGGCCGCCGGCAGCCGGCCCCCGACCGCGTCATCTCGCTCTGGTACCGCGCCCCGGAGCTGCTGCTGGGCTCCACCAGCTACGGCGTCGGCGTCGACCTCTGGAGCGCCGGCTGCCTCCTCGCCGAGATGTTCTTGGGCAAGACCCTCATGCCCGGCAGAGGCGCGGTGAGCTGAGCTCATTCCGTTATTGGTTCTCGTCGTCGTCGTCGTCTCCGTCTCCATCCTGAATTCCTGATAATGATGCGATAACCATGACTGAGCTTCCCCTGCTTTGTTTGGTACTTCCAGAAGGATCAGCTGCTGCAGATCTTCAGGCTGTTGGGGTCGCCGCCGGACGACTATTGGCGGAAGATGAAGCTGTCGCCGTCGCTCATGCCTCCCGAGCTGTACAACTCCACGATGGCCGAGAGGTTCCGCGACCTGCCGCCGGCGGCGCTCGGCCTGCTAGCCACGCTCCTCGCGCTCGACCCGGCCGAGCGCGGCACCGCCGAGCAGGCCCTGCAGAGCAGCGTGCGTCACCTGAGTAACCAAGCAACCTCGCCACTTCTTCTTGCCACTCGCTCCGGTTCTTGTTGCTCCTTGCTGACAAGTGACAACTGCTGCTGCTGCTGCTGCTGCAGTTCTTCAGCACGCCGCCGCTGCCGTTGGTTGAACCGTGGCCGCTGCCGCTGCCGCTTGTCGACGAGAGGAAGTGAGAACCGTGGCCGCGGAGAACTAATTACCAGCCAGGCACGTTGCAGAGGAGAACGCCCTTTTCGTTGGCTGACGAGTGCTCTCTGGTCTTGCGTGCAGGCCGAGGCTGTGGGACAGTACCATTTCTCGGAGCTCTTTGGTCTTGCGTCCAGCTTTCCAGCGCTTGCGTCTCGGAGTCGGAGCTAATAATCAACGACAAATGCCCCTGGTAAATCCTACCCAATCTTTTATCCCCCTGGTAAACTCTTTCAGATTCAGGCCCAGATATGAATGGTCCCTGCTTCTTCTACTTGTTCCATTGCTAATGTTCACACGTGTCCAGGACCAGCATGATGATGAATTGACTGACACGGAGAACTCCGGCCAAGAAGAATCAGTAACTGACCCGGGAAATCCAGTCCAAGGATCAGCTGCCGCTAATGCTTCGTCCAACGCATCATCAGAAAAAACCATCGTCAACGCCTCACCCAGCACAATCGCGAAACGGTGGTTTTCAGTTAGCCCGATCGTTCAGGAAGCGAGCCCGGTTCAGATGGTGGTAGTGCAAGATCAGAAGCAGCTGCCGACGGCAAATACCTCCCACCACCACTCGTCTGCTTTCGTGTCGGACTTCGAGGCGGCCGCCGCGGCTCTGCGCGGATCGGACGAATTCCCTTCTACCGAGCAGAAGCAGTACGATCTTGTGGACCGTGTGTAGGCCGCCCGCGCGGCTGTTCTTCTCCGGTTGAGCTTGAACATCTTCTGAAATCTGAATTGTGGAGACTGATGCCTCATATCGTCGTCATATGCACCGATAATCATTTCTTCAGAAAAGAAGAATCATTAGTTTTATTATTCATTCAGTTCTTGGTGGATCCATCTTTTTGCTGGCTGCTGCCAACAGCCTGCGTCGTTTGTGCTCAAGAGCACCTTTTTCAAAGATCGAGAGAAATAATGAAATATTTCGGCTTTCGCCTTTCCGACAGAAATAATAAACCACCCGAATCCAGATCAGCAAGGTCGAATTTCAACCACTGAAATCCTCCACATCCAAAAACACAAAACACAAACAACCGTGTAAACTGGAAAGCAATAAGCCAGAACAAAGCAAGGGCGCGATGACACAACTTGATTTTCAGATTCAAGCAGAGTACAACCACCGTTCTTTTCCTGACAGAGCAAAAGCGAAGAGAAGACACACAGGCCGATCTGGAAAGCAAGCACACAGTGACTTGTGATCACACACACAGTTCATACACGCACACATGCCTATAAACATAGCATGCTTGTTGGCCGTTGGCGTTGCTAGCACACATATAACTTGCGCGTGCATACATAATTGCGTATGAGCATCATGATTCATGCATATATATATCATGTATATATATGTATGTGGTGTAGGAGTAGGATTGATCATTGATTGCATGCAGCATATTGATCAGGGTTCAGAGGCCACCGTAGCGGATGTCGGAGAACTTGGACTTGAGCCACTTGACGCTGCTGCGGACGGTGGTCTTGATCCGGCCCTGCGTGGCGAACACGTTGTACGCCGCCACCCGGCGCCGCCGCTTCGCCTCCGGGTCGTCGCGGCCGCTCGGCCCGTTGAAGCTGTACGACTTGCCCGCCTGCCCGCCGCCGACGTCCTCGTAGTCGTACCCGCCGCCGCAGCCGTAGTACGCCGACGAGTGCTCGTGCGGCACCGACCTGCACTTCTCCATGGATCGTCTCTTCTTCCTTCTTGGATCTGCTTCTCTACTAGTACTAGCTAGTAGCTACCTGTGTGTGTGGAGATGATGATGATGAGTGAAAGAGGTCAGGGGTGGGTGACGAATGAATGAATGAAGCTACTAATTGAGGGTGGGGAAGATGATAAAGGGGGTGGGGTTTTCTACTTGATTTGTTAGGCGGTTTTGCATCGACAACCTTGTGTTTTGTAGCTCTGCTAAAGCAGGTACATTTGGTTCTCCTTTACGACCGGAGAGGATGGATGGGCTCGTGTCGGGGCTCGTGTCCCTTGATTAATCATAATCACGTACTGTTCTTTGCAGTTTTAGCGCAAGAATCTACGGCCTTTTCCATAAAGTTTTAGAGGCACTAAAGGTTGTATTGTATAATAAGATGCACTATAGAAGTTCATCATAGTTCTTGTCTCCCAACTATAATAAGGTTTTAAAACCCAATAACCATTTTGTGTTAGTCCTTTTGGAACAAAAACAATTTCATGGTTTTAATTAATTTGCATCTCAAGAATATACGGCCTTTGCCATAAGGGTCCAGTCCATGGGTACGCATCTCAACCACTGGGTTAGTGATCATGCATTGTCCTTGTCCTCTATCTATGGTTTTAATTAAAACTCAAGAAAGTTAGGTCAGTCCTTTCTCTACGATGGTTGATGCTTTGCCGATTTTGTCCACTAGGCCTTCAACTTGTGCTGTAGGTCAGTCTCGAATTTTATGTTATATCATATATAGTATTGAGAGTCGCATGCATAAATTTAACATGCACAAGTCATAAGAATTAGTTATATTTACTCTATCTATCCATTTTCTAACAGAATACCCTTTTATGTACTTATAAACTACTCCCATCATCTAAAAAAGAAGGCAATTCTTATTTTTTCTAGAAGCCAAACAATTAAAAGTTTGACTAAATTTATATGAAAAAATAGTTAACACTTATATTGAATATTGGATACTAAATGAACTCAGATGAATAACTACAAAGTTTTAAATCTTGTTAAGCACCAGTACAATTTTAGTATATAGGATGCACTCTTCAATCGAAATTATTTTCGAAAAAACTAAAAATTTGAATATCAAAATATATGAATACAAAAATAATATTTGAGACTCTAAATGCTAAGTATCAATTAAAAAAATATGAACAACAAACATGTAGATTGTATTGATACTTACATGCTGTTTTCTATGAACTTAATCAAACTTATAAAATTTTTTCACTCGTTTTGCAATTGCTCTGTCTGTATTTTCACAGTTTGCATTACAAAGACGCCGCTTTTGTTTTATCATTATCATGTGAATGAACGCCCACACCTCATCAGGTCATCTGTCCTCCGGAGTCTGCTGCAATTTTAAACCACAGTCCGTACCGCATTTTATGCATGACAAAAGCAAGTCTTTTTTAAAAAAGGGAGGGGGGGGGGGGGGTTTTGACTGGTGAGGAGGATGGATGCTAAGGGCGTCCGCAATGGTGCTAGTTACGTAGCTAACTGATGTGGAGGTGAGAAATAAAAGTAAAGACTATTTTATATATCTTTTGCACAGAGGACCCATATCTCTGTCGGACCTGAGGATTTCTTGGAGGATGGATACTAAGGGCGTCCGCAATGGTGCTAGTTACGTAGCTAACTGATGTGAAGGTGAGAAATAAAAGTAAAGACTATTTTATATATTTCTTACACAGAGGACCCACATGTCTGTCGGACCTGAGGATTTCTTGGTTCATCATGCTATTGCTCTAGGTTTGCATACAACTACATTAATTTTAGGAAAGGGTGCTTTAGATGCACGCGGTTCTAAATTAATGCCGGATAAAAAGGATTTCGGGTATAGTTTTTCTTGCGATGGCCGGTCTCAGTTTCTTGAACCACGTGAAATTGATAGCTATTTATTCGTCGCTAGTAACTACTTTTTGTCCTACTTTTCGTCTATCCATGTCATAATAGGTAGCCACTACGGACGCCATAATCGTAGAAAGGTGGGCCCGCATCGCAATACTGGACAAGCTCGGGCGTGTTTCCCGCGATTCTGCCGGCCATACACAGTACTGATTCGATCGATCAGGGAAGCGGTGGTGTGATGGATAGTGTAGAAGAGGCTGTTGGCTGTAGCATTTACTAGAGAGGGGGAGCGGGGGCGGCACTCGCCCTACCCTACGCGTTCGTGTGACCCACGTGTGCAGTTGGCATGGACGTGGGCGATGGCGGGCAAGCTAGATGGAGTGGACAGGACGCCGCAGCAGCGAATTGCCCGTCCATCCCGTGCTTTCCTTTTCGCCGGGCCGGGCCGAACTGACAAGAAGCTGCCTCTGCCTGCCCCGAGGCCGGAGCGCCCCCGGGATGCCGGATCGGTTAGCGGGCGCGTCCCACGGCGGCCGTGGTCCCGCCGGCTCATCTTCTCGGTTTCACCTCGTCTGTTTGTGTCGGTGTTAGGATAGCGGATACTAACATCGGACAGTAAACTTGTGTTTTACGGTTAAAATCACGGATAGTGTACAAGAGGGAGCACAAGAATTATACTGGTTCGGACTAAGAATGCCCTACGTCTAGTACGGGTTGAGTCGTGTTGGCTTACACCGGGGTGCTTGTTGTAGGGGTTACAAGCCTAAGCGAGAGAGAAAAAAGCTCCTAAGTCTCTTGTGAATGTGTGTGTTTATGTTTGTGTTCTTATGATTAATGATGAAAACGGATCGGATACGCATGAAATCGAATCCGGATGTCACCTTTTACCACATTTTAATTTGAATACGAATACGGATTCGGATATTTTCGAATACGAATAAAAACGGATAGTTCGAATGTGGATCCGAAATCGGATATTTACTCGATCTAACTCAAAACGTACATTATGAAATTTAACATACATGAATAAAATTTTACTATTAAGTACATCGTTAACGAAAGTGAACTAAATGAAAGTACACTTCTAATTAATCTCTAAGAGCGAAGTAAATTAAATTATAAGAGATAATATTGAACAAAATAATAGATCAAGTGAATAAGTTCAAATAAAAATGGTAGAAAACAAATAGCCATTTTACTTTATAATTAGTATTGGAATTACGTAAAACTAGAGATAAAGCATTTGTGTATATAGGATAGAGAAGGATAGCACAAAAAATAATCTAGCTACCAATATATATTTAATAAATAAATATATCAATCAATATTATATTTATATAAATATTTATTATGAAATTTTAAATTTAATAAAATAATTTATATCAATAAATAAATAAAGTAAAGTAAAGGATTAAAATAATTTAAAAGGACAAATATATTAGATTAACCTAAATTATAAAAGTGCTAAAATTAGTTAATCTTTATGTATTATTAATAATTTAAAATTAATACTTAATTTAATTTTATATATACTATTAAATATGTTACATGCATTATTAGTAATAATAAAATTAAATAATTGTTCACTTATTATGAAGAGAAAACTTTTAAATAAGTTCATGGTACCTTATTTTCTATTCGGATACGGATATTGTCGAATACGGATCTGGAATCGGATAGAGAAAACACTGAAATACGAATACGGATGTATCCACTTTGACATCCATTTTAAAATGGATACGGATACGGATATCCATATATACAATTCGAACGGATACGAATGCAAATAATTCGGATATTCATTTTCATATTTCCATCCTTACTTATGATAGTAGGATGTTGTGAGCGACGCGAGGTCCCCTGAGATCGGTCTCTGCTTTCCCTTTTATAGTTATAAGGGAGGGGCTAGAGTTACATGTGACTCGCTATCGTTAGAGTGCTCGGCATGGTGGAGACAGTGATGACCGGTGGCTATCGTCAGTCACGCCCTCGTCTTGGCGTCTCGAAGATATGGCCTTAGTCATCTTCCACTGTTCCATTGGTGAGTTCCAAGGTGGCGCAATGTGCGGGGCGTGGCTTGCTGCGTGGCGCTACGTCATGCCGTCGCATTCGACCCTGCACAGTGTAACGAGAAGATGGGTTGACCTTTGAGTATGAGCTCCTGAGGCTCAGAAGCTCTTGATGCAGTCGGGGGCTTGACGGGACGGAGCGGTAGGAGTGTCATCCCTCGGGCGTGTCCCTTCCCACGTGCCGTACTTTTCAGGGGGTAGGCGAGTCTGATCGTAAGCCTCGCCCATTCCCCCGGGTTGACCGGACGGTTGTCGTTCCCTTTTCCCTGGTGCCACACGTGCGGCCAGGGCATGGGCAATCACTGTCGTAGTTGGAGAATCTCCTCGCCAGCCCAGGGGTCGTACGGTTGACCGTCCCTATAGCGGCGTGAGAGAAGTGGGGCTATCTGACCGTTTGCTAGAGGAGATGTGGCAGTTGGTACGGCGAATGTGCGCGTTCGGGGCACAGTCGCGTCGAGGGATCCTCTCGATTAGACCGTGCTTGTAAAGTGATCAAGGAGGTCCCTTGGTCGGCAAGTTTGCTATACTGACGTCAGCAGGGATCGGGCGATGGGTGCGCCCGAGGGAGTTTGTATGTAGCGGGGGGCTCGGGCGAATCGGAAGCCTGTTGCCCGAGGCTGCGGGTTTTGGTGGCAGGTTCGGGCGAATCGGATGGTATCGCTCAGGCCCTGTTTTTTCGAGCCCTGTCGTAGGGGCTCGAGCGAATCGGAGGATTTCTCCCGAGGGATCCTCGCGCCCAGGGAAGGTAACGTGCTTACACGCGGCTCTGTCTTAAGCTACGTGAGCCGTTCTCACATGAGGCTTGATTGACGCTCTCTTGAACAGGGTTTTATTTAAGAGGTATATTTTTTCGTTAAAGTTGGGTAGCCTGACAGCTTGCAACCGAGCCAACGTTTTCTGCAGATCGGGGAGTTTCAGACCTCAAGCTGGCGACTTCCCGAACAGGGCGCTCGAGCCCACCAGTCAGTGAGTGAGCACGGTCCGTCAAAGCATGTTTCTTGGGATCTCCGAACTGCAGGTTCCTAGTGCTAGATCTTTTGGTATATACCTACCCTACTACTAGTAGTCTTGTAGAGGAGTAGAGAAAAAAAAGAGGTCTACCAAAGTGATGGCGAGGCGATCAAGCAAAGGTGGCGAACGGATGGATGCCTGGATCCAAGGGACGGGTCGGTCTGTCCGTTTCGCCCGCGGTGCCTTGCCTTGCCAAGCAACGGCGTGCGTTCCGCCCACAGTCCCCGAGGCCAAAGTAAAGGCGAGAGCGCATCCACCACGGTCCGTCCGGGGGAGCAGCAACCCTACCGCCCACAGGTGAACGCACGGATTGATCGACGGGAAAAAGGTAGCAATCCCAGTGGTAGTGGTGGTGATGGATCGACGCATCTCCCACTCACGCATCGCCATCGGCGACCGTTGCATCCAGGCCTAATGTCGTCTATCGGTCGCTTTCTCGTATTATACCTCCGCCGTCGCCTAATACAGTACTTGGCGTCCGCCGTCGTTTTCCCATGCCGGACCAAGGAAAGCCACGACACGAGCGTCGAGCGAGGACTGCTGGTACGGGTAACTCCGGGAAGGGCGGGTGCCTTTTCTCCGGCGGGCCGATCGATCTCGGGAGAATCTGCTCGTTTTTTTCCTGCGAAATCCACGAGTAGTGAGCTGCCGGCAGCCTCTTGGCTCTTGGGGTTCCGATCCGATCCGTCGTTGCGGCGACGGTCGGCGTGGGGAGCTTCAATTCGCCGTTCCCGCTAGGCGCTGCTGAGCTTTCCACGTCACGAACCACCACCGTCTCCTGCACTCTGCAGCTTCGTCCTGCCCACTGGTACGTGATGGAACACCCGGTCCTAGTATATTGGTGAGTTTTCTGTGTCGTAAAATAGTATTATTCCTTCTGTCGACAGACCAGATGAACGTTCTGCACTAGTAAGTTCCTCGCGGTCAAGTACTAATTACTAACCGATAAACCAAGTCGCCTCCACGCCTCTCTCTCTCTCTCTCTTGATGGACGACAATGGCTTATGGACGGACGGACACGACCGACAGTGGCCCACTGCCAACCGACGGGGACGCGGACGGCGCATCCAGACGCACGAGAACCTGCGCTGCAGTGCAACTCCACTGCACGCCCACGCCCACGCCCACACCGGTCAATCAGTCAGTAGGTCTGCGGACGTACGGAGCATGGGTGTATATGGACGCGGATGCTTGCTCCATCCGTCATCCGTGCACGATCGACCCAGCCGGAAGATCCGATCCTCAGCACTCAGCACGATCGACCTCCGGGCTGTCTGCTTGTCGCCTGGAATTGAAATTAGCCGAGGCGCGGCGCGGACAACGGCGCGCGGCAGGATGTCTCCCGAGTCGCCGTCAGCGGGACTCCACTCCACTGGGTCGGCCGTCGGCGTCGGCCCAGCGGAATCGGACGCCACTTGTTGATGGCTCTTGGTTGGGGCTCCAAACCTCATCACCACAATCACCCAACTTTCTCGCGCTGTTAATTGCTGCTCCGCCTTTATATATGATCCAGATCCACCCGTTTCTTACTTTTCGTTACACACACAAGTACTCCGATTTCTGTCCAGCGACGCGAGATCTTTTGCGAGAAGGAAGAAACTTCATGGGAAACTGATCGTCCTCCATCAAGCCATGGCATAAACCAGTAGGTCGGTCGATTCAACGGCCCAAATAAAACAAGCCAAGCTAACTTAGCATTTGAAGAAAAAGCTCGCTAAAGATATCGTCCAAGGCCTTCTGCATATACAACAACGAATCTGCCAAAGGTTGTAGCAAACCACAAAACAGTTGAAAGAACAAAACAGCACTCACAGCAAACTCCGAAGATATTTGCTAGTATCTCCCCAGAACGCAACCTTGAGTGAGTAAAATATGAATAATTATTAGGACACTTCGGGACACAGGAGCAAGGTATATATTCCCTCGGCATCGACGCCATAAGGTGTCGAACGGCAAGCGCCGATGACTACCTCGTATCCCAACACCTCTCATTCCTAAACTGATGAGCAACCCATGCCAGTGCGAAAACTGCTGGAGAAAAGAGCTAGCCAACACAACACATTGTTACACGGATGGTGGTGAATGATGGAGTCGATCTACTGCATTGGTGGTGGTCTGGTGGAGAGGAAATATAGGCTCTGTTTAGATCCAGTGCAAATTGCAACTGCAACTAGTCACATCAACGTTGCGGTACATGCATGGAGCATTAAATGTAGACGAAATGTTTGCATGTTTGTACTTTTTGCATGTGCATCACGAGACGAATCTTTTAAGCCTACTTGGGCCATGATTGGACAAAAGTTGTCAAATACAAACGAACGTGCTACAGTGCAGAATTGCAACTGCAACTGGGATCTAAACGGAGCCATAGTATAGTAGAATGAGTTCACCCTTCCTAGGAACGAGATCCTCTGCACTCACTCCGGTCTCACTGTTGTCTACAGTCATGATCTGAGCCGTCTATTTTAGATCAAACGATGACTCTATAGCTCTGAAAGCTTATCCATTGTAATGGGCTAACATCTGGCCCATCAGCCAAGGACGTCGTGTTCCCGTGTTCGGCATCCTTCAAACCAGCATTGCAAAGCTTAGGCGTCATCGCCGTGAATGATGTCCAGAACAAATAAAACGACGCTTGATGGCGCACGGCCGCAGCCGCCGTGCTGATCTAGAGGATGCGCAGCTGCCGGCGCTCGACAGTGCAGGGTCCAGGCCGGCTGCACGTGCTGAACTGGAGGATTCGCAGATGCCGGCGCTCGACGGAGCAGGTTCGAGGCCACCTGCGATGGAACATAGCCGCGGCCGCCGGGAGGGTGCACAGCTGCCGGCGCTCGACGGAGCAGGGCTGAGGCCGCTTGTGCTTGCCGAGATGGAGAGAGCTACGCAGCCATTGGCGCTCGACGGAGCACGGCCACGGCCACCGCAGTGCAGTGAGTCTATGGCCACGACGGCAAGCTTGGCCTTGTATGAGACACAGAGAGGAGAGAGGAGTCGCAACAGTAAAAGAACGATGACGACGCTGCTGTGCTAGAGCAGGTTGCGACACTGGCAACGACGACGGCAACGAGCTGCAGCGACGACGAAGACGACATTGGCAACGACGACGGCAACGAGCTGCAGCGACGACGAAGACGGCAGGCGGCGGCGTAGGGGAATTGGGGAAGGATCGATTCACACATGGCATCATGGGCTTAGATGGGCCACCATAGCATACCCGTATGGCCTGCTAGATGGATCTTACAAGTTTTACCGTTGGATTGTAATGGACGATACAGATGTGTTGACTTCAAAGAAGAGTCGCTCTGCACGACTGTCGAGGATCTCGTTCCCCTTTCTAGGTGTATCTTATTTATACACCTCGAGTAGGTTTTTACAGACAGATCCCAGACAGCAGCATGTTGTTAGACCATTTATAGTCATGACTGGAGGGGTAATACGAACATTTTAGGCTCTGTTCGCTTCAGCTAAACAAGACATATTTTTCAACTCTGAAATAATATTTCTCTTCACAACAAATCAGCTTCAGCTAAACTCTGCTCAGTTTTTCAGCTGAAGCGAACAAAGCCTTAATTGCTGAAGGGCCGTAGTGCCATAGGTGATGCTGCCATCACGTACCATGATGCATGATGCCTCCTACGAAATTAATCCTGGAGTGTCGTCACTGATAGCTAGTGTACTGTACGTACTACGGGGAAGTAATTTAATTCTACTTACAGCTTCTGCAAACTGCTCATGGTTAGTACTATTGTAGGTAATGTAGGTAAAGACTAATGTGTCTAAGTCGGCCCTGAAAAAAGAAGCAATGCCTTGGATGCCCAGATCTGCTGTATACCAAAACGTAAACAAACATATCATCTTGTGAGAGATGCAATAGAAATCTACTTAACAGGTTAAGTTATTTCACTTGAAATATGACATTCCGCTTACCTAAAAAAAAGAAATATGACATTTCACGCATATCTCAAAATTATAAAGTGAGAGATAGAATTTGATTTTATAAATCAGCATGCTATATTTATTATTTTTTTTTACGAATTACGCGGTACAGACATATAGACACACACAGCACACGTACGCTTACCGAGCCTCACTGTCATGGGAACGTCGTCTACCATTGAAAGCACAACGCCGTTAAATCCTGAAATAAATCCAGAAAAAGTACGACAACCAGGATTTGAAACCTGGTGGGTAGCTATAAGTGCAATCAAGTCATAAAGTGGGTTTTAGTGATAATGACCACGCGATTAGAAGACTAATAAGATTTATCGAGATGATAGACAGGCAAAAGCTTTAAGAGGATGTATTCTTATGCAGGTGGACCCCTAACAACTAAAGGATGCGGCATCTGACTCAAAGGAGCTTTAAATTTGTTTTTATTTTAAATTTTGAGTATAGGAAAGCTGTACTATTAAGGAGGGTGCAAAAGACAGGTTTGAAAGTGTGACCAAGTGCAAAACTTTACACCAAACATCCTCATTTCCTCTGCCTTAGACAGCCACAAAACTCTAGCTCATTCTGCTCTGTTTAGGCAGCGCGGCACTGCCGCGACTTTTTCTGACCGTTAGACTCGAGGGGGCTTCTTAGTCACCCTCCCGTCGCCCCCAACGGTCATCTCGGCCAATTGCCCAGTCTCCAGACCAGAGAAGCTCCCCTCTTGCTCTCTCGACCAATTAATTAAATACCATACATCTTCTAATCTCGTCCCTAGTGTTAAAGGCTATAAAGTTATATTGGGCGACGTTAGTAGATGTCAACAAGCATTTTTGGCGCCGTTGCCGGGAAAGGCACATTAAACTTAGGAAATATTGATAACACATATGTATCATGGATAAGATTGTATTACCGATTGATCTCTAACTCAAACAGGCACACCCCTGTTTTTTATCATTTACTTATCTTATGCAGGGTGATGAATGAATGGTTTTTCTCTTCCAAATAATTTCACTGACGATCCAGAGAAACTCCTGAGAATAAAGAAGTTTGTAGAGGCGAGGGACAATTTCAAGCTACCATCAAGAACAACCATCGCTGCTCAAGTTAGTTCATCAAAGGAGCCTGTTCCAACATTGGAAGAAGAACACTTAGGAGATGTCAACACTTGACACTAGACATCAAGTGTTGAAGGTTATAAAGTTATATTGGGCGACGTTAGTAGATGTCAACACTTGACACTAGACGTGTCATCAATGTGCCCGCGGGAAAGTTGCCTCATTTCGATGGGACAGACTTTGCCAAGTGGAAGCACTTGATGAAAACTTATCTTGTAGATCTTTATCTTGGGATTTGGGAGATTGTGCATCATGGCTTGGAGGCACCGGCTGATCCAAAGAAGCCCATACAAGCTGAGTTTCGCAATATTCATCTCAATGCCCAAGCTACTAGTGCCTTGCTTAGTGCTTTGGATGGAGATGAGTACAACAAGGTGATGGGTTTAGAAGTAGCAAAGGAAATTTGGGACACATTGCATATGGCACATGAGGGAGTTGACAAAGTGAGGCGGTCCAAGATTGAAATATTGATGTCCAAGCTCAACCGGTTTGCAATCCATGAAGGAGAAGGACCACAAGAAATGTTTGATAGGTTGATGGTCATTGTTGGCAAGATTAGAGGTCTTGGTGGCACCGAGGTGAATGATCACAAGGTTGTGAGGGTCATGTTGGAAGCATTCTCACCAAGAAATGAGACCCTTGTGACTTTGATTAGAGAGAAGAAATGATTTGAGCAATTCACTCCTAATGATGTTCTTGGAAGGCTTTTGACTCATGACATGCATAGAGAGGAAGTTCTTGAGAGGCAAAGGCTTGGGGAGCTGCAAACAAAGCTTGAAGACATGAAGATCAAGGATGTAGTACTCTCAAGGCAAGCAAGAAGAGCTTGCTGCCCGCAGCAAGCAAGCAGTCCACATCAAGCAAGCACAAGGGCAGCAAACAAGGTGCATCTTTCAAGTCAAGGGCAGTCGAGAAAGTGAAGGAAGAAGTGGCAATAACTTCATCATCTAGTAAAGAAGAGAGTGATAGTGAGCAGCAACAAGAGCAAATTGATGACTTTACTTTATTCATGAGAAGGTTTCACAAGGGAATCAAAAGCAATGGCTACAAGCTAGTGAAGAGGACCTTTCTAAACAAGAAAAAGAGAACATGCTATAATTGTGGCAGCACGGAGCATTTAATAGCCTATTGCCCTCATGAAAAGAAAGACAAGAGACAAGACAAGAAAAATTACAAAGAGGGCAGCAAGAGAAGATACAATAGAGATGTAGGAGAAGCTCATATTGGACATGAGTGGGACTCAACCGTGGACAGCTCAAGTGAAGAGGATAGAAAAGTTGCAACCATTCCCATTCATGCACCATCCTCTACACCGAAGCTTTTCAACAACATGTCCAATGATGATGATGATGATGAGCACTCCACTCACCTTTGTCTCATGGCAAAGGGTGAGAAGGTATGAAACAAATCCAAGTCCAAAACTCTCTCTCCTAGTGACATCTCTAGTAGTGATACAAGTGATTGCTCTAGTGATGATGAATCTAGTGATGAAGAAATTGATAAGCTAACTAAGAACTTGGATAACAAAACTAAAATGTTCATTGCTAGATTAATGGAAGAACTAGAAAGCACTCAAGCTAAGTTAGCATCTAGAGAAAAGACTCTTATAAAACAAGAAGATCTCTATATTGCTAGCAAGGAAGCTCTTGCTTTGAAGAGTAGTGAGGTGGACACTTTGCAAGAGGCTTTGGTCAAAGAGCAAAAAGCCCACACTATCACTAAGAAGGTTAATGTTGACCTCAATCAAATATACAATAGCTTGTTGAAAAAGCACAGTAAACTTGAGGAACAACATAAACTTCTTGCTGATAGTAACTCACTCATCCTCGAAAGCAAAAGTACATCTAGCTCTTCCACTAGTCAAACATGTGAACAATGCACCAAACTCGATTTAAATGCTTATGCCACTAACCTTGCCAACCTAGAAACAATGAAGAAAGAAGTAGCAAGGCTCAATGCCTTAGATGCTAGTAAGTGCATGAACTTTCAGGTGCAAAACAGAAAGGGCAAGGTTAGAGAGCAACCGAAGGTGCAATACAAGGATGGAAGGCATCCTCACATCAAAAGTGGCTTAGGCCATGTTGCTGAGGGTAAAACCAATGGAAGGCACATTATAAATGGAGTGAAGTGTGTCAGGTTTGAGAGGAAGACTCAGATTGGTACAGCTAGGCTTGCACAGACCGCGGCAGTGCCGCGCCCTAGGGCGGCAGTGCTAGACCTAGAGCGGCAGTGCCGCGCCCCAAGAAAGGGAAGGCCACCAACCTGTAGGCTAATAATTCCAAAGCACATGTCTAGAGGGTGCCCCAGCAGAAGCAGGTTTCCCAGAAGCCACAGGAATCTATATGGATGACCAAAAATAAGTTTATGCATCAACCAAAGCCAAGTGTTACCCGTGAGAGTTTGGAATCTTGCTATGTGTTGAGGTGCAACAACCGTGGTAAAGTTGTTGCTAAGATTGTTGGTCAAGAGGCCTGCAAGCATGTAGGAAGGGCAATTTGGGTTCCTAAGATACTTGTGACTAACATGCAAGGCCCCAATGTTACTTGGGGACCTAAATCAAGGAACTAAATTGTTTTGTAGACATACTCCTCCGGTGGATCAAGTTGGGTGCTTGATAGCGGATGTACAAATCACATGACCGGAGAGAAGAGTATGTTCAGCTCATACTCCTCTATTGAGAATCTAAATGAAAACATAGTCTTTGGAGACAACTTGAAAGGAGGAGTAATCGGTCTTAGTAAAGTTACTATAACTCATGAACATTCAATCACTAATGTTTTACATGTTGATTCGTTGAGTTACAACTTGTTGTTCGTATCACAATTGTATGAGATAGGCTACAATTGTTTTTTTATGGATAAGGGTGTGGAAGTCACTAGAAGGGAGGATTCCTCTATTGCTTTTACGGGTCGTTTGAAAGGGAAGCTTTACCTAGTTGACTTCAACAAAAGTAAAGCCAACCTTGAGACTTGTTTAGTGGCAAAATCTAGCATGGGCTGGTTATGGCATCGCCGGCTAGCTCATGTTGGGATGAGGAACTTAGCCAAACTTCTAAAAGACAACCACATCCTTGGACTAACGAATGTTCACTTTGAGAAAGATAGGATTTGCAGTGCTTGCCAAGCCGGAAATCAAGTAGGAGCACCACACCCACCAAAGAGCATCATGACTACCACCAAGCCATTGGAGTTGATTCACATGGATCTCTTTGGACCGGTGGCCTACTTAAGCATCGGGGGTAACAAATATGGACTTATTATTGTTGATGATTATTCCCGTTTCACTTGGGTATTTTTCTTATATGATAAGTCCCAGGTACTAGACAAAGTGAAGACATTCGTTAGAATGGCACAAAACAAATTCGAGCTTCCCATCAAGAAAGTGAGAAGTGACAATGAGACCGAGTTCCGTAACACCCAAGTTGATAGCTTCCTTGATGAAGAGGGCATCAAGCATGAGTTTTCAGTTCCATACACCCCTCAACAAAATGGTGTAGTAGAAAGGAAGAACCGTACTCCCATTGACATGGCAAGAACAAGGCTTGATGAGTACAAGACGCCGGATCTCTTTTGGAGTGATGCCGTCAACACCACTTGCCATGCAATCAACCGACTCTACCTACACAAGAAGCTGAAGAAAACCTCATATGAGCTGCTCACCGGTAACAAACCAAAGGTATCTTACTTTAGAGTGTTTGGGTGCAAGTGTTTCATACTTAACAAAAGGCCCAAAACCTCTAAGTTTGCACCTAAAGTTGATGATGGTTTCTTATTTGGTTATGGATCAAATGAGCACGCCTATCGTGTCTTCAACAAGACCACCGGTCGAGTTGAAATAGCGGTGGACGTGACATTTGATGAATCTAACGGCTCTCAAGTAGAGCAAATTGATCAAATTGTTGTAGGAAAGGAGGATCTACCATGTGAAGCAATCAAGCAAGTAGTCATTGGTGATATAAAACCACGAGAAGACAAGGCTACAGAGGTGGAAAAGCCTGAAGAGGAGACCACTGCAGAGGCTACTGCTGAAGGGAGCATGGCAGTGCCGCCCACTGGCGCGGCAGTGCCGCTCCCCCAGCCAGCAGAGCCATCATCTCCTCCAACAGTTGAGAGGACACTGCATCCAAGGGATGATTTAGTCCCTATTCTTGAAGTAGATGAAGATGATTAGGCAGAAGAAGAAGAACAAGAATCTATTGATCATGCAAGGCTACGATAAACCATTCAACGGGATCATCCCGTTGACAACATTCTTGGGAGTCTCCGAATGGGGGTAACCACTCGTTCACATTTGGCAAATTTTTGTCAATTTTACTCTTTTGTCTCTTCTTTGAAACCTCTCAAGGTAGAAGAAACACTTGGTGATCCAGATTGGGTGTTGGCTATGCAAGAAGAGTTGAACAACTTTGAGAGAAACTAAGTATGGACTCTAGTTGAAAGACCCAAGACCAACATCATTGGCACCAAGTGGGTTTTCAGAAATAAGCAGGATGAAGATGGAATGGTGATAAGGAATAAGGTAAGAATGGTGGATCAAGGATTCACTCAAGTAGAGGGCTTGGACTTTGAAGAAACATATGCACCGGTAGCAAGACTAGAAGCAATTGGAATGCTTCTAGCCTATGCTGCCCATCACAACTTCAAGTTATATCAAATAAATGTGAAGAGTGCATTTCTCAATGGCCCAATACAAGAGTTGGTATATGTGGAGCAGCCACCGGGTTTTGAAGATCTCAAATTCCCAAACCATGTCTACAAACTCCATAAGGCGCTCTATGGGTTTAAGCAAGCACCAAGAGCATGGTAGGAATTCCTGCTCAAACAAGGCTTTGAAATAGGCAAACCTGATCCTACTCTTTTCACTCAAAAAGTCAATAAAGATTTATTTGTGTGCCAAATATATGTCGATGACATAATATTTGGTAATACTAACCATGTCTTTTATGAGCAATTTAGTAGGACAATGACTAAGAGATTTCAGATGTCCATGATGGGTGAGCTCAAGTTCTTCCTCGGGTTTCAAGTTAAGCAATTGAAGGAAGGAACTTTCATAAGTCAAACCAAGTACACCCATGACATGCTCAAGAAGTTTGACATGTCAAATGCAAAGCCCATCAAGACTCCCATGCCAATCAATGGACATCTTGATCTCAATGAGGAAGGGAAAGCCATGGACATCGAGGTATATCGCTCCATGATCGGTTCTCTACTCTATTTGTGTGCATCTAAGCCTGATATTATGCTTAGTGTATTCATGTGTGCTAGATTTCAAGGTAACCCGAAAGAGTGCCCCCCAAACCTTGGCTTTTGGTATCCTAAGGGCTCTAAGTTCGATTTACTTGGGTATTCGGATTCCGATTACGCCGATTGCAAAGTAGATCGAAATGGCACTTCGGGGACGTGTCAATTCCTTGGACGGTCCCTACTGTCTTGGAATTCTAAGAAGAAAAATTGTGTAGCCCTTTCCACCGCCGAGGTCGAGTATGTTGCCGTTGGTGCATATTGTGCACAACTACTTTGGATGAGGCAAACCCTTCGTGATTTCGGATGTCACTTTACCAAAATCCCATTATTGTGTGACAATGAAAGTGCCATAAAGCTTGCAAACAATCCCGTAAGCCACTCAAAAACAAAGCACATTGACATTCTACATCACTTTTTGAGAGACCACGAAACTAAAGGAGATATCAAAATATGCCATGTGAGCACCGAAAAGCAACTAGCCGATATCTTCACCAAGCCTCTTGACGAGTCAAGGTTTTGCGCTTTGTGTAGTGAACTAAATATCATTAATTCTCGAAACTTGGTTTGAAACCTAGCACATACCTGTTTGCTTAAGCTAGGTTGTTTGAAAAGGATTTGAAAAGTTCAATTATGTCTTTCAAAACTACTTTGGTTGAGTGCTTGTGCAATCTTGGTTACTATATTTAACTTCTACTCCTCTCTGACCAAGTGATTGCACAAATATTACTCTGTAACCATGACCTAGGTGAAGCCCAGATTAGGACTAGGTTCTCTGCTGGAAGGCAGGGCAGCAGTGCCGCTCCTAGCCACGGCAGTGCCGCGCCTTGCCAGCTTGGCGGCCCGTGGGCCACCTTAGTCAGAACGGTCGAGCCTCTCCTCTAAGTGCTTTCCAGGCCCGTGACCGTTCCTCCCTCTCTTCATTCTCTTGGTCTCTCTCTCTCATTCTTCAAACCGAGAGAAAGGGCGACGGCGCCAGCCCCGGCACCGCCGCACCTCCCCCTGCCGCGCGCTTCACCTTGCTGTGCCTGCTGCCGGTGTGTTGGGGACCTTGTTCCCTCTCCTTGCCGGTGTCCAGGCTCCCGGAAGGTGCGGTCTCTCCTTTCTTCTTCCCTCTTGTTGACACTTGTTATCATCCAAATTTTATTATCAATTATCCCTGCATTAAACATGAATATCTAGTAGAATAGGGTTATTACTGACAGATTCCACGACTTTTGGTGAATTGTCTATTTCCCAGGGGATTTTCTAGAAAAGCTTAAAAGAAAGATTAAAGAGCATAATTGCCACGAAACTTAACCGCCAAGGAAACATCATCATGAGAACACTGGAAGCATCTGGAACACACCTGAAACACCGGGGCCCGAAACCCAACAGGGTGGGGCCGGCCGGTGCCCTCCTAGGGTTTCCTCTGCGCCGCCTTCTGGAGTCTTCTACCACCGCCTATTAGGAGTCATATGGACCCTTGGTTAAGTCGGTTTGATCTAACGGCGCGCATGCATCCCACCGGCCTATAAATAGAGGGCCAGACCCCCAGGAGGAGAGCCAGATCAAGAGATGAAGACCCTGAAGCATTAGATAGATATCCACTAGATCTAGGCTAGCAATCAAGAGAGAGATTAGAGAGATAGAGTAGAGATTCGAAGGAGTCCCGGCCTGTCGGACCTTCTTCGTAGCTGTGTTCGTCTGGATTCGGCTCCCTCGCCCGGAGTTGCGTTCTGAGGTACTTTTGTATTCAACATCCTGATTTAAGTAAGCATTTGTTCTTATTCGTTCTTAAGTTTACAACTCTATTTGAGTGCTTTGATCTTGGTAGCTCCTTGGTTGAAGTAGTAGTTTGTAGTGTAGACGTGGTGTCTGGGCTATAATTACTTGTGAATGCCCCCTGATTGGCCGGATAGTGGTAGATCGCATAGGTGACAGCTGCGTTGAGTCCTCTGTAGTCCACTTCCCGTTGATAGGATCGATAGGTGTATAAGTGTCTGGTAGGAGAGAACTCTGATTTCACCTCTTATTCATGTCACTGCCCGATTAGAACGATATTATTCAAAGTTTACCGGTTGTCGGATCTAGATAATCATTTGTTATCTCCTCATTCTTGATATTCTCTGGATTGATTATGTTATCGGGTTAAGAGCCAATAGACTTAGTCAGTATCACCTACTGTTTCTTTGGGTTCGATATTAAAACCGGGATTGTCTGATAAAGTGCTACATCGGGTGTTTTATCTGTGCGCTTGCGGATACCTTGATAATAATAATCTTTAATAGAGTGCAGTTAATTTATACCAACAACCATTTCTGGCGCCGTTGCCGGGGAACGATTTGCTGATTTTGGCTTAGTCTATCTTAATCTTGTATTATACTTTTATCTTTTATCGTTTACCTTTTAAAGTATGGAACCCACGTCCCAACTTTTATATCAATATGGAGCACCATCGGGATCGTATCTCCAGCCAAAAGAATCATCTTTACCCATCACATCATCTGGCTATGAGTTACGTCCGAGATTAATTAAGTTAGTTCAGGATCACATTTTTTCTGGTAGTTCTAGCAAAAACCTCTATTCTCATTTAGCCGATTTTGAGCAAACATGTTTATGTTTGCACATTAAGGGCATGGCAGATGAAACTTTAAGATGGAAACTCTTTCTGTTTCATTAATGGAAAAAGCAAAGAAATGGTATAATCGCCATGTTGGGAGTAGCCAAGGAGATTGGGAAGTATGGCGTGCTAATTTTTGTCTTAAATTTTTCCCTATCGAAAAAGTCGCTAAACTTCGTTTTGAAATTATTTGATTTAAACAATTAGATAACGAATCATTAGGCAAGTCTTGGGAACGCTTTGATGGATTTATAAATTCTGGACCTAATCTTGCTTTGCCAGAACCTATGCTTTTGCAACATTTTTTTTAGGCCTTGATGATAAAAATAAAGATTACCTTAATTTGGCCGCAGGAGGAGCATTTATGCATATTACTGCTTCACATGCTAAAACTATTCTTACTAACATCTTAATTGATCTTTCTGAAGAAAAATAAAAGTTGTTAGAAGATGAATTTTTGTCATTTGATTCTAAACTTTTGTCTGATTCATCTAAACATTTATCTGAACTATCTCATGAGAAGGAGATAACTCCAATTTCTGATTTTATGCTTGAATTTGAGGATGAACGTTTTGATGATTATGGAAACACCTCACGCTATCATAAAATTATAAAACCACAAGAGTCTATGAATTTTAAAAGTTTTAATGTTTCATATCCTGCTGATTTAAAATTCCATAGAGAGATAACCAGAGAATTGATTTTTGTTATGAGTAATAAGTGGTTGATAGAATCTGAGCTTTCAAATGATATAATTCGTTTAAATTCTCCTGCCATTACTATTAAATGTCAAATTGATGCATATCCTTTTGATGCCTTTTATAATCCAGTAATAGGTGTCAATATCATGTCTCTTACTTTTGCTGAAAAATTCTTGAAAGATATGCCATTAATTCCTACAACTAAATTATTGAAATATCGTTCAGGACATATTATTCCTAGTTCAGGTGTTTTTTGTTCTCTTCTTATTGTGATTAACGAATTTCGAATTTTGCTGAATTTCGTATTGGGATTTTGATGTAATGATTGGGTTACCAATAGAAAAACTTTTGCGAGAAGGTTGTGCGGGCAATTTAGATATTAAACTTGGGAAGGGATTTAATCTCTCAGTGCCTATAACTCATGCATTAAAAGCTAAGACAGAGCCACCTCCTGTGTTAGATCCGATAGAAGAAGTTAAGGCTGTGTCATTTAAGGAATTTATTGAACCTAATTTAGAGGATGATACTTAGTTCTTCATTAATGAAGAGGAAGAGGATCCGATTGATCCTGAACCTCTGGATGAACTACTAGAGCCAACTAAGCCTTCTATTGAGCTTAAGCAACTACCTTCTGGTCTTAAGTATGTTTTTCTGAATAATGATCCAAATTCTACCGTAATTATTGATGATAAACTTTCTGATGAAGAGTCTTTTAGATTAATAACTGTCTTAGAAAAACATCGTGCTACTTTTAGTTATTCACTCCAAGACCTTAAGGGGATTAGTTCTGTTTTATGCACCCATCGTATTCCAACCAACTCAGAAATTACACCTTCTAGAGAACCCCAACGTAGGCTTCAAAATGCGATGAGGGAAGTTGTTAAGAAAGAGGTCTTGAAACTTTTGCATGCTGTGATTATTTATCCTGTTTCGCATAGTGAGTGGGTAAGCCTGTTCAAGTTGTACCTAAAAAGGGTGGAATGACCGTAGTTAAAAATGATAAAAATGAATTGATACCCCAGAGAACTGTTACAGGATGGCGAATGTGTATAGATTATAGAAAACTCAATAAAGCAACCAAGAAAGATCATTTTCCGCTGTCATTCTTTGATGAGATGTTAGAGCGTTTGCCAAATAATTCTTTCTCTTGTTTCCTTGATGGTTATTCTGGATATCACCAAATTCCTATCCACACTGATGATCAAAGCAAAACCACTTTTACATGTCCTTATGGAATGTATGCTTATCGTAGAATGTCTTTTGGATTATGTAATGCACCTGCTTCTTTTCAAAGATGTATGATGTCTATATTTTTTGAAATAATAGAAGAAATAATGAAAGTTTTTATGGATGATTTTTCAGTTTATAGAAAAACTTTTGATGATTGTTTAGAAAATCTAGAAAAGGTTTTGCAGAGATGTGAAGAAAAGCACTTAGTCCTTAATTGGGGAAAATGTCATTTTATGATTAGAGAAGGAACAGTGTTAGGATATTTAGTGTTTGAAAGAGGTATAGAGGTAGATAAGGCAAAAATTGAAGTAATTGAACAATTACCTCCACCTGTTAATATAAAAAGAATCCAAAGTTTTCTTGGTCATTGTGGTTTTTATCGCAGATTTATAAAAGATTTTTCACATATTGCTAGACCATTGACTAACTTGTTAGGTAAGGATGTTCCTTTTGAATTTGATGATGCATATTTAAAATGTTTTAATATTTTTAAAGAAGCACTTACATCAGCACCAATCATTCAACCCCTTGATTGGTCTTTACCTTTTGAAATTATGTGTGATGCTAGTGATTATGCTGTAGGGGCAGTATTAGGACAAACAAAAGATAAGAAGCATCATGCAATTGCTTATGCTTGTAAAACTATGACAGGAGCACAACTAAATTATGCAACAACTAAAAAAGAACTCCTGGCTGTTGTTTTTGCTATTGATAAATTTAGATCTTACTTAGTAGGAGCAAAAGTAATTGTTTATTCTGATCATGCTGCTTTAAAATATTTACTCACTAAGAAAGATGCTAAACCTCATTTGATAAGATGGATTTTATTACTCTAAAAATTTAACTTAGTAATTAAAGATAGAAGAGGAATAGAAAATCCAGTTGCTGATCACTTGTCTAGAATACTCTTTGAGAAACCTCAGGAATTGCCTATTAATGACGCATTGAGAGATGACATGTTGTTTAAAGTGACCAAGTCAGACTTTTGGTACGCGAATATTGTCAACTTTATGGTTGCAGGTTATGTACCACCAGGGAAAAATAAAAAGAAGCTCATTTATGAAAGTCATCTCCACATATGGGATCCACCATACCTCTTCAGAATTTGTTCAGATGGATTACTTAGAAGATGTGTACCAGTAGAAGAGGGCATGCAGATCATTCAGAAATGCCACGCATCACCATATGGAGGTCATTTGGAGCATTCTGCACTCATGCTAAAATCTGACAGAGTGGGTTCTTTTGGCCAACTATGTATGAAGACACCAAAGACTTTGTCCGGAGATGTGGATCATGTCAGAGGCACAGAAATATCAATGCAAGAGATGCTATGCCACTCACCAACAATCTCCAGATCGAGCTCTTTGATGTCTGGGGTATTGATTACATGGGACCATTTGTAAAATCAAGAAATTGTGAATACATTCTGGTGGCAGTTGACTATGTATCCAAGTGGGTAGAAGCTATGCCATGCATGAATGCTGATTCTAAACATTCAAAGAAGATGTTCGAAGAGATTATATTTCCAAGGTTTGGAACACCAAGGATGGTCATTAGTGACGGAGGGACACACTTCACTGATAAGAAATTTCACCGATACTTGCAAGCTCATGGCATCCGCCATAATGTAGCTACTCCATACCATCCTCAAATCAAGAATATTCTATAGAAAACAGTAAATGAAATGGGTACTGCATGGAAGGACCGATTACCCGAAGCACTTTGGGCATATCGGACCACATACAAGACACCTTTGGGTATGTCACCTTACCAGCTATTATATGGTAAGACCTATCATTTACCTGTAGAGTTAGAGCATAAAGCTCACTGGCCTATTAAGAGATGGAACATGAACTTTGAAGCCGCTGGAGAAAAGAGAAAAATACAATTATCAGAATTAGAAGAATGGAGAGAAAAGACTTATCACAATTCAAAGATCTATAAAGAAAGAAAAAAAGATGGCATGACAAGAGGATCAAGAAGAAAGAGTTTGCACCAGGACATAAGGTATTACTTTTTAATTTCAGGTTCAAATTATTCCGGCTTGAAAAACTACGAAGCAAATGGGAAAGACCATTTACGGTTGTGAATGCATCGCCACATGGAGCGGTAACTCTACAATCACATGAAGGTACGTTATTCAAGGTAAATGGTCACCGACTTATATTATTTTTAGAGCCATTTAATTTAGAAGTTGTTGACAGGCTGGACTTTGTCCAATTACCCACTTTTTAGTCCCGTCATTATCTGTTACGAAAAATTATCGCGCATTGCAACTAATAGGAAGTAGGAAGAGTCTAGAGGCTTCGCGAGCTCGGCCACCCAGAGAAGACACCTAGTGGGGCCGGGCGGCGCCCCCCTATCCCCTCTCGTCCCGACTCAAGTTTCCTTTTCTTTCTCTATCTTTCCTAAGAACAACCCCATAGATTCCCGATGCGTACGGATAATCTTTCGTACGAATTCTGTAGAACCTAGATTTGACCTTATCCCATCTCCTAAAAACCCATATAAATACGCACCTATACCGCCCTCAAATGCCATCTCATCATCATTGCCTTCTTCTCCTCCAAAGAAACTCTCTAGTTTGGATCTAATAGCAATGGCAAGCCAAACAGTCATCGGCGCGGACTCCGGCAAGCTCCAAGGCGACGACTCCAAGGCCATCTTCCTCGTGTAGCCGAAGCCCCTTGCCATTATACAGCTGAAGCACCTCGCCATCGTGCCACCGAAGCATCTTGCTACGGTGCCCCAGAAATTCGAGCAAGTCTACTGCACGCATGCTCAGCCTGCTCTGCCATCGCCACCTAAGAGACTGCTGCTAGAAGACGGTACCAGGGGAAATCAGATCGCTATTCCCCGAGGCACCCCACTTCTTTCACCTGGAGACAATGAGCGACTCCTGTCGGTCAAGACCGACAAGAATGGAACGCTGGTATGTGCGAAGTACACCATTGCTCGCCCTGCCATCCAAGGAGTTCGTGCACGTCCAGGCCAAGTCCGCTACACCGAGTTCATACCACCTCCGCCCGAGAGACAGCGGGCTACATCTACATCAGCACTAGAGAAAGTCTCTAGACAGCCCCCCGCTCTCTCTACGCATCCTTAATGAGAAGATGGAAGCTCTCGAGAGGAATGAAGACTTAAGGAGCAAGATTTTGAGCAACATGACTAAGCAGATAGAAGGCAATGTCAAGTTAATTCGCAGTCTCAAGCGCGAAAAAGATCAGCTAAAAGAAGAGATTGGTGATCTGAAAGAAGAAATTAGGAAGCTCGCAAAGTAGGGGCAGCCATAAGTTGTCCTTGTTATCTATGTAATAAGGCACAAGTGTGTTAGGTTTGATTATATTATTGAGTGTGCTATGTTTGATTTATAATATTAAGTGTGTTAGGCAGCCTATTGAGCTAGGGCAGTTGTTAGCTCATTCAGTTATCAGAGTTATCTAGTATTATTAATAAATAAAGTGCCTTATTCTTTTTATCAATATTAATGTTTTAGTTTTTGGTACGCATGTTGTCTCCACATGTTGCGCAGAAAAGTATGCAGGAAGATAAGTGTCGGGGAGGCACATCGCGACTATGGAAAACAATTCGCTCGGGAAAATCACGAAATTCGGAAGATAATCGAACCAGGACCTCGCACACCGAAGTGGACCCCGTGGGGCCATAGAGGCGTGCCGCCCAGCGCCCTGCCTGGGCCGGCCGGCCCCCCTCTGCACCCTCTGCATCCCCTTCTCGGACATGGTCAGGTTTGATCCCCATACAATATAATTGCATATGTTTCGATTTTCGTTTCAATCTGAATTAAAATTCACATGCTAAAATTACTTTTAAAAGAGAAGAAGATTGTTTAATTCATAGCTTAAGAATAAATTATATAACACTTTTTTAGGAATCATGCTACTATTGGAAACTATTTATAGGGACCCCATGATTGTTTAAGTCGTTGTGAAACTTGATATAGTTGAATAATGAGAACTCAACCCCTGATGTTTTGTCTTTGGAGATTTTATTTCGAAAATTTAAATGATTAGTTATACCTCTCCTTTGTGGTAAAACTATTGTCCTACCAGAGCCATATATAGGATAGATGCCTGCTACATATAATACTTGTCTTTGTACTGAGTTTGGTCAATCTTTGTAACCCTTTGAAGAAATTTGTCATATTTTCGAATCAAGTGCCAATTCCACATAAGCATTACTCTAATCCGGAGTAATAGCGAGTCATTCTATCAAAAATGTTTCTCTCCTACACTGGGAGAAAACACAAAAAATAATTAGATAGCATAGTTACCAAATAATTGCTCCATGTTTTGTTAAAATCTCTCAACTACTAAATTCAAAAGAGGGATGAGCTATGCAAAAGAAGAAAGGAGTATAAAAAAATTGGACAAGTGTCCAAAGAAATTAAAACAATGGGTACTTAGATACTCGCGTCCCTGAAAAAAAGAAGTAAAAAAAAAGAGAGAAAAAGAAAAAGAAAGATAGCTCATACTCTCTAAAATTGTATAAAAAGAGAGATTTATTTTTCTCAAGGAGCAAGGTAAAATTATGTTCCACCATATTCCACCAAATAAAGCTTGATTCGATTATATGCCTCATTTCTCTGTGGATTCATTGTTTGACTTTACAATAAATACAATGCAAGTATGTTTTCACATTATACCTACCTGAGATCCACATAAGCTTTTTAGAAATAGGATAAAGAAGGCAATTTCATTAATGCCTTGGTAAGGATACAAAAATACCAGATATATCAGTGATTCGAGAGTACTACAAAAGGAGAAGGTAAAGCTAAGTTTATTTGCAAATTTATGTACCCTCCAATTGACTTAACTAAAGGAAGAGAGTGATCTGTTTTCAAGCTATTCTGTTCTTCAACTACTCAAAGATTCATGGTAGACACTTTGAATTCCATAGTACATGCATGACTAGACTAGTTTTATATAATGTGCTGTCAAGTTATGTTTTAAATGCTCCATTCTTCCTAAAGAATCTTATATCTTAAAACCAACCTTTTCTCGGGACGAGCAAAAGCCTAAGTGTGGGGGTAATTGTTGACACTTGTTATCATCCAAATTTTATTATCAATTATCCCTGTATTAAACATGAATATCCAGTAGAATAGGGTTATTACTGACAGATTCCTCGAGTTTTGGTGAATTGTCTATTTCTCAGGGGATTTTCCAGAAAAGCTTGAAAGAAGGATTAAAGAGCATAATTACCACGAAACTAAACCGCCAACGAAACATCATCACGAGAACATTAGAAGCATCTGGAACACACCCGAAGCACCGGGGCCCGAAACCCATCAGGGTGGGGCCGGTCGGCGCCAGGGTGGGGCCGACCGGTGCCCCCTAGGGTTTCCTCCGCGCCGCCTTCTGGAGTCTTCTACCACCGCCTATTAGGAGTCATCTGGACCTATGGTTAAGTCGGTTTGATCTAACGGCGCGCGTGCATCCCACCTGCCTATAAATAGAGGGCCAGACCCCCCTGGAGGAGAGCCAGATCAAGAGATGAAGACCCTGAAACATTAGATAGATATCCACTAGATCTAGGCTGGCAATCAAGAGAGAGATTAGAGAGATAGAGTAGATGAGTAGAGATTCAGAGGAGTCCCGGCCTGTCGGAGCTTCTTCGTAGCTATGTTCGTCTCGATTCAGCTCCCTCGCCCGGAGTTGCGTTCTGAGGTACTTTTGTATTCAACATCCTGATTTAAGTAAGCATTTGTTTTTATTCGTTCTTAAGTTTACAACTCTATTTGAGTGCTTTGATCTTGGTAGCTCCTTGGTTGAAGTATTAGTTTGTAGTGTAGACGTGGTGTCTGGCTATAATTACTTGTGAATGTCCCCTGATTGGCCGGATAGTGGTAGATCGCGTAGATGACAGCTGCGTTGAGTCCTCTGTAGTCCACTTCCCGTTGATAGGATCAATAGGTGTATAAGTGTCTGGTAGGAGGGAACTCTGATTTCGCCTCTTATTCATGTCACTACCCGATTAGAACGATATTATTCAAAGTTTACCAGTTGTCGGATCTAGATAATCACTTGTTATCTCCTCATTCTTGATATTCTCTGGATTGATTGTGTTATCGGGTTAAGAGCCAATAGACTTAGTCAGTATCACCTACTGTTCCTTTGGGTTCGATATTAAAACCGGGATTGTCTGGTGAAGTGCTACATCAGGTGTTTTATCTGTGCACTTGCGGATACGTTGATAATAATAATCTTTAATAGAGTGCAGTTAATTTATACCAACACCTCTGTCAAGGTAACTTCATGCCCTATGTTGAAATCGTGCCCGATCTATGCAATGTGATAATGTTGGTTAAGGAAAGGTGTTGTCTAGGGTAGTTTGATGAGTTTTGAATCAAATCATGGGTTGAAATTAGCCGATTCATTGTTTCACTGATTGAGGAAGTCTGGAGGCAAGGCAGCCACACTGCGCAAGCGCGGCAGTGCCGAGCCTCAGCGCGGCAGTGCCGGTCCCTGTGCAGTGAGCTTCTACCCCCAAAATTTTTCCTCAACCGATGACACAACAAATTTGCGTGTTTCAACTCACTGATTTGGTCAGCACTCACCTCTCCCTGTTGTTGACACTCTCTTTCACACACATGCATAGATGGCGGATGAAAGAAGACGTAAAGGAAGGACGAAGGGCAACTTCGACGTGGGGGCTGGGTCCAGCAATCCAGCGCGTCCCCCGCGTACCAAGCAGCCAGCCCGTCACGGTGGACGGAGCACCGAGGGCTTGTCGGATCGACAGGCTATCCGCGACACCGAGCTGGTTGAGCAGGCTGGCAGGATTATCCCTGATGATGCTTGCCCGGCGACTCTGGATGATCTCACCATGTTCGATGGTGCATATCTGGAGTGGGATGAGCATGATTATTTTGTGCGTGCTCCAGTTGAGAGGAGGCAAAGGCACAAGATCAACTACTACAACCAGTTCAGGGCTGTGCAGGAGCAAAGGCAGGTCAATCCTTATGCTAGGTGTAAGGATACTGATCTTGACTACATGTTCTAGTTTTCTTTTCAGTCGGATTTCTATGAGTCCGTTCTCTTTGCTTCCAAGAAGCCCAAGATCGTTCCGATGAGGTATATTGATTGGGAGCACTTGGCTAGCAAGGATGATAGAGTATGCAACCAAGTCATCGCTTTCTGCAAGAACAAAGGCATATATGATTTGATGGGTTTCAGGTATGAATGGAACACCGAGATTCTATATCAGTTCCTAGTTACCTGCTACTTTGAGAGAGAGGATGATGAGTTGCATTGGATGACTGACATTCACCACTACCAAGTTGACTTCACTGCTTTTGCTCGGATCCTTGGTTTTTGTGAGTGGGACAGGGATGCTTATGATCTTCATGATGAGAGGGCACTTACTGATGGTGAGTTGGCAGCCCTATATGATCATCCCGGTCAGGCAGATGGTTTGGTGAAAGGGCTGAAGAGTCGGTACTACATCTTGAACAATCTATTTCGCCAGACTCTTCATCCTAAGGTTGGATCAGCTTCCAACTTATATGGGACAGCAAGGAACATGCTTGCCAGGACACAGCTAGGTAGTGAGTCTTTCTCGGTGTCTCGCTTCCTTTGGCGCGAGTTGATCATCACTTCTGAGGATGCTAGGAATGCCCTACCCTATGCACCATATCTCATGTTTGTGATTGAGCGAGTGTCTGGCATTATATTCAAGAAGGATGTGTCCCATGAGCCGTTCAGGTTGGACAAGACTCACCATTCAGGTGTTGGTGAGAGTAGGGCAGCCACCCGGTCTTCCAGCAGGAGGGCTGCCCGGCTTTGGATATTCTAGGTCCTTCCCGTTCTGGCTCCCAGCAGCGACCTAAGAAGAAGAGCCATCTCTCCCGCATGCTACAGAGGATCTTCGGGGATTGTATGCATGCCTCCTAGTCTGCACACAAGGCTCGATTAGAGATCAGGGTGTTACGTGAGGTTCATGGGCTGCGACAGCTTGACCCTCCTACACCACCACCAGAGTTCAGTGGGATGTCTGGTTCCGACGTTGAGGACATCGACTGGGACCAGCTTGCACGCGGGGAGGAGGAGGATCGTCCTAGCACGTCGTCCCGCGGCGTACGCTTCACCGCCACCACTCACCGCCACGGTCGTGCCATTGTCTCTGAGTCCGATGATGACAACGAAGAAGAAGAAGAAGACAATGAGGACGAGGACGAGGAGTCTAGTGAGGATGATGATGAGTATTTGTATCTCACTTTTCTCTCTTTTCTTCCTTTTTGGTGCTTGTACAACAACTTTTTTATCATTTTTACTAGTGTTCAGCTTGTGAGCTTAGTGTTTAGATCTTGTGAGAGCTGTTAGTTGTTGAGTTGAGATTGTTTCTCAAACTCATTTGGTTTGTAATAAGTACTTTGTGCAACTTATTTTCATTTGTATGAGAACCCTAGTACTAAATTTGAGAACCAGCCTTTGTTTGTGCGCTAAATAGTTACATTTTATACATAATCTGTGTAGGTGCTTTGCTTCCGCAAAATTGTTGTGCCCAGGTAGAGCGGCAGTGCCGTGCCCTGGAGCGGCAGTGCCGTGCCCTGGAGCGGCAGTGCGCCCTATCTGATTGCAGCAACTAACTCTGATTGTTTCACATGTCATTCGCATCACGTTTTTACTCTTGACACCGTGTGCTGCACCCCACAGAGACCATGGATGTAGGGGGAGACCCCATTTCACTCTAGTGTGTGAAACTTAGCTTTTTATGCTAAGTTGGAAATTCAAGTTCCATTCACACATTCAGGGGGAGACTCTACATTCAAAATCTCATTTAAATCTCGTTGTACCTTATCTTTTATAACTCTAATCGTGTTGTCATCAATCACCAAAGAGGGAGAGATTGTAAGTGCAATAGCCCTAAATTGGGTTTTGGTGATAATGACCACGCGATTACAAGACTAATGAGATTTATCGAGATGATGGACAGGCAAAAGCTTTAGGAGGATGTATTCTTATGCAGGTGGACCCCTAACAACTAAAGGATGCGGCATCCGGCTCAAAAAACGTTTAAATTTGTTTTTATTTTGAATTTTGAGTATAGGAAAGCCATACTATTAAGGGGGATGCAAAAGACAGGTTTGAAAGTGTGACCAAGTGCAAATCTTTACACCAAACATCCTCATTTCCTCTGCCTTAGACAGCCACAAAACTCTAGCTCATTCTGCTTTGTCTAGGCAGCGCGGCACTGCCGGCCTCTGGCCCGGCACTGCCGCTCCCAGCGCGGCACTGCCGCGACTTGTTCTGACCATTAGACTCGAGGGGGCGTCTTAGTCACCCTCCCGTCACCCCCAACGATCATTTCGGCCATTTGCTCAGTCTCCAGACCAGAGAAGCTCCCTCTTCCTCTCCCTCACTCCCAACAAGCTCTCTACTCTCTATTTTGAATCCAAGTTTGAATCTAGAAGAGTGTGAGCTGAATCTCAGCAAGAACAAGCTTCTCCTCACTGATCTTCAACATCTCCAAGCACTTGGTTCACGTTCAAACCGGTGGTTTGCATTTGTTACTCTTGGAGCTTGCTCCTAACCGGCTAGAGCATCGTCCGGAGAGCTTGCCAATCTTGTGGCAGCCCCGGGAGGTTTGTAATCACCCTCACAAGTTAGTGGAATCACCCCCTCTTTTCAAGAATTAACTCTCTTGATTTGAGAACGAGGATTGCGCTTTGTGAACCCAAGTTTCCTTTGTGGAACCTCAACAACGTGGAGTAGGCAAGCCTTAGTGGCGAGCTGAACCACGGGATAAATCGTGTGTCACTTGTGTTGCTTGTTTTACTCTCTACTTGTTGAGCATCTTGATTTCTAGGGTTCGATCCCGATCTATGAATTGGTGGTGTTCCAGCTGTAAGGAAAGGGTGTTCTAGGCTCTACATATTTCAGGGAACCTCAGTAATTTATCCGATCTATTTTTCATTGGAGACTTTTACCTGTGTAGCATTATAAAAGATGTCACTTACCCACATACCACTAAAAAGTTGAAGTACATCTACATACCATGCACATTATCTTTTTTGTCTCTGTACCATTCCGTCTGACTTCTGTTAGATTTTCACCATCTGATAGCCCTGACATGTGGGCCCGACCTATCCTGTTGTCCAAAGTGCCCTTCTTTATTGACCTTGTCGTCTCTTTCAGTCTCTCTGCCTGGGGTACGCTACTTACTCCGCGCTCGCAAGCGGTCGGGCGGTAGCAGCGGCGGCGGCAGCCTGCCGGAGCGGAGCTCGCCCACGCGCGCGCCTGTTGCTGCCGGGGCGGAGCTCGACCTCGAGGGCACCCAGGGCGGTCGAGCCCGTACTCCTTCTCCGACGGTCCAGGCACAGCGTGCGAGTGGTGGCACAGGCGCAGTCCAGGCACTAACTACTCGTCGATCTGTAGCTTGAGTTCAGATACGCATTTGCTAGCTCCTAGTTTGCTTGCTTCTTTTTTTTCTCCATTTAATTAGCTCACGCGGCGAGCAGATGGGACGGCGGCAAGCGGTGGTCAGCGAAGCCAGCGCCCATGGCTGGAGTTTGGTGGGAGGGCGCCATAGGCAGCTGTGGGTGCTGCGCATCTTGTTGCGCAGCCGAGAGGTAGCAGTGAAGAGGTCGGGTTTGACGTCGAGGAGCTCAGGCGCATCGGCGAGCGGGAGGCGTTCGTAGAGGAGAGGAGCTCGAACCGGCCCCAGAGCGGCGCGGCGGCGCCGCGCATGGCGACGTCCCCGACCGCGCCCTGGACGCAGACGCCGCGACCCCGGCGGCGCGCGTACTCCGCCACGCACGCGGACACGTCGGCTCCCGGCGCCTCCTCGAGGACGTGCGAGTGCAGCGCGTCGGGGCTGTCTCGCGTGAGGTGGCGCCGTGGCTAGCGCTAGCGCCTCGGCACGGAGCCGTGGCGCCTCGTCTGACAGGGCCTGGAGCTTCTCGGCCTTGCGCTTCGCCGACATGTGCAGCAGGTCGGCGTCCAGCCTGGCCGACTCCGCCTCGTGCTGCGCGCGCGCCAGCTGCTACTTCGTCGTGTGCAGGTCCGCGTTCACATCCTTGAGCGCCAGCATGAACTCTTCCATCGCCTTCTTGCTCTTCTCCTCCGACGCCAGCGCCACCCGCAGCTCGCCCTACGTGGACCCTCTGCATGTCGCGGTTGCGTCGGTTCTTCGGCGTCGTGGACCCACTGATTGAGTGATTGATGATAATCCTCGCGACCTCGCACGTGCAGGAGGGCCCGAAGAGCAGCGCCTTTCGGGGAGCCGCTCGGCGATCTGCTCCGACTCCAACAACGACGACGCGTTAGTGCGCGGCGGTGTCTTATATCCGCCGGAGTCCCAGTTTCCCTCGGCGCGAAGGCCCGTGCTGTCCTGCTGCGACGCTGCAGTCCCAGGCCTGTGCTTGCAGTCCCCGACTGCTCTTTTTTTTTAAACAAAAGCCTCTTCTTCAAACTCAAGGGTATTTGTGACTTTTTTCAACGCAGTTTAACGGTGTTAGATGAGAAATCGGATGGAATGGCATGAGAGAAAAAAAAAGATAATGTGCATGGTACACAGGTGTACTTCAACTTTTTAATGGTACGTGGGTAAGTGACATCTTTTATAATGCTACACAGGTAAAAGCCTCTTTTCATTGAGTAGTTTTTGAACTGTGTAGTTTCTGCTCTGCGACGTCCAGCACTACCGCCCCAGGAGAAGCAGTGCCAGGCAGCCCGGCAGTGCCGCTCCCAGGCCAGCATTGCCGCGCCAAGTTCTGACCTCTGTTTACAAAGAAATCTTACAGGCCTATTCAACCCCCTTTTAGGCCAGTCCGTGATCTTACAGTAGCGTCCCACTAGATAGTTCTACCATTAGACTACAGGCCTGTTCGCACCATGTTATATTTTTACTTTGTAATTTATAGCAGGCTCTTCAACTTCCTCTCACACGGTAAAAATACAACAAATAAATACCTCTCGTATGGCCAACAATAATAATACAAATATAATATATATACAAATACTAAGTTTAGTGGGCAATGCTAAGGGCCTGCTTGGTTCATAGCTAATTTTTGTCATGTCAATTTTAGGGCAAGCTAAAGTGTGGGCACAATAATATTTTGGCAACCAATATTTTGGCATGATAACCTATGTTGCCATACCATCAAGAGAGAAAGATTTTGTCTTGCCAACATTTTAGAAGGATTGCTAAAATTTTGACACCCAACCAATCGCTTATCAAGTTTTTAAAACTTGTCCCAAAATTGGCATGACAAAATATGGCTATGATCCAAACAGCCCCTAAGATACAAATCTTACCTCCTAGGAGGTTATATCTCAAATAAATCTAGACGGTTGAATATTATGTTTTTGAATTACTTAATAAACAAAAGAAAATCTGAAAAATAATTTTTGTTTTCCTTTTTCAGCTCCTAAAATCACGGTAGAAGTTGGCGGCCGATACGCATCATTAATTCTTGGGAGAGATTAGTTTTTGCAATTCTCTAAGTTCTCTTAGTTAATATATGTGTGTAAATTTTAATTCTTAAAATGAATTCAATTCCAAGGATACCTTAGCCTATTATGACACAGTAACACTTCAGGATACAGGAGCAAGGTGTATATTCCCTCGCATTGAAGGCATAAGGTGTTCGACGGCAAGCGCCTATGACTTCTTCCCTCCAGCAATTAAAATGATCGTATTACCCCTCCAGTCATGACTATTAATGGTCTATCAACATGCTGCTCTCTGGGGTAAGTCTGTCCGAACCTTCTCGAGGTGTATAAATAAGATACACCAGAAAGGGTGAACTCACCACCACCGAAGCAGTAGATCAACTCCATTATTCACCACCATCCGTGTAAAAATGTGTGGCTCTTTGCTCCAGCAGTTTTCGCGCTCTGGGTTGCTCATCAGTTTACGCATGAGAGGTGTTGGCATACGTAGCGCTATAGATGGTAAGCGTGATGTGCCAAAATACATGCGGAATAGAGTGGCTTACAGTGCAGCCAAAATACATTAGCAGGGCTAGTAGGAGTAGAATTCATGTCGTTGCTCATCTCGTGGAATTCAAGATGCGTCGTTCCAGCTAGTGCAGCTGCTAGGCCCTGCCGACTCCACTTATGGCTGGCGTACAACACTCACAGTAAGCACAATACTGCAATGGAGCCTAACTTCACTTATGGCGGCTGGTCTTTTATACTGCGCTAGCTATTAGTGTTGTCTTTACGATGCACTTGCTTATTAGACTAATGTCATGACCATTATTCGTTGGCTTTCTGTTACCCAAAGAAACAGCACAAGCTTTGGCTCATTGTCCTGACCACAACGAAATGGAAAACATCAGATCACATGTTCAGTCCACCTCATTTCAGACAAGGTGATCTGATGTTTAGCCAAGAAACCCGGCTCGAGTGAGGTGAACCGAACAGGAACCATGGCATCTTGGCGGTAGCAATCTCTTCATTGTTGATCGGATCCAAACATTAAACCTACCCATTACTGTCTATATCTTCATTATTTTTATTCTATCCATTTGCATTTCGTGAAAGAAGTTACCAAAATCGATAGCAGGCTCTCTCATCTGCTTCTTAGCTCCCTACGTTGCACAAACCTTTAGAGGAGTCGGTTGTACCGGTTCAGTACAGTAGCTTGCTTTCTTTGGACAACTTGTTAGTTTGTCATCATTCATGACTTGTGGGACATTTATTCTCCATTAATTTAGCTATAGATGTTATGATTCAAGCAATCCTTAGCTTTAATTGTATTAAAGGTAGTCGTGTACTATTTGGTTATGGTTTGCATTTGAGTTTATGAGGTAATGCTATCTCTCGCACTCAAATATTTCTCGAGCGCACAATGCTCGATCAATTTCTATAGTAAATCCAGCCTCCCCCCCCCCCTCCCCCCTCCCCCCTCCCCCCTCTTCTTCTCTAAGTCTGGCGGACATAGAAGGGGGTTCGAGGGGAGATAGGCCAGGCAAGTGGTGGCAATGGCGGCCGGGCACGGGGACGCCATGTTTGGAGTTCACTGAAGAGCCAAAGATCGAGGAGGGGAAGAGGGAGGCCGCCGACCATGGCTGCGAAGCTCCGACAAAACCCTAGCACGGCCGTGGCGGGGTGAGGAGAAAGATGAATAGTGAAATCAAGTGTTCCAACACTTGAATGGGCTATAGACATACCCTTATGCTTTCGGATTGATTGACGACTAAGCAATACTCCCTCGTATTCAAGTTAGGCACAAGAACTAAAGAGCTATACTTGAAAATCATATAATTTATTTAGCTATGGAGTCATGTATGAAAAAAATTTAAATTATGCATGTATAAAAAGACTAAATTAAGGATGAAATTAAAAAACGAAGTAGGAGCGTAGGGCCTCCTTTCCTGAACAAATGATTCTATTACCTGGGCTATAAATGGACTAAGAACTTGCTACTCTCGGGTGTAAATCTATCTTTGAGAACCTTCTCAAGGTGTATAAATAAAATACACAGAAAAGGGAGTACTAGTATATTTCTTCTCTCTAGTCTCCACCACCAACGCAGTAGGATTCCGTCAGTGACCAACATCTATGTAACGATGTGCTGTTGGCTAGAGTTTGCTAATTTGGGCATGGGAGGTGTTGGGACACGAAGAGCCACTGCTATGTGGTAGAGGTGACGTTGCCATTTAGGACTAGAGTGAGCCAACACAGGGCTTCGGAAGGAACAAGATGCGTGCACGGATGGAAGGCTCTTACTGGAAGCATAGTTACACCCTGGGTGCTGTTTTCTCCCTTGGATAGGCTTGTAATCAGTGTCTTGAAGCGGTTGCTGTACGCTCCTTGGAGTGTTTGGCCTCTGATGTTAGAGGTTTGCTTTTGAGCGATCATTTTTTTTTTTTGGGTTGGGGGGGGGGGGGGGGATGCTTAGTGTAATGTGACGCGATTTTTTGGAGAGGGGTTTCGTTTTATGGCTACTAAACTGGAAGTAAAACTTTATAATTTCGTTGCTCTTGAGTAATGAAATTCGACTTAGCCGTGTTGAATAAAAAGACTAGAGTGAGCCACCGGTAGCTTGCGAACTATTACAACGCGACGTTGTAGTGACAGTTGCAGAGTTGCAACTCGTATATGATGTCCTCCTCTGTTTGTGTCTTCTTTGTACACTAGCAAAGAGATTAGCAATGCCCTGGGGAACACCACAGGCACTGACGTAGCCACCCTAGCGGCGGGGTGGGGCGGCCGCCCCAGCTACCAGCATCGTAGCGCCAGACCCCCACTTCTCTAACTCTGGCGTCCGACAGAGCGCGACGTGAGGCAGAGTGGCGAGCCGGCGTCCCAACGATGTACGAGGCGAGGAAGAGCGTTGGTCGCCTCCTTGCTGGGCCTTTTTGTTTGGCCGTGAAGTCCAGTCCCAGACTCCCAATAAAGATCTAAATTCCATGCCATCTCACATCGGCATCGAGCGAGCGACCTCCCGCAGTCCCGCCGTCATCTCGCGTCGTCGCATCGCCCTCCCGCCGCACTTCCGCCGCCATTATGCGGTTCTGCCCGCCGGCCCACGCATCGCTCGCCGATCGCCGCACTTCCGCGCGTGGCTCGACGACGCGGCAGCATCCGCCCTGCCGCCCGCCACCCGGCGGCCTCCTCGTCCAGAGCGGCAACACACCGGCGCCTGCACTGCCAAGGCCAAGAACGAGGTGGAAGAAAGGAGAGATGTCCAGCAATGGCATTGGCAAGAAGAGCAAAACAAGTGGTATTATTCATGAGCATCTTTGATTTGTCAATTTAACGATGTCTTCATTCTTTAGTAAAAGAGACCATGTCAATTTGATGAGCGTTAATTGAATTTTTGTCGTGTGTATTATTTAAGGATGGCAACGGGTCGGATTCGGATCGGGTGGAGTCTTTGGTCACCCAAAACCGAAACCCGAACTTAAAACCCGAACCCGAACCCAAACCCAAAATCGATTCGGGTGAAAATCTATCCCCGAAACCGAAACCCGAAAACCGCCACTATATAGCAATAAGAAAAATAACAAAGAATTTTTAGCAACATATGTATGACATATATTACGTATTCAAATGTATAAACAAGAGACAATAAACAACACATAATTAATTTCATGACTCAATTTAGAACAAATTTAATACCCTACATAAATAATTGACTTATAAAAATACATGAGTTTTTATTCAAAATGTTGTATTTCGGATATCCATTGGATATCTGCGGGTGAAAACCAAAACCCGAAACTGAACCCGATATATTTCGGGTACCCGAACCCGAAAACCATGGATGGAAAATTAGACCCGAACCCGAACCCGCTAAAACCGAAACCCGCGGATATTCATCCCGAACCCGATCCACTGTCATCCTTAGTATTATTCGCCCCAGCTAAAAAAAAAATTCTGGCTCCATCATTGACCACAGGTGATCCATCCCCGTACCCGCAAATGGCCCATCACCAATGAGCAATGTCTAACAAGGCGCGTGGATAATCCATAGGTAACAAGACAAGAGGGAGAGTGTATATGCCAGCGCTCATTTGGGTGTATCAGGAAACTGTGTAAGGTTTAAAGTATCTCTAAGAGTTTTTTTAAATCTCACTCTCTAAATTATTATTTAGAGTCATTTGCATAAAAATCGTTTTTTATATCTCTTGACTCTCTAACAGTTTTTTAATATTTCATGCGCACTCTGGAGAGCCATTCACGTTGTTGGCATTTTGTTTTAGGTTTATCAAACATTTTTAAGTTTAACTATTTAAATTTAACTAGAATTATACAAAATATTAGTACTATCTTCACCTTCAAATAAGTTTATTAGCAGGAGATAACAATTAACCTGATGATACTTATTATGCATCGTAAATATTAATAATTTTTTTTATATTTGATCAAAGTAAAAAAAACATTTGACTTCTTAGGAAGTGGGAACGGCAATTATTATGGAATGGAGGGAGTATATATATTAAAAAACAATATGTATGAAATTAAGAAGCGTGCAGTAGGATTGTAGGGTCCTAGCACACCGTGTTCATTTGAACTATTTCCAACTTATTTTTAGCCATGAAATAGTATTTTTCTCTCGCGTCTCCTCATCAATGCTTCTCAACGCTTCTATCCTTCTGAACCGTCGGATCGACTGTTGTGAGCCTCCAAAATTGCCCCAACCATTGTAAAAAAAAATCATAATATAAATGTTATTGGAACCAATCAATTCATAAGAGAGAGAGAGCAAACAAGAAAGCACTAAGCTAATTAAAGGATAATGAACTAGACGTTTGGTCAGCACAAATAAGTATGTATTTTATTTTTTTTTTGCGACTCGCAAATAAGTATGTAATTAAGTATTAAGTATGAAATTAAGGGAGGTGTACTGCAGGGGGCACACAAATGTTGGGGTCCCTCTGCCACTGGCCAAGCACTGTATGTGCTTAATTGTTGGTCGGATCCAAACAATAAACCTGCCCGTTACTATCTATATTATTGTTCCTATCTGTCCATTTGCATTTCGTGAAAGAAATTACCAAAGTCTGCTTCTGCCACCCTACGTTGCACGAACCTGTCATAGCCATGGTTGTGGTTCAATGCTCCATTCCAAAGGGCTAAAACGACTTTTTATTCGGAATCGGATCAGGAAGAGTTACGAAGCACTGAAGAATGAAAAAGTCGACTCGTAGCTGGTTTATGTGACACAAATGAGTCGAACCACCACTGTGGATACTACCGGTTCATTCAGTGGCTTTCCTTGGATGACTCGTTTAGTTCGTCATCATTCATGACCCCTGGGACATTTATTCTCCATTAATTATTTTAGATGTGATGAATCACACAATTCTTAGCTTCAATTTGGAGTAGGGTAGATTGTATTAAAGGTATCATGTACTATTTAGTTATTATGGTCTGTGGACATAACTAGTTGGATTATTATTTGATAACTTTCGGATTGATTGTTGAGACTAAGTAGCTCCCTCGTATTCAAGTTAGGCATAGGAATTAAAGAGAAATCGTATAGTTTATATTAGGAATCATGTATGAAAAAACAACTAAATTAAGGATGATGAAACTATAAAGGAAGTAGGAGTGCAGGGCGTGATATTGACAGCATACAAGATGTTGAATAGCATGCGCCGATGACTACTTTTTTTTTCTAGTAAAATGACTATATTACTCCTCCAGTCAGGGCTATAAATGGCTCAAGAAGGGGTAAGTCAGTCTTCAAGAACCTTCTCAAGGTGTATAAATAAAATACAGTGTGTATATTTCTTTTCTCGAGTCTCTACCACCGTTGCAGAATGCACTAGGATCCGCTAGTCACCACCATCTATGTAACATTGTGTTGTTAGCTAGTTTGCTAATTTGGGCATGGGAGGTGTTGGGATATTAATGGCCTGTTTGGTTGCCAGGATATGCCCTGACATGGCCCATGGTATGCAGCTTTAGGACGATTGGTTACCTGCATGATGGGTTGAGCCAGGCCTGATGCATGCAAAAACTGCCACGGAGCCTGGTTGGCGAAAAACGGAAATGAGAATTGTTTCTCCGCAGCCTGGCTCATGGGGTGCGCGCTCGCATACGATCGTCTCTTGCCGCATGCACGAGGCAACCAGGAAAACACCAACCAATCATATTCTGCTATGAGACTTGCATGCACAGAAACGGGAGCCAAACAAGATGGTGCTGCATGCGGAGATCCAGGCCCTGAGCGCCTGGCTACACGGATACTAGTCTGACTACAACAAACGAGAACCAAACACGCCCTAAGAGCTGCACAGGATAGATAGGATGCTTCCATCAAGGGCTCGGCTCTACTTAGGCATAGCGTGGAGCCAATTGTGTACTGCTGGAACGGAGTGGTGTAGTGTGACGAAGAAGAGGAAGGGAATAAGATAGCGGGTAAGGACACTCACAGTGCAGACTCTACCATAAAGTCTATACCTTGAATCTTATGAAGAATTAGAGTCTAAATAAAACTTGGAGTCTTAGTTTTTCATCCTCTGCCTTCAGTAAATATACTGTCATATCAACAAAACACTATAAATATGAGGGTAATAAACAGACTTAAGTTATGAGTACTGTGAGTGTCATGAGAAGTCGCTGGGCCAAAGGACCGGTAGCAAGTAGAGGTAACGGCCTGAGTGCCATCTGGTGTTGGGGCTGAGGCCATATAAGCACGGTATATACGCTGCCGCCGTATACAGAGAGGATAACAAATACTTCTGTTCTGGCTACCCCTTACAGAATTACAAGCGATGCCGTTGGAAACACCACGGGACACGGCCACACGGGTGATCCAAAAATGACCCATCACCAACGGGAAATGTCTAACAAGGCGTGGATAATCCATGGGTAACAACAAGGTAAGAGAGTGAGAGGGCAGTGTATAGACATACGTGGACTCGTTGCCGCCTCCGCCTCTGCAGCCTCTGACACTGTTACCATACCTGACTACCTGAGAGTCCGGAGGAACAAGGAACGCAAATGGGCCGTATCGGGAGGCAAAACCTAAATTATTTTGGGCCGGGTGGATCAATGTACTGGCATGAAGTAACTAGCGAAGCCAGTCCACAAGGCAATACCGCGTGCATGTGTTCAATCAGTCTAGATGTGTATATTCTCTAACATAGCATCGTGCCTACAGTCAGTAGAGTAATAAATAAAATAAATGGGCACTTGGAACAATCAATATCAGAAAGACAAAAGATGCTGTAGATAGAGCACCGATTTATCTTGAGCAACAATTTCCTTCAAAAAAAAATTATCTTGAGCAATCACATTGTCCATGACTCAACGGAGCCCTGCTAGTATATGTATCATCGGCTAGCTGGGATCAGACAATAATAAACCGTAAAACTACCGAGAAATTGAAAGGATAATCCTTGGATAACATGATAAGTGAAGGATAGGATTCTATAGACATCCCTGGACTCATTGCCGCCTCCACCGCTGTAGCCTGTGATACAAGTTACCATACCTCCGAGTCCAGAGGAACAAGGAACGCAAATGGGCCTGTGTCGGGAGGCAAAACTCGAAATTATTTGAGCCGGAGTGGATCAATGTGCTGGCAATGAAGTAATCAATGAAGCCTAATCCACAAGACAATACCATGTGGGTTTGTGTGGCTCTCTGTGTGCTCATTTTGGGGTATCAGAGAACTGTATAAATAAACTTTACTAGTGGCTAGGAGCCGTACGTTGCCGGTTCCCCTTTGAGTGTTTGAAATAAACCTGATGCATGTTTCTCTGTTTGCATGCGCTGTGGTCGCCGTGCGCCTAAGAGAAGTGGCCGAGAATTGCTCGCCATGGACTATTGTTAGCACTAATGTTCGAATGAGCACGCTCGCAACGGCTAGTTCATTCCCGATTCGCGCTGGTTCATTCCGGGCTTCAGAGCGTCCATGAATCCCGTGCATCACCCACAGATCTCCGCCCAGGTGCCCATGGCGTTGTTCCAGGAGCTCGCCTCCCCCGGCCGCCGCCGCCGCCGCACCCTATGTATTCAATCATGTGAAGAATGTGCCCAAGAGGACAAGCAGATACTACACCAGCTTTCTAAGAACCACACAAGTGAGTAGTCTTCAAAAGATCTGAGAAGCATTTAAATTCTTCTTTAAGCCAACAGAGGATATGCATAACTTTATTATGGAGATTGCCACTACTATTTTTTGTATCGGTCATATATGTTTGCCTAATATCTGTTGACATTTTTCATGAGCTAGGATGGCCTAATATATGCATAACCTCATTGTCTGTTTGCATGTCCATAGCAATTAATGGTTTGGTAGCCATTTTGATCAGGTTGCTGTTTGCAGATTACTGTGGTGTTTTATATTTTAGGTTACTGTTTCCAGGAAATATGAGGTTAGTGTTTCTAGGCAAAATGATATTAGTTTAGAACTTGAAAGTCGGAAGTCGATTTTGTAGGGTTTTTTAGCAGTGCCAGTGTCTGATTGGTTGGCTTCTTTCCATTGTGATGTTAGCAAAATTTTGTAGATGGATATCCCTAGAAGATTATTGTGGGCTATAAAATAAAGGGTTAAAATAAATAGTCTGATGCATCCTGCCACCAGAATATTGAAGATCAAGTGTCATACAAGAAAATTGAAGATCAAATGTAGTCACCAGTTGCTAATTTATTGCTTTGTTTGCAGGCTGAAGAAAAATGCCATCTATAATTACTGCGGACTCTGCAACTGACCTACATATGAATTCCTATTTGCTTATGTGAAATTGATAATATCTATCACCTGAAAGGTTGGATAGTAATTGATGTTTGGCCTAACAATAATAGTTGCTAATCAGTAGTTTTCTCTGTGAATTGAAAAAAAAAAAAGTAGGTTTTGGTACACTTGAATTGTTTCCTTGAATATTACAAACAAGTTATATGGCCAGGGTTTGTCGAAATGAGATGGTAGTGGCCTTTAGTTGTTACTTTAATTTAGACCCATTTTTTTGGCCTTTTTATCTACCAGATGATGCAATTGACTATTAGTCTTGAAATTTCATCTATTTTCTGTGTATTGTTATAAATGGTTGACAATTTATTGTATCACAGGTTTCTACCTCATAGGAAGAGCCAAGAAATATGATCTTCTAGCCACTAATGCAGTTTTCCCTTCAACCGATGGACCACATAGCTTAGCTTCTCTGTGGAGAAATCCACCAAACAGTGAACATGAACATGGCTACAAATTGTGACCCATTTCCCGTGTTATGAAATGCTTTAGTGCTTTGGATGGGTTTGTACCAGTATTTGAATCTGTTTAGAGGTTATAATAAATTCTGGTATTTCATGTAATTTGTATGGATATAAATATACCATATATGGTCTATGAAGACCACACACTTAGTGTTACTATCAATAATACAAATATCTATATGGATTTCATCTTCCTAATTGGACGCTGGTATGGCGCCCGAAAGGGTGCTTCCTTTTCTAGTAAAAACTACTTTGAATCGCTTGTACTTGAAGTCAACAACCTCCATTTCGGCCGCTCACAACCTTTCTTGAACTGATCAAAGATATCCACACAAAATCAGAAAACATGTGGAATGAAGAAAACAAATAAGTCAATATTCAAAAAAAAAAAGAATTGTGGTATTAATATTCAAAGAAATACCTGTATCATTTAGGATTTCCACCACCAAACAGGTTTCAGATTATAAATTACCAATCAGAATACACTAGAAATTTACGCGGCGTTGCCGCTTATGTCCATCGTTGAAGCCATGTATGGCCAGTATTAGATATTTATTTTTTATTTTTGTTAAGCACATGAGTAGGAGTAATGGTAGCTAAATCATTCTTTGTGCAATGTGTTAGTTTTTTTGTGTTTTTTCAATTTATCATTTGTGGATGACTGTATATGTTAGCTGCGGATTTTCTATTTTGTTGTATATATTTTTCGAGTCCTGTAAAGATCAAGCACGAACCATTTTTAAATTTATTTATTTACTGAGCACGGGATAATAATTTATTGAAACATTTCAAATTTATCTCAAAATTTTTGTAGCGGTTGGAAACATCGCAAAGTAGCCACAAAACAAATTTTATAATTTTTAGTTCAATAATTTAATGTGTAGAAATAACGGAAGGTATATTTATTAATTAAAAGAGGATATTTTAAATCATTCTAAAAATGACTATTTTTGAAGTTTAATATTTTTTCTACATATAGTACATGATGGAGAGGCTACACAAAAATTTTCATGATTTTAGGAGCTCTGATTATTTTTATATAAAATAAATAAAATCAGCATGTAATAGGATTTAATAAAAGAAAAAAAGAGATGGCCATTTGAACTGAATCTGGCCCAGCTCAGCCCACGCGGTGGCAGGCCGGCCCATCAAATAGGCTAGATGGCAGGTTTATTTCGCATAACGTGAAGGGGTTCTTTGCAAAAAAATCTGTGAGAGGAGGCAGACTGCGTGTCCTATTTCAATAAGTTCAGGGGTTTTTTTGCAAAACGACCGGTAACAGCCCGATCTCGGCCGTCCGATCGGGTAACAGCCCGATCTCGGCCGTCCGACTGCCCGACCGGACGGCCGAGATTTGCGCACGACGTGGCACGCTGCCTGGCCTGGGAATGGTGCAAGTTTCGTATTAAGTAGATTATTGCCTTCTTAGTAGCTAATGTTAGTGGGAAACATCAACCATAGCATGTGATTAGACAGAAAACAGATTGGAGTAGTGGGACATCTCAAACTGTTACCGATAACATAACAGGTGCAATGTTAAGAAAGCTCACAACACTTAAATCAGATTCTAGGAGGCAGTATTCCCATATTACATGCGACATCAAAGTTCATTGCTGTCGGTGCCTTTTTAGAAGGTAGTCTACAATAAGATGGTTCAGGTCTTCATCTAAAGCATTTAAAAAAAACGTAGTGCTAACACCCAGAAGAAACACACAGTCCACAGCCCGTACAACCATGCCAATCATCCAAATTTCTAGTCAACTGCAGAATACAACGACAGTTTTCAGCTGACGGTAGACTGCGAGAACGTACCCTTGCCAGCAACCCACCTCACCAGTGTCCTAGGCAAGGAAGGCACCACATTCAGACAGCGCAACCAAATAGACTAACTGTAGATAACCATTGCATTATAAGACATCAGACCAGCCTCTGAATCTTAATATTCACATAAAAAGTACTTTTAACCATAAGGAGCATGTAAGGAAGTTTTAGGGAGAAACCAACCAGGTTAAGATAACCATTGATCAGTAGGACCCTAGCGGCCTTCTGCTAATAACCAAACAGCGTCTCCAGTGGCACTCAACCAAAGACAAATCCTGTAATTCATCACCAGCAATACATAAGCACATAGGAAGGAAAAGAAGTCCAGGTGCAACACATAAACACTATTTCTGTTTTCAACTAAAAGAAGACACTTAGGACAGCACATAAGATTAAATAAGCAGCAAGCCTTTTTTTTAGCTAAAGAAAAGCCATATAGGCCATGCATGGTCAACCAAACCAAAGCTGGTTTCAAAGGCATCGAGCCAGGAAAAAGTTTATCATTGCTTTCAACTTAAGAAAACACTTAGGACATTACACAAGACCAGCGAACCAGGGAAAAAGTTTATCCTTGCAGGTTATGTGTCCCAAGATCTGAAACTAAGTTATCTAAAAAAAGAAGCCTTGCTAATTTGCTTCGTTCTCAAATGCTCAAATGCATTATATCATTTTAGAACTGCACTCCTAGTGACTGCATAAAACAATAAACCTGAACTTCCATCTACACACAAACGCCTATAAGATCAGTCCTTACAGAGATCTTATCATTTTTTTTACACAATCCATGTCATCCATCAGAAGAGACCCTGGGTAAACCTTGCATCACACAGAACACCATACAAACATTTGGACCACAAACTTTCCAGGAAAAATTCAAACTAAATTAAACCATAAAGAACATGTAAGGAAGTATTAGGGAGGATTTCAGCAAAGCATAAACCAACTAGTGATCAGCAGATTCCTAGTTTTTCTCTGTCAATAACCAAACAATATTTCCCGGTGGCATGCACCAACAACACATAAGCATACAGGAAAGAAAAAAAGTTCAATCAAGCCTTTCCATGTCACTGAGTATACCTTCTCAAGCCCTGTGCAGTGCACAACAGAAGTGGTCAGCAGAGGCAGACTGTTAGAGGGGCCTGAAAAAAAGGGGACACATTAAGCATGCAAAATCCAAGTAGCAAACAAAGCACATATAGAACTATTCATTTTTTGTCTGCACAACATAAGTGGTTAGCACAGGCAGTCTGTTGGAGGGGCCTTGAAAAAAGGGGACACACTAAGCACAAGCACGCATAATCCAAGTAGTAAGCAAAACATATATATGTATGTATATACATATGTATGAAAATAACGATTTAATTTTGTCTGCAGTGCAGTAAACAAAGCATATAACTACCTATTTTTGTCTGTTGTGCAATAAACAAAGCATATACAGTTTTTTTTATTACAACAGGTCGTATGACCCATCTTTGGTATACCTATTCATTATACCCTTTTTAACACAGGAATCGGCATGTATTTGGTATGCAAATGACGCTTCTAAAAACTAAAGAACATCGGAGTAGGTTTACAAAACAAGCCCGCAAAAAGAAATTCGTAGGAGCAGAAACCACAGCATCATAGGCATAAAGGCAAGAAGAAAGATTATCCCTGTTTTCAACTAAAGAAGACACAAAGAAAAGACATCTGGGCCACAATGCATGCTCAAGCAAACCAATCATGGTTTAGCCACAAAAAAACCGAGCCAACAGGACCCAAAACAATGAAAACGGCAATCAGAGACATCGTAGCCACAAAAAGATGCACATTTTTTATTCTGCAAACTAAAAAAAGCCTAACGAAATGCCGTCTCAAGAAAGCACATGACACATGACTAAAATTAGATCCGGCTAACCTACAAACGCAAGAAGAATCCGTGGCCTCAGGTCACCGACGCCATCGCCGGCAGAGGGAACGTGTAACAGATCACGAGAACAAGATGCAAAGAAGCGGGAGAGGGTCCAATGGCCTCAGGTTACTGACGCCATCACAAGAAGCACAAATGTGGGAGAGGTCACAAGATCTAGATGCAGGGAGGCGGGAGAGGGTCCAAATCTCGGACCTAGCTCTCACAGGACAAGCAACGGAGACTGGGGAACGGGGACGGACGGAAGCCCAAACCGGAGCTGTAGATGATGAGGATAGGAATACTAACCTCGACGGCCCAGAAAAGCGCCGCATCCATGACGCCTACGGCGAGGGGCGACGCAGAGAGGTCGTGGCCGCCTAGTCGCTACTCGGACGGGACGGCAGCGCTGCCCCCGTACTGTTCCGGCGTGGCGGGGCCCAGCCATCAGTCGGGAGACAGGCCGCGCACGCTCCCGATGTCGGGCGCCGCTCCGACAGGACGTCCGCCCCCACCTTCCGGAGTCGACGTTCCTAGATTGGGGAGGATGAATCCGGTATCTGAAGTCCGGAGAAACGAACAGGATACATTGGCTAAGCACCACCTCTGCAGCTTACATCCGGGCCAGGGCTGAACCGTAGGCCCAACAGTCAGTGAGGACGAGCGCCCAAATCCATCACAGGTGCGAGCGCACGAACTTGGTGAGGCTTTGCAGACGAAATCGTTGGTGGAGCGGAGACACACACGCTTCCCTATCACCATATGTCGCTGCCGGTAGGACCAGTCTAGTTCTTGGGACCACAAGTCATATATCATACTACTGTATTACTAAGGAAAGGATGCGTGCACAGGCCTCTGCAGCCGGTGCCTCCCGCGGAAGGAGGCACGACGCCTCCCGCGCTCCGCCCTGGGCTACGTGTCGACACGCCAAGCAGCTACCGAGGCCGCGAAGCAAGGAGGATGCTCGAATTCGCGGTAGGTTTTAATAACCCTGATTCTGATCTCCTCTAAACGTTCCAGTTAGGAACCCCAAATTCAATGCTCAAATCCTCTGTTCTATAATTTTGTCCAATTCCTAGTCCGTGCTGTTTGCTGCGTGCTAACAGATGCTGCCGCTGATACCCTTGAAGCCAGCGGACGATTTTTTTTTTCTGAAAAATAAACGCTGATTTCGGCTCGTGCTGATTTGTTGTGAGAGAAAAATACTGTTTCGTGCCTGAAAATAAGCGCTGATTGTTTAAAAGAACAAGCTGCGGTTGGTGCCGCAATGGAGGGCTTGCAGCGTGCCCGCCCCCTAGTGCTGCAGTGTCTCCGACCGGCGCGCCAGCCCCTTGAGCATGGCCGAATGCCAATGGCTTCGCTGGCGATGCGTCCCTCGGCAGTATTTGGGTAGATTTTTGTATTAAAGGCAGTCGTGTACTTTTTTTTTTTATGGTTTGCAGATACTGGCCCTCGAAAAATACATCTTCCTTTTATGGCTCTTTTTTATTTGAATTACTTGTATGGTTCTGAACGGAATTCTATTTCTTCTGTGGCTTTCCATCTGTTTTTTATACTTGACGATGTTAACATTTTATCCCTGATAAAAAAATAAAATGCAAAGTTTCGTTGTTCTGTTGTACATTTGGAGTAATATTATGCAATATATTGTTATATGCAAACATTACTCTATATGTACAATAGAAAAACGGAACTCTGCATTTTCAGGGTTAAAAACGGACGGAAGACCATAGAAGGAACAAATTTTGTTTTGAGGCCATACAAATAAGTTCAAATTAAAAAAAAAGCCATGGAAGAAAGATGCATTATTTCTGAGGCCATAGAGATAAATATCTCATATAACAAGCCTGATCATTTTTCAGTTTATACTTTGCAATGTCTGTGATTGAAGACTAAGCATTACTCCCACATGTTCAAGTTAGGCACTTGAATTAAATAGGTGTACCTGGAAATCAGAATGTGATCATCCTGTCCCAGATAATTTATGTTAGCTATTGTATGTATATGTAAACAAATTATTGATGAAAATAGGAAGCAGGCGGTAGGAGTGGGTCCCAGTATTTTTCAGAATATGACTTTCCTATCTCAGATAATTTATGTTATCTATTGAGATATCAAACATGTGTACGTAAAAAAGAAACTAAATTGTGGATGAAATTAAGAAGCGGGCAGTAGGAGGGACGAATCCTGTAAATATCTAGGGAGGTTGGGCTAAACACAGAGATAGACTAACTTAACTTAATTCGAGTTTAAGTTAAGCACAAGTCACGACTATTGTCTTTTTTAACATCCAAATCCTGTTTGTAGTCTTTCCTATCCTGTAAAAACACTGTAAACTTTAAAACTTCATAGGAAATTCCATAGGTTCATGGACGGTAAGGGAGGCTAGAGCCCCCCTAGCCCTACCACTGGCTTCGTCCATGGTAGGAGTGACTACTTGCCTCCAGCAAGACTATAAATGGCCTAAGAAGGTGCTGCTCTCGGGGGTAAGTCTTTGAGAACTTTCTTCAGGTGTAAATATATTAGTATAAATATATCCTGAAAAAGGGTGGTGAACTCATTCTATATTCTTCTTCTATCCACCACTGGGATCTGTTAGTCGCCACCATCTGTGTAGTAACAACAATGTGTTGTTGGCTAGTTTGCCAGTTTGGGCATGAGAAGTGTTGGGACATGTAGAGCTACTGAGCGCAGAGTTGAAACCGGCATCAACGAGGAGTGTTGTACTGAAATCTCGCGTAGTAGAGCCATAGGCGGCGGTCGTACCAATGCAAAAAAGTCAGTGCGACTCCATTTACAGAGTTAGAAATGCAAGAAAGTGCATGTCTTTCAGACTTGCAAATAAGAGCACCGATAGCAATCACAATGTCCCTGCTGGTGAGTGCAGGACAGGTCAAAAGAGTGAGTCTCGATTCCTAGTTGGGATCAGGTAAAACTACCAACAAACGGAACAATCTAAATGTAAGAAACTTTGTGTTGTGGCATCCATCACAAATATGTCATCATTATTATGAGGGAACCATCTGTATCATAGCTAGCAGATGCGAGGCTGAAACATCTTCGGATCAAGCAACCAACTGCAACATTGCGAAACACAGAACACAAGAGGTAGCTTTGTTACAATCACATATGGTGAACCGCAACACAGATAACTAGCTGCCTTATCATTCTCTAGGTATTAGAGAAAGGTGACCAGGCTCATTTCTTTCCACTTTTCTTGAGACCCGAGCCTCCAATTGCGCCCTTCTGTGCCTTGGCCTTCAGCTCCTTCAGTGCCTGTTGGTGTAAAAACGATACAATAAATGGCAGCAAATTAGGATCATCCACCCAAGCAGAATAGAACAAGATGCAGACAAAATTGACCACAAAGCATCACCTTTTCCTCATCTTTCTTCTTCTGCAGATAAGCAAGATCACTCTGCACACAAAGGATACCAGAATAATGTCAAGTAGAGATCAATTGTAGACTGATCACTAAAGATGCTCAAATGACACCTTATACCAATTGCTCACTAACTTAGTTCTCCAAGTAAGAAGAAATTGCTCATAATTTTGAAGGCAAAACCATCATCTAAGTAAGATGCTCATTCCATCCTCCCTTGTTAATATATGTTGAGACAACAATCACCAAAATATTAAGGCATTCATCTATGTTGAACTAAACAACCATACAAACTTGTAAAACAACCACTCGCATAGCTACCTCTGTACCCTTACATTTACTCTGAGGTTCGAGATGCCAACTCAATGCAACTTAATTCTGAAAACTACATTCCAACCACAGCTTCGGGTAAGCGTCCTTGACGCAAACAATTGGTAAATGGATCGTAAAAACCAATTAATGTTACAGAGTTAGTTCGCGACAGTAGTTGGAACATGGGAAGTCATGAATACATCCAGTGAACAGCATTTAACAGGACGGCAGAAGAAAAATAGATGGTTAGGTGCAGATTTTTGAAGCTGTCCTAGCTGTTTTACATGATGAATCTACCACTAGCGTGCATATCTGCTAAAAAAATATGTCAAGAGCACATCTTACATGGCAACCCAATTATAACAAGCTCTGACACCCCGCATATCATTCGCCAAATTTCCCTTCTGCAGGATTTTAACTATATACTAACTAAGCACGAAACATGAACCAATCTAAAACCCCCACCTACCCTAGGTATGGTCACAGGAGCAGATCGCTCTTTGGGGGTCAACGAACTAATCGAGCAACGAAACAGGAACAAAGTCCAACGCGTAGCAGCATACCTCGTCGTAATCCTTCTTGTCGACCTTGGGCGCCTTCAGCGGCTTAGCCTTCCCACCTGCAAAGCAGAAAACCACCCCGGACCCAGCCGTCGCGTCAGAACCCTCGAGAACGGGAAAAAACAACCAATCGGCACGAAACAACAGCGGGATCCCAACCGATCGAAACAGGGGGCAGAGAGGAAACGACGAGACGAACGCACCTTGCTTCGACATGGCCGGCGGTGTCGGATCGGCGGGCGAGGGGCGAAACCCTAGACTGGCGAGCGCCGCGACGGCGAGTAGGTGGGGAAAGGCAAGCGGGGAACCGGGTGCGCGAGGGGGAGGAGGCGAAATGGCGAATGATATGCACGGAGGCTGCGTGCGCGAGACGCGAGCCCGTGGGAGCCCGGGCCGGGCCTTTTGTGGTATGGGCTGATGGGCCATGGATGGACGGTAGAGTCGGCGGTCGGGCTGAGAAGGATCTCTTTCGGTCCAATAATGTGCCTGTTGTTTTGTCTGCCGTTGGGGTTGTGTAGTGTTGTGGACTGAGTCTGCACTGTCCAAACCATAGGTGATCTTCATGCAGGCATTGATCATGTGACTACTGTATACACTTATCCAAAGTTATTTCCCGACTCGAGCTCCAGTTTGGACGTTCCAGACTAGTCACTGTACGTGGACGGTACGCCGCCGTACTTACATGTATATCTATCCAATCCGTGCACAGCTGTACACCCATGCATCCATGATCTTGTCTTGTTGATGAAGACGACGGTACGGTACGAAATCCCAAAGGAAAAAATGCGGGCGGTACGCAGGTCGCAGGGTGTGCGACGCCACGCGGAGCGGAAGCAACAAGGTTGGACGCCGAAAAGGGCAGGCCGGCAGGGGTGACGGAATGGGCGGGCTGCACGGCGCGGAGGTGCGCAGGCCCCGAGATAGGCTGGCGTGGGCGGCGTGGTGGTTCAGGTTCAGCAGCAGCAGGCCAGGATGAATGATGGCCGCGCGTTCCTTGTCCGGAGGCCGGCGCGCGCGCGGGCACCACGGTGGGCGCCCCCCGGACCAGTAGCAGTGCCAGTGCCAGTGCCGCAGCCACCGCCACCCGTTTGCGTCGCCACGGCCCACGGGGACACGCATTCTGACGGCTCATGTCACGCCTTCGTTCGCATGCGTCGCCGGCTCCGGCTTCCTTTCCCTCCCCGATCCCGATCCCGTTCCCGTGTATATATCGTCCCCAGGCCAGGCCCCCGTGAAGCTCTGTCGACCGTCGCCGTCAACCTCAAGCATTCCGAAAACATCATCCGAAGCCTGCATTCCGGCTGGCGGCGCTCTCGAGGAGCCAATTGGCGACGCCTCCTCCATCCATCCATCCAGCTGCGACATTGTCAGCAGCCCTCGCTTCGCTAGCTCATGGTGAGTAGTGTCTGTCAGTCTGGCCTCTTCGCGCAGCAAGTGTTTTCGTGGCAGCTCACGCGCGCCGTTGCCACGCTAACGTGTTTACCTCGTGTTTCACCCTCGTGCTCGATCGCGCAGGCCCTGCTGCCTCTGTTCCTGAGGCCGGTGGTTCGGTTCGCGGCGCGCGTGGCGGCCGGCGGGCCGGCGGTCGCGGCGGCGACGATCCTGCACCAAGCCGGCGCGCTGCCGAGGAACCGGGGCCTGGAGCGCCTCGTCCGGGACGACGGCGGCCGCGGACGACAGGACTGCATCGCCAGCTTCGTCGCCGGCGTCATGCGCTGCCTCGGCTAGGACTTTGGAGGTGGCCATGGCCATGGATGACATGACATGCACGTAGCCATGACATGAGCAGGTCTTTGTAGATTCGGTTGGCTAGCTAAGATTCCTAGAGCTAGAGAGAGAGGGGGGGAAATGAACTCTATTGTTCGGAGGAAATTCACCTTGAAATTCGTAGCAGGGAACTTGCATTGCAATGCTGACCTTTTTATCTTCTGCACAACCTCTCAACTCAAGGCATTATTACAGCTAAACGACAAAAGTTTTAGCAATCCGGCGGCAAAAATTTGCAGACAAAATTATTCAACGTTACGGATAGATGTACTAGGAATCAAGTGTACCTCTTGCAAAATTTGTTTTCACATGACAAACAAACGAACGAACAAAAAAAAGGTGCAGCTCCGGCAAATGACAAAAGACAAGGACTACGGAGGCCAGGACAGCTGGACAGCAGGACAGGTGACTAGGAAGGTAAAAGTAATCTCCCTTGGAGACAGCAGGGACGTAAAATCCAGAATTTACAGATGTATGTACGTATACAGACGCACAGCACTCGTACAAGCAGTTGAAGAGAAAGCATCCCTGAGAATTTATCATCATTTACACACCTTACATCATGAACTGGTAAATTTAGTACATCTGGCTATGCAATTTCGAGGTACAATATATTCAATCAAATCCCTATCAATCAAATAAAGAATAAGCAATGGAAATCTCTATCGACTGTATCATATATCGTGTTAATCTGAAACCAGTGCTCCTATTCTAGACAAACACTTGGTTCAAAGGAAAACCTATAAGAAGAGCACTGTTAAAAAAAAACTAACAAAAAAAAGAGAGTAAAACACATACACAAATCTGTTTAATCTCTTGTAGGAACTGCAAATCAAAGAACGACTCAGTAGTTGTGTTTTGCAAGGAACTGTCAAAGAAGGATCGACTCTTGAGCTGAAAGAACGTGTACACAAGCCAAAGACCATCTTATGCCGCCTCAAGCCTTCCTCAGAGCCTTGACCCGAGCAGCCAATTCATCGAAGTCTGGCATTTTTGGGTGCACATGCGCAGTCCTAGGACCATCTGGCTGAAGTGAGGTGGATCGAGCAGGAACTTTCGCATCTTCCCCCAGGCCAACAGATTCAGGCGGTAGCGAGATAGCTCTACCCGGGGGTTGCAAGGAAACCTTCTGCACAGCATCTGTATGTGCCTCATTGTTGGTTGGTTCCGAACCTTTCTTCTTGCTATAGTGCATCAAAAGCTTGTCCATCATCCTTTCCTCCTCATCCAGGTCTCCGTTGCGTCCGCTGTTGTGTCGCCTCTGTCCATTTGCATTTCGAGGCAAGAGATTACCAAAGTCAATAGCAGTCTCATCTGCTTCAGGTTGCCTACGCTGCATCAACCTGTCGTAGTCATTGTTGTGGTTCAAAGCTCCATTCCTCCTGCCTATGTGTTTTGATTGGCTACTTGGTGTTTTCTGAGCATTCTTCCCACTATCAACATCATCAGTCCCATTGCATTTCCGGTTCTGATCATATTTAGCACCATTCGGCCTGCTTGAGTGGCTTCTGTGACTTTTGGGTGTTTGGCTTGTGACCTTCGCATTGTTAGGCACCTCAACATAAGCATCAACAGGTGCTGCCAGCTTTGCAGTTCTCCTTCTAACAGAAACAGGTCGAAGCACATCTTTGTTCTCTAAGTGATCAGTTTGTCCAGGGATGTTGGGCATGCTGTAACCACCTGGAGTTTGCTTTTCAGGATCATCTTTCACAGACTGTATGTTAGGTTTTGGTTTAACATAAGGAGGCAGCATAGTAACTGCGCTCTCTGGCACTCCTCGTCCTTTCTGCACTGGGTATCCCAGATCAGTTAAATGTTGCGGCTTATCATGCAAGCCACCATTGTTTGGTTGTTTCTCAGTAGGATTCTTTATGTTTGCAACATTCAGCTTAGTGTAAGGAGCTTTGTTTCTAGTGTTACCACTAAGAGGACTCACTGGAGGTCCTTGATTCCCTGGGCGCTGAACTCTTAGACCTGAATCTGCGCGTCTCCCATTGTGTTCAGGACCACCAGGCATACGTGAACGATGAAGGACTTCATCATTCTCTTTTTCAATATGGAAATCTCTCATGGCCTCGTTTGGCTCGTCATTTAGTTGAACTGTTTTGTTGCCTTCTGCTTCAGGAAATTTGACTGCGCCAAATCCATTTTTTGGTACGCCATTGAGATCAAGCTCCACTGCTTCCATCAGCTCCTTTTCCAAATGGCGGACAGCTCTTCTGTTAAGTTTCTGGGCATCTTTTTGAGTCCTTCTGTTAGTGTCCACAGGAGACACTGGTTTCTGCAAATGTTCCTTCTCATCAGACACATCAGGTTGCTGCTTCATCGAATTCTCATCAATTGCATGGTGCGCATCAGCAACAACTTGAATATCTTTTTGGATCAACTGTATCTCCACTTTCTCGGTATGGTGCGCAGGTTCAGCATCATAGTTTCTTTTACATGGAACATCCACAGTAACCTTCTGCTTGTTGAATGAAGCAGTTGCTACTTCTGCGGGCATGATTGAGTAATTTTCAAGCATATCCTTATTTTTTCTTTCACTTGGAGCATCCCCATCGCACTTTGCCTTGTCGAATAAAGGCACTGCTAGTTCTTGCTCATCATATGGAGCATCCTCAACGCATCTCTGCTTGCTGGATAAAGTCATTGCTAGTTCTGCTGCCTTCCTTGAACCCTTCTCAAGCATATCCTAAGGAAAAGTGGAAAACACATTACATGATTTCAAGTCAAGACACATTTTAGTGTGCCTACATCATAGTTTAAGTAATAAATTTGTTTTGAGAAAACAGGTAATAAATTTGTGGAGCACTTACATGTTCTGTTTCCGGTGTGGCCCATAACTTGAGTTCCAATTCCTTGGCATCAAAACTAATGGATAATTCTTCAGCAACACTTTGCATGGCTTGGAACCTTTCCTCATTAGTGAATTCTGTACCGTCAAGTTTCCGAATGAACTACAGACAGATTGAATTATCTGTGAATATGCAATAGACCGCAAAAGCATAAAACAATTCAATAACAACATATCAGCCTCATCTTACATACCTCTTGGCTAACAAAATGTTCAACGAAAGATCCATATCTCTCTGTGAATATTTGCCGTAGGTCACACAGTTCAGGTAGATCTGGATACCGAGCAGCAGCAAATATCAGGGTTGAAACAGCTTCCCTGAATTCTGGGGGGCATTCCCTATTTGGAAAGGAAAAACACAAAACAAGTGTTTATTGTTTGGCTTTTCTCTGTTTGCACTCTTCGCATACTGCTAAAGGGTAGTTGGAAACTTGGAATTCACTAAATTATGACGAATATTTTTACTAACACCAAAAATACAAGCAGAACCATTATGAATGCTAGCGCTACTGAACTTTGTTAGTAGTTGACAACATAAAATAGAGTTACCATGATTGTTAGTACTTAGTAGTTGACAACAGAAATCAGGAAAGTTCAGCTGATTATGTTATATTACCTCTGCTTCTGAAGATTTCCCAGTTGCTTCCCAATGTGATCACAGAACCCTTCGATCATATCATAGCAAGCAGCACGGTTCAACTCAATTATCAAGCCATCCATCTGCATTCCAAATTGCAATTAATGCCAGGAGAAAGAATACACTACACCAAGTCAACCGCAGCTTGACCACCAACCGGTAAAATCCATCAATTGAACCCCAGACAAGACTCCCCTAGTCGCTTTTTCCCCAGAACAAAAACTATTCGGCTACTCTAGAGCGACGCATACGCAAACATTGAACAACAGAGAGCCCGGGTAAAGAAAAACATACCCTTCCGAAGGCGTGGGTGTCGAGGCCATTGGCGAGGAGGTCGGCGACGTCCTTCTTCAGGAACCGGATCATGGCGTGCTTCTTCCGCCTTATCGGAACCATCCGCATCCGGATGCATTTGAAGGCGTGCTTACTGCATCCATCGCGGAACAGAGAAACCGAAGATTGGTTAGAACAGCCCAAGAACAGAAGCCGCTTTTCTCGCTCAGTTCAAACAAACGCAACCAAATCGTCGCGAACATGGCGAGGGAAACCGCATTTCACATCCCATTCCAGAGAAACAAAAAACGAAGAAAAGGCAGAAAACGGAATCCGACCCAGCGAAGAAACTATCCAAGAAGGAACAGCAGGCGCGAGAACGAACGAATCCAACTGGGACCGGGAACAGAACGAGCCAAGAACCAAGAAACCTATAACGAAGAAAAGGCAATCTTTGGGTACCATTTGTTGTAGAACTTGGAGTTGAGCAAGCTGTCGAACATCTTGAAACTGCTCCGGCGACCTCCTCCTTCCTCCTAGCCGTCGCCCTCCTCCCTCTCGCTTCCCCTGCGCTCCGACTAACAGATGAAGCTAAGCTACAAATGGCGTCGCCAAGGCATGAGGAGCGGGAAGGAGGAGGCTTTGGAGGGGACGAGAGGGGAGACGGGAGAGACGGTTGGGTGTGAGGAGGCACGAAGTGGAGAATAATGGTGGTGGTGGGCGGTCAGGCTCTGCAGGAGGACACAACAGAACGGAGGAGAGCTGATCGTGGCGGCCGGCGACGCGAGGCCAGGTGGAGGCGAGAAGGATTCGGGCAGTCGCCGGCCGTCCGATTGGAGATCGACGAACGGGGATAGTGACGGCAACGGCAGAAGCGGAATAAAGCAACTGCCTTTCGAAATTCGTAGTTCACTAGTTCGTAGCTACCCTTTCCTAAATCTTAGCAGTGGCCCGTTGCGGAATCCTTGCGAGCACCCCATGCAAACATGGTAAATATAGCAAGTACTGTTTATGTTTACTATCTTTTTGATTCAGATATGGGCCTAGTCTTGTGTTGAGGTAGTAGTTCTGAACGGTTTTATTGAAAAATGTGTACTAAGTAGTACTATGTGTATATGGATTTTGGCAGGGAATGTTGAAGTGTCATGACATGTGAGTAAAAATTCATAACCCGTTGTGAAACATGTTGTGGGCTTGTTGACTTTTTCCTACGTTCCGTCCGACATGCTGCTGCTTCATCGAATCTCTGTTTCAAGCGGATACTCCATGCTATATAATAAAACCGTATACAATGAAGGAGTATACAGTAAACAACAATGATTTCATGATTTCTAGCTTCCCGCATGGGATAACAAAAGTGATTACCACGGATGGTTTCACGTGCCCCTGCTCAGGGCCCACTGGCCTCACCCTCATCATGCCTGCCTTTTTCCGTTGGACAGGCAAGGGGCGTGCAGGAAAAAAGCTTCCATTCTGGCACGGGACATTGGCTTCCATCACACTCCTCGGAGAGATTTCTGATTTCTGGCTTCAGATTCAACTCAACAGCAAATCGGTTTGGGCATGGGCATGAGCTAAGCTAATATTCTACACATAAGGCCTTGTTTAAACCTTAAAGTTTACATCATATCTATACTTAAAGAAAATAACTAATTATACATATTGTGACTATTTTACGAGAAATTTTTAAATATAATTAGTTCATAATTTAATAACATGATGTGGTAACAAACATATACTAATGATAGATTAATTATTAACACGTTGTTTATTAACGAAATCTGTAAATTATTTTTTATTAGTATCGTAACACTATAATATCGCATGTGATATTCCGTCCTAATACTACACTGTTCTCTAGTACACTCGCGTGACCGGGAATCTGCTGCTGCAGAACTACGACAGCAGGAGGTAAACGTCCTAGTCTTAGCCGTCGACAAAAGCCAAATGAAGCATAGCATGTCTGTCGGTAGGGGGACGTGGCGAGGACTGATAGGTTCTCTTCCCAAGTCTGACCAACAGAGCCGAAACGTTGCCGGGTATTACCGACAGATGCAGAATAAGATTAGCATATGATTATTTAAGAAACCAGATGCTTGTGCCGGCGAAGTGGAATCCCCAAGAATGCCATTTGGACTGTATGCATGGACGAAAGCATAGCACATTGCTAGCTTGCACAGTCCTATCTAGCACTATTTATTTATTTAAAATTCTCAATACACTTTCTTTGCCATCCTGGACCGTTAACGGAATAAATATGGAGTATAAAAAGGTCCACAGATCACAGAGACCAAGGCTCTGTTTAGGCCCGTTGTTTAGGCCCGTTTAGATCCACTGCAAATTGCAATTGCAATTAGTCACATCAACGTTACGGCATATACATGAAACATTAAATATGAACGAAATATTTATATGTTTGTACTTTTTGCATGTACATCACGAGACGAATCTTTTAAGCCTACTTGGACCATGATTGGATAAAAATTATCAAAAACAAACGAACCTACTACAGTGCAGAATTGCAACTGCAACTGAGATCTAAACACACTCTTAGTTACACTTCAAAATTCTAAGATTCCCATCACATCGAATGTTGCGGCACATATATAGAGCATTAAATGTAAATAAATTTTTTTTCATGTTTACACAGTTTACATGTAAATGACGAGACAAATCTTTTAAGCCTATTTAGACCATGACTGGACACTTATTATAAAAAATTCTTTTTTTAAATTGTAAATTACATCTGCATCTAAACGGAGCCCAAATGTTTGTTCACGATCGTTGACAAACTCCACCAAACCCACACCTTGTCAGAGCAAACTCCAAAGGACAGGTCATATCACCTCAAATGTAGCGGCGGAAACGAGCTGCCGCCTGCCGGATCAAATACATCTCCAAAGCAGCCCAAAAGACCACCAGGACCAGATGATATAGGAAACTAAAATTCAAATAAGATATCCAAGACTAAAGATGCAAACTTTTTTTTTTTGGTATTTTTATTTGTAATTTTAATTTACATGTCTCCTCATATAATGGACAGTAATAATAAAGACACGACGCAGCCTCGACAAAGAGATCATTTATTATGATTATTATATTCCAAAAAGAGAGGTACATTGCGAAGAAAATGTATATATATACATGATAAAGAGCCAAGCTTCCAGAGAATCCAACATTGCAAGCCAGACATAAACAGAATCTGCGAAGTGTACCGGAAGAATAGCAGGCTGTAAATCACACCTGTAAACGATGATTCTCATTTTAAGGAAATTCTTTTGTAGTCTCTCATGGTGTTCGTGATAGCTTGCTCTACTGGTAATCTTTCCATGCTTGATGCACCATAAAATCCATGAACCCTATTAGTATTCTTCAATATGAACTCAGCTTCTTGGGGTCCAGATATGGGGCCTATGGAATCGTACATGCAAGTTAGATTATTTGCACAATAACGATCACTGCAAAAGAGCATTAAGAACAACATATTACAAGAATATTTCAGAGAATTGAAAATGTACATACCTCCGTGACAGAGAACAATAATATCAGGATTAACCCCAAGTGCCGCATCCGCAATGGCCTGAACACGTAAAACGCTATCATCTAGAGTGGCAGCTGTCATTGCCCCAATAGACCCTGCAGTTGTCAGACCCATATGTGCAACTACGATATGAGCTCCTGCTTTGGCCATGGCAGCAGCTTCATCCGGATTGAAAGCATATGGAGTAGTAAGGAAACCCATGCGATGAGCCATTGAAATCATCTCCACTTCCATGCTAACATTAAAAAAACAGTAATCAGAGTGATGTTCTAGCGAGTGTCCTTCCCTTTCAGAAAAAAAACTTAAAAACTTAGCTATAATCATTATGCAATGCTTCAAGCAGTAATGCATGGAGAAATTGCAATTCCAAAAGTTTAGAATGTGCAGAAAACTTATACCTGTAACCCATTCCAGTTTCCTCCAAATTCTGTCTAAAATTCCCATCAAACAGACCTACGGTTGGGAAGTTTTGCACACCACAAAATCCAATGGTTTCTAGTTGTCTGAGAAAGTATTCCATTCTACGGAATGGATCTGTAGCACATACCCCAGCAAGAACAGGAACTCCTTTAACCACCTAAAGTTAGATCTATATCAATGGTTGTGCACAATAAAGTTGACAGACATCAGAGTGATGTTGGATTCTGAGCTTACTTACAGGCAACACTTCATTGGCCATCTCAAGTACAATGGCATTTGCATCACCAAAGGGCAAGAGCCCAGCTAGTGAGCCCCTTCCAGCCATTCGAAACCGTCCAGAGTTGTACAACACTATAAGATCAACCCCACCAGCTTCTTCGAACTTTGCAGATATGCCTGTGCCAGCACCAGCTCCAATAACTGGAGTACCTTCACTGATTTGTTCCTTCAGTTTATGTAATATTGACCGCGTCTTCTGCAATATTTCTGTCAGCATAGAAGAACAGTCAATTAGGACATACAAGTTCTGCTGAAGCTAGTTAAGGACAGGAATACGGCATTAACAAATGCTTAAGCAAGCTGGTTGAACTATAGTACATAAATGGTCTGCTTGGTATGTAAAAATTCGCTTTCTGGTTAACTGGGGTGGCTTTTCCGACTTGTTATAGGAAGGTTCTAGTTACCTGACTGACACAGGTACATTAGGTCCTTAACACCCTAACTTCATTCAAACTTAGATCTTCTATTATAGTTCTGTAACACAAGTACTTTTCCATGTTAATACTTAATAGGAGTAGAAAATAGGGCTACACCTGTTCAAAAAGGACATGCAAGTTTTGATGACAAGTGACAAGGCCAATAAAAGAACCTAGCACACAATTCAACATGTGCTATATTTCTCGACAAATAAACTGGAGTCAAAATGAGTATAATTGTATCATAAGGAAGCTTAGCTAGTTCAGTTGGTTGAAGATGTGGATGTATACCCAGACTACCCAAGTTCAAGTCCTCGTCGATGCGAATATGGGTGCCTATTTTCTCTTAATAAAATGTCACCTAGTTCCTCTCAGGTTGGTATAGTACTCTAGTTTTTAGTATAATTGTGTCATATGTCCAGTGACTGATTATCCATTCTGCCATGGTTGGTTACTGGTACAACTGTGTGGATTCTGACTTTTGATAGTGATTTCATTGGTTCAAACCAATTAATGTGCTGCATATTTTTCCATTCACTTGAAAGTATCCTATTTTCACCCTGAAACAAGTTTGGATTAACAGTCATGTTCCATGACAATGAGAATTTTCTTGGGCATACGAGATGAGAGTAGAATCAGAACCCAAACAGCCTTATTGAAATGGGTTGAAGTATAAAGTGGATTGCCCACCTCTTCCCAATAGCTTAAGCTTTTGGGCTTATCTGGTTAGTGCATGAAACCTTATAATACACTGTGGGTCATTGAACTTTTTCAATATTTTCTCATATGGGTCCATGAACTCTCAAAGTGATCATCTGCTTCAACTTTCAAGTAGTTCATTTGAAGTGTGAATTCATGTTCATGATTGACATAGTGAACTTAAAATGAACCACTTAAAAGTTGATGGACCCAAATGACCATTTTGGGAATTCATGGACCCATATGAGAATGCAGAAAAGTCTACAGACCTGTGGTGTATTTTACTTTTTTTTTTCTAGAGTCAGGGGTTTAAATCATAACTAACCTGGTTTTGCATCTGGAAAATCCACAGGAGGCCTCCATATAATAGAACTATCTGAAATTTTCTGTCCTGAACAGGATTTTTCTATATTAAGATCTTGCTTAGGTTGGGCTGAACTAGAGGCCTTTACGTCCATACTCAAGAATGCATCTACCAATGCATTTGCGAATTCAGGGTCATTGATGTGGTAAGGAAACAGCTTTACCTGTCCAGAAACCAACAAACTCGGTTCATCTAAAGACACCCTAAAGATGCATTAGCATTGATAATTATGAAACATGGAGTAACCTCTCGGATGTCGGTTCTCTGTATAAGGGTGTTTAATTCACCCAATAGTGTAGATGTAGCTTCTGGATCATAGAATGGCATTCCTGGAGCATCTATTGCAGATATGCCCTTCTGCGGAAGGCAAACAGTAACTTTGGATGAAGATTTGTTTATTTTATCAGCAATGAACCTGGCAAATTTCTTGTTCTCTTCCACGGTCGTCCGCATCAATGAAACCTTCAATAGTTACACGGCTGTTACTGATGCTACAAGAGATAGAAAACACGCAAAGTACTTGAAATAATAAAAAAACTCAACCAACCTAGGAGGAACTAAGTGGCTTTGCTTTTTAATTAAGAAGTAATAGGCACGAAAATTTGCCTCGGTGAGGACTTGAACCTGAGAAATTGAACTAGACTCAGCTCCTAAGTTCTTGGAATAATTGAACTAAAATGTGCAGAAAGGTTCATGTACATACAATCATGCAATTTTTGCATTATAGAAGTCAATGTTTGAATAAATTTTGATTAAATTCTTTAAGAAATTGCACAAAGCTAAGAGAGAAGCTGAAAGATACGCCCCTGATGGTGAAACGGTAATGAAGCTGGGCTAGCTTAGTTGGTCAAGAGTGTGGATGTATGTCCACGAGGAAAATTTGGGTGTCTACTTTCTTCTAAATAAAATGCCACGTAGTTCCTCCTAGGTTGGTCCAGGTTTTGGCCTGGGGAAGCACTATATCCACACCCTTATGCTTTGCGTAACATCATTCTGCACAATCAAATCCCTAAAGATACTCCTGTGGTGTCAAAGCACTATCTGGACATACATACATAGAAATTTTTGGGAAAAATCAAGGATTTACTTCCTCTTATCCCAACTATATGTTCATATGACATTTTGACTAGCCATCCCAAATAGAAATAATCATAAATATGAAAACATTTTTCATGAAAAATCTAGGAATGTTCACCTTATGTTGTCAATCTATATGACTGTTAAGCTACTGATAATCAAAGTTAAAAAAATGATCTAGGAGTTAAGACACCTAAGATGGACCTATATGCGGGGGTCAGAGATAGTAAAAAAAAAGAGCAAAATGCACCATAGGTCCCTCACCTTTGGCCTCTGTGTCATTTAGGTCCATCACCTTTCAAAGTGCAGTTTTAGGTCCCTAACCTTTGGCCTTTATGTCATTTAGGTCCATAATCTTTAAAATTGCAGTTTTAGGTCCCTAATCTTTGCATGCAGTTCACTGGTAGTCCATTTCTACTGTAGCAGTAACGTCACCTTTTTATTTTCTCCAAATTTCTCCCAAATTTTTGTAATAACTTGAAAAGGTCCCAAAATAAAAGTTGTTCCAAATTTTAAGCTCTACAACTTTGCTTTTTAAACTATTTTCAGATTCTAATTCTATTACTTTTTGTTAAATAAAATTTTGAATTGCAAACCTCAATTCAAACGACCAATTTAGCCCCAATTCAAAATTTCAAAAACTAATAGAATTAGAATCTGAAAATAGATTAAAAAGCAAAGTTGTAGAGCATAAAATTTGAAACAACTTTTATTTTTGGACTTTTTCAAGTTATTACACAAATTTGGGAGAAATTTGGAGAAAACAAAAAGGTGACATCACTGCTACAGTAGAAATGGACTACAAGTAAACTGCATGCAAAGATTAGGGACCAAAAACTGCACATTCAAAGGTTATGGACCTAGATGACACACAGGCCAAAGGTTAGGGACCTAAAATTGCACTTTGAAAGGTAATGGACCTAAATGACACAGAGGGCAAAGATTAAGGACCTGCGGTGCATTTTGCTCTAAAAAAAATTAACTGATAGTATCAATTAAGAACTATTGATATGCTAACCTGCTCATTATGAACATGGATATTTCTGTCTGCAAAAGCAAGAGGAATTGTATCTCGAGCTCCAAAGTTCACCATATCCAAGGCTCCAACACTAAGAACAAGAGGGATCTTATTCTCTATAATTGCATCGAACCTGGTCTCATCACAAGCCATGATGCCGCCTACAATATGATCTGCAACTTCTGTTGTCGTTACATCCAATACACCCTATATGCATTCAAATGGAAGTAATATGAGAAACTGTAGAAACATGAGAAAAAAGAGGAACCATTATATTCACTAGGAAAGTTCAAAAAATTACAATGCATACGGGAGATGGAATAAAATAAGGCCCTGTTTGGATCCAAGAAGATAATAATTAGCTGCTAATAATTAGCTCCTTGGACCCAAACATACCTAGCAATTGTTAGCCAAATACATAACTGAACTATCTCGCTAGTTGGAGTTGGACCAAACTAGCTAATAGCAGCTAATATTAGCTGTGACCTATTAGATAGCTAACTATTAGCAGCTAATGGATCCAAACAGGCCCTAAATCCTATCCTAACTAGATTGATCTGAGTATCAGGCAGGAAAAAAAAAAAGAACAGAACAACCATTACATGGAGACAGAATATAAAGAGTCAACGACCCAATGCGTTACCTGTATGAAACCACCCCTAACTAGGTCTTCCATTGCTTTGCCTCCTACACCCGTGGCATGGAATACAAGGGTCTCATAACCTTCTTTGTTCAGCCTATCCTTGACCGCATTTACACATGGTGTTGTAACACCAAACATAGTAATACCAACAGTTGGCTTTATTGAAGTTTCATCAGACTCATTGGATGCCGACAAGATTCCATGTACCATTCCAGCAAAAGCTGCAGCAGCATTAGATAATATAACACGACTGACACTGTTTATTCCACAGATGTCAACAACGGAAGGAAACAAGACCAAATCAGATGTTTCAACATAAGGTGTAGTGTGACCACTAGCAACAGTAGATACAATAAGCTTAGGCACTCCAAGTGGCAACATTCTCAGAGCAGGAGCAATTAGTGCAGTTCCTCCACTGCCTCCTAAACCAACAGCACCCACCAGAATACCACTGTCATATCTTTTCTTCAGAAAGCTCTGAAGAGCCTTTGACATGAGTGCAATCGCTTCACCTCTGTCATCTGGAAGATTATGATGGTCAGCACCCAAATGACATGAAAGAACTGTATTTCTTGGGATAAATGTGATGTCTTTGAAATCATTTTCCGTTGTCCTTTTAGTTGTGGAGACATCCACTATGCTCACTTGAACCTGAAAAACCATCCCAAATTCCCAATCCCAACACATGTTAGCTAAAGTGCATTAGATAATTCCTGACCTGGAATACTGCAGCTGTAAGCCTGTAGCTGATAAGTAAATGGCAAAAGGTGCCAACAACATTGCATCTCTTGATGTGAGACAGCTCAGTTAGCTATATTTTGATGGGTGCCATATCACCCTTTTACACCATAACTCACAAACCTATCTTTAGCCCTTGACCCTACTGCCTAACAACTATACCTTGTTGCCAATTAGAATCATATATGTGGAAGAACACGCAAATTTGAGTCCTTGCATTGCAAGTTGCAACAATACTATTCAACCAAATTCCATTCCTGCATCCCAGCTAATGGGATACTCGATGGAGGACCTACTCTAATTTCCTACTACAGCCTCCGAGAATTAGAAAACATTATTCCAGAGATAAATGAGGCCAAACCCGAACCAATTCTGGCATCAAGCATAGGAATAGGAGCAAAACTGCCCCCAGGGTAGTTGTAACTCTCGCCTACTCCACGGGTGCTACCGGGGCGTGCTACTGTCCGCCCTGGTCGGACAGCAGCGCCTGTCCGACCAGGGGGAGGAGAGCACGACGCCCACGCCGCCGCGCACTGTTCATCTTCCTCAGGTCGCCCTCGCCCCCGCCGCCGCCACCGCCCACGCCGCGGCGCGCTAGGACTCGCGGGAGCTCCGGCGAGCCCTAGCGCGCCCCCATCTTCCCCTTCCCGCCCCCAATCTCGTCACCGCCGCACCATAGCCATGTTCAGCACCGTCGCCATCGTCGCCCGCGACCTAGACCTTCCCGGCCGCCGCTGCCACCGCCAGGGCCCCCAAGCCGCCCGCCCACCATCCCCACCGCCTGGCTTCCCGTCCTCCCCCGGCCGGCCCCTTCCTCTATACCCGCCGGGGAAGCTGCCGAGGGTGACGACGACGGCGGCGAGCTCGGATGGGGGCGCTGGAGATGACGATGACGGCAACGGCGACAAGCTCAGGCGCGGGCGCGGGCGCAGGCAGCGAGCGGAAGCGCTGGCGCGGGCGCGGGAGCAGGGGCGCGGGCGACGGGCGACGGGATGGGGGTGGTCGGGTGCTACCGGGGGACGACAAGACGATGCCAAGACTGAGAATGGGTATACCTTAGAGTCGGAACCAGAGACGGCGAGGGCGGAGCGGACTTGCACCGCGAGGAAAAGCAGCTCCTCCAGTTTGGTGTCCGCTGTTCCAATGCAGAGCACCTCCATTACTTCGCAGCTGGATGGAGCAGAGCGGGCGAGATATCTCCGGGCGTCAGCCGGTGGAGCGTCGGGCAGGGCCTGGCAGACGTGACCGGCAAACCTGGGCGGAGGAGGTGGCCGGCGGCTTGCGGTGGAGGTGGCCGGAGCCGGAGATGCAGAGCGGGCGAGATCTCTCTGGTCGGGGCCGGAGACGAAGAGTGGTGATTCAGTGAGGTGGACTGCGACTCAGCACCAGCCGCAACGATTGACTTTTCACGCGATCCTAGTATTTTTTTTAAAATCGGCGGGGATCCTTTCGGATCTGCATCCGTTCCACGTTGCAAGCTACCGGCCTCGCGTCACGCCCCGCAGCCCGCAGGGGAAGGCTCTTCCGGCAAAGAAAGGGAGCTCCCCTGTAAAGAAAGCATCCGGCCAAAAAAAAAAACAGTCGCCCTCCCAAACTTTTTTTTTTTTTTTGCGGGACAAGTCGCCCTCCCAAACTAGAGACGGCAAGGTGTACATGCCGACGGATGGTAGCTATACATGTATCCGCGAGATAAAATTTTATCTATTGAGTTATCCATATTCACAGTAACGGTAGGATAATGCTCCTATAACCATACCCGTATGACCTGATAAATAACTCGTACCCAACAATATATCCAATATTTACATATATTTATTATATATTCACATACAAAAATAATATCATTACAACAAATTACGTACTAACATTCATATGAAAAAAATCATTGCAATAAAATAACATTATATCATCATTACATCATGTTCAAACTAGTAGAAATATTATCAAAATGTTTTGCCCACGGGTATGCGGGTATGGATAGTAGACACTCACACTCGTACCCACCATACCCGATGGGTATATGATTATACTCAATAACGTTTCAACTGGTAGAAACTTCATCTTATACTCGATTTTTTATCAGGTAAAACCCGTAAGGTACTCGACTTTCGGGTACCCATTGCCACCTTTACTCCCAATTAGCGAATGGCATCGGAAAAAAAAAAGGAAAGAAAGAAACCCTCCCAAATTCCAAATTTCTTGTGAGAAAAGAGCTCAAGCGAACAGAAGAATGTAGCTATGGCGGTCTTGCTATTCGGATTTATGATTACTAATTATATGGCATATATGGAATTTGAAAGTTCACTAACCAAAATTTTGTGGTTGATCTGATGAAAAACTACACCAGATCAAGTATTTCCGCATCAAGAAGATTTCGGGGGCAAAGATAGCAGAGGATTCTGCATGAACTGAGCTTTGCTTTGTTAAAAATTGTACATCAAAAGTGGTAAAAAAAACTACACAAAAATTGCAGTTTGCATATCAGCATATGAACAAAGAATAACTATGCACCATCACTCGTAGTCTATAATTTAAGCTCTACACATGCAAGGGGTGAGAGGGTTCTCCCATAGGTCATAGTGTGGGAAGGTGGGTTCGGGGAGGCCGGTTCGCGTCTGATGGGTGATCATCACATCCTCCACGAAAGTCGCCCACGGCATGTAAGGGTCACCGAAGACCTTGGACATGAGACCCTTGTCTGGCTTGATTGACTTGAGCCTGTGGCGGCCCATGTAGCGACGATAGCCGATGATCAGCTTGGCGAAATTGCCACCGTGGGTCATGACAAACACATCCGACTTCAGGCATACCAGGAAATCCAGCGCAGCAAGGCTGGTTACATGCTTCTTGAAAGGCTCCATCTCCTCCTTGTTTGCAAGATCTTCTTTGCTAACCTGAAATTACCAAAGGCTAGGTCAGTTGTGTGTACCATGGTTAGTTGTTTCTTGGGAAGATTATATAAATATACAGTGGTAACAAGAAGGTAACTATCTGAATTATACATATTCCTTTGAGAATCTTTTTGCATTCTGGCTATATTTCAAATAGCAAAAGCAGGATAAGACCTGCTAGAAGCACCTACCAGATTGGGGAACATATTCCTCAGGGGTGCCATTCTGTTGTTTCCACCATACACCTGTCCTGATGCAACATATATCTGAGTTTCCTTTGTATACCCCATTGCACGCAAAATAATTCCTATTTCCCCAGGCTCAAGCGGGCAGCGGCCTTCTTTTCTCTTTTCTAGTGCTAATGACCATAAGTGGGATCCATTCTGCAAGCAACAAGTGAACAGTACATTCAAATAGTGCATTCTCCACTGGAAAAAGACCCACCGTTCTTTCATAAAACTGAAGGAAAATAGAAAAATTGACATCACCTTGTACCGCCTCGGCCATTGCTGCTGTCTGTAAGTAGCCATCATGGCTTTCTCCTCCCTAGTTCCAGCAAAGTCACAAAATGAAAGGCCCACCATTCCTTTCTCAAATCGCAAATGAAGAGCCCTTTGGATGCAGGTATGATTGAGTATGAGATATCAATTTGTCAACTTCAGACTGCCAACTCTTAATAGAAGAGAGTGAACTAAGCTTACATGTATGGATTCAAACTTCCTGTTCGGTTCCTCATCCTTGTTGCTAGCTTGTCAGCCATGTCTTCAATGTCAGGTAGAAACTTCAAAGCATGATAATTAACTCGGCACCTTAGTCGGTTAATCTCCATTGGAACATTATCATATCTGATGAAACGGAATGCTTATACATAACTAACACATCTAAAGCTGTATCTAAAGGGTAAGACAATGGTTTACTTAAATTGCCATCTTGATGCTGTGATAAACTTACCCTAACCTATCAACAAATGGCTTGATAGACATTATCTTTTTCTCTTTGATCCTTGGAAGCACATTGTCAATATAAAATTGTGCTGATGCATACTTTGGGACATTTTTCACAGTGCGCCTGTTACAACAAACATACAAAACCTCAGAGGTGAGAGTTACAAACACAATCTCTAGCTGCATCAGACTTTGTGTAAGGATAATAACTCAAAAACAAAAGTGAACAATACAAGTTCAGCAGCTATTTCCAGTCAGGTTGCCCTTCTGGTTCATGTGGTTGAGGTGTAATAATCCTCACTACAATAATAGCGCTTACATTTTTGACAAAAACTAGTATCGCCAATATCAGTATAAACCGTGTGTGTAATTTCTAGCAACAAGCTATTCAGTAAATAACAGTTAAGACACAATGTATAGCTGAAAATGAAGCAACTAACTTTATACTAGTGAAAAGCTCATCCTTTTCTGTAAACCAGTCAGGAATATCTCGTACAATGCGCACATCCTCCTTCAAATAATTTATAAAATGGTCTACATCAAAAATGTCTTCGAATTTCCTGCACAAAGAGATATAAGTTCTCAACTAAGTACAGGATTCTCTACTATAAGTACATAGGGTGACCATAAGTTGTTTAAAAGAAAATCATAGTTCATCACATACGTTTGGTCTTTCCATATTTGGTCCTGCTTTAGCACTGGCAGAATAAGTGTGGCATTCATTATCTTAGCAATTGCAACAGCATTACATATCTGTAAACAAATCAAATATCCCAACAAAATTAATAAATGTGCAATGCTACTAAGATAACATGAAGACAAAAAATTCTGGCAACAGAATGAAGATATTCCGAAACTCTAATATTAAGAACGAAACATCATAAAGAAAAAAATATAAAGTAGAAAAAAAAAAACTTTATTTAGGTCAACATTTTCCATTTTAAGTCTAAATAATGAAATAACTCAGGAATTTACTCTTCTACTTAAAGGGGGGAAATTGCGAAAGGCACATACGTACAGCTATACGTTGCTGGTTTAATCCACCCTCAGCATGAATAAATACAAACCCTGAAGTTTCATTCTCCTGATACAAGGTCTGCAAAATAGAGATAAAAATGGTTGTTCTCAGGATCAAACCATAGCTTCAAGTGAATGTTTGCGTTGTGCAAAGTTGCAGATTGATAAACAAAAACAATAATGAGGAACTAATACAATTTGAAAGTCATGACTTGCTAAGTTAAAATTCTTTCCCAAGAGGGCATGTAGCCATGTACAATGGAGACCGACATGATGCTTTGATAAGAAAACCGGCAGGCTGCTCACAAGGTGAATAAGGTGCTTAAGTTTGCTCTACAAGCTTAATATGTGCTAACAAGGTGGTTGAGCCTATTCAGACTTCAATTTGCTTTGGATAGATTAACATTTATACAGATGCTTAATGGTGGGACAACATCATCTCTTTAGCAGAGATCATTGGTATCAAAGAGGTTACATTTTGCAACCTTTTTTTTTCTTGGGGTAGCTGTTCTATTTCAAATTTACTCTGCCGTTACACAGATTGCTAATCCATGCTTATTTTCTCCAACCAGTGTAATTCCAGACAAAGAGTGGCGTGTCATCAAATGAAAAACTATCATGGCTCAACATCCAAGTCAATAATAACAAATCAGGGTGATCAATACAGCAAACTAGGATGCAACTAAAGCAGTCGCCCAATTAGCATCTATACTTGTTAGCTACTCCTAGAACACACTGATTTTGTACTTGCCTGAGACCTCATGGCTCTGACGCTCAGCACACGGTTTCCACGAAGTCGCTGCTGCATGAGGATTCTCCCACAGAGAGTCCTGCTGGCTGACCTACAGCATAATACAAAACCAAACAAAATCACACTCAGGCTCCAATCACATTGCATGCACCATCAGGTTCCCCTGACCCTGAATGCATTGCTGAAGTGAAGTACTCTTTACCCTGGGGCAGTGGAGCCGAATCCCCTCCTTGCGGCACAGGTACGGCGCGTTCTAGGGTCCAGCACCAACACGAGCGTGAGCAGCGAGTTAGAGATCTCGATGACACGTAACGAATATGAGAGGAAGAAGCGACCAGGGAACCAGGAACTGACGAGGCGTGCCCAGACGGAAGGCGCGGAGAAGAGCGCAGCGAGGGCGAAGCAGGCGATTGCGGCGACGAGGATCCGGTACGAGGCGGAGGCGGTCGGGGACCTGGGGTCCTCGAGCGCGAGGAGGGAGCGGACGGGGGCCGGGAGTGACCACCTCTGGTAGGGAACGGAGCCCGTCCTTACCGCCGCCGCTGACGCGGGGGGACGCGACCAAGGGCGACGACGCGGACGCAGACGCGGCCTCGGCGTCGCGCTTGGAAGGGGAGCTGGTGGCGCGGGTCGCCGCCGCCGCTGCCGTGGCGTGGCGCAGCTCAGCCATGGCGCCGCTGGCCCCGCCGCGCGACGTATGTACCGCGGGTGCCGCACTGACGCTTCTTCTTTTCCCTTGCTCCTCTTCCGCGGCGGCGCTTGTGTGTAGTGTCGCGGTGGCGGTGGCGGAGGCGACGGCAGCGAATTGTTCGGAACTTCGGATCTCCGTAGTCCCCCCGAGTGAAGTGTGGCGAGGTCGGGTTCGTTACTTCGTTTGACATGGGCTTACCGCCTTCTAAATGTGCTCACTGTTTTTCGTGGACATCCTTTTGGATTTCAACTGATTTATCATGCAAAGTTTTCTTCTAAATTCAAATAGGTATTTTTCAAACATTTGATCACTATGTCCTATATGAGTCGTGAGAGATTTGAAGCTCATTTAACCATCTTCATCGGATCTGTCAGTCGTTAACGAGAGCTTCAACAGAGACTGGACAACACCTCTGCTCGGCAGATCTCCCGGGGTCCGTGGCACGGTGTTGGTTATTGTACCAGCCCAAAGAGGGAAAGGCACTTCGCATTTGATCATCGGCAAAATCTGGGGAGTGGCAGCTGGGGCGCTGACGGAGTGACGATAACGCAAGGATTTTTTGTGAAACAAATTATTCACAAGCAAAGCTGAGCATCGGAGCAGATAAAAAGAAAAGAAAACTATATTTTGACTACTCTATGTAATATGTATATTAACGATTGAATCCTGCACCTGATTCTGATGCTAATCTACTGCTAACATTTCATCACACGGGAGAAACACAAAAGAAGTCGAAGACTATATATTACATTAGAGGATTATAGGACAACGCCGGTGCCCAGTTAGCTACAGCTAGGATCAAAACAAGAACTACGCTGCTACGACGGATCTTGCAACGACTGATTCCAGAGCTTTTTCCTCACGATCAAGACTCTTTCGTCACCTGTTGTGAGGGCATCTTTCTTAGGTCTCACCTCAAATGTCCAGTCATCCCACCTTAGCGCTGGTAAAAGCTTCTTGATATAGTTTACGACAGCAGCTTTGTCTCTGATGATGGCGTACCCGTAAGGCCTAAGGATGCGGTCCATCTCAATCAGAAGATCCTCCAGGCTACATCCCTGCTTCTCTATCTCAGAAAATAGAAGCCAGGCGTGAAGGAGGTCGTAGGTGCGCGGGTATGTCGAGAATGATTCACACCTTCAGTTAAACAAATAGTAAATAACGAAAATTAGCATCAGCCATATGTAACAGCAAGCAAGTCAGAGCTGCTAGGGCAGGACTGATTAAAGGCTGTGCTTCAGGATTTTAGAGAGATCTCCCTACAATACGCAGATGACACAACACTTTTCTCTAGCTCAGAAATGCAACATCTGCTCAATTCAAACACACTATCATGCGGTTTAAGCAAATCTCTAGGATGAGACCAACTTCCATAAGAGTGGACTTATAATCTTGAACATAGTAGCTGATGAGGCTTATATTAAACTGTCCAATGGGTTCGCTACCTTTAAAATACCTAGGTGTCCCTTTACACTACTCTAAATTAACTAGAGCCTTCAACCAATAGTGGATAAGTTCCCAAGAAGAATTGCTGGATGGAGAGGGAAGCTACTGTCCATGACTGCTAGAGCCCTTCTGACTAAGACCTGCTTAGCTAGCATACCAATATACCTTTTTTCTTTATTAAATTTCCTAAGTGGGCCATCAAGATCTTGAACCCTCAAATGAGTAATTGTCTATAGAATGATGTTGAAGGGGCCCATACATATTTTGTGAATTGGGATTCAGTCACTATGAGTAAGAACCATGGTGGGTGAGGAATCCCTAACATTAGAGACACCATCCCAGACGGGTAAACTTTGGAAACATTTAATTGATCCCAAATATAACACTAGTGATATAAACATCTTTCAGTCTAACACTGGAGGGGCTTCTGATTTCTTTTAAGGTTTTATATGGGCTGCTCAAGTAACTAAGATGGGGTGTAGGTGGATCATAGCTAATTGTGAGAAAGTCAGATTGGGAAGATAATTGGTAGGGCAGCTCCAGCCTAGCCACTCAGTACTGGAAGCTCTATAGAGTAGTGAACAAAAAGAATAGATCTGTAGCAAACTTACGAGATGGTGTCTCTTTGAAATGTACTTTTAGAAGAATGGGTGATGAAAATTTACTGGAATTATGGAATGAGATCTGTCAAATTGCCTCTACCATCAGTTTTAGAGATGAAGAAGACTCTTTAGTCTGGCAATTTTCCTCAAATGGCACTTAATGCAATCCTTATATAAGGTAGTCAACTTTAGAGGCATCCAACCAGTTTTAGTTTCTTCCATCTGGGAGATTAAAATCCCACCTAGAGTACACTATTTCCTTTAGCTCCTTAGTAAAACAAATTGCTTACTAGAGACAATCTGAGTAAAAGGAGGAAACTGGAAGACAACACCTGTCTCTTATGTAGCGAAACTGAATCTATCAAAAACCTTTTCTTTGATTGTATGGTTGCCCAGCAACTTTGGTATATCCTTTCTACGATATTTAATACTCATCTAGGAGATTCTATTGACTGTATTGGCAAGTTTTGGCTTAGCAATAAACGCAATGGTGCGATCAATACTTTCTCATCTGCTGCACTTTGGAGCCTGTGGAAACTTAGAAATGATATTTACTTTCAGAGATCATCAAGGAGTATGGATATACTTCTCTACAGGCTGGCCGCGATATTACAGAGATGGATACTGCTATGCCTGAAGGAGAAAAAGGGAGTTTTCACTTTTCAGAACCAAGATGGAGGAGATCAAAGAAGTGGCTGGCCAAATGCTCTGGCTATCGGAACATTGATGGCGCCAGAAGAATTTTGGCTTGGCTGGACTGGGAGTGCGTCTCCCAGAAACTGCGCAGCTGGAGCGTACTGATGTCAACTTCGAATTGTTCTGGTTGTATGACGATGTCGGTGATTCAAGTGGTTCTTTCAGGTATTTCTGAGAGTAGAAGGTAAGGGTTAATTTCAGTCTTTGTTGGAACTTGTAATCGGTAGTTTCATTTCAGTTCTGCTATTGGAGTTTGGGTGGTAAGGTTCGAGTCTGATCTTGAAACAGATGTTTTCATCTGCAGCGCTGTAACAGATACATTGTCTTTTGGTTTTGGTTAAAAGACTGGGGCATGACCCTATAATTCTAAAAAACAGCAAGCAAGTCAGACACAGGACAATGCACAAGAATTTTCTTTCAGTCGTTATCACCATGTCAGGCATAAGTAACTAATGGACGAGGCTACAAATGGAAAGTAGGGTCTTTCAAAAAAACAAATGGAAAGCAACAGGGGGCGCCACTCAGATGTGTTGATAGGCCTCAGGTTTTTCTTTTTTTTTTCTTTTCTTTTTTGTGAGAAGGACTCATATTTCTCGGTTTTGTATAATTATAATAACAATAACAATGCAGGTAATTTTCTAATGGACAGAAGTATAGCCTCAAAGCTCAACACTACATCCACATTCCAAAATATGACAGCCAAACTACCTCAATTTCTGAAAACCATGTTTATAACTGCAGCCACTATGCTAGTTGCACAGAATCAGAATAAGAATCACACACGGTTGCATCTTATAAATCAAACAAGATAATATCACGCCTTTCCACACATGAAAACGAATTTTATATGGACAACCGTGAAGAAACAAGTTGATAATTTACATTTATGGCTAATTAAATGCAGAGTGCTGCCATCCTGTTCAATCTAGTTGCTGATATGTTAGCAGTCATGATCAACAGGGCTAAGTTGGATGGTGCAGTCAAGGGAGTGGTACCACATCTAGTGGATGATGGTCTTTCGATTCTGCAGTACGCAGACGATACCGTTATATTCATGGATCATGACTTGGAAAAGGCTACAAATATGAAACTCATACTTTGTGTCTTCGAACAATTGTCCGGGTTAAAAATAAATTTTCACAAAAGTGAGTTATTCTGTTTTGGCCAGGCTAAGGAGTGCGAGAATAGTTATGCAGAGATTTTTGGTTGTCGTGTAGGCACATTCCCGTTTAGATACTTGGGAATTCCGATGCATACCAGAAAGTTAAGAAATAAGGACTGGAAGTGCATAGAACAGCGAATTGAGAAAAAACTAAGTGGGTGGAAAGGAAAATTACTGTCTGTCGGGGGGCGTCTAGTTTTGATTAACTCGGTGCTCTCAAGCTTACCGATGTTCATGATGTCTTTCTTTGAAATACCTAAAGGGGTATTACGAAAGATTGAGATCTTTAGATCTAGATTCTTCTGGCAGCACGAACAGGAAAAGAAAAAAACATCGTTTAGTAAAGTGGAGTGTTATATGTCAACCTAAGAACCAGGGAGGGCTAGGAGTAACTAATTTAGAAATTCAGAACCAGTGTTTATTAACTTAAGCTGTGTAATGAAGATGGTATGTGGCAACAGCTGTTGTGGAACAAATACCTGAGTACTAAAACTATCGGCGAAGCTCAGAAGAGAGCATCAGATTCTCATTTCTGGAAGGGACTTCTAAATATAAAGGACCATATGTTGACACTGGGAAAATTTATAGTAAAGGATGGAACTCAGACACGGTTTTGGGAAGATGTTTGGATGGGTAATACCTCACTCAAAGCGAGGTACGCAGGGCTGTTCAACATTGTGCGTCGGAAACATGCAACGGTCGCACAAGTGTTGTCTGCTGAGCCGCTCAATGTCTCCTTTAGAAGAGCACTAGTAGGGAATAACTTACGACATTGGAATAGGATAATCCAAACGGTAGCGAGTGTTCATCTACAGGATGAAAGAGATATTTTGTCTGGTCTTTAACCTCAACTGGATTATTCACGGTTAGATCAATGTATGCTTATCTAGTTAACAGTGGCGTGCGGGTCTCTCAGGAAATTTGGCGTGCCAAATTACCCACGAAAATCAAAGTTTTCATGTGGTATCTGAAAAAGGGAGTCCTACTCACAAAGGACAATCTAGCGAAAAGAAATTGGAATGGATCTAAGGAATGCTCTTTCTGTAACATTCCGGAATCTGTTTATCATTTGTTTTTTCGTTGTGCATACGCTAAATTTTTATGGACAGCAGTTCACATGATTTTGGGTATTTCACCACCCAATGATGTTAATGATCTATTTAATCATTGGTCCAAGGGTGGGGGGTCAACCCATAATCCCATTCTTATAACTGCCGCTGCAACATTATGTTGGTCACTGTGGATATCTAGGAATGAAATTGTTTTTGACAAATGTAGACCTAAATCTTTTTTGCAGGTTCTTTTCAGAGGGACGTTTTGGCTACGGCAATGGGCCCAGTTGCAGTGCCTTGAGGAACGTCAACAAGAGTTGATTGTCGCATGTCAAACTTTCAAGTCGGCGTGCCTCCAGCTTTTTTTCTTCCCCTAGCTGGTTATCTGCTTTCAGGATTGGTTTAAACTGAGTTTAGTGTTTGCCTTGTGTGTGCAACTACGACGGTGGTCATGTGTCTATGGGGCTTGTGCCTTTTTGTGTGGAACTTTTTGTAATAATGTGGCCTGATTTCATTCGTTTCGAATGAAAGAAGCCGGATAGTTTGTCTATCCTTTATCTAAAAAAAAAAATTAAATGCAGAGTATGGTCATGCAATGAAACTGTTATCTGTATGCCACAAGACAACAACACAAATGTAACAATTCTAATTTCAAGATATGCAAATTCCACCTTGAAACAATTAAACAAATAGATGTGAAGTAGCTAAAAAAAATCTTACCAATCATGGGTAGTCCCCATTAAACCACGATCATATATAACCTTCAGCTTTACAGATTCCATGAAAGGAACTACATTCATTACCCAGACATCCTTTTCCTTCAGAGATGCTGCGAATCCGCCAAGGTTAGCACTCATATCCATAACATTTCTAAAGGAATCCTTTCGTATCTCAGACTTCATGTGCTTCCAGTACTGAATGACTCTAGAATGCCAAATCTCCTGCAAACAATATTTCAAGATCAAATAGATCGCCATCAGAAAGAGGGTATGTGTGCCCCATATTGAAAAATGCTGATGTTTCATACTAACTCACATTGTCTTCAGAAAAATTGCCTGAACTGATTCCAAGCTCTTTCAGGCAAGGTGGTGGTGCTGTGAGCCTTTGTGGCCAGGGAAGTAATTCGCTGCCTTTAGCCTTGTTAACTCCTGTTTAGGTGAAAAAACATGCCAAGATCAGATTGCAGTGTGCTAAACCAAATAATCAATAGGGCCCGACACATGATTGAGATTTGAGACCTGGGCTATTTAATATAGAATGAAAACAAGGTTCACCATTTCCTTACAAAACATGCAAGGAGAATTTGATTTATAGTTCCAAAACTAGAATAACTTGCACATTGGCACTCAACCAAATACAGAAATACAATGCTATGATTCTCATATTATATATGGTGGTTCAGCACGGAGGATGTACAGAATTTTAGCAAATGGTACAGCAGGTCGTATTGTAACAGTAAAAAATTCAAAAAAAATTATAGGATAATCATTTCACCAATGGTCACCAGTAACTAGGTTTTGTGACTGTCCTAAAACAATTTTTAAGGTACTTTAAGAAAAAGGCGCCAAGATAGACCCTGTGGTGTGTGTGCGAAAAATAGTAGAAGGTAACCAACAAAGGCGAGTGGGCATATATGAGATTACATTTGCACAATAAATGGGGAGATGGCGTCTTCCTGCAATTGTCAGAGCAAACCATAGTTGGGTTTGAGCCTATTAGCAGTTGAATGGGCAACTCGAGCAATAACTATTTGGCACCATGTATTTTTCTTCACATATAATCAATATAAAATTCAAAGTCCACAAGGCAGTATAAAACTATTATGGTATTTGGTGATCTCAAGGAAAATGAAGGGAATGAACTTACTCTTAGAGTACGGAGTTAGGCATGCTTTCATGGGTACATTCCAAGCAGCATCTGGATCATCATCGCGTTCGCAGATTGGGGGAAGTGTTCCAGGCTCCCTTCTCATATAGCATCCATTAGTCAATGGTTTAGTCCATATCACAGTCTGGTTCTTCCTTGATGCAACCCGCCAGCACATCTTTCGAGCAAGGTCACTCATCTGTCTCCATATCTTCCTGTTGAAGGGGTCCAACTGCATAGGCCTCCGGTGATGAATACACAAAATATCCTCCAGGCCTTAATACCCTATCAACTTCCAGCAACAAGACCCCATCCCTCTGCAGCCAGTCAATCCGACAACGAGAGCAATGTGCCATTTCGAACGAGCGGCTTGGGCACGGCAGCCTCCTTGTACCCAGCACACCAAGGGTTGCCGGGATCCCTCTCTCAAGAGCAAACTGAATTTGATTTTCATGCACGTCATTGGGAGCAAGAGACATTGCAAGTATATCATGCGAAAGAAGGTAAGCGCCGAAGCTGGCAACCCCACAGCCGACATCAAGCACATTCCTGACGTTCCCTCCATTGTTGAGCTTGCCATTTGGAAAATTCAGCATCTACGACAACAGTCGAAAAACATTGGTCACATTAGCCTACGATAGCAACCATGTGAAGTAGATTAGCCTCAGAAATATCTAAAACCTGCGCGAGGTGCACAATGTACTTGTCGGCGCCAGTGTGGAAGTGGTGCCCCCACCAGGGAAGTTGATCTTATCGCCATTGACGACCATCCACCGCTGGTCTGACTTCTCAGCAGCAAGGTGCGGGTGGGGTATGTTGGCCTTCCATACCTCGTCCCTGCTCCTCGGCCACCTGATGGGCACCTAAGCAAGCATCGCGCGCGCATCACATCACATCAGCGTGAGCATGAGAACAAAACAAACAAGGTGCAACACAGCACTCTGCAACGTCACAAACGGTGGACGGTTGCTTCTCCCTCACCTGGTAGCCGTAGGGCGGTGGGATGAGGCAGTTGAGGCGGCGCGGCGCCGGCGGGCAGTGGCGCTCGTAGTGCTCCATGAGGGAGAGGTTGAGCCGGAGCCGGAGCTGGTAATGGAGGCGCCGGTCCAAGCACGGGATCAGCTCCGAGTGCCTCGCGTCGCACACCTGTTCGAAGTTTCAAACCCCACAACACACACGCACGCACGCGGGGTCAGCAGTCAGCGCTAAGCAAAGCACAGACCGCGCCCATCACGACTCCGTTAACGAAACAAGCAGAGAGCGCCGGGGATGGGCGGCCGCGGTGCGCACCGGGATGGAGGAGACAACGAGGCCCGCTGGAAGCGCTTCCGTCCCCTGGGCCCCGAACTGCAGCCGGAGGGGAAGGCGAGGGCGCGCGCGGCGGATGGAGGGGGCGAAGGCGGCGCCGTAGAAGAGGCAGAGGAGCGCGAGCGCGATGATGGCCACCGCGAGGAGGGATGCGAACGCGTGCCGGCCGAGCGCGCCACCCCCGCCTGCTCCCCGGCCCTGCGGCGGCGGCGGCTTCATTGCCGTTTTCCCGCTCGCGCCGCGCGGCGTCGTGGTGTCTTTTACTTCACTGGTCGAGCGGCGTCGGCAGTGGTAGCGGCGGCGGAGCGGGGCAGCGTGCGTGTGAAAATTTTGGATTTTGGTCCTTTTTGAAACTTTTTTTAAGATAGCCCTTAGAAAAACTATTTTTGAAAATTAGACAAAGGTCGGTCGAGATATGTGGCTCGGCGTCATGTGACATGACGTCGAGCTCCTGCCACGTTAACAATGACCATGATCACATTCGACAGCATGGCTGCGAGCCCCACAGAGCTCGGTGTCGCGGCAGTTAACGCTAAGCCACAAACCCTCGGCGTCATAGGACCTGACGCCGAGGCCGTGCGCGTCACATTGCTATCAATTAAAGTCCGATGCTGACCAGCTGCGCATCTCCTTCTTTTCATCTCTTCGTTAATTCTATCTCTCTCACATTAATTCTCTGTCTCTGTCTCGCATAGCCATACTACAATGCACATGATGACAGAAACACAGCCATGCGCTCTCTCTCTCCACATCTCTCTTGGCAGCATGCATACCCGCTCTCTCTCTTTCACACGCATATACTCCATCTGTTCAATAAATAAACGTAACTCTTTGACTTCTACTATTTCTCTTTGACCATTCGTCTTATTCAATTTTTTTATACAAATAATAAATTAAATAAATCACTATAAAAATATCTTGAACAATAAAATAGATCATAACAAAACAAATAATATTTATTAAATTTTTTTAATAAGATAAACGGTCAAACAGGAATCATAGAAGTCAGAGAATTACGTTTATTTATGGGACGGAGTGAGTACTGCTCGTTGAGACTGAACCGAGCAGCAGCGTCCATAGCAGCCTGACATACTATTCCCGCGTGGTAAAGGCACTCTTTAGTTCCCAAACTTCCCAAAACAAATTTTCCAAGATTTCCCGTCACATCAATCTTTGGATGTACGCATAAAACATTAAATGTAGATAAAAAATAACTAATTATATAGTTTATCTGTACATATCGAGATGAATCTTTTGAGTCTAGATAGTCCATAGTTGGATAAAATTATCAAATATAAATGAAAGTGCTATAGTACCAGAACCCAAATTTTTGTCAATGTGAAGCCTGCCACTCTGGTACGGACCTTGATCCATGCTAACGTGCCCACTTGAGATTCCAGCAGAGCATGTGAGTTTAATGTGAACTTCTCCCTTGGACTTTTGACTCTGATGAAACCCATTAACTCCTATAGGAACGAAAGCAGCAGGGACCGGGATAGCGTGCAGTAGTAACTGATGAAATTAATCTTATTTAATTTTTTATTCCACTTTAAGATGCATGAAATTAATCACATTAAATTTTTTATCATATTAAAGCCTCGTTCGTTTGTCTGAAAAGAAGCGCTAATTTCGGTTGATGCTGATTTATTATAAGTGAAAAATATTGTTCTATGTCTAGAAAGATGTTAAAATAAGATATGCGAACATAACCTAAATTTCTTGGTTCGCTTGAGTTAGATTCAGCTTATTTTCAGCTACAGAACAGTATTTTCCTCTCCGAACAATTCAGCCGTATGATTTGTCCAGCCAAATTTCAGGTCAGCCGTACAATTCGTCCAGTCAAATGTTAGCAACGATGACGCCGCATATGAGATGGGAAAAGCGCAGAGTTTATTTTTTACGCCGATTGGATATTTAGGCAGTATGTTAAAGTGGAATAAAAAAACTAATGTGATTAATTTCAAAAATCGTTCCACCAGAAAACGACATTAAGTAAAATAAAATGGCAGAAAAAAGATTTTATTTTCACTTAAACATTATGTTCAGAAATTGTTATACAAAAAAATATTAGTTTTGACCATGAATTTAGATTTTTGTATTTTAGAAAAAATATTTTTGGCTAAACAACATAACTGAAAACAAAGCCAACTCTTCTGTGCTCACTGCTCTTTTTTCCTCTCAAAAACAGAGAACGATGAGAGAGAAAGGGGATCTGATCCTGGCCATTGATGGCTCTATGGACAGGTGAGAGACTACTACTACTTATGTTGCAGTAGTAGTTACTACTGCACCTGATCTTGGTCCAGCACCAATGGTCTGTTGGTTCACACGGAAACAGTAGAGCACCAGCACCCCTATGCTGCCAAGCACTACCTTAATCACTGAGATGAAGTGATGGCCCAAGGCAGGGAGGGCAGTTAGGAGAATCTTCGGAGGGGAAAGAGCGTCGCAGCCTCGGCGTGAGGTCGTATGACGCCGAGGGTCTGTGTCTCGGCGTTAACTAACACGACGCCGAGCTCTGTAGGACCCGCAGCCACGCTGTCGAATGCGATCACGGTCGTCGCTGACGTGGTAGAAGCTCGGCGTCATGTCACATGACGCCGAGCCACATACATGACGCCGAATTTTATTCTATTTTTAGAAATAGTTTTTCTAGAAAACTATCTGTAAAGAAAGTTTCTAAAAAGAATGCAAAATTTTCACCAGCGTGCGTGAGGCTCACCGCTCGCCGCTCGCCGCTTGGGGGCTCACCTCACGTACGAGGACGCGGAACGGTGGAAGGAGAAAACGCGTACCAGTATAGGAAGCAAATGAGAGCGGCGGATTGGTGGGGTGGGAGCACCGGAGCAGGATGGCAGGAGGCGCGGCAGCCGGCAGGGAAGCCGGAAGAGGGTGGGGCCCGCGGTCCCGTCACCCGTGTGACGGTGTGAATGCGTGGCCGACTGGCCGTGTCCTGTGACGAAACGCTGCAAGCCCACTGGGCCAAACGAGAATCCGCATTCCCAGGCCCACTTTAGCCATGCGCTCCTCCTCGTCTCAGTCAGGCGTCCCCTCAGCCGTACCCAAAAGCCCAAAACCCTCTCCTCTCGAGAAGCACCGCGGCGGAGAGAAGGCGCCGCCGGCGAGGACCCCGTCGCGTGCCTTTCTTCCTCGACGAGCCACGATGAACGGAATATTTGAGTACTGGGGTTCGTATCGCACGCCGAGATCTTCCCCTTTTGTTCTTTTATTCTCCGATCGCGCCTGCTTTAGTGGATATTAGGGTGCATCGCGCTGCTTGTATTGTGTCTCTGTCTCGTCGTTTGCTAGTTTGTGCTGGTAATCGTGGATGCTGGATCTAATGTAGAAACAGTGAGAGGTTCCATCAACCTGTTCATCCCCTAGGGTTCGTAGATGACCTATGCGCGATTTTTCTTTTGCCGTGTTTGTCTCGGCTGTTGATTTGGGAAACGGTTTGGTTGTTTCCTGTTGAGTCTGGTTCAGGTTAAGACTGCGACGTGTCTGCTAGTGCTATTCAGTAGTACGCATTGCTGCTTCCTTCTGTAAATTTCCTTGATTGGTGTATGCAGTCTCCTGAATCCATGATTTTAGGGATGGGTGATTTCTAGCTTATGCAACAATTGCAGCAGTGGGCACATGGTAAATCAGAATGCTCCGTGACTGGCAAGGTCGTGGGAGACAAGTTTAGCTTAGTTATCAGCTTTTCATGAACTGTAGGACGTTTACTATCAAATCAGATAAACATGATGCTGCGAATACATTGTGCTCGTGTGGGCTTCACATTACAACTACTCCAATGCTTCTAGTCAACAAATTTTGGTCACATTCTTCTCATATCTTACTTATCATATATGCTAAAAGGTATGCTAACATTTCCAGGAGTTGCAGTCAAACCTGGAGCGACAGTGAAGTGTGACCCAGGAGAGTTCTGGTGCCATATTTCACAGGTTGGTTTGTACTAGTAATAATCACCCTTGGTTTATCTTATTTTTTCGCAGTTCCTGTTGTTTGACTTTTCAGTTGTTGGTCTTCTAAGATAGCATTGCAGGATAGTAAGGGGAATGAGGATGTCAGAGTTTTTGTGAAGGTTGATGGCAAAGAATTTGCAATTGGAACACTATCAGTTGACAAATACCCTCAATGTATAACTAGTTTGGTATTTGAGAAGGAGTTTGAGTTACTACACACCTCGAAAACCAGCACCGTCTCTGCCCTTGGCTACAAATTTAGGCATTGCAAGAGGAAATATCCTTTCATTTTACTTTCTTCAATATTTTCAAAGAAGCTCGGACACAAATTTCTGTTCCTTGACCGCTTCTCTGTCTTTTATCACATATGACAGTGACACAAGTACCGAAGAAGGTAATGCTCTTGTTCTTCCTATGTTTTTTTTATCACTTGGCATAAGCAGCATGTCGATTGATGTTTTTTGAAAAACGATTGATGTTTCAGATGATGAATCTGATGAGGAGGTTCCACAGGCTATTCCATTATTGCCAAACACAAATGGTATGTATTCTTGTTCTACATAAAAAATTTGTTTAAGAGTTAATATTGCATTTCTTCTCTCTGCATTATGACCTGTTTCATAAATATACATGTTTAGTTTAATGGTGCTATTTATCCAGAGACTCCACTAAATTAGATAATATGAGCTCCTATTTGGATCCTTGAAGCACTCACTTGCTTAACATTGTTTATGTTCAGATGATAAAAGCAAAGAAACTAAATGTGGTGTGGAGAAGCCTGCTGCTACTGAGTCCTCTAAACTAAAGGCTAGCTTCGAGGAAACAAAGGATCCTGACAAGCATAAAGCTGATGTTGGTGGCACTGGCGATGATGAAAGTGACAAAGACTTTGTTGATTCAGAAGAGGGTGAATCGGGTGATGATGAGGTTGGTATCATGATTGTGATGAATCATGACTGAGATATCATTTCCTCCATGTTTCAGTTTTTCTCTCATTTCTCTAGATTGTTTTATTGTAATACCGGTATAAAGAATTGTGTGAACCAAAGTATAAGTCATTTTTTTGTATTACTGAACATAACCTAGGTAACCATCTATTGTGGAGCAAATTTCATATGTATACGATTATACTTTTTCTGTGTTTATTATGCTACTATTGGTTTGTGTCTGTTATCCATTTCCTGAACCTTGTAACTTTTTCAGCCTGAAACTAGGCATTGTTCCTGTAAGTGCACGATGCATTTCTACCAGAACTGGATATCATGTGTATTCTGACCATAACCATATTATTCTTTTGTGTGACATGGTTGATGCTCAGAATTCCAGTGATGAGGATGATGGTGAGAGTTCAAATAAAGACGATGATGAAGACTCTCCAAAGGTGTGAGCTTTTTAAGCTGCCTTGTCCTTTTTTTTTTCTTTTGACATTCTCTTGAACTTTATTTTGTATGATATGCTGATATTAGTTTTTTTATGCAGAGTACTAAGCTCAAGAATAGGCCAGCAGAAGCACCATTGAAGACACCTCCAGCGAAGAAGGCAAGGTTCAAAATACCGTCTCTGGGCAGAAAACCTGGTGAGAATTATTACATTCGATTGCAAACTTGTATAGCTCACAGTTCTATTCAATCACCAGAACCTCACTTTGTGATGTACTTTGCAGTAAGTGACGATGCTAAGAAAAGTAACCACGTCCATGTTGCGACCCCATATCCATCATCGAAGCAGGTGAAAATGACTCGCTCAATCATTGACAACTCTAAGCAATCCACTGGCTATGCCTGCAAGTCGTGCAGCAAGTAATTTCTCGCCTCTTGTATCAGAAATTCTTCCAGCTAAATGCGGTCATGCATTCTCACACATGGACGTCCTCTTTGGTCTTATTCAGGACTTTCTACTCGTCCGTCGGTCTGGAGACTCACTGCAAGGTGAAGCACAGTGCGCGTAAGTGAAGTAGCATTCATGGAGCAGGTGTTGAGGAAGTTCGCTATTAGGCAATTGAATGGTGGGTTCGAAAGTGCTGTAAAGAAGTATGTTTCATGCGTTTACTACTAAGCCGGGATCCCCTGATGCCTATTGCTCTTCTAGAATATGTTAGTGCAATGCTACGCTGCTGTTCATCTGCCCAACAGATTTTCGGCCGAATGGCTAGAGATTTTCTTGAAGAATGATGCATGGTTGCACTTGCACCTTGTGTGCTAGCTGTAGCGGGTATTGAGAATTTTGAATGGCGGATAGAGTTTTCTCATGAAAACTTGATAGGAGATTGACTCGACTTCAATATGTGACTATTGTTATGTATTTGTACGATTTTTTTTTAAAAAAAAGATAGTCTAGAAGCAATGCCCCTAAGTTACGTGCACAGTTCCTATATTCCCATGCCACTGTCTATACGATATCTAGAAGCCCTCCATCTGTGCCATTTGGTGCGGTTCAGGTTCCTCCGCAGCTCTTATCTACGTCGATGCTTAAACTAGAGTAGCAGTGACTACAACGTCCCACCGTGTCTCCATCCCGTATTTCGATGAGTCAAGCAATCAACAACTCTATACCAAAAAAATCTGATATTTATTTTACCATATAACCATCAATAGATTAATTATCAGTCATTTTATATATAGTTTTAAAATAAACCAATTTGCAGATATAAATGTTGATACTATTTTTTAAAACTTAGTCGAAAGTTAAGATTTTAGAGTTAACTTGTTAAAATGTGTGATGGAAACTTATGTTGCGCCGAAAGGAGTACGCTTATACAGCAGTAGAAACAGTAACATATTAATTTTCCTCTATAATTTCTTCTGAAAACCTACGATCCAAACAGGCCTGAATAAGGAAATTTTAAGGCCGAAGATACCAAACCCGAGTCCAAAGGACCCTCATCACCGCACGGCGGGCGAGTCCCTTGACCACCCACCGTGACACTCCTCAATCCACGCCGGCGCCGCGGCAGCCACCTCCAGTCTCCACCGCCTGCCCGACCCCTAGCTGTCCGCGCCGCATGGCCGCCTCGTACTTCAACCACTCCTCGTCCTCCTACCCGCCACCGCCTCCCCCGCCGGGCACCTCCCCGTACGGCGCGTACCGCCACGCCTACGCTCCGGCGCCGGCACCCCCGGCCGCTTACGGCGCCTACTACGACCGCGCGGAGCAGGCCCTCCCGGCGCGGGACGAGCTCCGCACCCTCTTCATCGCTGGCCTCCCCGCCGACGCCAAGCCGCGCGAAGTCTACAACCTCTTCCGCGATTTCCCCGGATACGTCTCCTCCCACCTCCGCACGGGCAAATCCTCCCAGGTTTTCTCCTCCCCTTGCCCTAACCCGCTCGGTTTGTCTCACGCTAGGGCTTCCACTTGTGGCGTGAAGGCCTTCTGTTTGTTGCTCCTTTTTCCTAGGCTATACTTAACCTAACCGACCTGTTTTTTTTCCCCGTGGCAGGCGTATGCGTTTGCTGTGTTTGCAGATCAACAGTCTGCACTAGCTGCCTTGAGTGCCACAAATGTAAGTGCTGCATTACTGCATACGGCATTGTTCAACGAATAGTAATACTCAGTGCAGCTAAACTATTGGTCCTACTCCTGCACCCATACAAATTTCGATTCACCTTGCTTATGAAGTGATTCTTTTCGCGTCACAAGTCATGGATTCTAGGATTCTGTTATATCAAGTTACCAGCAGTGTTATTGAGTTGTTTCTTTGCTTCAGGGAATGGTGTTTGATCTTGAGAAGAACTGTTCTCTTCATGTCGATCTCGCAAAATGCAATTCCAGATCAAAGCGCTTGAGATCAGGTAGAGGTTGCCCTTCAGTTCTGGAACATACTATCCTTCATATGCTCCTTCTGTACTATGTGGTTCTCTATTGACATTGACCTACTTTTGTTGTCATTCAGATGATACTTCGCCTTATTCTCCTGAAAAAAGAACTAGGAAACCAAGGGGATTTCCTGATTCAGGTATCACTCAAGTAGCTTTTCAGGCAGCGTGGCATGAAAGAAAACCATCTGTATTTTCACACCACGACGATGTTAGCTCTTACAGCTTATGGCAGCACCACTACAGTCACTTGAACAATATATAAGCTATTCCAGATCCACAGCTATTCTCCCTCCTAGCAGTCACAGTTGATTTCTAACTTTCAGGGGAATTAATTTATCTTGAGTTCCTATAATATATATTCCACTATTTCTTTGTGTTCATACGGTACTAAATGTGTTGTCAGTGACTTGACTTCATATCCTCAATGAAGTACCTCTTTACTCACATAGCTGAAAATTCTTACAAAGCACTCACCTTGCACATCTTTGGCACACTTTGCGCCCTATCAGGTGCTGGAAGCAATATTTACCTATCTGGAATGGGTAGTTCTTCACACAGCTTGAGTGGTTATCCTTCTGCACAAAGGTTATGGCACGCTACTCGAGCACAGTTTTATCATGTGATTCTGTTAGAGGGGCCAGCTTAAGCTACCCTCTAGCTCATACTTGAATGTAGATCACTGATCTAGATTGAAGCTATGCTTTTAGGAAATCATAATTGACATTGTTTTATCTTTGCAGTTACACAAGCCTTCAGTCTAGTACTTCTCTCAGCAAGGTAAGTCATGGTCTCACACCTTGTTCCTTGATATGAATATGTAGGACATGTGCTATTGTTTTGAAATTAAACTTTGAAAAAGTGAAGCACAGATTTTTGTTTTTGTTTTGTGTGTGTGCTCACTACTTTGATATCTTGATACGTATGGAGAACTGTATTCCATTTGAACAGATAATTCTTGAATTTAAGATGGGAGATGTGGCTTGCCACAAAGCTTGCTACCTTCTACCAAGTTGTATCATTATATGAATGGGGGGATACATTTGGTTGGTTCCAGTCACAACACATGCCATATTTTTCATAAAAAAATATAGAAGAAAAGTTGTCCATGCCAGTAACATGTTTTTGATCGTATGTTCAAATGATGATGAATGTAATCTTTGATGTTGACCAGCTAAGTTAGCCATATATTACAAAGTGAACTTGTTCGATGGAACTCTGAATAAAGATCCATGTCTGTACAAACAAGAACTGCAAAGCTTAGGATTTAAGAAACAAAAATGTTTCGATACTGTCAACTTTTAGTTTATTTTCTCCTGTTTTTGGATGAGATCTTTATTTGAAGAGATGCAAGCCTTATGTAGTATTTGTCTCATGCGCTTGCCTGCAGGACCCATCCACATTTGCCCCTCAAAATAATCCTCCGTGTCCTACTCTCTTTGTTGCGAACCTTGGTCCAGCTTGTTCGGAGCAAGAGCTGATAGATGTTTTCTCAAGGTATTTCCAATATACTGGCGTTTCATGAGATGAGTTACCACCATATGAACTTTTTTATTTGGTTTCACACATATTTTCTTGATTAGTTGCGCGGGATTTGTGAAGCTGAAGATGCAAAACAAGCTTGGAGCTCCAGTTGCATTTGTTGATTTCAAGGTATATGTGGAGAAAAAAAACCATTCTTCTTGTGCCCCTGATTCCCATTTTAATTTATTTTCTTTGAATTAGTGATGTGAACTATCATTGCCTATTCTTAATGTCCAGCCACTATGTTGGACTTAAGGGTGAGAACAGCTGGCTCCTGGCATAAATACCGTTCTGTTCCATACCGATTTCTACATTTGACCCACTCGAATTCTTATTGATGGTCATTCTGACCGTTTTTTTATTTTTTATTTTTTCTGTTTTTGATAAGTCTGAAAACAGGACAAAAATGGTGTGGTTGTTACCGTTTCCTTTTCCGTTTTTTGCCGGGATATCCTGCTTTTGTCCGCAGAGAATATCCCGTTTTAGAAAGTGCAATTTGCAGCAGTCATCTATGCCACACCGTAGTAGCCTTGTCATCTTATGGCCTTGCACTCTTATACTCTTGTCATCTTATGAACCTTATGGTTTGAATTAGAATTATTTTTGTATTGGCATTGTTGCCATGCCAGGTTGGTAGTAAGTTTGTGATGTGTCTTGGTTCTGTTCTATGTTTCCGTTTTGTCTGTCCATATCCTGACCATTATCGACACGTTGCTGTTTGAATTGACCTGTTTTCTATTCCCGGTGAACCCCGTTTCTGACCTTCCCGATTTTGATTTTGATTTCATTTCTGTATCCCTATTAAAATGTAAAAGTGAAAACAGGAGAGGGTTTATCCTGACCGAGCCTGTTCGTTTCCATCCCTAGTTGGACTGATAATGGGGTTTTTTGTTAGGTGGCTTTAATGTATAGGTTTAAATTTGTATGATGGTTAACCTTTTTCAATTAATGTGATGAAATATAGAAGCTTTAATTAGAGCTGACACAAGAATTGCACACTTGATTTCATGAGTAGGCAGATATGGGAAAAACAATTTCCTAAAAAATAAGCCAAGAAGACATCTTAAACCTTCAAGATACCTAATCATATTCCTTCCTAACAATTGAATCCTGCAGTGATTCTCTGTTTAATGTGTTTTGTAGTACAAGAAATTGGAACTGAATTGCAATTATGCTGTTTTGGTATTTGCTCTAGTGAAGCAGGTTATGAAAGGACATGTATTACAGTATCACTGCATCATTATATATAGTTAATTCCAATTATCTCAGTTTATCATGTTAAATAATTAAGATGAACTCAATCAAGGATATGTACAAGGACGCGATGACGCGTGTACGAACATGTGATGGTGACACTAGTGACTTTCCAATTAAAGTAGGGCTACATCAGGGGTCAGCATTGAGCCCTTATCTATTTGCTTTGGTGATGGATGAGGTCACAAGGGACATACAAGGTGATATCCCTTGGTGTATGCTCTTCGCTGATGATGTGGTGCTAGTTGACGAGAGTAGGGCAGGGGTTGATAATAAGTCAGAGCTGTGGAGGCACACATTAGAGTCGAAAGGATTCAGACTTAGTAGGACCAAGACCGAGTACATGATGTGTAGTTTCAGCGCGGCTAGACATGAGGATGGTGACGTTAGCCTCGATGGACAAGTGGTGGCCAAGAGGGATACCTTCCGGTATCTAGGATCGATGCTTCAAAAGGATGGCGACATTGATGAAGATGTTAGGCATAGAATTTCAGCCGGTTGGCTGAAATGGCGTCAAGCTTCTGGCGTCCTCTGTGACAAGAGGGTGCCACAAAAACTAAAAGGTAAGTTTTATAGGACAGCGATTCGCCCGGCGATGCTATACGGTGCTGAATGCTGGCCTACAAAAAGACGACATGTCCAACAACTGAGTGTAGCAGAGATGCGTATGCTACGTTGGTTTTGTGGGCACACAAGAAGGGATAGAATCCGGAACGAGGACATTCGGGAGAGGGTCGGGGTGGCACCAATTGAGGAAAAACTGATTCAACATCGGTTGAGATGGTTTGGACATGTCCAATGAAGGCCTCCTGATGCGGCGGTGCGCAGCGGGGTTCTAAAGCGGGTCGAAGATGTTAAGAGAGGTAGAGGTCGGCCTAAACTGACTTGGGACGAGTCGGTTAAGAGAGACCTTAAAGAGTGGAATATCTCCAAGGAAGTAGCTATGGATAGGAGCGCCTGGAGGTTAGCAATCAATGTGCCTGAACCATGACCTTTGCTTCCTTTTCTGTTTATCCCTAACTCTACCTTTCGTCTTGTGTCCGTTTTGTGTTTCTCTAATCTTGGTCTCTTGTGGGTTTCATCTCTAGCCTACCCCAACTCGCTTGGGACAAAAGGCTTATGTTGTTGTTGTTGTTGTTTGATTTGTATGCTTTCAGGTTTAATCTTACTGTATAATTGTACATGAATCTCATTGGCTTGCTGCATACACAGTTGCTGGTACAATGGCCCATGATCTACTATGTACAGAGTTTTGAATACTGCTATCTATGTGTTTGGAATTCTTTCCAAACTTCAAAGTAAACCCTAAACCTAAGTCCTCATGTCCGCAGGATGCAACCAGTTCAACTGAAGCCATAAATCGTCTCCAAGGAGTTATCCTGTACTCATCACCTGGTGAGGGAATGCGTTTAGAGTATCCTACAATTAAGAAGCTTCTATACTATTATGTTTTGCTGCAATTTTAAATTTTTATATTAGGGTTTATTTTATTTCAAATTATACCTGAAATATCTAGTTTGAGCTTAGTTCATGTCTGTTCAGTCTCGTCTCAGTTCTTGAGAGATTGGCATTGCAAGTTGCACATTACCTTTAACAATCATTGTGAAATTAACTATTGTGTCAGATTAAACTAGCTTGAAACTCTGAATTGTGATGATGCATATTGTATCTTTTAACAGGCACCAGTGTATGATTGCAATTGCAATACTTTCCATTCATCTTTCTTGCACTTTCGACCTAGTTCCTTAACATGTTTTAGATATGCTAAATCACGGATGGGCCTTCGGAAGCATGATAAGCGCCCCTAAGTGCAGCTGAAGACGAGACAGCAGTTGTTTTCCATTCGGCACAAGCAGCAGCTGAGCATGCTCAATGATGTTTGATGTTTGCACACGACTTGTCCTGACACCCGGATCCAACGAGTCATTGGCAATGACATCTTCATGCAGCGAATGTTCTGGTCATGAGGTTCTTCAGATGCGTGACATTATGTAACTGGGTTTGCTTGTATCTCTCCACTTATTATAGCCTGTACACCTTTTTTTTAAATTTCATGAGGTTCTTCAGATGCGTGACATTATGTAACTGGGTTTGCTTGTATCTCTCCACTTATTATAGCCTGTACACCTTTTTTTTTTTAATTTCCTTCTCCTGATCTTGCCTCCTAGTCCTCTTCAGATTTTAAGCTAGATTGCCCCTTATGGTCTTATTTACAGTTGAATTATTATGAAAAATCAGTTGTGCAGTATGAAATCTATTGTACCTGTCGACTGGTGACAATACGATCCAGGTGGGCTTGTGGGGTAAATGGTATAAATAATAATGCGGATCGATGATTGTACTGTGAAGTGTGTTTGCTGTTCGCAATCCGTCTCTC